>CM053567.1:181124212-181315396 GCA_028646485.1 Cryptoprocta ferox | reverse complement strand
CTTTGAAGGTGCATTTATAGTTCTCAAAGTGTTTTCATGTATTTATATAATTTGGTTCCAGCCAACTATCCAGTGAGAATAAAATTCCCTTCCTGCAGTGGAAAAGCAAGGACTCAGCGAGGCTTGGGTGACTCAAGTCAAGTTCACACAAGGTAGTGAGAGGACATAGCACAGCAGAAAAGGAGCTGGATGAGCGGCATCTGGGGAGAAGGAGATCTGGGTTCTCTTCCTGGCTCTGAGTCTAATAAGCTATGCAATTTTGGGAAAGGTACCTCATCATTCTGGATCTCAGCTTTCTTATTTGACAAATGAGAAGGTTAAGCTAAGAACTCTCCCAAATTTAATATTCTGAAATTATAGAATCCATTCCGGACTTTATGAGCTCCTTCCACAGTACAGGACAAGGTAGCTTCTCCTCTGGGATTAAACCTCTTCTATTACTAAAGAACCCAATGTATTTCTGTCCCCCAATTTCTGTTGCTTACCTTGGACGACAAACTACATACAAAGGGATTGAGTATCTGCTGTTGGTCAGGCACTATACTACACAGTAATGATGCCAAGGTGAAGAAACCGTGTGCCTACCCTCAAGAAACCTACTGCCTAGAGGAGGCACATAAGTGGCTACAATGCCAGGTCATGGATGCAGTAATGAAGAGATGATGGACAAGGTGCTGAGGAAGTATTTTAAAAAGCAAGCTCATGTCTGTCTTCCTTAGGTGGTGATGTTTGGATTGCCTCTCGTTAACCAACAGGAACAGCAGATAATAGCAAGTGCACAGTCAAGAAGGTAGAATGCATCCAGAGAACAGTCAGTCTTTCTAGAATTGGGACAAATCTGACGGAAAGAAAAGAGATATATAACAAGAGATAACAAGAGGTAAGAGTGGAGAAGGAGGATGAGCTCCCACTAAGAATGACTCCTCTTGTTGCCATTTTAGCCTTGTTTTATGCATGTTCTGCCTTGCTCCCAAAAGGATTTGAAGTGGTTTAAGTAAAAATAGAAACAAAACAATTCAGAATGGTTTAAATAATAAGGGATGGTATCTGGTTCAGAAGAGATGCAATGAGAAATAACAGAGTTGTATTTTTCTAATTTGTATATTTTGATCCACAGTCTCACACACACACACACACACACACACACACACCTAAAATTTTTGAAACAATAACCTTTTCTAGATACCAACGCATTTTTTAAAACCCTGGTATGTTGATTAGACTCTATAATGGATATCTATTTTTAGTTTTATTTTTTGCTGAGCAGCAAAGAGAGACTTTAAGATTTATTAACCGAGAGACTCTGGCTCAGGTCCTCTGCAGTTCTGTGATCATCTTTTCCCCAGGGTTTTTACTGCCCTCCAACTCCAGTAGTTTCCTATGTGGAGACAGAAAGTGCCTGGCCCAAGAAAATAAACTACCCCTCGTCTCTCTGGCCTGAAGTGAGTCACATACCCATTCATGACTCAGCCGTCAAGTCCAGGGACCTGCAAGGTGCCGACGCTCTTAGGCCTGCATTACTGAACCACTATGCCAGCATTGGAGGAATTAGCCCTAGTCTGCTCAAGTCCATCTCTGGAACTGAGGATGGAGCCAGCCTCCCTGAAACCACAGGCTGGGATGGGAAAGGGTGCATCAGGGAATGCACAGTGGGGGTAGTTTACAAATGGTGAAGAAAAGGATGGATACAAGATATACAAACAACAATGTCCATTGCACTTAGCATACATTAAAAAATGATAAAGACACTGTGATGCAATACAACAGTATTATAATATTATCATATATGTAACCATATACACTATATAATGATACATAATGGTATTATGTTATAAATACAAAAATAAAGGTGAAGGGATGATAAAGCTAAAATGCTAAGATGTGAACAATAAGAATGATACTAGACAGACTCCAAAAAGTAAAAGTCCCAAACAAATATCGAAGATGAAATGGCAATTTAGTTTTGAGCTTCCTGGCAACCAAAGCAAAGAAGAAAGAATGATCAGTTAAAAGCAGTGATAGTATACTTTGGAAGAGCAAAGCTTTTCTGGCCCCAAGTCCCAGAAACAATCTTTTTCCCATGGGTTTTCATAAAAGGATCACTAAATGATATTATGGAACTGTTAGTAACATCCGTACAGTGGACACATTTTAAAACATCTGTCAACACCAACTCAAATTTAATCTAGGCTGATTTGAGATTTTTAATTCTAACAAAAGCAAATCTGAACTCTTGAAAGCTTAGGATTAATCCAAGCATGAAGTCTAGATTTATCAGAGCCATGTTTCTCAAACTGGGATGGAATGAGTGCCCCAGGGGATACAACAGGAGATAAAAATGGCATACATTCCTGGTGAGAGGTAGGAAACCAGGTGAACCTGGCTTTTTCTTGGTCATAAAGGATTTAAAACATTAACTGTATATTTTTTAAAAACCAACACACAGATAAACAGAATAGAATATAAATGTATAAATACTTTGAAAGAGGGAGCATGAAACCTCAATGAAAAGAACATCCCTCATGTTTGGACAGCCCTAGGTTTACATGCCCTGACCCCCAGAGGGGGGTTATCATGCACTTTTCCCCTGGTGGTTTGTTCAGGGGAAGACTTGAAAACACTTTCCCTTGCAATCCCTTCACTGGCCAACTCCTAGTCACCTCTTGCACCTTCTGGTCTTTCTCCCATTATGTCACTCCTCACATTTTATTGCAGTTACTTGTTTAATATCTGTCTTCCCTGATATTGAGTAAGGAATTGGCTGCCTTGACACTTCAGTTCCTGGCACAGTGACTGGTCTGGCATAAGGGGTCAATGAATTAATAAGTTAGTGAACTAAAGACACTTGTTTGCTATGGGTTGAATTGTTTCCCCCACAAATTCATAAAAAGTCCCAACCTCAGACTGTGACTTTATTTGGAGATAGTCTTTACGGAGCTAATTGAGCTAAAATTAGGTCAATAGGGTGGGCCCTACCCTAATCCAGTATGACTGGTGTCCTTATAAAAATGGGGAATTTGAAAAGAGACATGTGCAGAGGGAATATGATGTGAAGACAGAGCCAAGGAGAAAAGCCTAGGAGGGATTTTTTGCTCATGGCCCTCAGAAGGAACTAACCATGTTGAGAGATTGATTTGGGACTCCTGGCCTCCAGAACTTCTAGATAATGACTGTCTGCTGTTGAAGCTACTCTGTTTACAGTTCTTTATTATGGCAGCCCTAGCCAACGAACACAGTGATTCCCAGAGCCTTCAGAGGACTGCCCCCTCCATGAATATGTTTCTTCCAAAAGGGCATTTGATGGAATCAAGTCCTCTGCAAAGATAGTGAGGATGGCATTGCCTTCCTCTGCAGCCATTGCTGCAGTGACAAGACAAAGCCTGTTTTGGGAGACGGAGGTGTACTCCAGGAACAAGGGCTTCGTTCTCCCTTCATTCCTGTTCCAAGCCCTGTATCTGACAGATTCACATAGACCACCTTGTTCATATATGAGTTCTAATGTTACCTAGTTGTGTGACTTGGGGGCCAGTTGAGCAACCTTGCCCTGTCCCTTCGTCATAAGGAAGAAATGATATAATATACCTAAATCAAAAACCAAAGTACTGCACATAGAAACTCCTCAGATGATGCTCGGTAGGTAACAGAACTCCAGAAATGCAAGTCTCCTTCCTTGCTCTCTTGCTGTCCTTGTAAATGGGATACACATTTCCCCATAGAAGGAGTAAACAGGCTTCTAAATACAATTTCAAGACATCATTTTCCTTTAATATTATAATCTGACTGCTTTCTACATTAGGCAGAAAATCAAGGAGATAGTTTGAGTAAAACGATGACAAATAAGTGCCATTTTATTTTGGAAAGAACTAAATTATTATGAACTAAACATCCAAACGAGTATCTTAAAATTTTTCATTATAAAACAATCCTGGTCCATTGAGCTTCCTTATAAACTTTGGCTGAGGTTTACACTTCAAACAAATGTTTTTAATTTCATTATACACTACCAAACCAACCAAATCATTGCATGTGTAAACTCAACCTCCATATCTTGCAAATGTGCTTTTTTTTTTCTAATGCCTTACTCTGTGTGATTTTCATTGTTTAATTTTTTTCCTTTATGTTCTTCTCAGTAGCTAAGTGTTCCTTAAAGCAAGCAGAGACCAGAAAAGAATAACATTCTCAGTCATGGGTTTGAGGCTGTTTGATTCCAGTGATTACTTCCTAAAGATTAAAGCCAAATAGAAACTCCTTTTCCAGAACTAGCAATAAATAGGTGATTTTGGTACAAATTGATTTATCATGAAGGAATATAGAAAATTCAGTACTATTATTTACTCCAAGCCCCAAACATCTTTGTAAGAATACCAAAAGCCCAGGTTAACATTGTTTCACTTAATATGACATTATTAACAATTATTAAGCAGGGCCAAACATGGTGTAAAAATTAAAGAATCTACTAATACATACTTAGCATCATCTCTAGGGCATTCAGTTACCTGCCACACATTTGAAATTCAGGTGTATATTATTAAGTGTTCAACAAATTTAAACTCATTATTGCACTATATGCTAACTAACTCGGATGTAAATTTTAAAAATATTTTTAAAAATAAGAGAAGACAAGCCAGGGTCAGTCAAGGCAGGGACATTTAGAGTCAGAGAAGTGATAGTTGACATCCTTACAACAAACAAGGGAGACAGGAAAACCACAGAACTTGGTCACAAGCCCATAAAGCCCCAGCATTTGTTTCTTATAGAGGCACAGAGGGTTAAATGTGTCATAGGCCCCAGGACTTTGCTGTCATACAACCCAATAGCAAAAAATAGGGCAGTTTAGAGTTTCCTTGAAGGGCGGGGGTTAGGAACCACATACTCTGAAGGGCCCCTGATTAGCCAGGTCTCTTGAGAATAGCCATATAGTTTCTCAAAGCCCTCCTCTATCTCTAAAATGAAAATAGTGATTCTGTCACTGCTTACTGCACAAGCTTGTGGTGGAGATCAAAAGTAAAAGAGCTGTGTAGAGTCACTGACATGATTTCACACCCTGACCTGCCCTTTCTCTTCTCGGCTTCCAGGACCCCAGACTGTCCTGTTTCCCTCACATTTGTTGGCTAGTCCAGCTCAGTCTTCCATGCTGGTTCCACTCTCTGATCTCTCAATTTTGGAGTACCCTAGAGTTCAGTCCTCATTCTTTTTCTCTTCTCCATCTGCAGTCTCTCCCTAGGTAATCTCAAACGTTAAGCATGACTCATTTTGCTGGTCATCTCCACATTTATATTTCCAGTCCTAACTTCCCTTCTGAACTCCAGACTTCTAAACCCAACTACAGACTTGACGTCTCCACTTGATGTCAAATAGATATCTGAGACTTTATATGGCCAAAATAGACCTCTTGATTCTGTATCACCTTAGTCTTCCCTATTTTATCCAATGCCATCCACTCAATTGCTCACACTAAAAATATCTAGGAGGTATCTTGAGTCCAGTCTTTCTCTCTTCTCTCACATCCAATCCATCAGCAAGACCTAACAACACCATGTCTAAAGCAGATCTCAAATCTGTTCACTTCTGTCTACCTCTCCCACCACTGCCCTGGTCCAACCCACCATCTTTGCTCATCTGAAGATCTATAATCAATTCTGAACTAGTTCCCCACTCTACCTATTGCCCTATGCAATCATTTTTTTTACGTTTATTATAACTTTCATATAAATTTATGACTTATAAACAATGCATATAACAAACATAGAATTTTAATTTAAAAATCTACCAAACAGTAAAAATATGCATGGGTATGTAAAATAATAAAAACTGAACAAAGGCCTAGAAGGATATCCACAAAATCTATGATGGATTTAACTGCTTAGAAAGAAAGTAGGATAGGAATGAAGGACAAAATGTACTTTACTTTTACACATAGTATTTCCTTATTTTATTAAAAACCGTAAGAACTTTAAATGAACACATCAGTATGTTAAAATGTCAATTCTCACTTGGACATTTGGATATTATTCTCTGTAAATTTCTCCTAATGTTCTCAATAAAAAGAACATAAACACATAGAAGGGAAGATAAAGAATAATAAGTTGAAAGGGAAAATATCCCTGAGCCCAAGAATACATTAAAAATTTAAATATATCCTATGCATAAACAGCTGGCAAAATATTTCAACTTCATGAAAACAAGAAAAGGAAGTCTTGCTCTACTCCTGATTTTAATTTGAATGTTTCTACTTGCCTCCACACTGTACAAAATCTTGTAGATGTAAACCATATCGTAAACCATTTAAAGTCCTCCAATGGCTTCCCAACATGTTTAGAACCAAATTCAAATTCCTTCCCATGACCCACAAAGTCCTACCTTATCTGGCTTTAAACCATCACTCCAATCTCCTCTGTTCTTTTAACCATCTCTCAACCTCATCTAGGTCCCGGCCATGCTGCCTTTCTCTCTGTCAGACACATGTTGTTTTCCATATGAAGCCTCTTGCCTTGGTCTATCCTCTGCCTGGACAGCTTTTTCCCCCCAGAATATTCTTGTCATGCAAGCCTTCCCAGATATGGCAGCCTTAAAGAGACTTCCCATGATCAAGTGATCTGAAGGAACCACCCTGACATTCTTTAATATACTACCCTATTGTCATTCTCTCCACAGCACTAACTGCAAATTGATGTTTCACTGTATGTTTATGTACTGATTTTTCTTCACGCATCTCCTTCATCCTCCATCCTCTTCCCAGAACATAAATTCAGTGAGTACAGAAGCCATATATCCCTAGCACCAAGAACTGTGCCTGGCACATAGAGGGTGTATGAGTGTATTATTGGTTCCTAACAAATCACATCATTTCAGTACCTTAATCCAACACCCATTTATTAGTTCCCAGTCCTGCTGGTCAGGAGTCCTGGCCCAGAGTGGCTAGGTTCTACAGCCTACTCAGGGCATTAGAAGTTGAAATCAAGGTGTGAGCCAGGCTGAGTTCTTTTCTGGGTGCTCTGGAGAAGAATCTGCTTCCACGTTCATTCAGACTGTTGACAAAATCCAGCTCCATGAGGCTGTAAGATTGAGGTCTTCATTCCCCTGCTAACTATCAGCCAGGGGCCATTCTTAGGTGCTAGAGGTCAGCCACATTCCTTAACATGTGACTTCCTCTATCTTTAAGCTGCAGCCACATGTTAAACTCTTCCTGTGCTTTGAATATTTAACGTCCTCTTCTACAACCAGCTGGAAAACTCTGTTTTCAAAGGAGTCATGTGATTCAATGAGGCCTACCTGGATACTCTCCAGCTCTTAAGGTCAACTTGTCAAGGATTACAATCCAATTACAGGAGCAAAATCTATTGTATTCGCAGTCCTGGGGATTATATAAAACACGCACACCAGGGGCCGGGAATCTTAGCCCCCATTTCAGAATTCTGCCTACTGCACAGGGTACCACAGACATTTGCTGAATGAAAAAAGTGAATAACAGATGTGCTCATTTAAAATCATAAATAACATTGCAAATGTTACCATTAAAGTAATTATGATTCATAAAGGTGTCCCCGTGACATCATGAAAAGGCTAAAGTGGGTATGATTGCCATTGTGAAGACCTTCCATCAAGGCAAGGCTATTTTTTATTTAAATTTTGAGGCTCAGAAAGATAGACTCTAGTCAGCTGGCAAAGATAGAAAAGACGAAAATGAATACAAGTAAATAAAAACCATAAGCTAGTTGACAAGGGTTGGTTTCCATTTGGCTCAGCTACTTGCTAGCTCTGACTTTGGGCAATTTATTTTATATATCCAGTTCAGGTTTCTTCTTCCTTCTCTCCTTCCTTCTCTCCTTCTCTCCTTTCTTTCTCTCTTTCTTTCTTTCTTTCTTTTCTTTCTTAAATGCTTATTTTGAAAGAGAGAGAGAGAAGGAGAGAGAGAAAGAGAGAGAGAGCCCGTGCATATGAACAAGAGGGAGAGGGCAGAGATAGAGGGATAGAGAATCCCAAACAGCCTCTGAGCTGTCTGGGAAGAGCCCAGCACAGACACTTAACCAACTGAGCCACTCAGGCACCTCTAAGGTTTCTTCTTTCTAACACAGGCAGCGATTTTACAGGTGGTACAGAGGTTTAAAGTATTAGAAGCACGTACATTACCTAGTGCATTTTCCAGAGAATAACATTTGCTTGCTAATTATCCTCCAGTAGTCTGGAGAAGTTAGCTGTTTAGAATGACAGTTCAGGCTTGCTTCATCCAGGCAAGGTTTTCTAGTGGAGTTGCAGGGGTAGGTTCTCATGTCAGTAAATTAGCCAAAATTCTTGAAAATATTCTTGAAAATCCCTCAGGAAGTTGCCACATTGAGGATTTTCTCTCATAAAAAATTCATTGCAGCCAGTTTCTTTCTTGTCTTAGGGGGAAAATCTTATTTCTTTAGCTGGGTATCATGCAAGGGAATTGACCAAAATTAAGTGAATATATTTAAAGAGAGAGAGAGAGAGAGTCTAAGTAAGAAACAGACTCTTAACTCTAGAGAAGAAACTGATGGTCACCAGAGGGGAGGTGGGGGGGGTGGATGAAATAAGTGATGAGGATTAAGGAGTGTACCTGTAATGAGCATTGGGTGCAGTATGGAAGTGTTGAATCACTATATGGTACGCAAGAAACTAATATAACACTGTATGTTAACTAACCAGAATTTAAATAAAAACATACCAAAAAATACTTATCTTTAAATACTGCAATCTCAGAGCAGTGAAAGACTCCTAACATAAGAGACAACACCGTGCAGTGGATGTAAATTCTAGCCCTGTGGTGTGGGACAAGTTTACATAATCTCTCCGTACCTCAGTGTTCTCATCTGCAAAATGGAAATAATTCACCGCAGGGCTGGGGTCAGGACTACGTGATTCAGCATATGTAAAATGCTTAGAACTATGCCTGGCATGAAATAAATGCTACAAAACATTTACTGAACAAAAACTCCTTTTTTTTTTTTTTTTTTTTTTTTTGGTGAACTACTGTATCAACTTAGGCTCTCTGAGAGACAAGCACCAAGAATGGATACAAAAGGTTTATTGGGAGGAACACCTGTAGGTAAAGGAGAAGGGAGCAGAGGGAGGGCATTCAGACCATGACACAGGTCCACACCTGTGAAAGGAGAGAGGAGGGAAGGAAGAAGGATTGGCTGGGAAGAGCCACAGAACACAGAGCAATTCTCAGAAAGTCTCAGCCAGACCAACTGGGGTTCCACAAGCAAACACTGCCTGCTGGAGGAACCCCACGTCAGGCAGGAAACGCCTGGCTCTAGTGCCCCTGCCGTGCTCAGCTGTTGGCTAGGAAGAATCTAGAGGAAGCAGGGCCATGGCACCATCAGACAGGAAAAGTCCAACAGCTGCTATCAGCTGAGCTTCCCACAGTAGGTTCTCTGGAAAGAAGATCTGCGTGGCACACCTCCATGCTGTCATGGCCCCCGTGACTGCATTTATATGAGTGAGATGCATATATGATGCAATGTCTGCTGAGCAAGTCTTGGTGAGGCCATCATTTAAAGAACATTGCTGGGAGGCTGGCACTGCACTGGGCAGCTGGCGGGCATTACTGCACACCTTATTGCTCTTAAGGGACCAGCAGGGAGAAAGTGGCTGAGGCTAGTGTTGGTTCTCTGGTGGGATCCATCAATACGGAAAGTTGCTATGTTGCTGATTGAATGTGTCTGGAAACTAATGAATTGAACCCTTAATGTATTAGGCATTTGCTGATCATGGACTCCAGGGTGAGCAGCGCCCTTTTTCATGAATATAAATTCATACATAATATGTATGTGTATATGCATGTATGTATGTGTGTGGGTAATGTGGGTATGGGATGTGTGTGTGTGTGTGTGTGTGTGTGTGTGTGGTGTATGTGTGTGTATTATTTAGAGATCATATTTCTTTCACTCAAAAAGAAAATACCTATATTGGGCTCCACAGAAAAAATATTCTTGGAACTTGAATTACCTACCCACTTATTGAATAGAAGAATTTCATTAAGAACCTTGGCATTGCTTTTTGGCTACCAAAATTATAATATCTAGATTTCTTTTAAAAGCATCAATAATATGGCAACTTTCTAAGTTTTCCGTCTTGAAATGAGCTCACAGACCACATTCTGAAGCTCAACAGCCCCCACTGGCCCTCACCCTGTGTGTTGACCACAGTTCTGTTCTACACCTTGCACTGCAAGGGCACAGGTGTGCAGAACACAAAGACTCAGTGCCACCCTTGGAAGGACACAGCCTATTGGGCAAAACAGGCAAGAAAAAAGGGCTCTGAGAGGTCTTTGGAGGCACTTTGTAAATTCAGAGACGTGAGCCACAAGTAGTGATTATGGAGACAGCAGTGATGAGCTGAGATCTCCAGACAGCCAGCTTCTCTGCCCTGCTGCACACACCTGCCAGCCAACTTTTCCTCATCTTACTCTAAACCTTGACTTCCTGCTTAACCTTGGTTCTCCCAGTACAGACAGGGTCAGTGTGATCCTTGCCACCCCCGTTCCTGAGTGATGCATGCATGCATGCATGCATCCATCTATCTATCTTTAATCAAGAACATAATGAGGCACAGAATTCATTTATATCACCATTTGTGCTAACATCATGTCCCTTACACAATAAATATATATTTTTTACATTAATTTGTAATATCAGCCACTCATATCACTTTGAGAGTGAATGGAAAGATAAAGAAGGCAAATTCCAGTAATTATAAGTGACCTGTTTTCTCAGCTATATTTTGCAAAGATGGCATTGCAGGGTTGAAAGAGCATGAGCTGAGTGGCATAATCTCAGCATTTACTGGATAACCTGGACAACTTTGTGAACCTCATTTTCCCTAGCATTATCTGAAAAGTGGAGATAACATCAGCCATCTTGCAAAGTAAGTGTTAAATTCTATATGCAAAGGGCAAAGTATAGTGATTAGATTAGAGCAAAACAAAATGCAGAAAATAAATGTATATATCTGCAAAAAAAGGGAATTCTGATTTTTTAAAATAAGCTGGAGGTAGGACAAGCCTTCATAAACCAGTCAAAATATTCATAAATTATAAAGGAAGAGTATAATAGATGTGAATATATGCAAATTATTAGCCTCTATATGGTAACAAATTCTTAAACATATAACAGACCAGTAAAAAATAGTTGCAATGTATATAACTGACAAAGATCAATAGCTGTAGTATTTAGTGAATTCTCTCAAATTAATAAGAAAAAATAGCAACAAAATAATAATAATAATAAAATATATATAAATATATTAAAAATAAAAAAAAATAATAATAGCCACACAATAATAGCACCTGTGTGGCTCAGTCAGTTAAGTGTCTGACTTCAGCTCAGGTCATAATCTCACGGTCTGTGAGTTTGAACCCTGCATCAGGCTCTGTGCTGACAGCATAGAGCCTGGAGCCTGCTTCAGATTCTGTGTCCCCGCCCCCCTCTCTGCCCCTCCCTGGCTTGCCTATGTCACTCTCTGTCAAAAATAAATCAACATTTAAAAAAATTTTTTTAAAGAAAAATAATGCCCCACAGAAAAATGACAATTATATATCAACAATTCACAGAAGAATTAAAAATAGTTGATAAAGATCTGACAACATTCTCAACTTAGTTCTTACGGAACATAGACACATAGACTTGAATGATAAGGTGATATCATTGTTTTCACTACCATATTGACAAAAAAACCTTAAATATTGATAATATACATTATAGACAGATAAATGGGAAAATTGGTACTTTTATATGTTGCTATATATGAGATACTATAAGTCAAGGTGTCTGCTGTCTAGTGGCCTTCACTATTATGACTCTTGTTTCCAAATATGGGGGAATGCCGGCTTCAACTAACTTGAATAAACAAATAAAAAAAGGAAATTATTATTATAGTCATTCAAAAGAAATTGGGATATTTCCCAAATCTCAGTGCTCCTGTTTGACTGAAACACTGGGAACCAGGCACTCAAACTGCATTTGGACTCTTCCCTTCTGTTCCTCTCTGCATGTTGCCTTTAGATTTCTCTTTTGTGGTGTTGACTGGCGTTTTCCATTTGGTGGAAAGTGGAGAATTCTGAATTTTATGTCTTATGGCTTCAACCAACCAAAAATGACTAATTCAAGTTTCGAGTTCCCCAGGTCCAAAAATCCTAAGGAAGTGATTCACTGGCCCCAACTGGAACCACTGATCACATATGGACCAATATTTGATGACCTGACAGATGGGATTCCAGGACTGGCCCAGCTTGAGTCTGGGCCCACTCCTGACAATCCACTGCAGCCTTTGACTTGGCAATTCCCACCAAAAGGAAACGAGGAACTTCCTAAAAGAAGGGAATGCTATTCCCAGAAACAACAAAATATGCTAGCCAGATATAAAAGCAATCAAAATATACAGGCATAAAATATATTTTTTAATTAATTAGGCAATTAAAAGATGAATTAGTAGCCAATTAGAAGTATTTAACACTATCAAGACTAAATGCATATAACCTTATGTCTAACTCTACATCTTGTCATTTACCCTAAAAAATTAACATATATACACAAAAAGAGGTTAATTTTTTAAAAATATGTATTTATTTTTGGGAGAGCATATGCAGGGGAGGGGCAGAGAGAGGAGGATAGAGGATCCCAAGTGGGCTCTGAGCTGACAGCAGTGAGCCCAATGTGGGGCTTGAACTCATGAACCGTGAGATCAAGACCTGAGCTGAAATTTAGACTCTCAACCAACTAAGCTATACAGGTGCCCCAAAAGAGGTTAATTAAATCATTAATTTATTCAACAAATATTTTGTGCATACCATGTGCCTGTGCTGTTTTAAGAGCTGAAGTAATAGTAGTAAAAGACATAAAAGTTTCTGCATTTATATTTGAGTGGGGAACACAGATGATAAGCAAGTGATTGGCACATCGCAATTGTTTAATATTAAGCATTCTGAGCAATTTCGATTTCTAGACTTCACAATCTCACAAGATGAATGTATTTTCAATTTATGCTCAGGGAGTTTTCATTATCTTCAAAGCTCCATTTGTGATACCACATACACTTGCAATTGGAAATGGTATCAGGTTATGTCTAATTTTTATGGAATTGTACACTTTACAAAGAGCTTTCACATTTACTATCTCATTTCTGTCATGCACCAACACTGTGACTTAGGTAAAGGTAGGCATTATTATTATTTTGATCAGCACTGAATCTCCAGAGCCAAGCAAAATGCAAGGTATAAACAAGGCGTCAAATAAGAGTTTCTTGGAGGAATCAAAATTAAGAGGCGCATAGCAAGTCAAGTCTTCTAACCTAGAACTGCTAATCTCAATTCTTGGATTTTTCTGGCCACACAATGTTTGCCATTTCTAGAATCATCTAATCATAAGATTTTAAGGTACTTTCATTATACTTTGTAGCTGTCATTCCTTCTCAGCTTAAGGACCTTGGAGTGCTGCTTTTTCATTCTGAAATAAATAGATATTTTGTTGATGGTCAATTTATAAAACATAAACTACTCTTATAGAAGCTGGGACCATTAGCAACACCAATACTAGAGCTCAAAGTATGGAATGTAGAAAATAATGCTGGCAACTATCAGACCTGAACCTCCTGAGAAATCTAAGGCTTGTGTTTTCATTTAAACACTTATGTGCGACTTGGACAAGTCACTACCTCTCCATGAAATGAGGTGATTATTCTAATTGAATGCTGATCCCTTCTGGCTCTGAAATGTGATGGTGCATCAACTTTTTCAGCCACGCCTGCTGAATAATTGTGGAGATCAAGGGTTGTGTTTTAGTTGACTCTGAAGGGCAAGGATACACATTGCAAAACAAAGCCATTCCAGGCAGTTCTGTGAGCAACCGAGTTGCTCCACAAGTTGCAAACTGATGACGAAGAACAAGTATGAATTCTTTTTCATGATAAAGTGAGTCAACAAAGGAGAGTTTGTTTGGGCCCACCCTCCTTCTTCGAGAAGTAAGACTCATTGTACACCAGGACAGGACTTTGCAGATGCCTATGTAAAAGCAATGGAGGTGGACAACAGAAAAGGAAAGTCCGCTCTTAGTCAATCACCTTGTACTAATGGTCTGCTGACCAAACCAATCCTTAAATAGGAGATAACACCACGGATTACATCCTTCCGGATTACAAAGAATAACAAACACACATAGGCCCTCACCTGAATTTTCATGATAGACTTCTGCAATGGAAAGTGAATGGGTTTTGGAATCTCAAAACACCCTGGCTGCAAAGTCCAGCTTCTGCCCTGAATCACCTTGAGTAAGCCATTTAATCTACCTAAACCTCA
Organism: Cryptoprocta ferox; assembly: GCA_028646485.1. Lineage (NCBI taxonomy): Eukaryota > Metazoa > Chordata > Mammalia > Carnivora > Eupleridae > Cryptoprocta > Cryptoprocta ferox. The sequence goes on along the minus strand of CM053567.1, from coordinate 181,301,082 downwards.
AGTTTCTAATCTACAACATTATGATAAAAATATTAACTTTCCATGATGCTAGTCACAAATGCATTTAAGCTCCTAGTTGAGTCCTGACACCAAACAGATGCTGAATAACTATATGGATGTACCACAGTGTGTTTACTCACCTATGAAGGGATATTTGGCTTGTTTCCAGTTTTGCCTATTATGAATAAAGTTTCTTTGAACATTCATATACAGCCTTTTGTGTGAACATGAGTTTTCATTTCCCTGAGAAATGCCCCAGAGTGGATTACATGGTCATGCATGTTTAGGTAATAAAGAATTTGCCAAAGTGTTCTCAAGAGTGGCTGCACAGTTCCCAGCATTTGGTATTGTCACTATTTTCTTTTTTTTATTTAAGTCATTGTTAATAGCTGTGTAGTGATATCTCATCATGGTTTTAATTTGCATTTCCCTAATGCTAATGATGTTCAAATTTTCATGTGCTTATTTTCTATCTATCTATCCTCTTTGGTGAAATGTCTGTTCATGACTTTTGTCCATTTTCTAACAGCGTTGTTTCTTTGCTGTTGAATTTTGAGAATTCTTTATATATTCTAGGTATTGGTCCTTTGTCAGCTGTCAGCAAAGTGGATTGCAAATATTCTCCTCTGATCTGTATCTTGTCCTTTCATCCCCTTAACCATGTCATTCCCAAAGCAAAATTTCTAATTTACCTATCCCAGTTCCTTTGCTTTTCCATGTAAAGTTAATTTTTAATTTATTTTTATTTTTTTAATGTTTATTTATTTTTGACAGAGAGACAGAGCATGAGCATGAGCAGGGGAGGGGAAGTGAGAGAGAGACACACACAGAATCAGAAGCAGGGTCAGGCTCTGAACTGTCAGCACACAGCCCAATGCAGAGCTCAAACTCATGAACCGTGAGATCATGGCCTGGGCCAAAATAGGATGCTTAACCGACTGAGCCACCCAGGCACCCCTCCATGTAAATTTTAGAATAATATTTTCTACAAAAAATATTACTGAGGTTTTGATAGGAATTTCATTAAACTGGTGTTTCAATTAGGGGAGAATTCACATTTTTACTATACTGATTCTTCCAACCCATGAACATGGCATTCCTTTTCATTTATTTAGATCTTCTTTGATTTCTTTCATCAGTATTTTGTCCTATAATACTTCAGCATGCAAGTCCTGTACATATTTGTTTCATTTACACATAACTATTTAAGTTTGTAGGCAATGTAAATGATTTTATGTCTTAATTCTGGTGTCTGTGTGTTCATTGCTAGTATATAAAAATACAAGAGGCAGATCAAGATGGCAGCTTGGGAGGATCTTTGACTCCTCCCTCAGACACAACAAATCTACAGTTACATAGGCAACAATTCTCCGTGAGAAAAAAGCCTGAAAACTGGCTGAACAGTATCCACAGAAAAGAATACAAAGGCCACATCCAGAGGGGTAGGAGAGGCAGAGACAAAGTGTCACCAAAAACCCCACCCCCATGGCTGGCAACCCACATTCAGGCAGAGTCAGGAGGGAGCTCACACATCAGGCATCCTAGCTCCTGGGGACCTATACTGGAGAGAGGAGCCTCCAAAACATCTGGCTTCAAAGACCAAAGACCAACAGGGCTACATGCAGGAGAAACACAGGGCCATAGGAATGGAGGCTCTTAGAGGGCTCATGTGCAGTCATTCACTTGGGAACCTGGCGCAAAAGCAGCAGTTGAAAAGCGCCTAGACCACATCTGAAGGAGATTCATTTGCTAACCCTAAGGCCGCTGACAGGAGCAAAAGCATGTTGGGACTCTCTCGGGGTGGAGGCAGTGACAGGCACCATTCTGGGTGTTCCCCCTCCACCTTACAGGCGCCAGTGTGGGTGAGCGCCATCTTCTCACTCTAGCAGCTGGCTGACCAGCAAAGGGGAGGGTTTTTCATCTCCATCCCCAACCCGCATGCACTCCCTCCTGGCACCTGAGCATGGGCAGCCCTCCACTCCTCCCCCACTCCTTCCTGCTGTTCCCTGTGCTTTTGAATTCAAAGATTCAATATCATGCAAATGACTGGTTACCCAAAGCAATTTACAGATTCAATGCAACTCCTATCAAAATTCCCATGGCATTTTTCACCAAAATAGAACAAATTGGAAATTTACATGGAACCACAAAAGATTATGCAACTCAATAACAAAAAAATAACCCAGTTAAAAATGGGCAAAGGATCTGAAGAGAAATTCTTCCAAAGAAGAGGTCCAGATGGCCAATAGGCACATAAACTGATGTTCAACATCACTAATAGTCATGTAAATGCAAATCAAAACTACAATGAGATAACATCTCATACCTGTCAGAATGGCTAGCATCAAAAAGGCAAGAAATAACAAGTGATGGTGAGTATGTGGAGAAAAGGGAATCTTAGGCACTTTTGGTGGTGACGTAAATTGGTATAGCCACTGTGGGAAACGATATGGAAGTTCTACAGAAATTTAAAAATAGAAATACCACATTCCACTCCTGGGTATTCATCCAAAGAAAATAAAAGCACTAATTCAAAAAGATATATGTACCCCTATATTCATTGCAGTATTATTTGCAATAGCCAAGATACGGAAACAACCTAACTGTCCTCTGATAGGTAAATGGATAAAGGAGATGTGGTATTCAGACACACAGACACACACACACACACACACACACACACACACACACACACAATGGAATACTGCTTAGCCATAAAAAAGAATGAAATTTTGCCATATGTGACAACATGATGGAAGTTGATATTATGTTAAGTGAAACAGGTCTGAAAGAGAAAGACAAATACGGTATGATTTCACTTGTATATGTAATCTAAAAAGCAAAATAGGGGCACCTGGGTGGCTCAGTTAGGCATCTGACTTCAACTTAGGTAATGATCTCACAGACCGTGAGTTCGAGCCCCAAGTCAGGATCTGGGCTGACAGTACAGAGCCTGCTTAGGATTCTCTCTCTCTTTCTCTCTCTCTGTCCCTAACCCACTTGCGCTTTCTCCTTCTCCCTCTCAAAACAAATTATCTTTAAAAAAAAATAAAAATAGGGGCGCCTGGGTGGCTCAGTCGGTTAAGTGGCTGACTTCAGCTCAGGTCATGATCTCATGGTTCGTGGGTTCAAGCCCCGCATCAGGCTCTGTGCTGACAGCTCAGAGTCTGGAGCCTGCTTCAGATTCTGTGTCTCCCTCTCTCTCTGACCCTCCCCTGCTCACACTCTGTCTCTCTCTCTCTCAAAAATAAACATTAAAAAGTTTTTTAATAAAATAAAAAATAAAATAAAAATAAAAACAAATGGGGGTGCTTCGGTGGCTCAGTCGGTTGAGTGTCTGACTCTTGATCTTTGCTCAGGCCATGATCTCACAGGTGAGATAGAGGTGCTCCTCGGACTCATCCCTGACAGCATGGAGACTGTTTGGGATTCAGTCTCTCCCTCTTTCTCTACCCCTCCCCCACTCACTCATGCACTCAATGGGTGTGGGGGTGCTCTCTCTCTCTCAAAATAAATAAATAAATTTTTAAAAATAAAAAATAAATTAAAAAATGGACAAACAAAACTCATAGATACAGAGGACAGGTTGGTGGTTGCAAGGGTGGGCAAAATAGATGAAGGGGAACAAGAGGTATAAACTTCTAGTTAGAAAATAAATAAGTCGTGTGGATGTAATGTACATCATGATGACTATAATTGATAATATTGTATTGCATATTTGAAAGTTGTTAAGAGTAAATCTTGAAAGTTTTCATTACAAGAAAATAAATTTTTTATGACTTCATATGAGGACAGATGGTAACTAGACTTATTGTGATCATCACTTCACAATTCATACAAATATAGAATCATTATGTTGTAGTCTTAAAACTAATACAATGTTAGATGTCAGTTATACATCAGTAAAAAATAAATATATGTAGAAAACAGTTGGCTTCTGTATGGTTATCTTGTATCCTATCATCTTTCTAAACTTATTTTGAGTCCTAGGGTAGGTTTTGGGAGGGGGGTTTGGTTTTTTTTGTTTGCTTTTCATAGATGCTTTTGAGATTTTCTATGTAGACAATCATAGCACCCATGACTAATGGCAGTTTTATTTCTTCCTTACTGAACTGTATACCTTTTATTTCCCTTTCTTGCCTTATTTGCACAGGCAAAAACTTCAGTGTTATATTGATTGAATGTGATGACCACTGACATCCATGTCTTGTCCCCAATTCTAAAGGGAAAACTTTTGGTTATTCACCATTAAATATAATGCTAACTGTAGATATTTTTAAGTTCCTTTTATCACATTGAGAAAGTTCTCTGGTATACCTGTTTTTCTGAAGAAAAATAAATTTTAATCATGAATGGGTGCTGAGTTTTGTCAAACGCTTCTTCTGCACTGATTGATAAGATTCATATAATTTTTCTTCCTTACTTGTTAATATAGGGGGTTATGCTGATTGATTTTCCAATATTGATCAACTTTTGCTTTCTTCGAAAAATATCATTTGATCATGAAGCATAATTCTTAATATATGTTGCTTTATTTTCTAATATTTTCTTTAAGATTTTTATGTTTGTGTTCATGAGTGATATTCATCTATAGTTTTCATTTTCTATACGGTCTTTTTTGGACTTTCATTTCAGAGTTATATTAGCTTCATAAAGTGAATGAGAAAGTTATTACCTTCTAATTTTTTTCTGTAAGAAATTGTGTACAACTGACTTTAGTTATCCTCAAGTGTTTGGTAGAATAATCCAGTGAAAACGTCTGGACCCGGAGATTTCTTTTTTGAGAACTTTTAAATTACCAATTCAATTTCATTAAGTATTTTGGGGCTATTCAAATTATCTCTCTTATTGGATTAATTGTGATGGTTTGTGCTTTTTGAGGAACTGATACACATCATCTAAGTTGGCAATTTTTTCTGTGTGGACTCATTCACTTATTATCTTTTAAATACCTGCAGGATCTATAGTGATATCGTCTGTTTCATTCTTCATATGGATAATCTGAATCTCTTCTCTGTTTTTGTCAGGCTTGCTAGTGGCTTACCAATTATATTGATATTTCGAAAGAGCCACTTTTTTATTCATTGATTTTCTCTATTTTTTCTGTTTTCAATTTTATGAATTTCTGCTTTCATCATTGTTATTTACTTCCTTCTGTTTGCTTTGGGTTTATTTTTCTTTTCCTTTAATTTCTTGATATGAGAGCTTGTATTATTAATTTGAAATTTGTCCTATATCCTTATGTAAGTAGTTAGTGCTATAAAGTTTCCTCTCAGCACTTTTTTAGCTGTACTTTCACAAATTTTTACTTTCATTTTCTTTCAGTCCATGTGTACTTTTTTTTAAATTTCCCTTGAGAATCCTCTTTGACTCATGAGTAATTTAAAAGTGTGTTGTCTAGGGCAGTGGGTGGCTCAGTCAGTTGAGCATCCGACTTCAGCTCAGGTCATGATCTCACAGGTTCTGGAGTTTGAGCCCCACATGGGGCTCTCTTCTGTAAGCACAGAACCTGATTTAGATCCTCTGTTCCCCTCTCTCTCTGCCCCTCCCCTGCTCACACTTCTCTCTCAAAATAAATAAATAAATAAATAAAAGTGTGTTGTCTAGTTGTTAACTGTTTGGAGATTTTCTTGTTATTCTTCTGTGAATGATTTCTAGTTCGAGTCTATGTGGTCAGAGAATATGCTCTGGGTAATTCTAATTCTCATAAATTTGCTGTAGTTTGTTCCATGGTCTAGCATATGGTTAGTGGCTTAGTATATATGTCTCCTGGGGTGCTTGAAAAGAACATGTATTCTGTCATTGGGTGGAGTGCTTTGTAAATGTATATTAGATCTTGTTGGTTGATGGTGTGGAGTTCTTCCATGTCCTTGATGATTTTCGGACTAGTCATTCTATCAGCTATTCAGAGAGGAGTATTAAAGTCTCCAAGTATAATTGTGGATTTCTCAATTTCTCTTTCTACTTCCATGAGCTTTGCTTCCTGTAAAGTAATTATTGATATGTTAGGACTTAGGTTTGCTATTTAATTCCATCTCTTCTGTTTGTTCTGTTTTTAATTTCTTTGCTTTCTATTCTTGCCTTCCTAATGGGCTACTGATACATTTTCAGAATTCAATTTTGATTGATCTCTAGTAACTTTGAGTATCTTTTTGCCCAGATTTTTAGTGGCTGTTCTATGTGATACTTACATAATTTATCACAATTTACTGGTGTTGACATTATTACCAGTTAGAGTGATATATATATATATTTCCTCTACAGACCTTTAGCACTATATCAGACAGTACTATTATTTTTGTTACAAGCATTTAACATAATTTAGAAACTCAAAAGGAGGCACCTGGGTGGCTCTGTCGTTAAGCATCTGACATTGGCTCAGGTCATGATCTCACATTTGGGGAGTTGGAGACCTACATGGGGTGAGCTCAATCCCTGCTTACGGTTAACAGGAGCCCCACTTCAGGTAAATCACAATCCTCAAGTGAGCCCCACTTTTCTCTCTGTCTCTCTGTCTCTGTTCCTTGTGGGATTTTCTCTCTCTCTGCCACTCACTTACTTGCTCCCTCTCTCTCTCAAAAAAGAAAGAAAGAAGGAAAGAAGGAAAGAAGGAAAGAAAGAAAGAAAGAAAGAGGAAGAAAGAAAGAAAGAGGAAGAAAGGAAGGAAGGAAGGAAGGGAGGAAGGAAGGAAGGAAAAAAGAAACTGAAAATGTACTATATATTTGCTTACTACATTCCTTCTTCCTTCCCTGATATTCCAAGATTCTTTTTGTTTAAAGAATTTCCTTTACCCATTTGTTTAGAGTAGTTCTCATAGAAACAAATTCCCTTAGTTTTCCTTTATCTTAGAACATATGATTTCCCTCTTATTCCTGAAGGATATTCTTATAGATCTAGAATTCTGCATTAATAGTTCTTTTCTTTCAACAGTTAAAAAAATGTCATGCCACTCTCTTCCAGCTTCTGTGATTTCAAAAGAGAAATGAGCTGTCCTTTGAATGAATTTTTTTTTCTTGTATAGTTAAGGTATTGTTTCTCTCATGCTTAAGGAGTTTTTCTTCATTTGTACTTTTTAGATGTATGACCATAATATATCTTGGAGTGGATTTTTTGTTTGTTTTTGTTTTGTTTGTTTTTGTTTAGCCTGTTTGGAGTTCACTCAGCTTCTTGAATCTATAGGGTTTATATCTTTTGCCAAACTTGGGAAGCCAATATTTTTTCAAACACTTTCCAGTCTCAGTTTCTTTCTCCTCTCCTCCCAGTATTCTGGTGACACAGATATTAGGTCTCTCATTATTATCACACAGGTTCCTGAGTCTCTGCTTGCTTTTACTTTAGTCTATCTTCTCTCTGTTATCAAGATTGAGTAATTTCTATTGATTTCTTTGGATTTACTGATTCTTTCCTCTGATCCCTCCATTCAGCTCTTAAGTCCATTCACTGAGGTTCTTTTTTTTTATTATTATATTTAGAAGTTCCAAAGTTTAGGTTTCTTTGCTGAGACTTTCATTTTTTAATTTGTCTCAAACATGCTTATAATTGTCATTGAAGCAATTTTATGATTGTTGTTTTAAAAATTTTCTCATCTGAGAGAGGGGAAAATAGGTGATGGGCATGGAGGAGGGCACTTGTTGGGATGAGCACTGGGTGTTATATGGAAACCAACTTGACAATAAAGTATATTTAAAAATAATAAATAAATTAAAATAAAATAAAATAAAATTTTGTCAGCTGAACAGAAGAGACAGAAAAAAAGAAGGTGTAAACTTGAACAAAAACAATAAAAATTTACCAATCTGAACAACAGAGAGAATAAACTGAAAAGAGAGACAGACCGACAGACAGACACTCAGGAGCCTTTATGACTATAATAAATGTTCTAACACTTGTAGCACCAGAATATGGAAGAGAGAAAAGAAAAGAAAGCTGAAAGAAATAACGTCTGAAGACTTCCCAGATTCTAACATGCCTGTCATCTTGTTAGCACTCATTGTCTTTATTCATGAATGGTGAGATTTTCCTGGTTCTTGGTATTATAAATTATTTTCCGCTGGAACACAGACATTCTTAGTATTCTGTTAAGAAACTCCAGATTTTATTTTAGCTTTCTGGGGGCACATGGGTGGCTCAGTCAGTTAAGCATCGGCTCAAGTCATGATCTCGTGGTCCATGAGTTCAAGCCCCAGATCATACTCTGTCCTGACAGCTCAGAGCCTGGAATCTGCTTAAGATTCTGTGTCTCCCTCTCTCTCTGCCTCTCTCTCTCTTTCTCAAAAATAAATAAACATTAAAAAATTTATTTCAGCTTTCTTTTATAGTGAGCTTTCTATGACATTGCTCTGGTAGAGGAAGAGTAGGGTGTTGCCTCATTACTGTTCCATTGAGATTGACCAGGTTCTTCACGTGGCCTCTGTTGACACCTAAGGAGGAGGAGGTGGGGGGAGGAGCTCCATGGTACTGGTGGAAAGAAGTAGGATATCCAACTTCCCAGAAGGCCTCTCCCAATATCCCCAAACGGGAGGAGTAAGAGAAGCTCATAAATGCTCCCTGCATGTCCTCCAACGTCACCGCAGGGGTTGTATGACCTCATTACCACGAGATACCAGTAAAATCCTGACTATCCACTAACTCCTCTGAAATCAGCCCACTAAGTGTCTTTCCCACAGTCCTACAACTATGAGAATTGAAGTGATATCTTAACAGCAGTGAGGAAAGGGAAGTGAACCTCATTACTGCAGGGTGTGGGTGCAAGTCCAGCTTTCACACATGCTCTTCCATGACACTTTCAGCAGGAATGAAAGTCCTTCTCTAACTCCATCCAGTGAGTGGAGGGGTACCTTGTTATGCCCTAGCTAAAGTGGAGCCCTAGGCTACCCTTTTTCTTTGCTGACATGGGTAGGAAGTGGGGCCACAATCTCTTTCTTGTGGTGTTTGGCTAGAGTAGAAGAGCTATTATCTAAAAGTTGTCTGTGATGTGAGACTGTCCTTTTCTTGGTCCTTTGGTTTCAGAGAGCAGGCTTTTGTTGGGGCTTATTTTCCCCTGTACCTGTTGGTTTTCCAGTGTTCTAGCTTTTCCAACCCCAATTTTGGGATATAAAAGGCAAAAAGAAAACCCAAGGGCCTCACTACCTCATTGTTCCTTGAGTTCCAAGGTTTCTAGACAGTTTGCTCTCTTCTTTTGCCTAACAGACATTCTATGCTTGCTTTATATGTAAATTCAGGGGTAACTAGTTGTAGTCAGTGGGAGAAACAGGGAAAAATCATCTATTTTCATGGAAATTGATGTTCTGAATGCTCATTTTTATTAACATTTTATTGCAAAAACAATTTCCAGTCACATTAAATAAAGTGTGAAAGCTAGAAAAAACAATTTTATTTTTTAAAAAATGTTTAATGTTTATTTGTTTCTGAGTCGGGGGGGGGGGGTACAGAGAGAGAGAGGGAGACACAGAATCCAAAGCACACTCCAGGCTCTGAGCTGTCAGCACACCGTGAGATCATGACCTGATCTGAAGTCAGGTCATGACCTGAGCTGAAGTCAGACACTTAACCGACTGAACCACCTAGGCGCTCCTGGAAAAACTAATTTTAGATGATTGTATTAATATTAACTAATACCCATGTTGTAATGACACACAAGATTCAGGCTTGCAGGTGGTACTCATTTGCTCATATTGGTAGCAAAGGCACATACGTGTGCAGCCAAACTAAAAGCTAGCCTTGGTAAGCAGATAGATAACTGCCTATGGGTGTGTGGTTTGATGCTGCTAAGTAAGCCTGTCTTCCTCAAATAAATCCTCTCTCTGGCTAGTGCATAGCATTACCAGGCTTATGCTTTATCCCCTAGCTTATGTCTATAATACCTGTTGAAGTATAAACATCCATGGAGAATATATGGTACTAGTCTAGACCCCAATAGTGCTTACCAGTAGAAAGAAGCAAACAGATACTTAACAGAACCAAACAGAAATGAGGACAGGTCATCACAACCCCCAGATATGTTCTTTTAGACACACATAGATAGTCACATACATATATCTCCAAAAAACTACCAAATGAACAAATGAAAATATCCAATTTAAATGGCACTTTGGGTTATAACTAATATATTTATTGACAACTGGTTGAAGTGTTCACAATGTGACAAGAAGTTGGGTGCACTGTGTCCTCCGCATTAGCTGGAGGAGAGAGAGTTTCATTCCCTTTGTTCTCTCTCAGCCATTTAGGAACTAAGCTCAGTAAGTATTTATTAAGCACTTCCTATGTGACAAGCACCAGATTATGTACTAGGGATAAGAATTTATAAATCACTTCTCTGTGCTTTCTCTTATTTGATGGCTCTTATACCAACCAAAAGGATGTTTCTAGGAGATTGGCTTTCTTTATCATTAATCTGTTCTGCACTTTAGAAACTGCTTTTCCCTTATCTCAACCCATTAATTCTTAAAATAAGGTAGAAACCTCACCTGTTACTGTTCATATTTAACAAATGAGGCCAGTAAGGCCCAGAAATACAAGGGCCTTTCCCACAGTCCCTGAAGCGAGAGAACTAGAATGAAGTCTTAAATAGTGGCCTTGAACCCTCAAGTCCAGTACACTTTTCACCCCACACCACAATGCTGCTCAGGCCCTGAGAACCATTTCCCCCTAAAGGTCTGTCAGTCTTTGGTGAAAATCTCACCTCATGATTATGTTCATTTTTCTAAACCTTTCTCCCAGAACTAAAAACCCCCAGAAGGGTGGGGACTTTATCATTATAATTCATTATAATTTTACTTACCTGTCCTTGTTGGTATTCTATTGGTATTTGTTGAGTTAACTTGGATGACCACCAGAGAATCTAGATTATGAAATTAAAAAATAACCCTTGATGCTCTTCCTTGTAATCAATAGATGTGCTTCAGTCCCTTCCTAGCTTGGTGATCCCAGCTAAATTAATAAAATTCCCTTAGCTTAGGTTTCTTTTTGGAAAATGAGCATGATAATGCTTACCCAACAGGGCCTTTATGAATATAAGAAATACTTGATACATGGCAATTATTATTATAAAATATGTAAAATCCCTAAGACACTTTGGTTTCAAACAGGTCCTCTTCTCTCCTCTCCACTGGGTAGCAAACGTCATGAGGACTGAAATAGACTATTTAAAAACCATAACACAGTGCTTTGTACATAATCAGTCATCAGAAAGAGATTTGCCAGATGAATAGACAAAGAATACAATACTGCAAAAATATTGCAAAAATACAATACTGTTTAATTACCAGTGTTACAAAATATTTAACGTTACTAAGAGCAATTTGGTACAGTATTTTGGCAGTTTAGTAAATCTTTGTGAATCTTTGTGACTAAAATAAAATACATGATCACCAATCACTCTGAATCTTCTTACTTTAACACATTTACTCTATTATTTATTTTACTTTTGAAGTCCCCATCAGCTCCCTCCAATCTGCCTTTATCCTTTCCTGAGAACTAATCATTCATTCATGCATGCAATTAACATTTACTGAGCACTTACTGTCTACCACAAACCAGGTTGCAAAGATTCATACGACTCTCTCCCTGCTTCTATAGGATTTATATGCTACAAGGGAAAACCAATGCATAAACAATTTATAATTAATGGAGGTGTTATGATAGAAGTACAAAAAAGTGCTCTGGTTATAAGAGTGATTCATTCTGCCTAGGGAGTTTGCCTATGGGAGCTTACATGTGGGGAAGTGATTTTTTTCTCTTTGTAGACAAATTGACTTACTAGTGATAAAAATAGTTTCCATTTGTGTAGTACTTTGCAAACTGCTTTTACATCCATTTATTCTTTTTATCCTCACAATGAAGGCTCAGTAGTTTAGTGGTTTAAGAAAAAATACGTTATCAAAAAAGGTAGCTAAGAGGCCAACTGATAAATAATATGGAAATTTATTTGAAAGCCCCTAGCTAAATGAGGCAAGCCAAAACTGCAAGCAAGACTGTTAAAGCAGAAATCATTCCAAGAAGGGTTAATTGCAAAGACCCATTTCTTCCCTTTCATCCTCAGTTGCCATTGCCTGATCCCCCATCTTGCTCGTAAGTTATAACAACCTTCTAAGTGGATTCCCTGATTTGTATCTCATCTCCTTCCAACCCATTTGCTACACTGGCCACAGGTGATAATTTTTACATACAAATTGAATCATGTAGTCTTCCTACTTAAAGGTCTTTGATCCTGTAGAGCTCCTCACTCCCTGTAGTATCAAGTCCGAATGCTTTTGTATCGTATATGAAACTCTACATTATCTAAACCTACCAAATTTCTTAAATTCGTTATTGGTTACTCCCCTCCAACCATCTTATTGATTTTGCTCAAAGCCATCATACTATTTTCATCTCTGTGGCTTTATAGTGTCTTTGGTCTGGAATGCCTAAACTCTCCACCCATCTGTCTGGTAAAATGATGATAGACATAGAAAGTGTGCATTTTTTTGTAGTTTTATGGTTTTATTTATTTTTAATATTTACTTATTTTTGAGACACAGAGAGACAGAGCATTAGAGGGGGAGGGGCAGAGAGAGAGGGAGTCACAGAATCCGAAGTAGTCTCCGGGCTCTCAAGCTGTCAGCACAGAGCCTGATGCAGGGCTAGAACTCGAGATCATGACCTGAGCTCAACTGACTGAGCCACCCAGGCACCCCTAGTTTTATGGTTTTATTAACACAATATGACATGCACATAAGCTGTCTATTCATTGTCTTGGCTGTGTAGCTTGGCATTGGGATGGGTGACTCTGGTGGACAACTGGGCTGCTCTTTCCACAATGGCTTTGTGGTTCTTGGAGGAGACATTGTGAGCAATCTCTCTACAGTGAGATTTGTTGCACATCAGCAGCACTTAAAGCTCCTTGACATTGTGAACTAGGAACTTCTGGAAGCCACTGGGCAGCATGTGCTTTGTTTCCTTGTTGGTCCTGTAACCAGTGTTGGGCATCAAGATCTGGCTTTTGAGTCTTCTGTCCACCCTTTTGTCAATGCCTCTGGGTTTCCATCAATTGCGCTTAATTTTGACACATTGGTCTGACTGGTGCCAGATGAACTTCTTGGTCCTCCTTTTAATGATCTTTTTTTTTTAAATTTTTAACATTTATTTATTTTTGAGAGACAGAGAGAGACAGTGTGATAAGGGGAGGGGCAGAGAGAGAGAGGGAGACACAGAATCTGAAGCAGGCGCCCCCCTTTTAACGATCTTGAGCTTCACCAGAGGTCTGAGGACAGCCATGAATCCAAGTAAGAGATAGCTGCCCCCACCACAGACAGCATTGAAGAAGAGGCAAAAGTGTGCAGTTTTGATCTGATTTATATGTAGACTTCCTTAATAATACAATCATGGCAACACATTTGTCTTTTGTTTTCTTTCCTTTTTTTTTCTTAATCCATTACCGAATAAAATACAGTTGGGGAACCAGTAGTCTAGACTTTTCTCTTTTTTAAGGAAAAGAAGGGAAAGATCATTATGTCTTTTTATTACACACCAAAGATCTATGATATTTATATTCATTTAACATAGAATTATTCTTTCAAAAGTATATTCAGTGCCATGGGCTAAGGAACCAGCTGGGGATAAGTCAAAACAAGGCAGGGCATTAGTCTATCATGGATCTTACATTTGGTGAAATAAATAGACAATAAAATTAATTAATTAATTAATTAATTTTTACAGATTGGTGATAAGTGCTAGTAAGGGAATAAAGGATGTTCTAAGAAGGGAGGTACTTTGGAGCAGATGGTCCATGAAGATCTCTATGAGGAAATCCTATTTAGATGAGACATGAAAGAGAAGGAGTCAGCCATGCAGCTGGAAGAAGAGTCTTCTGGGCCAGGGGACATCTTGGGGTGTTTGAGAAACTGAAAGACCATTGTGGTTGTGAGACAGGGGGAGAATGGTGCAAGTTCACAGCGGATCATGCAGGACTTCATAGGCCAAGGCAAGTAAGACACTGAAAGATTATAAGCAAGTGAATGATGTAACAGAAGCTACAGGAGAAAGGGTTATAAGAAAGGATTATAAGAGGACAGGAGCGGAAGTGAGGAGACCAGTTAGGATGTTATCATTATATTAGTAAAAGTATCCAGTGTTTCTGGTGTCTTGATGTTTTAGATGAACTTCAGGAAATTTTTAAAATATGATCACCATTTACAGGTGTGTTTAGGTCCTGGAAGTGGATTTTCAGTGATGAGACTTCTCTTAATCTCTCCTGTTCTGGCCCTTACCTGCTTCTCTAGCCTCGTTCTAATGGCTGCATATCACGGTCTTCCCCCATTCAGGTAACCTTCTCTCCACTTCCTCCAACATGTCCTACTGTTTTCCTCATCCAGTCCTTTGCTGTTCTTGCTGATCCCTCTTCCTGGAATGTTCTTCTAATTCTGCTCTGACCATCCCATCCCCATCCTACATGTTATAGGGCTTAGTTCCAGTACAACTTCTTCTGGGAAGCCTTTCCCAATGTCCCGGATTGAAGTAACCATTTCTGCTTTTGCACCTGCTTATACCATGAACAGATGGCCATTTTAAAAACCATGTTTGAGTCTTCATAAAGGCCGGGAACTATTTACATATGTATTTATTTAATAATCAGCACCTGGCACAGAGCTTGTCTATTTTAAGTAATTTCACTGACTTAGAGAATAGAAGGGAGGGAAGGAGGGAAAAAAGAAGGAATGGCATCCATTTGTATGGTGTTCAAGGGGTGTCATCAGTGGACCAGAATGCAGCAGTGGAAATTGGTGTCCCCTGTTTCAGTAAGATCAACAGGAAAGCCATCTTCTGATAGACCCGAGACACCGTCATGACTACTGCATAGACAAACATTGTTCCATATTTCAATGAGACTCAGTTTTCTGAGATAAGTGGAAGAAGAGAGCCACACAAGAGAGGCACAAGCACTGTAAATTCTCTAACTTTCCATTTTTCTAAATTTACTCCCATCTTTGAAAGATTTTCTAAAGTCCTACCACTTTTTGGAAGTCTTTTCAGTTCAATGGGGACAAAGTCATTGGACTCAACAATTTGAGCCCAGCAGATTAAGAGCAGGAGCTCTGGGATTTTGGCTCTACTATTAGCTCTGTGGTTTTAGGCAAGCTGCGTAACACGTCTGTGCCTCCGTTTGTTCACCTGTGAAATGAGAACAATAACAGTATTTATCATAGAGTTGTAAAGTGGATTAAATGTTTAGAATAGCACCTTGCATATAAGAGAGTAGTAGGTAAATGTGAATATTTAATATTATAAATTGTTAACAGTTCATGTTTTGTGTTAGTTCATATATAGACAAGAATTACTGAATTCCTTTTCTTCATTCCATCCTTCCTTAAATAGGAAGATTGCAGGTGTCTCTGTTTTAATAGTCATAACATTGCTCATTTTAGAAGTCATGGGATTAAATATATAAAGACTACATTGAGGATATAGTTTCACTTTCTGCATAAATAAATATGTCTGCACTTAACAAAATAGGAGATTTTTTTTTATCTTTGAATCCTCTGTGGTATTTGTTGCTTCTGAGTCTATATTGGCAATGGTGAAATTTGGCAAGATATATAATCTTGCATAATGGCAGAGAAATGGCAAGACAACCCTGCCTCTAATTCATAAAATTTAAGCTAAGGCAGTATCTGTCAGCTGCACCAGGACATTTTTTTCTAAACTGGAATGAGCTGAACACAAGTATAAAGCTTATTATCAATCTCATTTTCAGTTCCTTTGAAATCTTTTGTGAGTCTCTCCTATCTAAGGAGACCAGCCATCAGAGAAGAGTCTATGTGTTGTAGGGGATTAGGTTAAACAAATGCTTACAGAAATTCAGTATCCGTCGTTCTCTTTCCATTCTCCTATTAAGAGGGCACATCTTATGCTCTTTAGTAAATGAACCAGCCACAGAGGCCTATAAAGAGGGTGGTGCCTTTATGCTGTCAAGGGATGCCTAATGTTTCACCCATGGACAGATTCCAGATTATGTCCCCAAGAAAGATGAATAAATAACAAATCAATTGATTATCTTTCATTTACATTTACAGTCAACAAATCAATGTTTTTTACACATGGGTTGTGCCTAAATTTTGAATACTCAAGATTATTAATAAAAAGGAGAGACTATGTTAGTATTCACCAGCAAGTTAGACCCACAGACATCTTACAATCTTACCAGATCCATGTTCCTAATTCCCTCAAGGAAGTAGATCCTGCTAGTCAAAGAGTCTTCTTCCTTTTGTCCACAGCCCCTCTCTCCAGATTCCTCTGGACACCTGCTGAGGCATTCCATCTTTTTGAATGATAGGGGAAGCAACTGGACTCATGGGGATCAAGACAGAAAGAGGACATGGGGTGTAACTCAGAATATGGTGGTTTTGCTTAGTTTTGCCATGTACTAGGTGTGTTTCCTCATGAATTCAGTTAACTTTAGCTTTCATTTACTCAATAATAATATTGTGCCCTCCCTCCAACTCACACAGTTACTTTGAGGATATGTGAATTGTAGACAACAATTTTAAGCTGCCAAATGACATGCAGATGTCACTTTGACTCCGCTTATTCTATAGCGTGGGAGTTAGGTGCAGGTGGCCTCTGGTGTTAACTCACCAGAGTTTAAATCCAGGCTCCCAAGCACTAACTGTGACCTTGAACAAGTTCACCCTTCTGTTTCCTCATCTGTGAAATATGAAATGGAAGGACCCCTGCATGGCACTTAGAACAATGCCTGGAACTCTCATTCTGTAAATGTTTGAGTATGGTCCAGAAAGAACTTTTTTAAGTGTCTACCCCTTGACTATGTGTGAGCATGCAGGATGCCAAGGGATGGACAAGATCTACATTTTACCTTTGGAGGCCTCATAGACTTGCTAAGGGTGGACACTCAGGTAAATGAGTGTTATGACAGAGATACAGTGGGGTAAAGCATAGGGCACAGATTCATTCCTAATCCCCTGCTCTGTCCTTTTGCTCTTTCCTCGTTTCTGTACTCTCCCAAGACAGATTTTCCCGATAACTGTATCCACTTTCATGGCTTCAGCTATCAACAATGCACCAACAGAGTCAAGACCACTAGCCAAGAATTCCACTCCCATTGTAGGTATCTCCATGTAGCTTACTCTCTCCCCTGGACCTAACCCTGTACCTATTTCAGCTAATCCTTCAACCTAATCATTGACCAAACTATGATGATCGTATCAGAGAAATGTTATGCCCTACTTCTCAACTCTTGTACATATTTACTACATTCATCCTGTCTATTACAGGAGCTTCCTCAGCATCTTGTTGCCTGTAGTCTCAACCTCCCCTCCCACCACCACCACCCCCAGCCAACCACCTGAGTTCTTCTAAAGCTTTTATCTGTTCACAACACACCCTCTAGGAAATCAGTGGCTTCCTATTGCTGATCCAACAGTGCCTTCTTAGGCCTACAAGACTCTTAATATAAGTCTCAGGCTCCTTTCTACTTCTTTCAACACATCATAGACATCAACACACAAAAAAATGCAATGCACCTTTCCAGAACAGACATGTACCCTCTATCCTCTCTGCTTTTACTCTTGTTGATTCTGATATTTCAAATGTCTTAATTGCCACCCATCCATCCACTCTCCTTCTTTCTCTTCCTTCAGTGTTCAGCTCAAATGTTGCTGACTGCACATCACGTTCCCTGATTAGCAAATCTCTCAGGATTTATTGTTCTTTCATCTGGATTTACACTTACTATGCAGGTTGAACCAAATGAATTAGCAGTTTTTGGTAAGTCAAAAATGGTCAAATAACAGTAACTTAATGTATTCCCCTTAGAGCATTAATCCCACTTCATTAGTCTTTTTTTTAAGTTTATTTACTTATGAGAGAGAGAGAGAGAGAGAGCACACGAAAGCGAGCGAGCATGGGAGGAGCACAGAGAGAGGAAAAGAAAGAGAATCCCAAGCAGGCTCTGTGCTGTCAGCAGAGCCCAATGCAGGCTGGGACTGGAACTCATGAACCCTGAGATCATGACTTGAGCTGAAATCAAGAGTCAGATGCTTAACTGACTAAGCACCCAGGTTCCCCTAGACTTCTTAATGTACATGTATCCCTCATGCACCCTGTTTTCTTCACTGTTGCCCAGCAGACTGCCAGATAAGAAATAAGTGCTCACAAAATCCTTGTAGAATTCAAGGTGATTGCTATCTGTGGATCTTAATACTTTGCTGGCCTCCCTTAAATCAAGGTCTCACTCTCCCTCACATTCCTGGGGACTGACAAGTATAAAGCTAGTCACTCAGGGAAGTCTTCTCAAGTCAGGAATGAATATTATTTTTCCCCATTTCCATCAGGACCCTGCTCTCTCCACCTACCAACTAATAATTCCCTAACCCAGATAAGGAAAAATCTACCTCCAGGGCCATCCTTTTTTAAAGCAGCAAGTATATCATTTGTGATGTTACCCTTCAGGATATTCGTTCATTCACTCATTCACTCATTCATTCAATCATGGTGATCTGACTGGCAGTGGGAATGTAGCAGTAAGAAGGCAACTTAGAGATGATGAATTTGGAGTACGTTTGCTCTTTGTGTCTAATCCTCAAACATTTTTCCTCAAGATAATCATCTTAAGAACTTTTGAACATTTAGGGGCACCTGGGTGGGTCAGTTGGTTAAGCGTCCGACTTCAGCTCAGGTCATCATCTCCCACCTTGTGTGTTCGAGCTCTGCATCGGGCTCTGTGCTGACAGCTCAGAGCCTGGAGTCTGCTTTGGATTCTGTGTTTCCCCTTCTCTCTGTCCCTCCCATGTTCATGCTCCGTCTCTCTCTGTTTCTCAATAATAAATAAATGTTAAAATTTTTTTAATAAATTAAAAAATTTAAACAAAACTTTTTGAACATTTAAAATATCTTCTAAGGGTGCCTGGGTGGCTCGGTCAGTTAAGCGGCCAACTTTGGCTCAGGTCATGATCTCACAGTTCATGAGTTCGAGCCTCACATTGGGCTCTGTGCTGACAGCTCAGAGCCTGAAGCCTGCTTCAGATTCTGTGTCTCCTTTATCTCTGACCCTCCCCTGCTCATGCACTGTCTCTCTGTCTGTCTGTCTGTCTCTCTTTCTCTCTCTCAAAAATAAATAAATGTTAAAAACATTTTTAAATAAAATAAACTATCTTCTGTATTTAAACAGTTTTAAGTATCTTGTACATTTAAAGTCATCTAAACATTTTTACCCTGAGTTAAAATTGTTGCAAAGAATGTAATTTTTAACATATATTTAAATGTAATGACTGTATCATTTTAAATATGTTCAATGAAACTTGAATATTATAATAATTTAACACCCATGGCCAGCTATTAAAATATAGTAATATGTCTTAACATATATGTGCAAAAGTTACTTTGTAAATTTTAGACCTTTCCTTTTTCTCTTTGACTCACATTCCCATTAAACTTTCTCCTGAATTTTATACATATATATGAAATCAAAGCTGTGGGGCTGCATTTTAGCTCAATTTATGGAAACTGTCCATCATATGTCTTATTGGCAAACCAATATGCCAAATCACACTTTCTTGCAGAAAAATTCTGCCTTCATCTTTTTATTTCAAATCAATGTGTTAAAAAGCATTGCAAGAAACATTATAAAAACATTAAGAAATATGTTACAAAATGAATCCTATAAGATTATGAAAAGTAGTCAAGATTAAAAGAAGTCCGGTATAAATAACCCATTTTCGTGAATTATAAAAAGATGAATAAATATGCTAGTTCTCATTAACTAATTTGTAATGAGAGCAATGAATGTACAGTTTATGAAATAATGAGATCCTCATTGTTCTAATAAGAATGTGTGTCTCTCTCTAGTCGAAAGGCAGAGTATGGTAGAAAGGAGCATACCTGATCCAACTACATGCCATCTGGGAAAGACACACTAGATTCAAAGATACAAGTGGGAAGTAAAAGAATAGAGAAATAAATACCACATAAATGACATCCTAAAGAGAGCTGGAGTGTCTATACAAGTATCCAACAAAACAGACTTAAAGACAAAATTTGTTCCTAAGAACAAAAAAAGGGGAGGGGCAAAATAATAAAGGGGACAATCCATCAGGAAGACAAAACAATTATAAACATAATGCACCTAACAAGAGAGTCCCCCAAAACATGAAATAAGATGCAGAAATTAAAGGGAAAAATAGACAATTCAACAATTATATTTGGAAACTTCAATAACCCACTTTCAGTAATGGATAGAACAAGTTGGCACAAGATCAACAAGGAAATAGAAAACTTGAACTCTGTAAAGCAATTAAATGTAACACATTACCTATAGAACACTCCAATCAGCAAAGTAGATCTTCTCAAGTGCACATAGAGCATCCTCCAGTATAGAGCATATGTTAAGAAGCCATAACACAAATCTCAACACATTTATTCTTTTTTAATTTTTAACATTTATTTATTATTGAGAAACAGAGAGAGAGAGAGACAGAGCATGAGCATGGGAGGGGCAGAGAGAAGGGGAGACAGAATCCAAAGCAGGCTCCAGGCTCTGAGCTGTCAGCACAGAGCCCAACGCAGGGCTCGAACCCAAGATTGGTGAGATCATTACCTGAGCCAAAGTCGTAAGCTCAACCGACTGAGCCACCCAGGCGCCCCTCAATATATTTAAAAGCATGTATTCAAACAAAGTATGTTCTTTGTCCACAATCAAATGAAATTCAAGTCATAATAACAGAAAGAAACTTGAGAATTCACGGATATGCGAAAATTAAACAAAACACGCCTAAATAACAAATAGGTCAAGGAAGAAATCAGGAAGCAAATTACAGAATAATTTGAGATAAATTAAAACAAAGCACAACATACTGCAACTTATGAGACCAACTAAAACAGCAGTCAGAAGGGAACAGCTATAATGCTTGTGTTTATGAAAAGAATAAAGATTTCAAATCAATAACCTAAACTTTGGCCTTAAAAAACTAGCAAAAGAAGAATAAACTAAAACCAAAGCAGGCAGAAAGAAGAAAATAATAAAGATTAAAGCACAAATAAATGAAATAGAGAAAAGAAATAATAGTGAACACCAATGAAATCCAAAGTTAGTTCTTTTAAAAAAATCAACAAAAGTGACCGTTTAGCTAGGTTGACCAAGAGAAAAGTAAAGGAATCAAGTTCCTAAAATCAGGAATAAAAGAGAGGATCTGGAAACCAACTTTACAGAAATAAAAAGGATTGTAAGGGAATACTATGAACAATTGTAGACCAACAAATTAAATAAACCTAGACGAAATGGTAGCATTTCCACATAAACACAAGCAACTGAAACAGAAATAACAAGAAATAAAAAATCTGAATAAACTTATAACAAAGAGATTGAATTAGCGATTTTAAAACTTCCCAAAGAGGGGCCCCTGGGTGGCTCAGTCGGTTGAGCATCCGACTTCGGCTCAGGTCATGATCTTGTGGTTCATGAGCTCAAGCCCTGAGTCTGGCTCTGTAATGACAACTCAGAACCTGGAGCTTACTTCAGATTCTGTGTCTCCCTCTCTCTCTGCCCCTCCTCCACTCATGCTCTCTCTTTCTCTCTCTCTCAAAAATAAATAAATATAAAAAAACTAAACAAAAAGAAAAGCCCAGGCCCAGATGGCTTCATTGGTGAATTCTGCACATTTGTAAAGGAGAATTAATACCAATCCTTCACATACTCTTACAAAGAAATTAGAAGAAGAAGGAATATTTTTCAATGTTTCCAATTCTCTTACTCTATCAGACCAGAATTACCTTGATACTAAAACCAAAGACATCATAAGAAAAGAAAACTAAAGACCAATATCCCCTATGAATATATGAATATAGATGCAAATATCTTCAGCAATCCAAATCCAGCCATATATAAATATGTTTAAAGAGCATAACCAAGAGGGATTTTTCCCAGAAATGCAAGATTGGGTTAACATCTGGAAATCAATGTAATACATTACATTAATAGAATAAACCACAGAAACCACAATCGTATCAATCGATGCAGAAAAATCAATAATTACTTTTATATCAATGACATGATGAAATGATAACATTTTGCATGTGTTGAGTTAAAATGTATTACTCAAGTTAATTTCATCTGTCTCTTTATCTTTGTTTAGATGTGGCTACTAGAACATTTCACATTACACATGTAGCCTGCATCTGTGGCTCATGTTATATATCTATGGGATGAAGATGGTCTAGATGTGGCTCGGTTTGAAGACCAGTGCTGAAACAGCATTGGGTATCTTTTGTGCGTGGCTCCCCGTATTACTAACTGGAGGAGAAAAGAGATACTGAGAATGGTTAACCTGCCTAGGTTACAAACTCCACCCTGTAGGTGTCAGAACTGATACTGGAATTCATTTCTGTCCTGAAGCCAGAGTTTGTCCCATTTACATCAATTGTCTTCCTTAGGGATCAAGCCCTTACCAACATCTTTGTGCATGTTTTGAATAATTGTTTTGTTTTCATTATCCATTGCAACTCCCCCCCCCACCCCTCTCCGCCAAGGACTACGACTGAGTTCTTCTATCTGACCTTGGAGTTTACTCTTTCCTTTAAGCTTAATGGCACATAATAGCTAAGAGTTTTTGTGTGTTTGTTGAAACATCTGTTCTGTGTCAAACATTATAAAAGACTACTTAAAATATTGTTAATCATCTTCACAGCCCCTGCTTTGAGTTGATGATTGTTGCTCCCTTCACTTTTACAAAGATGAGAAAACTAAGGTCTCCCAAACTTAATTGCTGAAGTTACACAGTAACATTGGGAGTAGGGACGAAAAGCCAGGTAGGTTTCTGACTCAAGAGCCCCCAAATGCCTGGCATATCCCTCTTCCCTGTCTCTTACTGTGAGAGAAATATGGATCAACTGTGGGCCTTTTTAAAAACATTAGTATTTATATATACGGGATTCACGAACTTAAGAAAAATTTTTAAAGTTTTTTTCCATACAAATCTATCTTTAATTTTTTTCTATTGCAAATAGAGGTCTATTTTTCTTTTTCTTACTGTGGATTATGTTCTGCAAACTTACTACAATGACTTATACATGAATTTTCGATACAAGATGCAATGAACTCCTAAAGTCCTACCTAGAGCACAGTAAAAGTGAATTGATAGCAGTAAGGACAGTGCACTAACCAGGGCTAATATTAAATATCTGCCTTGTCTCAGAATGTTATTCAGACCTTGTCTTCATACTTAATCAATTCTTGTACAAACATGGGGGGGGTAATGCGTGGTATGAAATAAAGTTCATGATTTTTCTTTGTTAACCAAATATTCACAGTTTCCAAAAAATGTTTAAACCTTTTAATCTTTCTAAGATTCTAAAAATATTAAGATCAAATTTGATAGATGCAATATTCTCATCTACATAAAGTTTAAATATTTAATATTGAGTCAAATTCTTCTTCACTTTTCTCTGCAGAGAATAATTTATCAATTGAAGGAGTTAGCTTTCCAGAACAAAAGAAAAGAATTAAATGTAATATATACTGCCAGGCCTAATTATTCTAATAGGAGAAAAATTAGTATGCACATTTGAGAAGTATTTCTGAAGTTTTGTGGGCTATGTATTTCAAAAATAAAATGCTTTCAGTCTGAGATCACTA
Source organism: Cryptoprocta ferox (assembly GCA_028646485.1). Taxonomy (NCBI): domain Eukaryota; kingdom Metazoa; phylum Chordata; class Mammalia; order Carnivora; family Eupleridae; genus Cryptoprocta; species Cryptoprocta ferox. Next base: position 181,277,462 of record CM053567.1, on the reverse strand, counting down.
CTGCCAATTGCTATTCATTTAGTTAGGTTTTACTGAAAAGTTTTAAAAGATCACTCTTTCCATCCATTATCCTTAAGTAGAGGTAACAACCATTGCTCTTAGGGCATGTCCCTGTGGCTCCATTTGGCTCAGATAAGTTGCATTTCTCAGGTGATAGTCCAAGGGACAGCTAATGGGGAGTAGACTGAGCAATGGGAAGATGGGGGCTTCAATCTGAGGCTATGCAAACTACTGGAAGCAAATTACTTTATTTCTTGGCTTTGTTTTCCAACTATAAAATAGGAATACTATTTGCTTATCTAGTCACAAAGTAAACTATGACAAGTTAAGGAGATAAAAAATGGAAATCCCTAGGATCACAATATGTTTCAGTGTGTGATTTCTTCTGCTTTCCTACTTAGTCACCTTGGTTCAATATTCCATATTCACCCCAGGGCTCCACCCATGACCAGCCCAGCAAGGTTATGTTGCAGCACGTAGGACTCCAATTTAGTAGGTCAGTTTCTGCCTAGAATCTCACTGTTTATGACTCTGTCTAGACAATTAGGGCCGGGAATTATCATAGCTGATATCAACAGCCTCTGTGATGCCACAGAATAATGCATGTATCTTCAGTTTTGTTCTTGGTGGTATCCCCAGCACCTAGCACTCAATAAATAGTTTCTAGCTACATAAACCCATCATGAACTAGAAAAAGAAAGGAATATATAAGGCAGGCATAGCCACTGCCTCCAAAGATTTATAATCTAGTCAAGTTAACTACATCTAAAAATACAGGTCAAGAAGCAATGGAATGGTTAAGTCCGTCTACGTGCCAATGAGCATGTGGCAGGAATTACTGCAGAGGTTGCCGGCTTCTCTCTGAGGTGGGAGTACTGGAGTTGGATGACAAATCTCCCAGACTCCACAAAGGGTAACATAACCTGTGAAGACCTTTTATTGTGTTTGGAGTCTACACATTAGCAGCAGGGAAATATTCTAGATATTTTTCCTTTGTCAATGCATTCATCCTTGAATAGCATAATAACTGGAATGGAGTTTTCAGGTTGGTATTGCCAAAGAAAACAATGGGAAGGGGAGTGAGATTTTGTTGTTGTTGTTGTTGTTATAGTCTATTCTTCTTCTTCTTCTTCTTCTTCTTCTTCTTCTTCTTCTTCTTCTTCTCTCTCTCTCTCTCTCTCTCTCTCTCTCTCTCTTCTTGCAAACATAAGCCACTAATGTTATGGGTCTCTAGAAAATGGTATATCTCCTTTTAGGTGTGTTTTGGAAACATTTTCCTCCTTCCCTCGCTTCTTCTCTCCTTCCCTTTTCCTTCTTTCTCTCCTTTCCTTCCTTTCATCTCTCCTTCCTACAGCATTCACTGGGCAATTACTAATCCACAAACTTGTATTGAGCATTTGTACTTCAAGTATAATGATAGGCAAAGGGATGCAAAGATACATAAGGAAATTCCATGACCTAGAGCAACTCAGAGTTAAAAGGGCAGATAGTCAAGGAGACAGATAATTATTGCCCATGTGACAAGTATTCTAATAAGAAAACATTATTATTACAATGTTGTATGAGAACGTAGAAAAGGGTTTAACTCACTGTCCAGGTAGAGTCAGGAAAGGCCATGGCATTTGAACAGTCTCTTGAATAGTAAGGATGCATTAGCTGATGAAAAGAGGTAAAAGCATTCCAGAAAGTAGAAACATCATGTGCAAAGGCCCAGAGCTTTGAAAAGACATGTCTGATCCAGAAGACTGGGTACTATGGGGAGTGACAGGAGATAAAGGCAAAGAGGCACATTGCAAATAACTTCTGAAGGGTCCTATTCACCAGCAAGTTTAGACATGATAGGGTGGAAGCTAGGGAGGTGCTTATTGACCAGGATGTGTGACAGGATGATAGTCATTTGTTGACACTACCAAAGGGGAGAGATTAAGAAGAAGAAATGGTAGAGCTAGAGTCTGTGCACCAGGGAAGGCCAGAGAAAAGACTGAGAGCTAAGACACAGGTAGAGAAGCAGAGTGAGGACACAACATTTGAGCACTATTTCTGCAACAGAATTGACAGAGTATGGTAACTGACTGTTTTTGGAGGGTAATAGAGGGAAGAAGAAGATGACTCATGTTTCCAGCTTGAGCAATTTGTGTAATGATGCCATCAACCCAAAGAATGAGCAAAAGAGGAGGAACAAGTTTGGGGGAAGATGGTAAGTTCAAGTATGGACATATTGAATTGATGTGTCTGAGCCAAGGTCAAGCTGTTTAATAGGCAGTGGGAAATATGAGTTTGGCACATTAGCATATAGATGATATTTGAAAACATGAGAATGGATAAGGTCACCTAGAAAGAGTATGTAGAAGTAGAGAACCAAGAATATAAGCCTAAGGAACTCCAACATGTAAGGGACATGTAAAGAAAGGAAGGCAATGGAGAAGAGTATGAAGGAAGGTTTCAAAAAGTAGAAAAAGACCCAGAAGTATTAAAGATGGTGGTATTCTGGGGGTGTTGTGTCAGTAAAGCAACTTGAAGTTGGACAAGGTCATTATGGGCCTTAGTTTCTATTTTTACCCCCAACCCAAAGTCAGGCTAATGAACTTCCACTGAAGACTAACCCTTTCCCACCCTATGGGGTCGGTAACATTTCCAGGCTGGGGAGCAGTAGGAAACCAGCAGCTTGGCTGGTCAGCATCAAGTTGGCCTCATTGTCCTTCTACGTGAACTCATTTCCTTTCTATGAGCTGGAGCCTTGACTCCTTGTCTTTGTTCCAACTCCTGTAATGAACTCTTCTATTTCACTTTCCTTCCTTAATATCCCAGTCCCTCAAGCCTGGAGTTCTTCTCTAGGCTCTAAAGACAGAATCTGTCTCCTGGAGTCCAGGTTTATCTACTCCTTTGTGTTGCAATCTTGAGCTGCCCTATCTGTGCATCCTCACACATTTATCCTGTCGATGTCTGGAACAATCTTGCCTTCCTTATAATTCCTAGGAGCATGTGGGTGGTGTTTGGGTAACTCCTGCCAACACATAAGCAGCTGATAAGTGGACCCTCATATTACTATAGTGTACATATAGCTATTATTCAGTGCATGCACAATTAACATTTCTTGGGTGCCTACTGTGTGGCAGGCATCATTGTTCCAGGTGCTGAAGATGCAGCAGTGAACAAAACAATGCACCTATCCTTGTGGAGTTTGTGATCTAACAGGAAGATAAACAGTGTAGGTACACAGAGTGCCAGACTGGGGAAAAAAATCAAACCACTTGTGAGTAATAGGGAGGCTGGAATGGAAGGAAGGGGCTGCTATTTTCGTGGTGGTCAGGGAAGATATCACTGAGAAAATGAGCTGAGCAGAGACCTAAAAGAAATTAGACAGAGACATGCAAAACATGAGAGTGAGCCCTGCTGGTATTTAGGGGACAAATATTCCAGGGAGTGAGAATTACAAGGGCAGAGGCTCTGAGGCCAACTTGGCCTAGTATTTTAAAGAAGTAAGCATTCCATTGTGGGTAGAAGTGGTCATAGGGTTAGTGGAGGCAGAAGGCAATTGTGAATAATCATTTGGTTACTGAAAATGTTTTGACTGTTATTCTAGGAAAATATAAGTATTCAGTCAGGGAAGTTGACATGATCTGTCTTCCATTTTGAAAGGAGCCTTTTGGCTGCTATGTGAATAGACTGTAGGGAGATGAGACCAGAAGCTGGGAGGCTAGTTAGGAGGTGAGAGCGACAAGCCAAGGGAGAGATCATGTTGCCTGGCCCAGGTTGTTTGTGGTGGGCAGTGGTTGGGTTCTGGATATAATTTCAAGGTATGATAAGCAGCAGGTATTAATGGTTTGAATATGCTTAAGAAAATAGAAGTCATGGATGACTTACTTATTTATTTATTTATTTATTCATTTATTTATTTATTTATTTATTTGCCTGAGCAGCTATAACAATGGAGTGCCATTTACCAAGATGCGGGAGTTCAGTTTTGGACATGGTAAACGTGGGATGTCTACGAGATGCTGGGATGTCTATGAAGCCATGTCCTGAGCAGGTGCAGGAAGGATCTGGTGCCCCAGTGGAGGGGCTGGGTTTAGATGGGAGTGTGGGGCGTGAGCAAGACCTCCATATAGCAGGAAGAAGGTGTGTAGGAACACATGCACAGTGACTGGAAAAGGGTGCAGTGAAGACCTTGGGAAGCTCTCCTGTAACTCCTTCTATTTTCTCATTGAACTAGAAAGCCAGGTCAGCAGCTCAGAATAGGATAGTAGAGAAGGTGTAAGGAAGCTTTGAGATAGAGGAGAAGGTGTGAAATAGTCTTCTAGGACAGTGATAATAAATTTCAACTCATGGCGGGAGAGCCTGGGTAGCTCAGTTCATTAAACGTCCGACTCTTGATTTTGGCTCAGGTCATGATCTCCTGGTTTGTGGATAGAGCCCCTTATCTGGCTTTGTGCTGACAGAATGGAGCCTGCCTGGGATTCTCTCTCTCTTCCTCTCTCTGCCCCACCCCCATTCATGGGTGCATGCACTCTCTCTCTCAATAAATAAACTTTAAAATAATAATAAATTTCAACTCATGACCTAATCGTGGGACTTGTAAAATCAACTTAATGATTGGAAACCAACTTAGTGATTTAAAACAGTAAATATAATTTAAAAATAGAGTTCATTACATGCATAAAGAGTAAGAATTGCTTAAAGCTTTCTTTTAGGTGCACGTGTATGTGTATGTCCTAGGTTGTAGCAAAAATATTTTAAAGACACTGGCCCAAGACAGTGGTAGAAAATAATCAAGAGACTGTTGAACAAGGTCAGGGACAAAGTTGATGATCAATAGTTAACTGAGAATATAACCTCATAAGATTTTGGCATTGGATCTGCTAGAAGACCACAACCCACCCGCCTCTGGCCAACCTGCACCTCCACTATAGGGAATGTTTCTCTTTGAATATTTTCAGTGATGGCATGCTCTCCAGCTTAAAAGAGATTTCAAGATGTAACTTTCCTCTCTATAAAAAAAAATGGGGTCCTCACAACACTCTTTGAGATGTTAAAGTGGTGAGCGGAGGGTCTGGTAATTGGATTTTGGAATTTGGTGTACTTAATATGAAATTTGACCTTATTATGTAATACCAAAGGTGACAGTTTTTCTCCAGTTTTGGAGGTCTCTAAATCCTCCAAAACAAAACCGGTATCAGAACACCAAGAAATCTTGTTTTTAATCAAACTTTAGCCCAGAACTGTAGCATTTGGCTTGTAAATGTATGTTCTCTCTCCTCCTTATATTACACTAACTGCAAATTTAGTGGATGAGTGAGCTAATTTTCATGTCTATATTTCCTTCCTCTTTCAAGATTTGTTGTTGGATCGGCAGATGATGCCAAATATAACTTCACTTAGAAAAACTGCGTTCATTTTCAAGACAAAGTTTTCAGTTGTGAAGCAATTTTTCCCTACCAAATATATTGATGAATAATATTTAAGAATATGTCAATAGATGCTGTGGAAATGGCCACTTATATTTTTAATTGTAATGAGCTCAGGTTATTTTCTAGACATTGTAATTGAGAATAATAAAAGTATTTCTCCTGTTCTATATTTTACCTGATTGTTAAAAATGGTTTTGAGATTAACTGGAATCAATTTTCTATACACCTGATCAATTTCTGAACCACTTGAGTTTTTTTAAAACACTTTTTTCTATTGTAAAGCTTCAAACTTAGTTCATTAGACAGGCTATCAGACATAAACGTAATACATGAAGCATATTTTCCCTTTGCAATGTTGTTCCCTTTCTACTGTATTTATTGATTCATGTAAATTTGAAACATTGAAGTAACAAAAGTAGAAATGAAGTTTAATAGAGAATGAGGACTCATCACAAAGTACATTCTGCTTACATCAGTACATTTATAATCTATAACACTATTTAATCTTAGACCAGTTGTAAATCAAAATCAAGTAGAGTCTCACAAGGAAAAAAAAATTAACTATGCTTGGTGGTGGATATTAACTAAACTTACTGTGGTAACTATTTCCCAGTATATAGATAAATCATTAGGTTGTACACCTAAATCCATACAACGTTATAGGTCAGTTATATCTCAATTTAAAAAAAGAACAAAAAAAATCAAGTAGTCTGAACACCCCCTCTGTTGCTTTTGGGATTAGACTGTATTCTAGGATTCTTTAAATAGTTTCACTTCCTAAGTGCCAAGAAAAAGTTAAAACTGCAAAACAGGATCATTCTGTTATTCTTCAGGTAATTTTTGTCTCTATGTTAAGTGCTTCTTTAGAAAAGGAAATACACAGGATTAGTTCCTCTTCTATTGCTTCCAACAAGAGCTCTACCATGGAAAGCTCTCTCCCCTTCCATTTTGCAAGCCTCAACAAGTCTGTTGCTGAGTCAGAACCCCCTTTTTTCCCTGATGTGAGAAATCTTTCTCCCTTGAAAACTCCTAAAGCTTAGGAAATTAAATGTTTGAGTCTCCCTGGGGGGAAGAGACAGGGGAGCCAGAATGAATGTGGTGAGGACGAGTCCCACACACAGCAGCCCTGATGATAGCATATTTAATGCTTTTGTGAAATACGAAGACTTGGAGCTGGCCCAGGGTTACCATGGGAGCTCGCCTCGTAACCTGTTATATGCATATATGTGTGTAAAAAGCCACCCGGAGCCTGGTGAGGCTCTTGGGACTTTGCTCCTCGTTGCTGAAGTGAAAACGCTTGGTGTACAGCTGAGGAAGCTTGTTTGCCCTGCAGAAAACACCTTCACGCAGCTGCAGGAAGGTCCAAGACAGCACACAGCACGAGAAGCTAAAAACAGAAACAAGCCCGAGAAGGCGCTTTCTAGGGCGAAGAGAAGGGAGGACACGTCCAAGTCCGGGACGTGGTGGGACACGAGGTGTGGAGAGCCGCTCGGCGGTCTGCAAGGCAGCCAGAGCCCGCACGGTCTAGCCGGCCTAAGGACCCTAAGGGCTGAGCCTGGAGGGGGAGAGGGGCCACAGCCACCGCTCCGCTCTCGCAGTGCTGGGCGCGCGCGGCCGCGGTCACTGGGAGCCGCTCCCAGTGTGGTTCTCGGGCCTCAGTTTCCCCCGTGGGCCCGCGCTGCCCTGGGAAGCCCGCGTCCCAGCGTCAAGCCTCATGTGACCGAGGGCGGGGCGGAGGTGACAGGAAGGAGGCGGGGCCGCGAGGGCGACAGGGGAGAGCGCGTGCGACCCAGGGCAGGCTGTGCGCGGACCCCGCGCGGGGAGGGGCCGTTGCCCAGGAACCGTCGGCGCCGCCCGCTCGCGCTCGCCTTCGTGCGCGCGCGCGCCAGGCGCTCGGACTCCAGTCGCCGCCCTCCACCGCCACCGGTCTCCGCTTCTCCCTGGATGCCGGAGGCCTGAGTATCGACCGGGCTCGCTCTCGCGCTCCCCCGCCTTCCTGGGAGCGCAGGCGCGCCCCCGGCCGAGCCTGCATATTAATGAGGGGCGGGGCGGGGGCGGGGCCGCGGGGCCGCGGCGGCCTCGCGCCCGCGCGTGCCGGGACGCACCGCGGGGGGCGGTGCGATTGTGAGGTGGCGCTGACGCACGTTCCGGAGTTCTTAAGCGGCGAGGGTGGCGGCAGAGGCGGCGGCGCCCGAGCCGGTCTCGGGAGGCGGCGGTGACTGCCGCGAGGGGTGGCGGGGCCGAAGTAGGTGCCCCTGGCTCAGTCACTGTGTCCCTCTCTCACTGACTCCCCCTCCTCCACCACAGCCGCGCCGCCCCAGATCCGGCGGTTTCCAAGGCGGGGCAGCGGACGGGGCGCCTTTCCTCCCGCTGCCGCCAGCCTGATAAATGAGGGACTTTGGGTTTGGGGTGCTGCAGACCGCCCCGCCCCGAAGCAGCAGCCCCGGGTCCCTGTTCAGCAGCGGGGCGTACCGTCCCTACGCCGCGGGGCCCACAGCGGCCGCCGCCCCACTGCCCTCCGCCACGCCCTTCGGCCCGCTCTCGCCGCCGCCGTTGCCTGTCACCGGCTTCTCGGAGGCCGCCTCCCCCTTCTCTATCCCCCTCGGCTGCGGCGGCGCAGGCAGCTCGGCAGCCGCCGCTTCCTCTTCCTCCCCGTTCTTGGCGCATCAGCAGACCATGCAGGATGAGCTGCTGCTGGGGCTGACACAGCAGCCGGCGCGGCCGCTCTCGGGGGCGGCGGCCGCGGAGAAACTCCCCAACCACCACCCCGGCGGCGGCACGAACGCGGGTGTGACCCACCTCCTCCCCTCCCAGGACTTCAAACCGAGTCTGCACCACCCCTCCTCCTCCTCCGCCTCCTCCTGCTGCTGCTGCCGCACCTCCTCCCCGCAGGACTTCAGTAAGCGGCAGCAGCAGCAGCTGAGCAGCCAGAAGAGGAAAGAGTTCAGCCCTCCCCACCTTCCCCACCCTCCGGACTCGAAGCCGCCGCCGCCGCCCCACTGCCCCGGCCGGTTCAGCCCGCCGCCGCCTCCCGGCCCGCTCCTCCAGCCGGCGCAGCTCGCCCAGCGCCAGCAGCCGCAGCAGCAGCAGCCGCAGCAACAGCAGCAACAGCAGCAGCAGCAGCAGTTCAGCGTACCGCACCCGCAGCACCTCCCGCCGCAGGACTTCGCCCCGCGGCAGCGCCCGGCCGACCTGCCCCCGCTCCCGCAGCTCCAGCCCTCGCCGCCCGCAGCCCCGCGGCGCCGCCACGGAGGCGCGGGTAGCCCTCGCAAGACCCCGGCCGCGGGCGAGGGCAGCGCCGCCGAGCCCCCCAATGCGGGCTTGGCCCCCTCGACGCCGCCGGTGAACCCCGCGCCGGGCTCCATGGAGTCCCCCAACCACCCTCTGCTCAACAGTCCCAGTAACCTCCTGCCCGGCGGGGCGCTCGGCGCGGGCGCCTTCAGCAGCCTGCAGAGCCCGGACCTTCCGCACCCGGGCGGCGGCGGGGGCGGGGGGCCCCCCGGAGGCGGAGGGGGAGGCGGCTCCGCGTCGCCGCCGCCACTGCCGGGCTTCGGCACCCCCTGGTCGGTGCAGACCGCGTCGCCGCCGCCCCAGCCTCAGCCCCAGCCGCCGCCGCCGCCCCAGCAGCAGCAGCCGCCTCCGCCCCAGCAGCCGCCGCAGCCGCAGCCGCAGCAGCCCGGCTCCACGGCCGCCACCCCGGGTGGCGGCGGCGGCGGCGGCGGCGGCTCGCTCAGCGCCATGCCGCCGCCCAGCCCGGATTCAGAGAACGGCTTCTACCCCGGGCTGCCGTCGTCTATGAACCCGGCCTTCTTCCCGAGCTTTTCGCCCGTGTCCCCGCACGGCTGCGCGGGACTCAGCGTGCCGGCGGGCGGCGGCGGCGGCGGCGGCGGCGGCGGCGGCTTCGGCGGCCCCTTCTCGGCGGCCGCTGTGCCCCCGCCGCCGCCGCCCGCCATGAATTTACCTCAGCAACAGCCCCCGCCGCCCGCGGCGCCGCAGCAGCCGCAGAGCCGGAGGTCGCCCGTCAGCCCGCAGCTCCAGCAGCAGCACCAGGCGGCGGCTGCCGCCTTCCTGCAACAGAGGAACTCCTACAACCACCACCAGGTACGGCGGCCGACGGCCCGCCTGCGCCGCGGGGCCGGGGACCGGGGTGACGAGGGCCACTCGCCCAAGTGAGAGTGGCATGGGAGGGCGGAGGAGGGTGACAGGGCTCGGGACACCAGTCCCCGGCGGGGCGGGCGGGCGGACAGTGGCCACCGTGGGCTGCGAGGCTCCGGTGGGGGGGGGGGGTCGCGCTGGCAGCCGCCGCGGCCGGGCGCCCCCTCGAACGCCCGGTGTGGCGGCCGGGGCTGGGGCAGTGACCGAATGGCGCCCGGGCCGCGGGCTGCGGCGGGCGGGCGCGCGGGCTCGGCCGTCCCTCGCAGCGGGCGCTCCCTACCCGGAGGACCGCTGTCGGCGATCGGCGAGGACGGGCCGGGGGACGCCGGGCCGGCGGGCTCGGGCGGCGGCCTCGGGCGAGCGGTCGTGGGAAGCGAACTTGGGAAGGAGGACCACGATCACCGCAGACGGTGCGTGCGGGGAGCCCGTGACTCTTGCCCGTCGTCCAGGGACGGGACGGGCGGAAAGGCTTTTTCTTGTTTCGAGTTCGTTTCATTCCGAGTCGGCCCGCGCGAGGTCTGGCCGGGGGAGGCGGTGGCCCGGCCCGGACGACCCGCCCGCCGCGCCCGGGGCTCCGCGCAGAGCTGTCAGGCGGCCGGAGAGGGGAGCCTGCCCGCGGCGGCTCCCTCCGCCACCGCCGAGGTGCTCCGCGAGCCGCTCGGTTTCTGCGCCGCTTCGCGTTTGAGGAAGATTTGGCGGCTTGTAAGGCAACACTAAACTTGAATCCGGGATTCGTGGGATACCTCGAAGGGAGCACTCACATACTTTGGCGGCCTTAACCTTTTCTTGAATTATGGGGTGTGTATATCTTGAGTGGGTTCATGCAATTATGAAATAACACGGGGCAGCGGTTTTTTTTTTTTGTTTTTTTTTTTATTCATCCGGGTCCTTTCTGATTCAAGCTCTGGTTTTGTTACCTCCCCAGTACAATGTTTGAATGACCGCTGGCTTGGTTCATTGACATTGGAAAGAGTATTTTGTTGTCCTTTTTTGATCCAGTCAGCGTTTCTTGTAGTGATTCGTATGTTTAAGGTCATTTTCATGATCAAGGACTGAGACAGAAGCAAAATTGGACCTTAACCAGTGCTTGCTTACTCCTGTAACTTTTTCCGTTGACCAGTTAAAGTTTTCAAAGGTTAACCTTTTAAAGGGCGAATAGTGTCTAACCAAAGTAACAGTTAAGAGCTCTCTGAAATTAATCAGAGTAACAGTTAACAGTCTGTATTTGAGTCACTGGTGTCTCCCCTGAGGAAGGAGAATGTGGCCTACAAGGATTGAAAATACGTACTTTTGAAATAATATTCCACTTTCCCATGATTTTCATAATCTCGAGCAGCTATCTTCTGTGTGTCAGGGTCTTCATTTTTTCACTGCAAACTTGCCACAAAAAATTATTGATCGGTACTTTTGTGTTCTTAGAGCCATGATATACAACATGGGAAGACCATGTGCCATGATTCATATTCAACTGTAATCTGCTTTTTGTCAGAAGATGGTTCTCACAGTGAAGTTTAAGAGGTCACACAGCTGTCATAGGGAATTTTAGATCACTGGACGAGAACTTGAACCCTGTATCCGTAAGGAAAGTGAGGCCCTCAAGAATGGAGTGATTTCTTCATGGTCCCTGAGCTATGCTTTTGAACTGTGTGGAGGGCCAAATGGGAGAGTATATTCGTGATTAGATGGGCCTTAAACTTTTTTTTTAATAGGTTCTATAGATCGAGTTCTTTAAAAAAATTTTTTCTTACAAGAAGCAGGTTTCATTTGAAGAATACTTGACTCGTAGTCACTTATTGACTTATATATAGTAACTGCATGGTCCATACTTCCTTTGGCTAAATGTTAGCCCAAGTTTATTGACAATGTAATTGCTAGCAATTAGTATTTTCAAAAACCTGCAGTTACTGCCTCTTGGTGAATTTTCCATTCTTTGGTGACTAAACTTTTTCTATCATAGGTTCTAGTTTGGAATAGAATGTATTTTTGAAAATGAATGAAGTTAATGGAGACTTGTATTATTAAGATCTTTACTAGAATAAGCAAAGCATATAGTTGTTTTTCGTTAGTATATCTCAGTGGATCCACCTATGGGTAACATCAGATAATTGCTTAACACTTCATGGATAATTAAATGAAAGAAAAACAAAAACACTTTAAAAGAAACTACATTAAAATTGGAATAAAGTATCTTAAAAGTTGAATACACAATACCAAAACAAAAACAAAACCCAAACCCACATATTTTCCATGCACTCCCTATTCCAAAAGGCATTTTTAGTTCATGCAAGACAATAACACCAAATGTTATTAACATTATTCACTTTGATAGTGGTGCCATTGGTTTTGGAAACCTAAAATCTAAATATCTTACTCCGATTGTTACTCATATCTGTTAATTAAACACCAGATTTTTAGTTGTATGACTAGCAGAATGTGGTTGCTTTAAGATCACAATGTAGATTATATCTTCAAGGATCCTTGAAGTTCATTTCAATTTTAAAGTATTTAGTTTTTCTTCTTACGTACACGATTCTGAAAGGACAGAAACGTAACTGCCTGGTTCTATTTTAGTGATTGTCACAAAATAATCTGCTCGATTCATTATAATTTATAGTGGGCCAGAGGATGAAAACTCACCTAGCAGTAAATGAGTATGTGTTCATACAGCAAGATCACAAACCTATTACTTTTCATAAACTATTAAGATATATTTTACTGCCTTTAGAGATTTTTTTAAAGATTATATATATATATATATATATATATATATATTCTTAGCTCAGGCCTAAATTTGAGTTTGAATTATAAGCTCTTTAAATGCCTATAATTTAAACAGATGTGTTTTTCTCAGCCTCTTCTGAAACAATCTCCTTGGAGCAACCATCAGAGCAGTGGCTGGGGCACTGGAAGTGTGTCGTGGGGAGCAATGCACAGCAGAGACCATCGCAGAACTGGAAACATGGGGATTCCAGGAACTATGAATCAGATATCTCCACTGAAGAAACCATTTTCTGGTAATGTCATAGCACCACCGAAATTTACTCGCTCTACTCCATCACTGACTCCAAAATCTTGGATTGAAGATAACGTGTTCAGAACCGACAACAATAGTAATACACTCTTACCCTTACAGGTAAGAATGGTATGTAAATGGTCTTATTTCTAATGTTTATCTTTCAAAATACGAAACTGGGTGGTGGTGGTAGTAGTAGTAGTCGTAGTAATAGTAGTAGTATGGTAAAATTGACAGATTAAAAAATAAAAAAACTTCCAATTTTAAATATATAAGGATAAATACAAAAGGATAGAGAAAATTGATACTGTAAAAAATTCTCTAAACATGCAGTAGAAAAGAAGCTTCCTAAAATGTAGAAAAACCCTGCTGTTTTTCTCTAGCGCATATTGAAGCTTTTTAATTGGCAGCTCAAGAATGCCTAATTTATTAATGTTTAATAGGCCACCAAAATGAGTTTCTCCTCCAATGTAACGAAAATGTTAAGCAATTGTGTGTAGGTTTGACTGTGATCAGCTGTATGTGTATTAGAATATACCTCGTACAGCTGTGATTATGGCAAAATAATATGAGAGCTTTTTGCATCAAATTAAAATTTGTCTTCACTGGTTCAGTGACTGTTTTTTCCTAAATGTGGCCTAATAGTTATGATGATTAGACATTTTTCAGGCCTTTTTAAATGTTTTATTCATATTATAGTCTAACAAAGGTCCTTATAGCTATTTACGATGAGATTTTTTTTTCCTCTTGAGACCTTTAGAGGACCAAAGAAAGATACAAGATAGAAGAACTTTGATTGTTTTATTTTTGCTTTCTTTTTTTTTTTTTTTTGTGGGTGGGTGTGGGGAAGAGAACTGCTTATTTCTGATGAAAACTTCTATGCTATTGAAGGTGAGATCTAGTTTGCAGTTACCAGCTTGGGGCTCAGATTCACTCCAAGATAGTTGGTGCACTGCAGCCGGAACATCCAGAATAGACCAGGTAGGCTGCACAGTGTATATTCTTCAGGATTTTGACTAGGAGTTTAGTGTTGATATTATGAGTAAGATTTATTATTAACTTTCCAATTATACCTTTTTAAAGTCTATGTCAGAGAGCATTAAAGCAATTTATTTTTAAAAGGTCACTTGACTTAAACTATTTAATATAAAATGCTTCATTTTCAAATTTATAAGTAATTTATAATTATTATTTCCAAAACATAAAAGTTTTGTTTTTGGACAAAGGAATTATATACCTAAGAGAGCACCTGACTTTAAACATCAGTCAAACTGAATAGATTTTATCTTTCAGAGTTGTATTCCGTTAGGGACAAAATTATGGATTTGCTTATCTTTCAATTTTAAGTGTCATCAATGTTTTACAGAATTTTTTAGTAAATTCTCGTCATGAAATATGCAACATTTCTCTTGAGGTATGTTTCTGAAAAAGCAATCTTTAATTTTTCACCTTTATAAAAAACCTTCATGTATAGTATTTCTTTATTTTAAAATTTGTCACTGCTCGTATATACTATCTTCTTCCATATAATCAGTTTCCTACAGAAAAACCCTAAATCAAAAAGCTAGGAATCAGTCTTAATCAAATTACCTTGAAGCCCTTTGTGGTTACAAAATGCTATCCCTTTTCCTACAGACTAAATTTGAATTCAAACTGGGTACCCGGTGATGAGAGTTATTACAGAATGAGTAGAAAATTCAGTCCTTCATGAGGATTCTTTACTACAGAGCTGAAGCTTGAATGAGCATAGACTTGACATTGTGGGAGCCCACTGAATGGAGCTATGTTATCTTTAGCTAAGGCTCTTCCATAGTTAATTTATCAACATGAGATGATTTTACAAGTAAGGACTGTATAAAAAGATTAGTAATACGTTTGTAAATCGCTTTCTAACCTGGAGGTTTAGCACTAACTTCGATAATCTACGATTAGCACTTATTTTAGACAGATCCTACCTATTTACCAAAATAGTCCTGCCAGGATCTCCACTTAGAAATAAGTAGTTATCTCATGTAATTTGTAATTTACTGTTTTGTTAATAATGTAAGTTAGCTATCCATCTGTTTCTACTCTCTTCTCCACTCTGGCCTGAGCCAGATCTATAAAAGGAGAACCTTGAACGAGATCATGTAAGGCTTTTTTAGCCAGCTCTTATACTTAAGCCATATTAGTGACATTTTTATGGTAGCCCTTTTATGTTGTTCAAATTGAATACGTAAATGCCTAGGAGATGGTATGTTTGAAGAGGAAAATTATGGTAATCATTTTGAAGGTGGCAAAGGACGTGTTTTTAGAGAGGAAGAGACATAATTATTTGAAGAACAGGTGTAGGAAGAAGCAAGAGGATCCATATATGAGGGATGTTAACTGTGGAGAAGAAAAGAAGACAGATAAGCTGTCATAAAGGGACCCCGGGGGCGGGGCACATGTTGAGAAATGAGGTTATTGAGATGGTGTCAGTGGGTGGCCTGCTGGAGTGGATAGAAGTGATGATGAAAGAACCGGAAGTTTTCAAACTGGGCTTTACAGAGGTGCCCTTGGGCTGCTCTAAGAGCAGGGCCTCTAGCGCTCCCACGGAGACTTCAGTCAAAGCCACTCTTACCTGTGTCATAACAGAGTATTTCACATAAATCCATTTTACCAAAAAAAGATTTAGGTGCTTAAATATAGTTTTTTTTTTCTTTTGATAAAGTGTTGAGATACTGGCATTCCCTGCAGATCCTTGAAGCAGAGGTGCATTGTGACGAAGTTGAAGACTCGTGAAGAAAAAGATAGTGGAAAGTGAACAGACTAGAAAGAAAGGAGGTCTGAAACCTGAACCTCCTTCCTCTTTCTCAATCTTTATGACATCAGAGGGTATAGTTTATGGGCTTTCATCTCTTTGGGTTATAGTTTCCTGATCTATAAAAGGAGAACCTTGAACGAGATCATGTAAGGCCTTTTTAGCCAGCTCTTATACTTTCTCTGATCCATTTTGGCCATTTTTTTCCTCCTTATGCACCCCCTCGCGCACACACACACTTTATTTTTAGAATACAAGGGTCTTGGTTTATTGGGGAGAAGGGGTGGAAATAGGACTGAAGCAGTCCAGGTGTACTGTATGGCTTCCCAAATAGTCTTAAAAGCAATGTTGGTCTCTCTTTTGAGCACCCTTCGGTACTTACTATACAAAATTTGTTCTGTGTTTCTATCTTTCCATAAAAGGTTGAGGTATTTGAAGTTGAGGTTCTTAAAAATACAGCAACAGCTACAAACTTTAATTGGTATCTTAAACCATTGGCTAGTTTCTCACTATTTGACAAAGTTAAAATTACAGAAAATTCTTAAGCACTTAAATATCTGGGGAAATATTTTCATTCTGGATTTTTTTCCCCACAACGTACAACATTTTAATACTAATAAATCTCAGTTAACAAAAAATTATTTTAAAACATTTAACTTTTTATTTTTTTAGTTTCAAATTGAGTAGGCCTATAAAATATACTGAATTATAAAACCAGAGACTTAATTCTTGTACCTGCATACTTGAGGGCTTACTTATTTATACCAAGAACTGGACATGTAATTAACATTCAGTAAATGGGAAAGAAATAGTTCTGTAGGTTAGTTTTGTTTCAGTTGTATTTAACATTTTTAGGGTTGGTTGGCATTCCCTTATTTTAAGTAATTATTTTCTTATGGAAAAGCTTCAAATTTAAAACTTTTTAAAAACAAGGGTAAAGTTTTATGCACATATCTGACTTTAAAATTAATATTGGTATTTCTTTTAATTTCTTTAAATATAAGAATGCTTTTCTTTAAAATGATATTAGGTAGTTACTCTTGCAAAAAATCATACTTAGATGTGTCGTTTTTAATTACCTTAAAATTGAATTTTCAATTAGATATTGAGATTACAGTATATTTATTCATTAATACTTGAGTTTTTTAAATCAAAAGGTAAATATACTTGTAGCTGAGATTATTACTTCCAGGTTTATGTATGGCACATTAGTTCTCTGTAAATAAAGCAATGTGATACCTTTAAAAGTGTAACATAGCCATAAAGCCTATGGCGATATGTCGGCCTGTCCCCTGGCTAAGGGATTATCAGTATATATAGTTCTGTATTTTTGTTCCTATGGAAGTTTTTGTGCATGTCGCATAAACTACCTTAAATTAATTGAAGATGCTTTCCACCAATCTTTAATATCCAGACTGTTATGACAGCATGAAAGATGGTAATATGGGGGGGGGTCTCTCAGAAAAATATATTATTTGGTGTCTTTATTCATGTCACACAAAAACAATATATAATAGCAGACCAAGTCCAATTTTTCATGAGGTTGATCTCATTTAAGGACATTGGTAATCATCAAACTGTAAACACTTACTGAAAATGAGATAGAATGAGTTCTCTTGTAACCTGCTTAGGTAATGGATGCTTTTTTTTTTCAAGTTTTATATCCTGCATTCACTTCTCTAATTGTACTTGATACATTTTTTTAAGTTTATTTATTTTGAGAGTGTGACAGAGCGTGCATGCCCATGAGCTGGGGAGGACAGAGAGAATCTCAAGTGGGCTCTGCACTGTCAATGCAGAGTCCTAGGTGAGGCTCAAACATATAAACCTTGAGACCATGACCTGAGCTGAAGTCAAGAGTCAGACACTCAACCAACTGAGCCACCCAGGAGCTGCTGTACTTGATACATTCTTATACTGGGTATTTTCTACTTGCCTTTTCATTTAACCCTTGTGGATACTAGTATGCCTTTGGCTATTTGGAGCCTTTAAAAAAAAATTTTTTTAATTCTTTTTCAGGTTCCTATCATAGCTAAGGTTCAGATTCAGAAAGGAAGTTCAAAACATGTTCTGTTCGTTATGTATGAGGTAGTGTTTTAATTGCCTTTGGGATGTATGGGGAGAAGTTCTGTTCTTTGCCTTTGAGAAGGTGCAAGTCCAGTTGGATGAGGAAGGGGTGCCTGTGTGGAACAACTAGAGACTGATGTAAGAGAGTAGGAGACTGAGTGCTGCATTGTGCAGTAAGACAGTAGCATCGTCTGCTGCTCACTCACTATCGTGCAGCAGCAGTGTGTCACCGGGAATGTAAAATCAGTATTTACTTAAAATTGAGGACAACATTAATACAACTTCGCTGTTTTATTTTAAAGCAAAAATTGGAAAACCAAACACAAAAATGCAACAAAAGCTGATCTCTACTTTAGTCAGAAGGATATATGTTAAAGCATCTGGCATATCTTTAAACTTGACAGTGTAGGGTTTTTCTATAATCCATCTCCTTATTCTTTGGGAGAATATTTTATTTTCTTTTTTTAAAATATTTTATTTGTTTTTGAGAGAGAGAGACAGCGTGAGCAGGGGAGGGTCAGAGAGAGAGGGAGACACAGAATGCGAAGACAGGCTCCAGGCTCTGAGCTGTCAGCACAGAGCCCGACCCAGGGCTCGAACCCACGAACCGTGAGATCGTGCCCTGAGCCGAAACCAGACGTTCAACCTGCTGAGCCACCCAGGCGCCCCGAATATTTCATTTTCAAGAGGAAAATGTTCTGCTTGACCATGTCTTTTGAAATAAGACAGGGTTTTGCATATATCAAAGTAAAAATATAATATCCCGTTGAAATTTTCCCTTTTTATTAAGTTCAGGTTATTTTTGTTGTACTAATTTTAATATTCTTGACCTCTTCAGTTATTTTTCAGCATTTATAGGTTTTTTTTAGGTTATCCTGCTTAAGATGAGGATTTAAGATTAGATTATTTTGTTCTTTCTGTGTCTTTCAGTCTTTCTAGGACTGTATGGTTGCTTCTATAAGTCTTTATGGCAAATGTCTCAGTTTAAGAAAATAACACAATATTAGAATAAAGAGGTTATAGTTTTCCCACCAGTGTTTTCTGAGTTTTGCCTGTTCATTGTTGTGGGATTCTGTAATCTCAGTTTATGAAAACCCATTTAAGTTGATTCTTTGCCAGATAATTTTCATATTTAAATTAGATTGCTCATAGTGATTCTTACTTTTGTGAAACTTCTTGGCTGTTTTCAAATAGTTATGTAGTAATAAATATAGGTTAAGTTACATTGCTATGATTTTCCATATGTAAGTTAATCAGTTTTGGAGTGTTTATGTTTACCTTAAAATGGTTTCAAGATTTTCATTTAGTTTTTAAACCAATGGCAGTTTTTATGAACACAAATTTTTCTAATATCCTTAGTTTAGAAAAATGCATGAGTATTTGTTTTATAATTAGATTTCTTTCTGTTGTTTTTTCCAGAAGTTATATTTTACTACCTGTAATTTATTTAATGGAATTATCTATATCTTTTTAACATGAGCCTACAGGTTTCATTAAATCCAGAAAGTGATTTTGAGATGTCAGGAGCTCTTTGCCTGCTCAAGGCTATTTTGTGTTTGGTGCTTTAAAAATCATGTGGGATGCAGTGCAGCCGATGCTTACCAAAGCTAGTATTTGTATAATAGCTTTGTTATTTTCTTTACTAAAGTGGGAGTTTGTTTCATGATGAAAGACTTGAAATGCAAGAGGAAATAAGGGACCTGATAAGTGGGCATCGCACTATTTCAGTTAGATGTAGGCATTAAAGCTAAAACTATTAATACATGCCGCTTTTTTGAATAACCATTGTCGGTTGATTATCTAGTGGTGCTGATATATTGAATAGCTTGCTTATATATTTCCCTTCTTACCTTAAATAATTCCCCCGGCCCATTGACAATGCATACGGAGTTACTTGATGGGTACTACTCTAAATTTTGCTCTAAAAAAGATCAAACTCAGACTCCTTGAATGGAGTTAGGGTGTGACTAAAAAGAAAAACAAAAAACAAAAGTCATTTGGGTGGTGATAATAGTCACCATTAAGTTAATAGGTCGATTAAGGATGGAATATAGTCTGATTCTGTTAAAAAAAAAAAAATCAGCCTGAGAAGATAGCCCTAAACCATAACGTATTTTCTTTGTAAGAATTTAAGGTAAATAGATTAGATTACAAAGTTTTTATAATATATCTTAGAACCTATATTATACAGCATACCTAATGAGGTTTCTTTGCTTAATTATGTGAGCATTTTTTATCATGATAGTTTACATTTTTTAATTCTATTCTATTTTAAATATATCTTTAATACGTCTTGTCTTTTGAGCCCTTATTCCTGGAGTATTTATGGTCCTGTATAGTCTTTGCCCTCACAGAGCTCAGGTTAAATTTGCAAAGTTTTTTAGTAGAGATAAAGTACTATTCATTCAACAAATATTTGAGAGCTAGCTATATTTCATAATTAGAAGGTCCCTTCCCCTAATTAGCTTAGTTTAGTGGGTGAGGCAGGAAAATCAACAAATTAATTATGCATAAAGTATAATGGAAGCACAGAAGATGGAAATATTTGGAGAGATTACTAAAATTATATGTCATTGTTGTCCAAGGGCCATGTTCTTCTCTATTCTAGTTTTATTTCACTTATTACAGAGTACTTTGAGTCTTTTGCTTTTCTATTATTTCTAAAGTAGACTTTAGGCATTGTCTAGTCTGAAATAATTTTTTTCTTTTCTAGAAGATAGAGCAGAGCCTAAAGAGGTTTAGTAAAATATAAGATCAAGAAGCCCAGGACTTCTTTAAGTATGGTCTCTGGACTAGCAGTCTAAGTATCACCTGAGAACTTACTGTAAATACACATTCTCAGGGGCCTCTCTAAACCTATTGAATTTCAGACTCTGAGCAGAGTCCCAGCAGTCTGGGTCCCAGATGATTGTGAAGCATGCTCATATGTGAGAAGCACTGTTGTAGTTCGGTGATTATCTGTGCCCCCTTCTCCAATCAAAGTCATGTTAATGATGTAAAATAAAGTAAGTAAAGATAAGGAGTACCAGTGCGGCTGTATTGTGGTAATGCAGGAGTAAGAACATCTGGTCTAGCATTTTATCTTTAGTATTACTTTGCACACTTCTAAACTCCTCAGCAGCAACTTGTTTAGTCTATAATACTGATTCTGACCCCCTAGTTTTAAAAAGTTCACAACCCTAATTTAAACCTCAAGGGGAGTAAATAACTCAACATATTTTCAGGAAAGCTTCTTAGGTTTTTCTTCAGCTTTCCAAAAGACTGGCTCTAAATCATCCCTGGATTGTGGACTCCTTTGGAAAACTGATGAAAGCCATACCCTTTTCTTCAGAAGAAAATTTATGTTTATACACACATACAGGATATTGTGTATAATCTCAGAGATTTCATGGTCCTTCTTGGAGCTCATGGTCCCAGATTAAGAAATGTGTAATTCTGATTTCTGCAGAGAGTTTTTCCCCTACTTTTTTGATTCCTCCCTTTTTCTGTTTTAGTCTTTTTTTTTTTTTTTGAGAGTTAAAAATGGCCTGCCCTGCCTCTCCTTCATACACAGACACTTGTACAGACACCTACACACACTTAAATGGGTGGGGGTCCCCACTGACATTCTTCTGTTTGTTTGTTTGGTGATTTAGAGGGCATGGCCCAGAACTTGCGGTGGTAGTTCCCCATGTGTATTTGTTCAAGTACATTGAGGGCGTGTTGGGCAGAATGCAGTATAAATTCATAAGCATTAAAGAATCAAATTCCTTTTAGTAAGCAAGTTGAGAGATTTAACATTTAGCAAACAAGACTCCCAGCTACACAAAAGACTTTGTTCTGGGACTTGATGAGGCAGGGAACTTGTGAGGTGGGAATACTGTCACCCTTTCCTCCCTCCACCCCCGGCCTTTTTTGCAGGGTTTGGAGGGAAAGCGGATTTAGAAATGCAGAGACCAATATGTGAAGACTTCAGACAGCAAGATTTGAATAAAAAATTCTAGGTGTTAGTTTTTCTTCAGATATTAGTAGTTTCATGCTTTTGATTTTTACTGTATGAGACGTTTATGCATTTATTATTGTGACATTCTGACAAGGTCAAATAACGTACACTGTTTGAAAGATATTTAAAGTGTGGTGCCATTATGGGATTAATTCCTTTCCCCCAAAATATTTATTTTTCAAGTGCCAGTGTCTTCCTGGATATATGAAAAAAGTGTAGAAGTTAAATAACAACTAAAACTGCTTCCTCCGTGTATAACATCTCAGAAATCTTTTTAAGTGGAGAGTAATAACAATAGAAATTATTTTACTGTATTAATGCTGCCAATGAAATAAGACTATTTTTGGTATGTGATTCTGGAGATATTAAATGTAGCGTTCTCTCCAATACAAGAGATGTTGTAGCTCGTGAGATTTTTAGTTACTGATACTGTCTTGGGATGCAAACTGATTAGTAGTATATTAATCAGATGTCCTCTTTTATGTAAGAAGGTTTAGATGGTATATTTATCATCAGTTTTTGAAAACTTGCATAGATCATATTGAGTCTATTTTTTTCTCTTCTTCTAGGATCGAAGTAGAATGTATGACAGTTTGAATATGCACTCTCTGGAAAATTCCCTTATTGATATTATGAGAGCAGAGCATGATCCTCTTAAGGGTAGGTGACTTTTTTTTTCTTTTATTATCCACTGTTTTGTGTTTATCTCACCTTTTTTTTTTATAGGAAAATGAGCACTAAGTAGGCACCTATGTTATCTATAAAATTGTACTATGTTAATAAAAACCTTTGCAAAATGTCCTACTTTTTCCTTTGTAGCTTATGTAGATATATGCTGATTTATGCAGAGAGAAATGTAAACCTATGTCTCTTGTTATTTAAGAAAAAGCCACTGTTTAGAGATATCTTGCAATTTACTAGAGGTTGAAGAATGGATCTAAAATTGTTTTGTTAAGGGGCTCTTGGGTGGCTCAGTGTGTTAAGTGTCGAACTCTTGATCTCAGCTTAGGGCTTGATCTCAGCTGAGGTCTTGATCTCAGGGTCGTGAGTTCAAGCCCTGTATTGGGCTCCACACTGGGTGTGGAGCCTACTTTAAAAATGAATGAAAATGAATGAAGAATAAATACATAAATAAATCTGCATCCACTGTATTAGCTGCAACCCACACACTTGAAAAAAATTAGGAAGTAACTTTTCTAGAATTCTATCAAATACAGAAATAAAAAAATGCCTTGGAATACTTGTATTTACAGTTTGCAGTGATTCCAACCTCTAGTTGCCCTGGGTTAACTTCCTTTCCCCACTCTTCTTCCACCGTCATAGGGTTTTGAAAGGGGATATTTTATAGGAGCTTCTCTGAGGTTTCATTAAAGTTGGGATGAATTAGGAAAAAGAGTCAGCCCCTCCGATCCTACAGTATGATTCTTACTGTTAACTATATCTGAAGATATTCCATTAACATACTTTTTTTTTCTGTACATTATTATTAATTTTTTTACATTTCTTTGTACAATGTATCTCCTTGCCTTTTATAACCACGGTGAAAATCTAGCAAACTGTGCACTTGGGTAATAAGAGATATGTTATTTATTGCTGCATAATAAATTATTTCACAATTTAGCAACTTAAAACAACAATAAACATTTATTACCTCACATAGTTCTGTGGGTCAGGATTCAGGAGCAGCTTAACTGGTTGGTTCTGACTCTCTGAAGTGAATGCAGAACCATGGGTTACTTGGTAATTTTTCCATATTTTTAATCCTATAAAGCCAAACAAGAATTCCCTTATAAGATTTTGGCTCAGAACTGTAGCACTTCAGTGTTGGCAGCAAGGTGGTGGCTTGAGGCTGAGTTGGCAATACTGGTCAGTTATCTAAGCAATTTGTTCTGTTTCTGGATTTGTTTGTAAAGGAGTTTCTTGTCTCTCTAATTCCCTTATTTTAAAGGAGTTTAAGAAGTTCAAGGGATCATCATCAGTGATTGTTAACCATGTGTGGGGATGGCAATACTCCTCACAAACTAATAAAGACTATTATACTTTGGTTTTTATGGGGGGGTGGGGTGGGGAGAGGTGCTTCTAACCAAAACCCAATCTAGTCTTTTGAGTATCTGTATATGGGGTCTTTTTCTCTTTCACTGTAACTCCCAACAATTCCAGTGGCATTTGTCTTCGATCCATGGATAATAGAATCCAGCAGTTTATGATTACAAAGAAGTTCCCTCTATTTATCTCTTTGGCTTACCTAGAAAGAAAACTCTTAGAAATTCTAATGTAAGATAAAGTCATCATCAGCTCTTCCCAGCGAATAATAAAAAGGTTTTCATTATTGTTTCTCCCAGTCTTCTTTAAAAAGGCCTTTTGAAGGTGTTAAGAGAAAACATTCTCTGCTGAAGAACTATCTCAAGTTTTCTTTTTTTCTAAAGTTTATGTTATAATAAAACTGGAGGGAAACCTAGAAAGAAGATTTTAAAAAAGAAAATGGAAGCAGCATAAGACCAAAAGGAATATAATAATTAAAAAACAAATCTCAAGTGAATGCAAAATTCTTTTGTTAGAAAGGGAAGGGGGAAAATGTGCACAGTCCCATCTTTAGGAACTACAGTAACAAAGCTCTGGTTTTTTTTTTTTTTTATGTTTATTTATTTTAAGAGAGAGAGTGAGCAGGGGAGGGGCAGAAAGAGAGGGAGAGAGAGAATCCCAAGCTTGCTCCACACTGTCGGCACTGTCGGCACGGAGTGCTCAATCCCACCAACCATGAGATCATGACCTCAGCCGAAATCAAGAGTCAGAGGCTTAACTGACTGAGCCACCCAGGCACCCCACAACTCTCTGTTTCCAACTGGGAGAATTTTATGTCCTACATTTATTATGGTAAGGAATAAAAAGAAAAAAATAAATAAAAGAAAAACACTGAGAAATTTTCTGTCTATAGAAAAAGAAGTAAGACTGGTACTTCTGCATACTGCCATCATATAGCTATTTAAAATGATCTGACATGCCACGCTGCTACTTAAAGACTTTTCTTACTCATACAGACTTCACTGCCTTCTGGGATATCCTGTCCTATATCTTCCTCCTCGTACTCTGATCATTGCATGTTTCCTCTGGGTGGGACCTCAGTAAAATCTGCTAAAGCAAGGTTGTGACAAAACAGAAGAAACCAGTCTGTGAACATCCCTCCTTTCGAGTCCTCGTCTTCAGGACAGCTCTGCAGCCTCTGTCCCGTCTCTTCCATCTCATCTCTCCATTCCTTGCACAAAATTCTGTCCACTGTTTAATATAAGAAAATTGTTTCTTTTTTTCCCCAAAAACAGAATTAATCTCATTTTATCCTTTTTAAATGTTTTCAAGTCAGCCATGTGCTTTGTCTTCCTTACGGAATCTAATGGAAAGGGAGAAGGGAGTTGCAGTGTAAATTTTTTAATGAATTTCTTGTTTACCTTTCTATTAATGATGAAAGTTTCTAGGAAATTTTCCACATGCACTTAAGTGATGAGAGATTATATTGTTGTGTATTGCTGTGTAACATATCACTCCTAAGTTGAGCAGCTTAAAACAACAATAAACATTTATTAGCTCCATAGTTTCTGTAGGTTAGAATTCAGGAGCAATTTAGGTGCTTGGTTCTTGCTGCGGATCTCGTGAGGTAGCAGTCATGTGAAGGCTTGACTGGGGCTGGATGCTCATTTTCCACAGTGACTCACTCATGTGGCTGGCAAGTTTGCACAGGCCGTTAGCAGGGGAACTCAGTTACCATGTTGAGCTTTCCGCAGGGCTGCTGGGGTGTCGTCACAGTGTATTTTCTGAATCCCCTCCCCACCAGCCCCCAGAGCAAAGATCAGGCTTGAGGTGAATGTTTCAGGTCTTCTGTGACCAGCTTCTGAAGTCTTACACCATCATTTCCATGACATCCTATCAGCAACACAGGTCAGCCCTACTCAACTGGGGCTTGGGGGCTGCTACTCAAGAGATGTGAATCCTAGGAGGCAAGCATTAGTGGAGGCTGGCTTCCACAGAGATAAAAGGCAGAAACTATAAATTTGCATTTGGTTTTACTTTTCTAAAGGAAAAGAGAAAACTACTCAAGGTAAGAGTTAATGTCAGTAGAAAGAGAAACAGTCAAGCAGCCTTCTGGAATCCAAAGGAAGTCTGGCAGGTTACTGGCCTAAGAACTGCCTGATTGTACTAACAGAGAGGCACCTCCCATCCCCACTGAAGCCCAGAATACTTCACTTTACAGCTTTCCATTTTCCCACTCTCCAGTGGTTTTTACAGGTCAGTAGGAGGACCTCTATTATTTACTGTTAAGGTTCTGTGGTTTATCATTGTAGGTAGAAAGGGTCTTGTCTGGTTGGGCCTCGCAGATGTGAAGGGACAGCAAACAAAGATGGAGCTCTGGATGCATGTTAGTCCATTGAGTGTGCCTACTTTTGTTCGAGCCAGCGTCCAAGACCTTGGCTGTAATTGTGTAAAACAGACACAGTCTCTGTTCTTGTGGGATTTATAGCCTACTAGAAAGAAAAGACCTTACAGTTATATGTAAAACATACATATGTATGTGTAATAGACTAGTGTTTATATACATATAATCTGTAACCAGAGTGTCAGAAGTACTGTGGAGGGAGATGATAAGGTGCTGGGGTAGGTTATAAGTAGGGGGAGAGAGGTACTTAATTCATCTGTGGAGTGAAGAAAGCTAAGATCTTAAGCTTGAACAGCACAAAGAGGAAAAGCTACTGGGGCAGAGTGTTACTAGACAGAGGGGCCGGGATGTATGCAAGAGCTTGTCACATTTGAGGAACTGAAAGCAGACAGGTCCTGGCATAGCTCTTTTAGGGCTACCTGATGTTGATGGGTAGTAACTGCTCGGCCAGCCCTAGGGAGCATGTACGGTCTTCTGCTCCAGATCGTGAGCACTAACACACCGTTTTATGCTTTGCTTAGTATTCGAGACACTGATTTGTTTTTATTTACTCTGCATTGGTTCCTTGCCATTAACATCTCATTGTGTGATGACTGTCTGCATTCTTGGCAAATATTTTTCTTTTCAAAGGAAGAACAAATATGGATTATTTTAATGGTTAGAGTAAATCATGCTTTGCCAATTGCAGTTTTGTGATTGTGCAGTTTTGTGTTTGCATACCTATATTAAATAATCGTTGATCTTTCTATGTATGTGTGGGTCAGTTCATTCTGCTTTAAACAAAAGAACAAGACAGTGATTATTGTTAAGCTCTCTTCCCTCCCTGCCCTCAGCAGTTTGCAAAAAGGTCTTACTGTGTAAGCATTTTTACCAAAAATTGCTTACCCCCCAAAAAAGTATAAGAGTAAACAAAAAATTTAATTTCAGCTAAAAAAAATGATTTGAAAACTGTGGGAAGCAATGCAGTTTAATGTAACAGTTCTTGGAAGTATTCGCTTTAGCAAGTCACAATGACTTTACCAGAGTTTCCTAAACAATTTAAAGGAATTCAGGAAAAAGGATTTAGAGTATGATTTTATGCCAACACATGTTTAAAAGTGGATGCCTCTAAAACTTTATTTACTATGTATTTTCATGTCTAGCATCATTTTTATTACTTGACTGCTACACTCCTCTATTTTCCAAGACTCCTGAAGTACAATCTCTGCTATTTTAAGGAAAATAACTACTGAGAAGATAAGGAATTGCTTCTCTGTAAGGTGCTAAGTGCTTGTAGTATCAAATCAATTCTTGCCTCTTTTCTTCTACTCTCCTTTTCCCTCTGGTTCTCTTTAGCTGGCCGTAATGTAAATTTGAAGTACTAAGTCAGAAAATAACTTGTATAAATTTCTGGAAGTCTCTGGTGTCAGAATTTACATTTTCGAACCTAAGAACTTTTGAGCCAGGCAGAGATTCTCAAACTCTGAAAGCGTATTTATCAGGCTGGTTCCAGGAGCCCAGTCCCAGAGATCGTGCCCTCCGGCCTGTGCAAAGAGCACACTTGGAGACACTCTGGAACAGGGGAACAAGATCAAAGAGATCTATTGGCAGTTGTAAACATTTTAATGACATTTATTAAAATACAGCAAAGTGCAGAATAAAGCTAATACCAATCATATATATGCCCGAGCAGGTATGTTGATTCTCAAGCTCCTGGTACACTGCCTTCACTGATTCTCTGGCAGAGAGAGGAATGCATCCTTCAGAACTCAATTTACTTTTCTTCAGCCCACTTGTGTTTCCTGGAGTCAAACTTTTCGCAAGTAACAGAAAGTATAAATGAAAATCATATATAATAGCATGTCTTCAAAAAAAGATAATCAAAGAGGGATTGCTGTATATGCTTTCAGTCTTTAGAGCAAATGTTTCTTTTTTTTTTTTCTTTAATGTTTATTTATTTTGAGAGAGAGAGAATAATACACACAAGTGGGGAGGGGCACAGAGAGAAGGAGAGAGAGGATCCCAAGCAGACTCCATGCTGTTGTCACAAAGTCTGATGTGAGGCTCGGACCCAAGAGTCAGACACTTAGCTGACTGAGCCACCCAGGCACCCAAAAATGTTTCTTTTTAAAAAGAAGTCAAATTTACGTATTCTTTCCCCTGGATTTCATTGTTTTTCTTTTTCCTATAGACCATAGGCCTTGATAAATAAGAAGAAAATCATTAACTTTGAAATAAATCATTTTCTGTAGAAGCCATACACATTTCATTATTATGACTTTAAGAGATGTTTGCTGTTGATCTTTGTAATATGCCTGATATCTTAGTAACTTTACCCTTCAAACGACTCAGAATTTAAATCATCTTAAGAAAAGTATAATTATCAAGATTTTAACTTTTGTTTTCTGTGAGAATGTCTGCGGATTGAAGAGGAAGTTGTAAAAATGTGGTTGTAAAAGTTCTTGTTTTAGAAAACTTTCTTGAAGTATCGTATCATGAATAGAGATTTTTAAGTTTTATTTATTTACATTTCTGTTCAAGTAGTTGCAACAATAGATAATTAGCAACAATATTATTAAATTTAAACATAGTTGTTACTTCTTCAGGCATTATTGGCTATTTAAACAATTTGAATTACAACAATATGCAGTTTTTCTTCTTTAAAAACTAAAACCATTCAGAAGCCACAGTGAATTTTCTTAAAATCACATTTATTCAGAGCATATATGGATTTACTAAAAGTCTCTTTTTACTGCAAATCTTCATTAGGACTTTAATTATGGGCTTATAACTCTTATTTTTAAATTGAAAATAAAGCAAGAAATATAACATTTTTCATACAGAATTTGTCATGGTAAAAGTGAGTGCTTGGAATAATTAGGCCTATGAATTTTAGTTGCTTCTACTATTTGAAGGGTATCTGAGAATCTCTAATGAAGGTTTTCCCTCTAGAGTATAGGACTTTATCCTGTTTTTAAAATGTTTTCTTACTACAAAAAAATAGTGTGTTCATTAAAGAAAATTTGGGAAATCTGGAAGAATTTTTCAATCATCAGTTATTTCTACAACTAAAATAACCAACCATGTTTGATATCTTAGTGTATAATTTTTTCTAATCTTTGTCTGCATATAAACTTAAAATATTTGCAATATTTAAATCTTTATCTTCCCTGAAACCTGATTAACTTTTAAAAAAATAATATATTTTTTAAAAATATTTGTACCTAGGTTAAAAAGTCAAATAGCTCTAGAGGGCCTGGGTGGCTCAATTAGTTAAGCATCTGACTTCAGCTCAGGTCATGATCTCACGTTTCCTGGGTTTGAATCCCGAGTTGGGCTCTGTGCTCACAGCTCAGAGCCTGGAGCCTGCTTCAGATTCTGTGTCTCCCTCTCTCTCTCTGCCTCTCCCCCATTCATGCTCTCTCTCCATCTCTCAAAAATGAATAAATTTATGTTAAAAATTTTAAGTCAGTAGTGCCATAAGGCTTATATAACAAAAAATAGAAGTCATCTTCTTCATTCTTTTCTATTGGCTTCAAATGCCCATTCCTTAGAGGTATTCCTTTCAACTTTTTTTTAATGGATTCTTCATGTAATCTTGGGTTAATAGGCTGAGGCTTCTAAATTTTCTACATTTTAGGTATTATCTGTTGACTTTGACTTACCCATTCCCCAACACTTACCTGCTCTGTCCTCTCAAAATGATCATAGGACCATTTTTTGTTTAAATCAGGAGGTGGATTGCCATGATAATACAGAGACTCATGGGTGAACCTCATGTTTTGTACTGTAATGTAACTTTTTTCTTTTTCTCGGAATTAATCATTACCTCTTTTGGTTTCATTGCTTTGTTATCTAAGTGCTTATCACTGATTCATCCCAAAATGTATCAATAGAGCCCTGAAGCTTCCCTTCAATACATCTAAAACCATCAAATAATCTTAGAATGATTTTTTTTCTCCTGCCATTGAAGGCATCCTTCTGTAGCCTTTCATAACTGCCACTGTGGGACTTCCAGAACGTTGGCAGTTCCTTTTCCTGCAGGACCCTTGTCCTGCAGGATCTCTATATCCTTTTCTTAATGGTCTATACCTTTGTTTCATTGGGCCTGCTTTACAGTACCTTCCTTCAGGTGGGACATACATTTTAGATCTCATACGAATGAAAACATGTTTATTCTATGTAAGATGACAGGCTGGTGTGGAATTACATGTTTGTAACTGAGAATACTGAAAGCGTGCTTCATTATCTTTTTCCTCCCAGGTTACTGTAAGTGTATTACCATCATGATGCCTGTTCCTTTGTATGAGTGATTGCCTTGCTTTGTGGTTTTTAAATTTTTGTCTTTCTGGAAGCTTTTAGGGTGTTTTCATGCCTGCAGTTCTTAAATTTCATAATCATGAAATATAGGTCTTCTGATGTATATATGCATGGGGGAGCCCTGCCTGTCTTCCTTCCTTCCTTCCTTCTTTCCTTCCTTCCTTCCATTTCTTTATTTCCTTCACTGCACATCCATTGGGCCTTTTTAATTTGGAGACTCATTTCTTTCAATTCTTGGACATTTTTGGCATTTTGATAATTTCTTCCCTTCTACTTTTAATATTTCTGTTTCTGGAATTCCTGTTCTTTGAATAGTAAACCGCCTATACTCATCTACTTTCCTGTGTTCCATTGCTTTATCTTCTGTTTTACTTTTGGAGACATTTCCTCATTTATTATTTTTCAACCCTCTTATTGATTTTTCTATTTCAAAGAAATTTTTCTCTGAAGAACTTTTAGGACCCTCTTTAAAAAAGTTCATTGAGGGGTGCCTGGGTGGCTCAGTCAGTTAAGCATCCTACTTCGGTTCAGGTCATGATCTCACAGTTCGTGGGTTTGAGCCCTGCGTCGGGCTCTGTGCTGACAGCTAGCCCAGAGCCTGGAGTCTGCTTCAGATTCTGTGCCTCCCTCTCTCTCTGACCCTTCCCTGCTCACGCTGTCTCTCTCCTCTCTCTCTCTCTCAAATATAAATAAAACATTAAAAAAATTAAAAGAAAAAAGTAAATTGAACTTCCCTTTTTTCCTTGATGTTGTTTTTCTGGTATGCTTATCTTTAAACACTATATTATAGTGTTTGAAGATTATTTTTCCAA
The DNA here is from genome assembly GCA_028646485.1 of Cryptoprocta ferox. Taxonomy (NCBI): domain Eukaryota; kingdom Metazoa; phylum Chordata; class Mammalia; order Carnivora; family Eupleridae; genus Cryptoprocta; species Cryptoprocta ferox. The sequence goes on along the minus strand of CM053567.1, from coordinate 181,246,518 downwards.
TTCCTTGTATTGTTTATACTTCTAAATTTCTCTTTTCTGTTTGTTTGGTTTTGTTCTTTTATTCATGCTGGAGGTGTTCATCAGATATCTTATGGACCTTTGCTGTCAGTTCATTTTTAAAGATAAGACACAAAAATGATGATTGGAAACTCTAAGTATGTAGTTGGGGTTGAACAAACGAGTGAGCATTGCTATAAGCCAACCAGGTGGAACTCTCACAATGTCTGTTTCTAGGTCTTTTCTTTCAGTCTGAGAAATGAACACCAGAGGTATGTTGTCCATTCTTCTGTCTGGGAGCTGGAGGCCTGACTTCTCGCCTTCTTAGAAAAGCCAAAGAGGGGGCTGTGTCTCTGATTCTTTTAAAAACTAAAAAGCAGTCCTCAACTTTCCTGTGTTCAGTTCCACCCCACCTCTACTCTCAGTGATAACTAGAGCTGCTTATTCCAGAAGCTTTCTAGGTTTCTACTATGGTAAATGGCTTGTTTCTGGATAGTCTTCCCAGGCACACACCAGTATAGGTGTCAGAGATTTCAGTGATTTCTGGTCTACAAAGGCAGTTAACCACTCAACCATTCCTGTTCACAGCTTCCAAAAATTTGGTGACGTACTTCTTCTGTGATCCTGTTTCATTTTCTTTGTCCTGACGGGGTTATGCCTCTTTAAAACTTCCATAATGTCATTTTTAGGTGTTTCAGAAAGCAACAAAGATGGACACAGGCATTCAGTCCTCCATGGTCAATTGGAAATCTCTGTAATCTCTAGTCTACTTATCTTTTTAGTGAAGACCTCCAACATGCCTAGTCAGTAGTAGATTACTTTATCAAAGATGATTAAAGAATTCTATTCCTTTTAAATGGAGTGCCTTGCTCATTGATTTTTGATTCAGTAGCTTGTTTTCTTTTTCAATGTATGTATCTTTCATGATCCTGTGTCATGGGAGCAGTGAACACCTCTGTTTTTACTGTTATCTTGAGTCAGCATTTATTATAGTTCCAAACAGATAGAAAGGGCTCAATAAATTATTTGTCGAATGAACATTTTTCTACAATATTTCATATTTTTTGTCAATATTTACTTAGAACTTTTAAAAATTATTTACATGCATTTAAAATAGTTTATATAACCATTTCTCTACAGTTGGAAATTTAGGTACTTCAAATTTTTAAATGAAAATCAGTGAGCTTTTTCTATATTTATTTCCATAGAATAGACTTAATATTTTTGCTTTTGAGTTTCTAGACATTTTTACCAACTTATTTTTAGGTTTTATGCCAGTTCACGCTGCCACTGGCAATGCTTGATCGCCTGTTTATTCTTAGTATTATTTTTGTTTATAAAACTTTATAGGTTAAAGTTTTGCAACCATTAGTTCAACTTGATTTTAATGTTAATTACATAGATCTTAATTAGTACCAGTTTTATTGTAATAACTTTATGATGATACATTATCTTACCAGATGATTAATGACTTAAGTTTAGTCTTCTGTTGTTGTCTTTGTTTCTTTCTTGTGTTTACTTGAAACAAACCTTTTGATATTCTGTATTCCTTGATTTTTCTTAGTTTATTTTCTAATATTAATTAGATAAAAGGTTTAAAAGTTGTAAATAATTATTCAGTGAAAAAAATTTACGATGGGACCCTACTTTAAGAGTGAATTAACTAGATTCATTTTCCTAGAAACTCACTTAGATCGATGGCTTTTATTAAGGAATGATTCTGTTGCTCTCTTGGGATCTGGTACTTTGGATCTAAGGGTCTTTTTTCTGCATTTGTATGATCTTATTCTTAGGCTTTTATGAGGCTTGCATTGAGATTTGGGAGTGAGGTCAGGAATGACTGTCCTGCCCCTTGGATCTCAGCAGAGATTGGAGTTATTCAAGGTTGGTAATGACCACATTCTAAGTGGATTTTACCAGACTTCCTATGAACCATTTTTTTTCTAATTAGATTTGGAAATAAAGGTAAAGCATAGACAATGATAAAATATTAAGTCTACCAAACCAGTGGGAACAATGCTTTATATTTAAAGCATATAAGAAGGATCTTTTCATTTGTGTATGTTCATGTGTATAATAAACACACATACACACAGTCTAAAAGGTATGATACGTATCATGTATTGAGCACTTGATGCATGCCACACACTGCTCTGAGGACTTTACATGTGCATATTAACTTAGGTGATTCTCACAGCTAAGATGTAGATATTTACTCTTATTTTACACTCGGGCTACTGTGGTGGCTTACTAACAATTGTCTAAGTTGCAATGCTAGGAAGTGGTGGAACCCTTGAGTTTGTGCTTTTAACCACCTTAGCATACTGCCTCTCTTAGTATTTGGTTTAATATTAATTCTAACCCAATCTCCTCATGATTCTAATATGTGGTTTAATTTTTTTTTTCTGTTAAAAGGAGTTGGCAGAATGCATGACATTGTTCCTTAGTAATTTTATCATCACTAATGAGAAACGGGTTGGCATCATCAACTGTGAATATTGGGACTTTGGAGATCATGTTTTGGATGTATTCATTAAAAAAAGAAAATATTTGTGGAGAAAGGAAAACATTTATCTTGACAGAGAGCAAAAACCAAGACTTATCTTCTTCCATCTCCTCACCATTCTTGAGGTTTAAAAATGAACTGATAAAAACGTACTCCGTAATTTTTCCATTTACTGAGAGAATGTCCTTCCTTTGCCCCACACACGAATACATATTGAGTACTATACTTTCAGTTAAACTCATGGGTCACATAATAGAATGAAATATTTCATTCATAGATTTAACAAATACTTAAGGGCTTGTTATACTAGGCTTTATTTATTTTTAATTTTTTTTTTATTTTTGAGAGAGAGAAAGGGAGAGACCGAGCATGAGCGGGGGAAGGAGCAGAGAGAGGGAGACACAGAATCCGAAAGCAGGCTCCATGCTCTGAGCTGTCAGCAAGGAGCCCGACACAGGGCTTGAACTCACAAACCACAAGACCATGACCTAAGCTGAGGTCAGACGCTTAACTGACTGAGCCACCCAGGTGCCCCTACTAGGCTCTGTTTTAGATGGTAGAGATACAGTAGAGAATAGAAAAGACAGAGTCCTGCCCTCATGGGTCTTCTGTTTTAATGAAGGATGATGGAGATAATAAGAATCAGTGCTATGAAGAAAAAATATAGTGTCAAAGGGAAAAACTGAAAAAAACTGCTATTTTAGGATGGTCTCTGATGGCATCTTTTAAACACCTGAATGAAGTGAGAGGTACAGGCTTTGGTCATATCTGGACAAATGCATTTTAAATAGAAGAGGAAATCTACAGATCCTGAAATGGCACTATGCCTGGCATGTTTGAGGAATAGCAAAGAGGCCAGCGTGATTAGAATGGTACAGGATGAAAGGCCAGATATTTATTCTAAGCATGGGAGGATTTAGGGTAATAGAGAAACATGAGCTGATTGAGGTTTGAAAAGGATCTCTCGGGCTGCTGAATGGAGACTAGACAGGTTATTCTAGTAGTCTGTGAAGAAATGGGGATGGCTTGGGCTGGGGAAACCAAGAAGGAGCTCGTGAAGAGCAATCAAATCTAGGTCTGTGTTTATTAATCAAGCAGTCAGGATTTGTTGATGGATTTGTACACAGATTACACACAGTGAAGTGTGGAGGTAACCCAGGGTTTGGGGATGAGCAACCATATGGAGGGAAGACAGTGCTCTGTGCTAATCTGGGGAAATATGGGGTTGAGGTAGAGGGGTTGCAGTTAGAGATAGAAATGTAGGAGTTGTCAGCTTAGAGATGATGTATGAAGCTTCGGTAGATGATACCACCTAGGGAGACCGTATAGAAAGAGAAGTCCCAGGATTGAATACTGGGGCTTCAGCATTTTTAAAAGCTGAGGAGGAAGACACAGCAGAGAGGATTTAAGGAATAGTTAGTGAGAGAAAACCAAGAGAGTATGATATCTGGGAAGGGAAATACGATGCTTTAACAAATGGGTTGCTAGAAGTTACTTTTTCTAGGGGGCTTTCAGCTTAAGGCTACACAAACAATAAGAGATGTTGGGAAAGTGCTGCATTTTATCCTTAAAATTCACATTTCTGTAATTTTAAAAGTATGTTTAAATCTGAGAAGTGTCATAAATATCATTTTTTATCATCTCTATTTTCAAGTTCTTTTTATTGAGAGTAAATAGGTAGTTTGGTGGAAGAACTTAAATATATATGAAATCGTTTTTAATGCTGACTTAATGTGTGTCTTTAAATACAGCATTGTTTCAAATTTTAGAAATTGGTGACTTGTCTATATGTGATGAGTTGTATGCAGTTGTCATACTTCTGTGTTTTTGCTGTTTGAATATTCATCTGCAATGGCTAACATGAGTTGCTTTGTATATATGTGTTATACAGATAATTAAAATCACAATAGACTGATGAGATAATTTTAAAGATATTGTAAGTCCTCTAATTATTCACCTGACACCTAAGAATAAATATATATTTTTTGAAATCACCTATCTTAAATTTCATAGTATCTTAATGTAAAAGAAATGCCAAGAGGTAGTAGATACCCATTAATTGTGCACATATTACAACTGTAATGAAATTGTTATACTTCTCATATTTTCACAATAATAAATAATAACCTGGTTCCCTAAAATTCAGTTGGCACAGATTTGTACTAGAGGGCTTTATTTGTAAGGTTAGGTTCTTCTGGCACAACAGAAAACACATAAGCAGTTTAAACAAGACAGAAGTTTCTTCCTCTTCCAAAAGAATACCACTCCTAGAAGTGGGGTTCATGGATCTAGGCTCCTGTCTTTTTGTTCTTCTGTCCTCTTCTTATGTCCTTATTAGCCATAAGCTAATATGGCTGATTCAGTTTAGCCATCACATCTGCATCCTAGCAAGCAGGAGGAAGGTAGAGGAAAGAGAAGATCTTCCCTTTCCAGGATACTTACCAGAAACCGAACGTGACAGCTTTGTTTTACATCCCATTGTCCAGATCTTACTCACGTGGGCACACTTTAACTACAAGGGAGGCTGGGAAATTTTTTTTTTTTTAACTCTGGGCAGCTCTGTGCTTAGCTAGGGTTTGGGGTTCCCATTTTTGACAGGTGCAGGTGTCAGTGTACAGCTAGCAGTCTCTGTGCCACAGGGCTTTTACACAATAGGGAGAAACTGATTTTATAGCAATGTGTGTTTTTTCTGTATTAAAGTGTACGTTACCTAATATATATACTACGTAATATATATAAAACGTAATTATTCCATGAGTTTTTTTTAATGGATTTAGTATAAAATGTGCCCTGTAACCAGCCATACATACCTTTCTCTATATTTTATCAACAAGGAAGTCATTACAAGATAGTGATTAAGAGTATGGAGCCGCGCTGCCTAGGATCATATCTTGCCAGTGGTTGTAACCTTGAGCAAGTTGTTTAACCTTGCACAGTATCTTTGTCTTCCGATGAGAAGATAATAGTACCTAAATCACAGATCGTCATAGGAGCTAAGTAATTGGTTGTAAAGAACTTAGAAAAGCTCCTGGCATGGAGTGAGCCTTCACATTTTAGCTATTACTATAAATTGGCATGTTCTTAGTGGAAGTAATTTTAATACTATCCTAGGTAAAATTTAATTAAATTTAACTTGTAAAGGTATACTAATATTTCACTTTGATTGAGGGAAAGGGATCAGATAACTTAAAAAAGAAGTCTGATTTGTTTATTTCATTTTGGTGTATTTGATTAGTTACATTGAGACATTTTCCTGTTTGGAGAACTGTATTTTAGAACATATTTACAAATACGCATCCTGCAAATAGAGATCTATCTTGAAGTTTTTGCAGGAGGTATGCCTTTTAAGTCAATTCAGAGACAAGAAGTCAGAAGACTGTTAGTAATGAAAATATCTTCTTACTGTGTCTTGGGATAAGTAAAGTGAACCGTCAACCTGTTAGAGGATAATTACATGGCAGTTGAAAGTTGAGTGTCTTTTGAAGTGGAACCACGCTTAAAGCTTTGCTCAGTTTACTTTTCTAGAAGGTCTTGCCTGAATCTATGGCCTTGGTTAAATATTGCTTGTGTTTTTTATATAGGATACAGGATACTATGCATAATTTTTCAACACTTGGCAGGCTTCATTGAAGTTGTTTCTCCCTGTCTTTCATACTGCGTCATAAACAGAGACTCTTATTTGTATATTCAGCGTCCTGCACAGTTGTAGGTATATGAGACGATGAACTTGTTAGAGTGAACAGCAATACAGGTTACCACTTTTGTAGGGGTTTTGATTTCAATCTCAAGTCAGAAATAACAGTATTTTTTTTCACGGCCTTAATTTATTCTCTAAATTTGGTCATGTGCAACAAGATGTTTAGAAATAGGCATATTTCCAAAATAAGCTACGGTGCTTCAGGCAAAGTAATGCTTTGTGCTATTGAAATCCAGTTTAGAAAACTTATGCTTTCTAACTCTTTGTGTTTGATAACTTCTACGTACTCACGTATTTCTCATTCTTATTAATACTAAATAAAGTATTAACAACAATAAACTTATTTGTGTGTGTTTAGAGTATGACAGCTTTATTAATTTAGCTAGTGTCATGTGAAATGCAGAAGTAAGAGATAGTATGGTGTATTTTGAAGGACAGTAACTTTGTTTCACCATGTTAAGTCTGAAAACAGAACCTGCTACAGTTAAATTAGAGCCCAGATAAAGTGTGTGTATATGCATAGGTGTATGTGTATATCTTTAATTGTATGTCTAATATGTATATTTTAATATCAAAATTGGGTTATCTCCTCCATTGGCAGATGATCAAATTCTTTAGTTTCATAATTAAAACAAAAGCCTGTGTTTTGTATGGGATATTTGGGCGTAATACAGGGCCTTAGAGGGTAGAGTGCTTGCTGAGGTGGTAAAGGTAGACATGGTCAACCTCTACTCCTTACTAATCATGTCAGATTCATGCAGATAGTTACTGGTCACCATTCTGGCGGCCGTGCATCCTGCATTCTCACGGGTCTGTAAAGGGGCTGCGCTGAAAACTGCTGACATACCATCGCACAGACATTTCGTTCTAGTAATTTTCTCAGCAGATTTTAATGAACCTTTCTAACAGTCCATCAGAGATTCAGGCTTTAGAGGAAAATCCTGTATTTCAATGGACTCTAAACAATGATCATCCTTACTGTTGGCATTTAGTCAAACAAGCGTTACAATGTAGAAATGCTGAATAAACCACAGTGTGTCCCTGCATACCTTTTACTTTGCCACCGTGGTCTAAGGTCCTGTCATCCTCTCCACATGTAGGAAGTGCAGAGCTCTTGTATGAGGAATGACTCCGAGGAAATCGGAGGCTACAATACTCTTATAAGAGCCTTAATATTTTCATTTTTTATATTTTTATTATATCAGTTGTAAACTTTGAACAGGTCAAATTTGCAATATCATTTGTAATAATATGTTTAGGATGTTTTTTCATCAAACTTTTTTAAATATAACTATATATAAAATCGTTGAATTAAATGGCAAGTTGTAATGAGTTTTTGCTACTAATTTTTCATTTTAATATTGTGGTTATTTTCTAGTTAGGAAAATAAATTCCTCCAGATTTTATTTTTGGAAAGAGAAAGCTGTAGAGAGAATTATAAGCAGTTTTGAAAATAGTTAAAAAATTTTACATTCTGTATTAAGTTTGAAGGACTAGGATACCTACATTGTTTTTACATTTCAAAAAACAAATAGGTTTTATTCTCTAGGCATTGCTCCTAAATCACATTGTGCTCTTATGATCTGGGAACTAAGGTTAACTGTTTTATGTTTTGTTTTCAAATCTCAAAAATGATTTTGGTTAATATGCACTGAGTTAAAAAGCAGCTTTTTATTTAAGAAATATACAGTGTTCAGTAATTTGCTCCTTATTAATTTTCCCTTTTCTGTGCTTTTCAAATAGCTCCATAATCTTCAAACTTCCCTTTCCTGTCTTTTTAAAGGTCGATTGAGCTATCCACATCCAGGAACTGATAATCTGTTGATGTTAAATGGTAAGTTTTATACAGACATTTTATGTTTCCAGTTGACTTTTATAAATAAATATCATGATTGAGTACATGGTTCTTTACACAGAAGTTAATTATTTTATAAGTATAAAGATAAAGCCAAAACATTTCCTGTACAGAAAGCAGAATTAGGAGTTTGGAATGTGCCTGTTTCTAAACTCTAGAATATAAATTCTAGCTGTCAAAGCAGTTATTGCAATGTATTTGTGACAGTGTGATTTAATTCATTGACCACAGACTTTGGAGATAGTCCTGAATTTGAATATTGGCTCTCTTGTTTTTGATGTAACTTTGTTTAGAAACTTCTGTGAGCCTTCATTTCCCATCTATGAAATGGGAATAACAATCTCAAGGATTATTGAGAATTAAATGAGATAATGTTTGCAAAGGGGGTAGAACTTGTTACTTAGTATAGCAACGTGTGCTTATGTTAACTAAGGAATGAATATACTTGTGACTCTGAAAATATGGTGCTCACACTAACTTAATTTATTCTAACTAGAAAGTTTACACAGTGAACTTCACCAGCGTTAGAAACAGGATAAATAAACTTTCATTAAAGTTTGTTTTCTTTCTGTTGGACAACATTGTTTTCGAGTCACAGCACTTAGCACACCCATGACTGTGGGAGTAGACATGGAGTATTAAAATATCCTTCACAAAGGTGTTTTTAAATCAGAGGGTGAACAAAAAGCAAGGAGTAAAAGAAGGAAGAATAGAGGTAGTACTTACTTTAAAATACATAATTATATCATTAGAATGACTTGGCTCTTCTATTTCAACTAAAGCTTTGTTGAAAACAGATGATAGTGAGATTGGGGAACAAAGACTGAAAAAAGGCCAGTGTAAAGCTAGACCATGTGAACTTATACTAAGTAAAGACTGTAGTGACAGAAAGGTGGGAATAAAGTCCAGACTCCCTGGGAGATTGTCAAGGTATCAGATAGGATGTTGGAATGAGAGAAAAATTGAAGGAGCAGTGTGTCTGGTGATGTGATTGATTGCTTCATTCAACATTAGATTGTTACACTGAGCTGCCCACCACGTGCCAGCCTGATCTGAGCACCAAGGCATGTGTTAGGATCTTGAAGGACGGTTAGAGGTCAGATTGTCAAGGTTCTAACACTGGGGCCTGATTGTGCTCTCTAGGCTGAGGCCATGTCTGGGCTAAATCTTACAAGCAGTCCAGCAGGCCAGATTCATGAATTCAGTAAATTATGGTGCTTACATAGACTTTGACCAGAAAAGTACCAGAAATCGCATTCCAGGACTTCTTCAGTTAACTTTTTTCTACTGTGGAATTAAAACATGTCACTTGAGAAACTGGTCTCTAAACTCTGTATCTGTGACTGAAACTTACATTGATGAAATTGAGTTTACAAACTGAAAATAGATCATAATTTTTATTATCCTCGTGACTTGATTTATAAAAAAATGATGGGTTTAAGTAACAAACTATTTATATATTTATCCTGACTCTCTTAAATAATTTTCTTTTGGGACATTCTATGTGATAAATAAAGATCATTTCTATTTTAACTTCTAAAAACAAGTCGGTAGAAAAATTGAATTTGTGTATATTTCACATATTCTGTTAAGATCCATTTGAAGGAAGGTACTGTGTGAGACTGTTAGATCATTCACAGATGTTCTGGGATTAGATTGCTGTGTGCACATTACACTAGCATGATTCAGAAGTTTGTTGTAATAACAATAGAATACATCAGTTATGTATCAGCAAAGAGCTTAGGAGCCACGCTGTTTTTACACTAAATATTATTAAACTAAGTTCATTAGTTGCCTAAAGCCTTCATAAATAACCTAGATGTTAGGTTGTGTTTTATCACTTAGTAGACACAAGAATATTTTATTTCAGGCAGGAGTTGAGTCTTGTGGACAAATCTGCTTTTTCATTATGTGAGTGCTCTTCATAGCCTGCCACCTCAGAATATCCTGAAGTTTTTCTGGCAAGGGAGTAGGGGAGAGGAAAGATAATGAAACTAGGAAATCAAAATGTGTTTAGGTCAGTAGGGACAGTTTGATCCAAAGAGAAAAAAAAAAATCATTTTGCTCATTTGGGATCATTGTTAAGGGGGAAGCAGAAGTCAAGAAATTGGGTATATTTATATGATAGGGAAGTATTTGAATATTAGATTTAAGTAATTTTTTCTAGACATCAAGGTCATTGAAGAGAGAAGTGGCCAAATGGCAATAAAAAGTAAGGGAAAATTTTCCTTGAGCAGCTTTTTAATTTTTACAGTTCAACTATATTCTTAGCATATTGTCTCCCTAGGAAATATGGGAATTAAGTGATGTCAATACCAAGCCTCTGCCTGTACTTATTACTAAATATTATTGATAAAAGGAATTATAGCATCTCAATACATAGACCTACTTTTTAAAGTATATCACAGATTTGAACTCATTACTATCAATTAAGTAAGTTATTTTACTTAACCAATAAGCATAGCTAATATTATTGACTTTGAAAATCAGTATTTGGTAATAAACTGTAAGTCGTCATTGTGTGTGTGAGGTGGTGATTTGGCAGTAGTTAACAGTAGTTGGTACTACACACTCTGGAGCTAGATTACCTGGACTTAAACCTAACTTTGCTATTTCTAGCTGTATGACCTTGGACACTTTACCTAACTTCAATTCGACTCAGATTCTTTATGTCAAAAGGAGATAAAATATGGCCTGCTTCAGGGGATTATTTTTTGAGAAGTGAGGGAATTCATTCATGTGAAGTGTTTGGAACAGTTTCTAAAAGCGAGAGTTAGCTGTGGCAGTGGGTGGTGGTGAGCAGTGACAAAACGTCTTTGAAAGAGTATTAATCATGTCTTGTGAATACATAAATTGTTGGAGAATAGAAATTAAAAGAAGATGTAACCAGCGTTTTCAAGTATTTGAAGGATGGTCAATGTATATATAGTGACCAAAGAAGGTTTGTTTTATGTTACTGCGTAAAGTCACACTAGACCCATTTGGAAGCAGCTATGTAAGAACAAAATGTGGGTCAGAAGCAAAATGACTGTCTCTGGCACTGTTTCCTAAAGTGTGGTGCACACGTCCCGTGTGGCACCCAAGACAACCTTTGGTGGTGCACAAATACATGTTAAAATAAATGCATGACTATTACAATTTACGAACATTCCTTAGAAAATACAGAACTGGAAGAAATCTATGATGTTACTAGGCAATTACTAGGTGCTAAGCTTGAGTCCATTTAATAAAAATATTAGAAATTCTAGTGTAGTTGTTATGCAGATAAGGCAAATGTTTTAAAAAGCTTTCATGATTCTACCTTCCTGGTCAATTAACATTATAGTTAAACTGTGAGATATTCCTTTAAAAGATAAACAGGGAATGGGGTGAAGGTAGGAAGTTGGTCAGACTAGGTAAAACGGTGAAATGCCTCAAGCAGATATTTGAACCTCTCTTAACTCAGAAAAAGAGATATAATCCCACATCTAAATCTCTCTTGAAGTTGTATAGATAAAATAAAACTTAACAATAAAAAATGCCGTAGAAATATAACTGCAGGTAGGCTCCTGAACAGACCACGTTTCTCAGTCTAACTAGAGATCAAGTTGAATTGACCAGTGGAGACTGCTACCGTTGAATGAATATCGTAGAGGAGTCCAAATCTAACATCCAGCAGCACTTTAAGCGAAGGGCATTATGTAGGAATGGGTAGATTGTCTTAAAACCAAAATGTAAGTACTATCTGAATTTAGAATGACAGCTTGAATGTTTCTACTTCTCAGTGTATAAACCTCACGTATTTTATTCTCAGTAGGGAAAAAAAAGCCACCCTGTTTTCCATAAGAACTTGTTTCTGTTTGGATCATGTTGTGCTCCCCTGACCTCTCTCCCAAGAAAAAGAGCGTATATTTTTATAAGCTTTTCAGTAGGGGGACAGATAGCAGAAGTATAGGGGGATGCAAGCTAATTTGAAATTTAAATTTGCTGTGATTAGCCATATACAGCTATGTTTATAATCAAGAGCTTGCTCTACTTTTTGGGAGGAGAGAAGTTATGTTTATCTTTTATTTAAGAAAACTTAGTAATGGAATTGTATTTCTGAGTGCAGATACTCTAAATGTACTAAGTCCTGAAAATAGGAAATTTGAGTATGCAATCAGTTCTTTTTTATGCTAGTGGAAATAAGTGGAGTAGATAACAGATTTATTTTAGATCTTGAAAAGGGCAATTTGGGGGTATATTTCTCTCCCTGGTTTTGGCTTTTTAGAGCAAGAAATAAGAATTTCTTTAGTTTCACACCAAGAGAACTTTAACCTAAATATTTCCAGCTAATTTGTTAGGTTTCCCTATCTGTTCCTCCAGCTGCAGTAATTCAGGTATCACAGCCATTACTTAGAGCCAATATATAAGGGCACAGAGACACTAAAGAGAATGTCATAATCATCCTATTTCTTTTTTAGTAGCTGTGGCTTAGAACCTAAATAAGATTACTGATAACTCAGGACCAAATTTTAAAGTCACTTGTGCAGGAAAGGTATTTTTTCATAGCCTTCTTATTATCTTCATTAAAAAACATATATGTAGGGACCCCTGGGTGGCTCAGTCTGACTTCAGTTCAGGTGGTTAAGTGTCCAACTTCAGCTCAGGTCATGATCTCACAGTTTGTGGGTTCAAGCCCCGTGTCGGTCTCTGTGCTGACAGCGCAGAGCCTGGAGCTTGCTTCAGATTCTGTGTCTCCCTCTCTCTCTGCCCCTCCCTCCCTCACACTCTGTCTCTCTCTCAAAAATAAAATACACATTAAAAAAAAATAATAAAACGTATATGTAAAAAATATAATCTAACACACATACATATATATGTATATATACACATATTTACACACGTATACTAAATAGCCAGTTCCTCACTTCCAAATGAGTTGTCCTTTTTAGTAATGTTTTATAAAACTGTGACTGAAATTTAATATTCTAAATAGTTTTTATACAAAAATTGCTCTTTTTTTCCCCTCAAAGTCCTATTCTAAATGAGTTTGTTTAAAGAAGTCTTCTTTAATTAAAACATAATGAATACTAATTTAATGATTTTCTTTTCTCATTGGGGTTTTTGGTCACTCTAAATCAAAGTTATGGTGGAACAGAAATTCACATAAGAAGAACATGGGTAGGAAAGTGAGTTCATACACCATTGTTGAGTGTGATGGTAGCAGATTGGTTGTTTCCATGACAAGGGGATAGGAAGTGTTTCACATGGTCTAGCTTCCTCTGCAGTCAGTTCTATTTTTGGTAATGTAGAGAATTGGAATTTGACAGTTGTCCAAAAAATAAGTGGAATAGTTCTTTACAGGATTCTAAAATTCCTCAGGTATGAGATAGTTGGAGAAATTTTCTAAATAATGTGTTCAAGCCACGAATGAGATGAGACCTAAGATGCTATGAACATTCGTACATATTTTGACTATTTTAGTATTGAGTAGCCTAAGCAAAGAATATGACAGCTAAGAATATAAACTGGTTGTGATGTCATTACTTTTCTCAATAGGTCAGGAATTATGTACCACATTATTACTTTATTATAATTCAAAACTTGACTTTAAACCTGATGAAAGTAGTTTTATTTGCTTTATAAATGATCCATCTTCTACACCCATGAGTGAAATCCGTAAAGCAAATTTATACTAGCTTAATATAGTTTCGATCATGCCTAGAGGTAAGTAGGAAGCCTAACTTCTTAGACTTGTGCTGTGACTGTTTGGGAGGCTGTTGACCATTTCCACACACTTAATAAAATGATTAAGACTGCAGGGAATTCACTCTTGTATAGTCTGTTCTTGACAGCTCTTTAAAAATCCTTATTATATTTTCCATAGTTGATCTCCCATCTCTTTGTGACCCTGTGTTTTTAAGGCCTTTGTAAGTCTTGCAGGAGTTCCACAGCAAAATTCTAAATGTTACTTCCACCCCTACCTCACCCTAAACTAATATATATGTCAGGTAAGCTATATATAATATATACAGGTAATGTACATAATACCTATATGGGTACACAAAAACACACACAGGTAAGCTTATACATAAACTAATATACAGGTTAGGCAATCTTCTAGGCTGTGAAATAGTTGGAGCTCCCAAAAAGGTTAAATCTGCAGTAGTCATAGCTAAATAAAGACAACAGAGAGGCAGAGATGCAAATGAAGTTATTTTGTATAAAAGACTCTGATGTAAGGCTTGTGTTTATTGACTTAAAGTGTAATGACTAAGTGTTGACAAGTTTGTTTCTCCCGCTTTTACTGTAGAGGAATTAATCCTATATTTTCACCTGTGGATACACTTCTTTATATTAAAGACTTACATTGTTAAACATTCTGTAGTAGAATGTGTTTAAATAATGTGAAATGTCTTCCTTTGGTCTTTGCTTTATACTTTTGGGGAGACTACATTTCTGACAACTGTTAACATATGTTTTGACTTGAGATTTATTCAGAAAGAAACTTTCCAGGCCTAAAAAAATTCATGAAACATGGATTAAGATCTTGATTTTAACAGTGATTTCGTTTTCTTTTGTTTTAGTTTATTGCTTTGATTTCATATGTTAATTCCAGGATAAAAATGCTCATTATATACTCAGATTTGTAGGGAGGAGTTATTTAAAAATAAGTTGTGGATTTTATCAAACTCGTAGTTTATTATGGAGAATTAATTGCAGTATTTTTTCTCCATATGGAGTTATGTAAACTGCTATTAAGGTGATTTGAAATGCCTTTATGCTTTATACTTTTAGAGTATTTAACATCTGTGCTATTCTACGATGATACTACTAATAATTTGTATCTGAATCCCTTTTACTCCAGAGACAGAGACATAAGCACTTAGATAGAGGTTATAAAATATACCAAAAGGATTGAAAGCATTGTTAACTGTAGTATATATCATTAATCATTTTTTCAACTAAGCAAGTTTGAGCATGGATTGATTTCTTTACCTTCTGTCTAAGCTCTACAGGCTTCAGAGTTATCAGTTTAACATCTTTTCAGTCCTCTGTGTCTTCCAGTACTTTCTCCACATAGGGCTTGGTATAATGTGAATTGGATTTGAATAGCTGTCTTTTGGACTGTATCTGCTGTATATCTCTTTATAATTATTAAAATGAGGATTTAATTCACATTGTTTGCATTCATTTCTTGGGATGCTATTTAACTGTAAGGTGTTACATATTACCATCCTGATCAGATGAAAGAAATATTTATTCGTGAATTTGAGCATGTATGAGAATAAAATACGTATTTCCTGTTAATTTCATTCTTTTTGGTATATTTCAGAATATATATATAATAAAAGTGGTTTGTAAATGGTAAAACACATGCAGATATTACACGGTAACATTGTCCTAGCTCTTAAAACAAAGTAGCCCTAATTACTAGATGCCCACTTAGCTTTTCATATCACAAATATTTGTATGTGTGGGCTTGTTTTTAGTTCTGACATTTTACAATTTGTCCTTTGTTTACATGCAGCAAGGAGTTATGGGCGAAGACGAGGTAATTCATTTCTGTTTGCTATGGTATAACTGTTTTTAATTGGGTTTTACTGATCAACTCTATAATTAGCCTAGATTTTTTTTATGCACTGTCTGAAAACTCACAGAAAAGTTATATTTTGATTTGCGCACTTGTCAAATTTTTGAATCCTATCTCTCTTAACTTTAAAACACATTTTCATACTAATATGGTTATTTGGTAAATGTTTTCCTTTTAAACTGTCTAGATTTTAACATTTAAAGTTATTTTTATACCTTTTAAAATAAAGCTGCTGTTTATAGTTTGCTTAAGAAAAATGTTTAATAAATACTAGTGAAGGTGACATGCAATATGGTTTTTCTACTCTCTAAATTATAACTGGTTGTCATTTATATAGTATATAATTTACAACCCTAGTTTATTTTATATTTGACCCAGTTGAAAATAAATACCAAATAGACTATTGTTAACACTGGTGTATAGAAATCATGTTGCTAACATTTCTCTGTGTCTCCTGAGAATATAATGCTTTCCTTCTCCCTCCCTGCACCATGCAGGCACACTCACGCTCGTTCACATACCCTTTCTCTCTCCCCACAACAGTCTTCCTCTTTGGGTTCTTGCTATCTGAAGGACAGAACAAGGACTGTGAGATGCTGGACTACTAAACCTCTTTGGAAAGCAGCTGACAGTGTCTGTGGCTTAAACTTGGCTTCTCTTTTGCATGTGCAGAGAGACTGAGAGGGAGAAAAGTAGATGGGATGAGAAGAAGCAAAAGTAACTTTACACTGCTCGTTTATCCTCTAAGTGTGCAATAATCATGATGCTTCTATAGCTGTCATAAGTACCAAAATGAGTAAAAAGGATTTTCTTTGACCCCTAAAATCTCCCTTGAGCCCTGGAGGATAGACTATAATAATAGTGCCTTTTGATGCATTTTATAAACGTGTGCCAATGCTTCACTTTCTTTTCATGTACATGCGTATGTGCACTTTGAAAACAAACAAGCTAAATCTTTCTGCCACCGCTGATGACAGAAACGAGTATTCTGTATTCTTTAGTGTATTTCCAGTTTTGTATTTCACACTGTCTGAATTTAACTTCATTTTTTGAATCTGGTTTTTTCCAATGCTTGACTAAATCTCTTGGTTCTTTAATTTTCTAATGAAAAAATTGTAGGATATAGAAACTCAGAACTCAGAAACTAAAGCTGAATTACTTTCTGAAGGTTGTTGCTAGCAACTGTGAAGAGCGGGGGAAGGTTAGAGCTTTAGTACCTGTTTTCGCTTCTGTGGACTGTCCTGTCTCACTGTGCTTTTTTAATTTGGAGCTTCAGTCCTTTTGGGAAAACCCACTTACAAAGCTGTGAGTTTTAGGTATTTTTGAAAGTATAGAGCAATATAATTTAGGACCTTTTCGTTTTATACACTTTCCATCTTTTAACCTTAGTGATTTATTCTTAATCTAATTTGGCATACTCCAACATAATATCATGACCTCGGAAGTTCTCAGGAGCACCGTATCAGAAAGTCCTGTTACTGCTTATCTTCTTTTTCTCAGTTCAATAATTGTAGAATATGATTATGATACTGAGAAAAAGCAAAATTTTCTACTTTCAGATAGAAACTTATTACTGCTCTTTGTGGCTCTTAGAGGATAGAGATCTATAAGATTTCTTCTACTTCAGGACTGCATGCCAGCTTTGGAAGAAAGAAGACTCTCCCACGGTTTTAAGCCTTCTACAGAAGCTTTCTTTAGGACGGAACTGACTGCTGTCACACTTATTTGGCTCAGTATGGAGGGATAACGCCTGAATTTTCCTCTCAAATTATACGGCATCAGTAATTTTTTAGTTGGTTCTCTGTGAATAGTCAGAGCCTGCTTTTAAAATTTCAATTTTGATTATCAAATGAAAAGTGTACCTATTAGAATACGAAAAGGGTTTATGTGAATTTGAAAGTAATTTGACACAGTATGTAATAAAACATAAAAAAAAAACCACACACATACCAAAGGAATGACTCAGAAAAGACTAGAAGTAGCCTGGCTCTCTTCCTATTTTCGACTCATTTTTTCCACCTTCTATGCTAGATACAATGCCATTATCACAACTGATAACTTTTTAACTACCAAGATCCCCCTTTTATGGGCTTCATGTTCAAGGTTTGGTCCATCAAATCAACTGCATTTATTAATTTTATTTAGTCATTTTTCCTTTCTTAAAAAAGAAAGTCTTACACATATCTGATCTACTGCTCATGCGGGATGTGTCACAATGAATTGATATAGTTCTTACCAAAAATGAGACCTCGCTGTCTACCAGTGCAGTAGTAGGTGAGCAGTATTATTTTTCGGAAGACATTTTGACTTTGTAGTTCACTTGGGGAAGAACTATTTTTTCTCACTTGCCACCTTTGACTCACCTTTAATCCCAGGCACAGAGGAGCTGTTTTCCTTTGACCACTGGAAGTCCCACTGGACTGCAGTCAAACCAAATTACTACCAAAATGACTTTATATATTTTAATTTCCTTAATAATGTCAATAAGAACTTCACATCAAGCTGGTTCTAGATATTAGTGTATGAAATATACCTTAGGAACATTCAAAATTTAATTGTACTGGAAATAATTAAGAAAGAGCAAAGAGGGGCACCTGGGTGGCTCAGTAGGTTAAGCATCTGACTTCGGCTCAGGTCATGACCTTCCAGTTCGTGGGTTCGAGCCCGCATTGGGCTCTGTGCTGACAGCTCAGAGCCTGGAGCCTGCTTCAGATTCTGTGTCTCCCTCTCTTTCTCTGCCCCTCCCCTGATCACGCTGTCTCCCTCTGTCTCTCAAAAATAAATAAATGTTAAAAAAAATTTTTTTTAAAAAAAGAAAGAGCAAATATTTCTTTCCTTGTTTTTCAGTTGCAACCTGCCTCAACTCCTCTGTGTCTCTACAGCCCGAGAGCCATAAAAAGTTCTACTTCAGAGCTGCCTGTGGGGCAGGATTAGGAAGGAGGAAGACTCTCATATGGGGGGGGGGGGGAGGCGGACTTTAATACATGGAAAACTATCTTTTGTATTTTATTGTCTGTTCAGCATTTCTTCCATTCTACTCTAAGAGTGAACGTACTGGTCTGGGGTTGGGAGTAGGATGGGAGTGTGAAGAAAGGTGTGAAGTGTAATTTAAGTTCATCTCTCCACTTCAAATACTTTTATATTGCCATTTATTCCTTTTGTAAAGGACTAAAGGGCTACTATGCTCCCAAAGGAACAAAAATATATGGGATATTTTAAATAATAGAAATAGAACCTGTTTTAGTTAATAGGACTAAACATTACAATGCAATCTTTGCTAGCAGGTAATCCCAGAGTGTGAGTTAATAGCTTGTATATGGAATGAAATAGGAGAACTTATGGAAGCTCATGGAGGTTGAATTTATACTGTGTAGCCATTCAGATTTATGCACTGTAATAAGCAAGGAATTATAAATAACACAGTACACTATGTATTGTTTCAAAATTGACCCCTGGGTGTTCTGAAATGATTAGATTTGATTTGAATCCATTTGACTCTTAAACAATCTTGTGAAGTAGCCTGAGTACGGGTACAGCCCCTAAATATCACTACTATCAAATCCTTTTGTAATGAAATCAAGCCTGAAATTCTTCATCTTTGGTAAATACTTTTGATAACTGTCAACGAATGGGCAAAATCTCCAAAGCATGAAAAAAAAAAAAAAGCCAGAATAATACTCTAAGACAGAGGTCAGCAAACTGGCCCACAGGCCAAACCTCCTGTTTTTATAAACAAAATTTTATTAGAACACAGTAATGTCCATTCATTTACTTTTTGTCTGCTTGCTTTGGAGCTACAATGATGGCAGAGGAGCGTAGTTACAGGAGAGAATGTATGGCCCATAAAGTCTAAAATATTTTTTACTATCTGCCCCTTCACGGAAAAAAAAATTTGTTTACCCCTCCTTGAAGAGACTTATTCTGCCTCCTCTACACCTATACCCAGCCAGACCAGTTTCTAAAAGAAACAAAATTTTAGTGAACTTATATATGTTCATGCTATATACAATATAGTATGTCTAGAAGTTAATTTATAAAGATATACTAGGTTATAGTTGATTATTAAAATTAAATATCCATCCTCTATGTGAAAAGGATGAACCTATTATTGGGGAAAAATCTCTTTAGGTGATAAGGATACCTTAATAGCTTCTTCCTCAGTTCTTTGGAAAAGCATGCCTAATCAGTGATTTCCTTCTGATTAAAAAGGTAGTGCTCGAGAAAGTGCAGTCTCAGACCTACTTCTATTGTTGTGATAGTTTTTTTTTGTCCTTTCATATTAAATAAAAATCATGCCATCACAGTGGTAGATTTTCTACTCCAACAGAATGACTGCTGAGATCTTAGAAGATGGGAAGAATATTCATATTCATGAATATTCAAGTCATAAATTGCCTAATTTTGTACAAATGTTTTCCTTTCCTGCCTCCCCCTTTTTGATATGTTGAGAAATTTTTCTATTCTGGACTTCCAAAATAAGGTCAAAATCTGAAAAGTCAGTATAGCTGTGGTTTGGGCATATGCACATAGCCAGCAGAGTAAAATTAGTAATTGCTCACAACTCCTCTAATGGCACATACCAGAAAATCATGCACTGGGGACTAACCGTCAGTCTGTCACACAGACAGCCTAGTCATAATTTAGCCTTTAGCCCCATCTTCAGTTGAGGAAGCTCCTAATCTAGCTTTTATTATCGTGAGGAGTCAATGTTATAGAAATATAGAAAAATCTCATGCCGTCTCCAATCCTTTTTATTTAAAATATTTTGAAATGGGAGCGCCTGGGTGGCTCAGTGGGTTAAGCGTCTGACTCCGGCTCAGGTCATGGTCTCACGGTCCAGGAGTTGGAGCCCCACATCAGGCTCTGTGCTGACAGCTCAGAGCCTGGAGCCTGCTACAGATTCTGTGTCTCATTCTCTCTCTGCCCCTCCCCTGCTCGTCCTCTGACATTCTCTGTTGCTCTCTGTCCCTCAAACATAAAAAAACATTAAAAATTTTTTAAAATATGTTGAAATGAGTAATTTGAATCATAACTGTGCATTTAACAAATAGTGGCTGTGTTTCTTTACTATAAAACCTTTGCCAATTTTATGTTTTGGGAGAAGTTATATTGTTAGTCTTGTTACAGGAATATAGATCCTGTAACATTGTCTTCATGTTAGAAGGATTTTGGTGACCTGTTAAAGGCCCTGGCAATATGGAAGCCATCTTAGACCCTTTCATTGGCAATGATTGGGCAACCTTCATTTATTCTTTTTTTCATCTCTTTCGTATCTCATTTACCTCTTACTATTTACTCTGTAATTTTTACTATAACTACTATTTTACCTTTCAGATGTTTATTGTACATTTTAGGTGACTGACTTACTGTAAGGTATTTTACTTGCAAGTAATTAGGACTTTTAAGCACATAGTTAAGAATGTCTCCAGTTTTCTATATTTTACCTTGATATGACCTTTGGAATATTTCTGTACTTTTGCTCAAGCAAGTATCTTCTATGTAAGCTTTCCCCCTCTTTTCTCCTTTACACTTTTCTGTCTAAAACTATCACATTCTTTGCAAATCTCTTAAAGAATTCTTAGATACTCACTCTAATCTTAGTTGTAACTAACCTCATTTTAATTCTCATGTTTTTATATGTGTGTTATATATGCATATGCATATTACAAATCTGGATGTATATACATTTTAAGTTAGAATCACTGAAGTAGGATCTTTGTGTAACTATTCATCTTTGTTGCCTTATAGTATGAGTCAAGAATGTGATAACAATAGTTAGAGAATATTAATGGGCCATTTGATGTCAAGGTCAAATGATGATTTCTAAAAAAGAAAAAGAAAAAAACTCTAACCCTTCAAATAATGCAGTCGAATTACAGTTTAAAATTCTTTTGACTATAGAGCTTGTTGATCAATATCCTTACTTAGTTACTGGTTTTAACAGCATGGAAATCTCACCTTTAAAATTATTTAGCTGGAGGAAAAAAAACACTTCTAATTACTGTGGTAAGAACCTTAGGAACAACCATATCCAGTTATTCTTTTAAAAGAAGAAAACATTTGGGGCTCCTCGGTGGCTCAGTCAGTTAAACGTCTGACTTCAGCTCAGATCATGATCTCATGGTTCGTGGGTTCAAGCCCTGCATCCAGCTCTGTGCTGACAGCTGGGAGCCTGGAGCCTGCTTCAGATTCTTTCTCTCTGCCCCTTCCCCACTTGCAATCTGCATGTGTGTGTGTGTCTTTCTCTCTCAAAAATAAATAAACATTAAAAAAATTTTTTAATAAAAAAAACATTTTAAAATTTCATAAGTAATTGCTTTTAGATACTTAAAAATTTTAGTCTCAAAGGGAAATTGTAAGATTGTGTAGAACAGAAATCACTGTCAGTAGTTATTTCTTTCTTATTGGTGAATAGAATCATCGTATGAATATACCAAAATTTGTCCATTAACCCATTAACCTACTGATAGATATTTGAGTTGGTTTCCATTTGGACCTGTTCTAAATAAAATTACCGTGAACATTTTTGTATCCTTTTTTTTTTTCTGTGTTAAGTGTGTGTGTGCATAAGCGCTCATTTCTCTTGTATATGTGACTAAGAGTGAAATTGCTGGTTCATAGAATGAATGCACATTTAACTTTATTAGAAACTAACAAGTAGTTTGCCAGGTTTATACTCCAACAGAATTTTAATGGTTTTAAGACTGACTTTGGACTGTTAGCTTTTTAATTTTACCTACTCTGATAGATATATTTGATGTCTCTAATCTGCATCGTCCTGATAACAGTGTTGTGAAGCACCTTTTCATATGCTTATAACCCATTTTGTTAGATTCTTTTGTCAAGTTGCAGTACAAGTCTTTTATCCATTTTTAATGTAGTATAAGTCTTTTGTGCATTTCATTTAGGGGAGTTCTTTGTATATTTTGTCCTATTTTCTGGTAGTTGCTTGTCTTTCCACTTCACTAACACTATCTTTTGATAAGCAGCAAAATGTTTAATTTTGATGGAAGTCCAGTTGTTTTCTTTTATCTTTAGTTCTTTTTAATCCTAAGAAACTATTGCCTATCCCCAAATATCATGAAGAAATTTTAGAAACTTTGTTGTTTTATCTCTCACATTTAAGTCAGTGATCCTTCTTGAATTTATTTTTGGTATGGTGTGAGAATAGGGATCAAGATTCTTTCCCCCACCGCCGCTGGATATCCATCCATTGGTTCACCGCCATTTTTTAAATGTTTATTTATTTTTGAGAGAGAGAGTGGAAGGGAGAAAGAGATGGAGTGCGAGCAGGGGAGGGTCAGAAAAGGGGAGACACAGAATTGGAAGTAAGCTCCAGGCTCTGAGCTGTCAGGACAGAGCTCAACATGGAGCTCGAATTGACAAACCATGAGATCATGACCTGAGCCAAAGTCAGATGCTTAA
Organism: Cryptoprocta ferox; assembly: GCA_028646485.1. NCBI lineage: Eukaryota > Metazoa > Chordata > Mammalia > Carnivora > Eupleridae > Cryptoprocta > Cryptoprocta ferox. The sequence continues at coordinate 181,223,483 of CM053567.1, read as the reverse complement.
CCAATTGACCCACCCAAGTGCCCCTGATCACCACCATTTATTGAAAAAAATCTTCCTTTCCACATTGAAATGCATGGATACTTTTGAAAACATGAAGTGACTGTAAATTTTCCAGTTAGCCATTTGTCTATCTTAACATAAGTGTTATATTCCTTTTTTTAAGTTAAAAAAAATTTTTTATGTCTTTACTTTGAGAGAGAGAGAGACTGAGAGCAAGTGGGGGAGGGGCAGAGAGCGAGAGAGACAGAATCTGAAGCAGGCTCCAGGCTCTGAGCTGTCAGCACAGAGCCAGATGGAGGATCGAGCCCATGAACCACAAGATCATGACCTCAGCCGAAGTCAGATGCTTAACTGACTGAGCCGCCAAGGCGCTCCCACAAGTGTTACATTCTTAATAATCATAGCTGATCAGTAAATCTTGAAATCTGGCTATATAATCTTCTGACTTTGTTCTCTTCTGTGATTTTTTTTAACTGTTTTAACTGTTTAACTTGTCTATCCTTTGATTTATCATAAATTTCAAATCTTGCTGGAGAGTTTCTAGAAGACAAAATGTGTTTGGATTTTGAATGACATTGTATGAAATCTATACATAAGATAATTTGGAGAGAATTTACATCTCACATGTTGATATCTTCTCTCCATTTATTTCAGTCTTGTAGAATTTCTGAGCAAATTTTTGTTTTCAGTGTAAAGGTCTTACATATCTTTTGTTTAATTTATTCCTAGGTATTTGATGAGTTTTGTTGGCATAAGGAATGGCACTATTTTAAATTTTTTCCCTATTATTACTGTCTTCTGGAAATAAATTGATTTTTGTAAGTTGATTTTGTATTTGTCCCATAGCTAAATGAACTTAGTTTGAGTCTTTTGAATTTTCCATATGAAATCATGTTCTTAACACAGTCAGTTTTACTTTTCACTTGCAAGCATTAGACACTTTATTTTTTTTCATCTTCCTGCACTAGTTCTACTGCCAGTATAATGTTGAATATAAATAGTGAACATCCTTCTAGACCTCAGGGGGTAAGCATTTAGAGTTTATCATTAAAGATGTAAACTGTGGGTTTTCAATTGCTCTTTATCATGTGGAAATCCTTGCCTATTCCTAGTTTGCTGGAATTTTTAATTATGAGTGGCTGTTGAACTTTATCAGATGCATCTCTTACATCTCTGGAAATGATTGTTTGATATTTCTGTTTCCTTCTGTTAATATGAATTACAGTAATTGATTTTCAGATGCCAATCGATCTTATATTCCTGAGGCGAACTCCACTTAATCATGATATATTTTTCATTTTCACATATTTCTAGATTCAATCTGTGAATATTTTCTTTACAATTTTTGCCTCCTGTGTTCATGATGTATAGTTTTCTTATAATGTTCTAGCCAGGCTTTTACTATGAGGGTTGCAAAACTACTTAGGAGGTTTAGACGTTTATGTATTTCGGCTCCGTGTTGGTTGATGTCCCCCCTACATACTTAGTATTGGTAACTTGAGTTTTCTTCTTTTTCTTGATGAACTTGATAAACTTTGCATAGAGGTAAATCAGTTTTATGTTTTTGAAGAGCCATTTTTTGGCGTTGTTGATTTGCTTTCATATAGTCTATGTTTTATGTCATTAAACTTTATTTTTTTTATTTCCTTCATCTTATGCTCTTTGTATTTAATGTGTTATTTTTCTGTCTTTTTGTGTCAGAAACTAGGATTATTTTAAGCATTTCTTATTTTCTAACATGCATGTGAAAGTAGAAGTTTTCTCTAAATATGGCAATTTTCCTCTAAATGTGTAGCTTTTGCTGAGTCCCACAAATTATATACTGTGTTTTCATTATCATTCACCTTCATTCTTTTGAAAAGTGTAGAAACCTGAAAATATATCCTAGTTTCAGAGCAAAAAAGAAGAAAGCTAATTGAATTTTGGTTGAAAACTGTTGCAAGTATTTTAGTCCAAATTATTTTATAATAAAATTTTACTTCTCTCAGCACACATACTTCTGCTTTTACTGTCATTCTCATGCACTAAATGTAGGTGTGTGTCATTCTCAGAAAGCATGTCTGTAGTGTACTGACATGAAGTAAGTCATTACTTAGTGGTCTCCTTTTAGAGTTGTATTAAATTAGGTTATAGGGAAAGATAATTGACAAGATAAAACATCATATTTTGGAGGGACCTGGGGGACTTGGTTGAGCGTCTAACTTCAGCTCAGGTCGTGATCTCACAGCTCGTAAATTCGAGCCCTGTGTCGGGTTCTGTGCTGACAAGTCTGAGCCTAGAGCCTGCTTCGGATTCTGTGACTCCGTCTCTCTCCATTCCTCCCCCACTCATGCTCTGTCTCTCTCTCTCTCAAAAATAAATAAACATTAAAAAAAAATTTTAAGTGATATTTTTGTTGCTGATGTATACTCAGTTAACTCCTCTTTTAAATGAGCATTTAATTCCATAGCTTTTATTGCTTCTAGAAAGAAAATGGTCATGATTTTCTAGCAATGAAGGTTCTTATTAGTATGTGTAATATTTTCTTAGCCTTTCTATTACATCCTTTATTTAGATGAGCTTTGGTTACTAGATTTTAGACATATAGATTATAGATTTTTGATAGTTGTTTTACTAGCTATATTTTATTTATTATAGTCAAAATGGTATTATATTTTGTAATACAGAATCATTGTTAAAATGCAGTTACAATATGAATATGCTTACAATATTATAGTTAACACAAAAAAATTAAATCCTTTTTGGGTCATGACCTCTCTTGTGAGTGATTTCCTATATTTAGTATTTCGATTTAGACTCTAAATATTTATGATCTGTATCTTTTCTCAAGATAAAAATTTGTTAGAAAGACTCCATATGATATTCATGGGACTCCTAAAGTCATATGTGTGTAGGGCACCTTAAGGTGAAATAATTTCCAATGTATTGGCATGTCTGAAATAAGAATAAAATTTGGATTTTTAATTTTTCTACTAAAAACTAATTAATATACATGTTTTTCTGCCTCATCTTATTCCTTTTAAAATACAGAATTATTGAAGTCCACCTTAGAAGTTGAACCAGTTACAATATCATTTGTAATGGATCTGATGTTTATTTTATTAGATAAAGTAGTTAGATAAAATACTTTTGAAAGGCTTTCTTTCTGTTGATCACACAGACTATTGACATTTGTTTTTCATTGGCCCTTACTTCTAATAGCAAAGGTACTGGAGTAGTTAATTATTCACAAAGTTACTCAGTGAACATGGGCATCTTTTAAAACATCTTATTTAAGTTGAATTTGAGTCTCTGCAATAATTTCTTATTCCTATACAAATAAGATCTTTCTACCTGTTTTTGGTACTAAAAACTTCAAATTCTTATTTCCATCATCCAGCCAGCTATAGTTCACAGTCACATGAATCCCCTTCTCATCCCATCTTCTAGACTCTGCAGGCCATCACATTTCATATTGCCTTCGTTGATATCACTTGCACTGTTATGTGTCATATTCAAGATGATGATATATTGACTTTTTTTAAGTTTATTTATTTTGAGAGAGAGAGAGGAGAGGGAGAGGGAGAACCAGAGTAAGAGGAAGAGAGAGAATTCCAAGCAGGCTCTGCACTGTCAGCACAGAGCCCAGTGCGGGGCTGGATCTCAGGAGCAGTGAAATCATGACCTGAGCCGAAATCATGAGTTGGACACTTAGCCGAATAAGCCGAATAAGCTCCTTATTTAATGACATTTTAATGTTGTATATTACTTGTGTATATTAAGGCACAATGCTACAGATTCTATGCATTGTTTCTTCATCCAAAAAAAAAGAAAGAAAAACAAGAAAGCAAAAAAAAAAACCCTTCATTCCATCTTGAAAGAAAAACAATTTGTCTGCATTCTTACTTTTTCTTTCTCCTTCTCTAATAAATTTCTAAAGAATCATCTTCTTTTGATGTCTTTGCTTTATAAAACTCTACATGCAGCATGACTCCCATCCAACTTCACTAAAATTGCTTATCTTCAAAGATCATGCATGTCCTCAAATATAGTTGTCATTTTTTTAATCATTATCTTAACATCTCACATTGTTACTTCATTGCTCTTTTTTTTTTTTAAAGCACTAATCACATTTTTCTTTGGAACTCTGTTATAGTAATACTGGCTTCCCTCATACTTTTCTTACCACTCCTTTCTTGAGCTCTTTGAAGGTTCCCTCACTCTCTTGTAAGTTTCCCAGGGAACTGCCCTCATCGTTTGTCTCTGGAGTTTTCATCAGTGACACTACCAAGACCTTTAAGTTGTCACTTTGTAAACTTGACTCTCGTCTTGAAAATGTGGCTTCTTTCCTTTCTTCACTCCATTTGCATCCTCCCACCTTACTTTTAATTCTGAACATCCTCTCAGCATATGAAACTGCACGTATCGACCCTTTCTTTCAAGGTTTTATTTAAATTCCAGTGTGTTGACATACAGTGTTAATATTAATTTCAGGAGTATAATTTAGTGGCTCATCACTTATATACAGCAGCCAGTATTCATCATACCAAGTGCCCTCCTTAATGCCCATCGCACATTATTTAGCTCATTGCCCCGTCCCCCTCCCCTCCAGCAAGCCTCAGTTTGTTCTCTCTAGTTAGTTTCTTGGTTTGCCTCTCCCTTTCTTTCCCTTTACTCATTTGTTTTGTTTGTTAAATTTCACATATGTGTGAAATCATACAGTTAAATCATACAGTATGATGTATGAATGTATAAATTGTATGAAATCATACAGTTAAATTTCACATATGTGTGAAATCTCTGACTGATTTATTTCACTTAGCATAATACCCTCTAGCTCCACCCACATCATGGCAAATAGCAAGATTTCATTCTTATGACTGAGTAGTATGCCATTGTATATGTAGATTATATCTACTTCATCCATTGATCAGTCGATGGACATTTTGGGCTCTTTCCATAATTTGGCTATCATTGATAGTGCTGCTATAAACATTGGCATGCACGTGACCCTCCGAATCCATATTTTTTATTCTTTGGGTAAATACCTGATAATTGCTGGATCATAGGGTAGTTCTATTTTTAGTTTCTTGAGGAACCTACACACTGTTTTCTAGAGCGGCTGCACCAGTTTGCATTCCCACCAACAGTGGAAGAGGGTTCTCCTTTCTCCTCATTCTCGCTAACAACTGTTGTTTCCTGTGTTGTTAATTTTACCCATTTTGACAGGTGTGAGGTGATATCTCATTGTAGTTTTGATTTGTATTTTCCTGATGATGAGTGATGTTGAGTATCTTTTCATGTGTCTGTTAGCCATCTGGTTGTCTTCTTTGGAAACATATCTACTCATGTTTCTTGCCCATTTTTTTTAACTGGATTATTTGGTTTTTGCATGTCCAGTTTGATTAAGTTCTTTATAGATTTTGGATACTCATCTTTTATCAAATATGTCATTTGCAAATATCTTCTCCCATTTAGTAGTTGCCTTTTAGTTTTGTTGACTGTTTTCTTCCATAATTACCCTTTTTTATAGCAGCTCTTGATCTTTATTGTCCTTATATTTAGTTAATGATTTTTATCATTCATGTTCTGACATCATTTTTTAGTTCCTCCTTTCCATTATTTTTGTTTTGTTTCCCAGATATCTACTCTTTACTGTTATAGTATCTCCCCTGTCCATCCTCCGTGATCCACTGTTTTCTAACCACTTTAACCACATTTGCTGTAAGTTTTCCTGAAGCACCAGAGAAGTTCTCTTGCTTGAACCCCTGTATCCAGTTTTTTTGTTTTAATCACCCACTAAATACAACCTCTCCTTTAACCTGACATTCAAGGCTAAGTATTCTGGCTAGCATCAAAACTGTTTTCTTACCTTTACTCTACTTATTTCCAACATGTAGTAGTCAACCTTGACTACTCCCTATTTCTTAAATAAATCACACTTTTCTCCTTTCTATTCTGTTTCTCCTTCCACTTGGAAAATTTACTCAAAACCATGTTCTAACAAATATTTCTGCTTAGAAGTATCTTACCCTCTCTAATGCATTCAGTAAATACCACTGCCTTTCCCTTTTTACCACAGTTGCTATCCAGTTTCATTTAAGGATTTAAGAAATTACCCAATTATTAGCCAGATTACTCCCTTCCTCCAACAAACTTCTCTGAAGTACTTTGAAGCTTTCTTATGGATATGTGCCATAGTCATATGTATAGATCTTATCTTTTCTAAATGTACATTCCCTGAGAGCAGGGGACTATATTTTATTAGGTCATTTTATTTTTTTGATCCCCACGGAGTCTAGCATCAGGATTGCTGCGCAGTAGAGGGTTATACAGGATGTGCCCTATATGAAGGGTGCACCCCTGAAGGGTGAGCTTAGATGAGGACCAAAGGCCTAGAGGGGATGCCTTTTTCTGTTTTGCACATGGGCAGAAGCCCTGTCTACCCTCTTATATAATTGTCACATGTGTAATCAATTAATTCCAAACCTTACATGTAGGTCCTCTTGTTGCCTTTGTCCTTACTGTAGTCTGCAAGTGGCTTTTTATTATGTCTTCTTATCTATGTAGTCTGTGCCATTTCCCTTCTGCCACCAATTTCTCAAAGGTTTCTCCTATTACACATCCAGTGTAACCATCCCCATACATCAGATTCTTGCTGCTTTCCATAAAAAATTGAAGTGAGCTAGTGTTTGCAGTATAATTGTTGTCATATGACTATGTTTATTTTTGAGTCATTCTTCAGACTGCTTCTCTTTTGAATCCAGGTAATTAAAACCTTAAGCTATCTGAATTTCCCTTATTTTGTTTATGCCTGTGTCACCTTCATTTTTTAAGCCTTTGAATTTGTCATTCCTATCTTTATGCTTGATTTTTGTCATTTCTTTATATCTAAGATTCAAATTATATTTGTTCTTATATTTTAGGTCGTTCTTCCCTCTTTCCAATAGATGATGGTCTCCTTGATGATGGTCATAATGATCAAGTTGGTGTTTTAAATTCTCCCACATGTTACTCAGCTCATCAAAATGGAGAACGAATAGAACGCTTCTCTCGAAAAGTTTTTGTTGGTGGTCTGCCTCCAGATATTGATGAAGGTAGGGTGATGATTTGAATTTAAAACAAATGAACAACTAAAATATAATGTGTGAATGGGGGTATACAATTTTTTACCTCTAGAGATTTTCATTCAGAATCATCTCCGTTTAAATACTGTATCACCTGTTGAAATGTGAAATCAGTAATCGGACCGTTTAAAGTTTTTTTCTTTATCTGTTAAAATGCATATTTTTACAGTGAACATTTTCTTGTAAGGAAGACTGTCATACAAAAATCTTCCCTTCTAAAACTTAAAACCTCTGTATTGCCATAAAACAACACACACAGAATAAAGGTCCAACCATGAAACTCTCCCTGCGGTGCGTGATAGTCCTTTAAGGATAAACAGGCTCTTAGAAACAGATAAGAAAGAGGCAGTAAAACCCCAAAGGGTAATGGAAACAGAGCATAAACAGGAAATCAGGTTCTACAAAGGCATGTATTAACATGTGTACAAAATACTCGTGTAATAATAATAAAAGAAAATAATTCAAGGTAAAGATTAAAAAATACTGAAACTGTCTGATGTTTGTGAGGTTGTGGGAAATCAGCCACTCTTATTCCCAACTAATAGGATATTGCTACACTTTGAGAAGTTTTTCAGTTATGATTCAAATATCCACAAACTTATTCTAAGGACTAATTAGTATAATAAGGTTTTCATGTGATGAAGTAACCTAGACCATATCATTGGATTTGACCTATGTGTGTTTCAGCGAAACTACCTGACATGTGTCAGACCTTAGTATATGATAACTTTACATGTCTTGTTTGAGCAGAGCTTTTCTTTCCCTATAAGATTTTACTTACCAAGCAGTATCAGTCTCTTTATTTAACTTGATATACTGTTGACATGTTTTTCAAGGCAGTAATATTTATGATTTGGTGTACTAAAATCCATTAGTATCCATGCAATGTTATGTAAAATTTTAAAACTCACACTGAATTGACTGCTCTGGCCAATGTGCTGCTTAAAAATGAATTTATTTTGACTAAAATAGCTATTTAGTTCATGTATCCTTTTAGTAAGGATATTAGACGTTTCGAATTTTCATATTCTAGTTTATCTTAGGCTACTTGGTACTTTTAAATATTAAATCTTTAACTTATACAGGACTTTTCTTTTTTAGAATGAACCATTAAAACTAATTCCTAATGCATTTTATTGTACTTTTTTAAGATGAAATAACTGCTAGCTTCAGAAGATTTGGGCCTTTGGTAGTAGATTGGCCTCATAAAGCAGAAAGCAAGTCCTATTTTCCACCAAAAGGTAAGAATTTTTATTGTTAATATTTTCTGTGGAATCAGTTTTATGAGAGCAAATAAGATATTGTCAATTACTTTGTGTTTCCTTTTAGAATTAAAAATCCTCACACCTATATGTAAAACTATTAGAGTAATTTGTGAAGGCTGGTAATGTGTCAGGTGAGGAAGAATGGTCCTGGGGACTATCCTCCTTTCCTTTTCAGCCAGTCAGGAATCATAAGACACTTGTTGTGCTGTTATATAAAGATATACTTATTTGACAGAGATTTCAAAGACTCAAATCAGCAAATGTTTGAGTAATTTCTCCGTCTGAAGCATCCTTCTAAGTAACTGGGTACAGACATATAAAAATGTGTTCCTCTACACAGTGAAATTGATATCTATGTGAAGTGAGAAAAAATGTATATAAACACATGAATAGTATAAATACTGCAAGATTTACTCACGTGTTCCAAATTATATCAGATAACAAAAGACCGATACTTACTCTGTTGGTGAATTTAGCAAAAGAAGAAAGTGGTCCAGAGACTCCATTATATGAAGAGATCAGATGTGAAGAGGATACCTAGTTGTGCTAGTGACTTACTGCTAGGATACTGCTGCGGCCTGTTGGCATAGCACAAGTGTCCCCCTGCCTGTGATGAGCAGGGAGGTGAGGGGAGAATTCAACATGAATCCAGTCAGGTTGCTAATGGCAGATTCTCTGAGGTGAATAAAATGAAAGAGTGAAGTTGAAAAACTAAGACTTTTCTTTGAACATCATTGAAATATAATTTTAGGGGAAAAAAACACTATTATTCTCATGGCTGAATGAATTTTCAGGCCTGGAAAAGAGACTCCAGTATACCCGTTAAATGGTCTGATTTTGGCTCTGGGAAAGGAAACATGTTAGACTAGTTACTGGCAGACAAAAACTAGTTAAAGATTTCTGGTAATGAACTATATGGCCATCTCCACTTTTTGTCATTGAGAATTCTAGAACCTCCATCACTAGTTCATGTAGATTTTTAGAGAAATGAAATAATTCAGTGATTCTTGTTTTACACCTTAAGATCTTAAGGAATCAAGAGTATCTTTTGAGTAGCGATTCTGAATCCCAGGCCACTGTAAGACTTTAATTAAAGCTATGTACCTTTTTCCATGCAACCCTAAATTTTCACCCAATTTTGGAGTTTACTGGACTTGGAGGTCCTGATACTTGGTTTAGAAAGAAAATTAGCTCCGTATAGATCTAGACGTTCATTTGTTAGCTGAGTTTTAATCTGTTGTTGTCCTTTGTTTTACTCCATTGTCCTTTTATAAAGCTTATTTATTGTGTTCAATAAAAATGCCAGTTAGTTTCCCATGTTTCCATCTAAGTTACCACTACCATGGCCCACTTCAGGAATGTCTGTTCATACCTCTGGCTTTCCTCCAGTCTTTCTCCTGGAAAGCTAGAATAATCTTTCTGAAAACTCATCTGATAGTGCTATTCCCTTGACCCTCTACTTAAAACCCTTCAGTGGTTTCTTTTATTGTTAGAATAAAGGCAAAAATGCATTTGCCCTGCCCAGACTCCCTATTTCTCTAGTTTCTTCTACCACTGTTGCTTCTGGCTTTTGGTTCTAAAAACTGGCCTTGTTCTTTCCTGCCTCAGGGCCCTTATGTATAGTGTTGTCTCTTTCTGAAGGCTCTTCTTGTGGGTCTTTATCTTCATACCCCCTGCTTAGCTCAGTTTAAATATTGGGTGCTCACAGGAAACTTTCAGGACCCACCTAACGGCTCACATCCTCCCGTTTTAGGTTCTCCTAGCACTGTTCAGTCCTTTCACAGCACGAGTCATAGCTGCAATGTTAGATGTTTATGTTTCAACAAATCTGTGGCCATTTTATTAATATCCTGTTCTTGCCTTAGTCTGTAGGACTATGCCTTTACTCATCTTTGTATTCTTGGTAATTCAGAATGATAATTGACTAACAAATGATATAAACAACAATAAATACTATAGAATAGAGAGAGTCCTTTGACTTGAAGTAAGTAATTAAGGCCTCACTGAGAAGTTTTGAACAAAATCTGAAGGGTACTTTGCAATTTAGGTAGACATCAAGGAGTTGAACAGTGTTCCAGAAAGGAATTGAAGTACAGTTTAGAAAGGAAGGAGAATTGGTTTGTGTGGAGACAGGTGTACATTTTTTGCCTGAGCTTCTTTTTCATATAACAGGATGGTGGACTCTAAGCCTGGAGAGATGCGTTGGCACAAATCTAATCCAACTGAATAGTTGCTGTCTTTGTTGCTCTTGTTGCCATTGTCATTGTCATTGTGGTTTTTGTGGTGATGGTTAGTTTATTTTCTGAAACTGGAAAGCAAAGCAAAACAAAAAAACCTCAAAAAAGTAGCACTGGCAAATCATAGTTCTTTTGGTACAACTGTAGTTCATTGTCATCGCCAAAGACAGCGTTCCCAAGCCTTGTTCTCTCAAGCAGCGTTGTCATTGTTGTAATTCATTTTCCATGGTTTGGAAAACGCTGGTATAGAAGCATCCAGTTAGCAAAGCTGCCTTGTAATTAAGGCAGCGCTATGAGCCCTTGGATAGAGCCACACATGTACATGTGTTTCCTTTACAGTGAATGAGGCTTACCCTATGTGAGTATTAACTTGCTGTATAGTATGTGTTTGGTAGGAGTATTTTAATACTAAAGGCTTTGCTTTAGCTAGATCATAATTTACCTGCCACACTGCTTAATTAGTTTTGTGATACAAACATTTCTTCCCTAATAATCACGCAAATAATTAAGCAATATTAAGAACACTGAACATAAATTATTACTTTAAAACTAAGTAAAATGAAAATATTAGTATCAAAAATTAATATCACAAATCTTAACATTAAAAATACTGAGCTTAAAATACGATTTTAGTAAATTGGGCTTATAACCTCTCAGTTATTACAAAAGTTATAACTCTCAAATCCTTAGCTCATATCAAAATTAAATAAAACCTTCACTTAAACCAGTCTTCATTTTTTATTTTTTCAATCACATTTAAATTATTTCTAGCAATTGAAAAGGTCTAAGATGTGTTTTTTAATCTTGCATAATGATATCTTTGGAAGTTTCTATTTGCATAGGTTAATTTGATGCTTATTTATGCAATCAGATATTATAATTTTATTAAAATGAAGCACTTTTGTGTCACATCTGACCTTTGTGGCAATTACAGCCATTGTTGGCAATAAAGCTGTGTGTTTTGATTTCAACGTAAAGCATGACCTCATAGTTACCATTCATTGTATGATGGAACAGATGTGCATGGCCTCCTTGGTGACTTCTTTGTATTGAAACCAGATTACAGTTCTCTAGGTTTGTTTGCATAGAAATCTTATCAAAGCAAAGGGGTCTTTTTGGTCATTTGGTTCTCAACTTCTAGGAATAAATCATGTAATGGTGAACTTGCAGTGTAAATTGTGGTACCTTCTTTTTATAATGAAGTCTATTCTGCTTAAAGAGTGACCATTGGTTATCACAAAGAGAGAAGGAAGGGCATATTTCCAAAAGGTACAGGAAACTAAGCAAAAGCTTGGATCCAAAGTCCGAACATAGTCTCCAGACTATTTGAAAGGAGTGTTCCACTGCTCATCCAACTTGAGGCTTGATTTAAAGTTCTAACCCATGCTGAAGGAACCTATTTCATTCCACGCTCCTGAAGGCAGTTTTCTTAGTATTCGAAGTTGTCTTGCTGACTGTGGACTCTTTCTCCTCCTCATGGAAATTGTTGGGCTTTTCCAAGTATGCTTTAGTCCCAAGTGTGCTCCAGAACGTGTCTTACCCTGAGGGCATTTATAGGAATCTTCAGCTTCTAATATTCTCAATGTGTTAATCTTGCCAAGTTCTTTTTTTTTAATTTTTTAATGTTTTATTTATTTTTAAGAGAGAGAGAGAGAAAGAGCATGAGTTGGGGAAAGGGGCAAAGTGAGAAGGAGACACAGAATCCAAAGCAGGCTATAGGCTCTGAGCTGTCAGCACAGAGCCCGACATAGGGCTCGAAGCCACGAACTGTGAGATCATGACCTGAGTTGAAGTTGGATGCTTAAGTGACTGAGCCACCTAGGTGCCCCAAACTTGCCAAGTTCTTTCTTTTTTTTTTTTTAATGTTTTTATTTATTTTTGAGAGAGAGAGATAGAGCATGAGAGGCAGAGGGGCAGAGAGAGAGGGGAAACACAGAATCCGAAGCAGGCTCCAGGCTCTGGGCTGTCAGCATAGAGCCTGATGCGGGGCTCAAACCCACGAGCTGTGAGATCATGACCTCAGCCAAAGTCAGATGCTTAATTGACTGAGCCACACAGGTACCCCACTTGCCAAGTTCTTTAAGAAGACCAGTATCATGTCAGGGCTGTCCTGGGTTTGAAATTACTCCACCAGCTACTTGCTTATGTGACTAACTTTGGGCAGGTAATTTAGACTTGTTGTGAGAATCATATGACATAATTATGTAAACTTCTTAGCACAGTATTAAAGAGTATCTGTTTTTGTATGTATTCCGTAGGATATCATGTTCTCCTTATAGAAAGTATAATGGTTCTAGTTCTATTTGACAATTAACTTTTTTTCTTTTCCAATAGCACGTATTTTCTAAACAGTACTGAAATTTGGGGTGAAATCACTTACCTTCACATAATTGCTTCATTTTTAATGGTTATTACAGGCTATGCATTCCTTCTCTTTCAAGAAGAGAGCTCAGTTCAGGCTCTAATTGATGCTTGTATTGAAGAGGATGGAAAACTCTATCTGTGTGTTTCCAGCCCCACCATCAAGGACAAGCCAGTAAGTAAATACTACTTGAACTTGAGGCTACAAGTGCAAGTTTACCAACAACTGTTTTGAGATAATTTTTAGCGATTAAAAAAAAAAGCTGAACTGCCATGTTAAGGATTCAGTTTTTAAAAATTTGAATAATTTTTAGTATCTAGATTAAAAAAATAATTTGTTTTGAAATCCAGCTATCCAAACTTCTGAAAAATAAAAGGATCACTGTTAACTGGCACAAAGTAGCATAACCTATCAAGGGAATAAGACCTGTTGCAGTAATGTAATTTTCTTCATAGGTTCAGATACGTCCTTGGAATTTAAGTGACAGTGATTTTGTGATGGATGGGTCTCAGCCTTTGGATCCTCGAAAAACAATTTTTGTTGGAGGTGTTCCTAGGCCATTAAGGGCTGGTAAGTAGAATGTTAACAAATATGGCTCCTTTAAAAAAAATTTTTTTTAATATGAATTAATTCAGTAAACATCTGGGAGCTGTTATATACATGGCACTATTGGGTGGGCAGGGGGCAGATTCCTCATGTTCCAGTAGTTGCTCACTATAGAATTCTGAGAAGCATTCTTGAAACCATCAAGTCACTGGTTAAGTGGACATTCATCTATCAGTATTAATAGTTAACTCCAAGCAGACTCTGTAAGAAGAATCCAAATGCTTCTGACTTCTTAAGTAATTCTCTAAGGTAGAGGAATTTGTTTGTTTTATGTGGGTTGATTCGGATATCTGAAGAAGAAATACGGGATTTTTTAAGACAGTGCTTTGATAAGTAATAAACTTCTGTATATCAATAACAAGGAACCAGACATTTACCAGAAGATGTCATATAGGAACATAATTATAGACCTAAATACCCACCATACAAGCATGTTCCGAGATCTCATGTGCCCTGTGAAGTTTGTTAGTGCATTCCACCACTGAGAACATCCTCTTCCCATATAGGAGATGCATGTTAAAAGAAGCATTCACACATGTAAAAATTTACAGAATGTAACTGCTACCAAAAAAACAAACAAAAAAAAAAAACACAGAGAATATAGAAGAGCATATAACCCGGGGACTGTGGTGCAGTCTGATGTTTAAGGGACACTTGTATTTTAGCTGACCTACAAGAACAGGAGAAGAGTTGAGGTGGCAGGAGGGTTGTGAAGACTGTGTTTCACACAAAGGGAAGAGCATCTTCAAAGATCGTTAGTGGAGGGAAGCAGAATGCATTGGAGGAACTGAAAGAAGCCCAGAGTGGCTGACTAGGGGTATGAGGAAGGAGGGAAAGACACAAAAAGGCATTGAAACATGAATAGGAATCAGGGCATACAAGTTTAATAAGCTGATTAGGCACTTATCCTCAGAGCCAGAGGAAACCAATGAAGAGTTTTAGATAAGTGTAAACTAGTGACACATTTTGAGGGCAGCTGAGTTGGGAGTAGAAATGGGTAGACCATGTTAGGAACCCATCTTTGTGGGACAGGAGACAGATAATGGGAGCTTGGATTAGAGGTGGCAGTGGTGAGAGAGCAGAATGAACTCATGTTCATGTTCATTTGTGAGGTAAACACAAAGACTGACTCTCAGCTTTCAGTCTTCAGCCGCTACGTAGATAGTGAGATAAAGAACACTGACAAGGAAGATAGTGGTCTTGGTTTTGAAAGCAAGTTTGTGGTACCATTTAGAACTAAGTAGAAATTCCAGTTAAGCCATTTGTATCTGATATCTTTTTTTAAAGAATTACTCTTGCTACTGTTTTGAAAATAAATTTGGAGGGGCCTTGCTACTGTTTTGACTGTAAATCAAAAAGCACAGAGATAAGGCTGTTCCCATGATCCAGAGGAAAAATAATAATAGCTTGGAACAGGATGTTAGCAATGGAGATGAAGAGATTGGATTTTAGATATGTCTTGAAAACTATCTAGTTCATAGGATTGCATGTACAGTGAGGAAAGAAGAAAATTGGATGAAACCAAGCTCTTCGCAGCTTCATCTTTTGTATTGCTTACCAACTGAGTCAGCAAAAACTCATTGGAGCAGATTTAATGGGATGGTGGAATATCAGGAGTGCCATTTTGAACATACTATGTGATAAGGTCTGTTAAATGTCAATATGAGTTGTCCAGGAAATGGTGGCATAAATGAGTTTGGAGTCCAGAGAAGAGGCCTGGGCTGGAGATAGGAATTTAGGAGCTGGAAACAGATAGATGGTATTTAAAGCCATGACATGGGAGGAAGCCACCAAAGCCACAAGTGTAGAGAGAAATCCATTCTCTGAAACGTAGGGTACTCTGACACTGAAAAGTCAAGGAGTGGAGGAGGAACCAGCAAGAAAGACTAAGAAGGAATTACAGTGAGGTCAGAGGAAAATTAGTAGAATAATTGTCCTGGAAGCCAGATAGAGAATATTTCAAGGAGAAGGAAGAGATCAACTATGTTCAGTGCTGCTTCCAGCTAGATTGACCATTATACTTGGCAATGGCATGAGCGATTAAAGTGGAGTCATGGGATAAAAGTCTAGTTATAAAGGGTTGAACAAGGAATGGGAAGAGAGGGATTGGGTAGTATAAGAAAAAAAAATAGCAATTTGGCTGTAAAGGGGAACATAGAAATTAAGCAGTCACTGAGAGAAAAAAAGAGTTAAGAATTTTTTTTTAAGATGGGGAATAACCCAGTATAGATGAAAAACTTGCGATACACAAAGAAGAGAAGAGAATTGCCAAGTAACTCTGTAGTGTTAGCAGGTTGGATCCAATATGCTGTTGTAAGGATTGGATTTAGAAAACAGTATGAAACTATCCTGTTGACTTTTCCTTTTTAAGAAAGAAGTTAAATATTGTTGATTTACTGTGTTCTCTCACATTTAATGGGAACTTCTTTTTCTTTTCAAGTGGAACTTGCTATGATCATGGACCGGCTGTATGGTGGAGTTTGTTATGCAGGAATCGATACAGATCCTGAGCTAAAATACCCAAAAGGTGCTGGTCGAGTTGCTTTCTCCAATCAGCAGAGCTATATTGCTGCCATCAGTGCTCGGTTCGTTCAGCTTCAGCATGGGGATATTGATAAACGCGTAAGTTGCATTATTGGGAAATCATTTGACATCCTCTAAGGTGCTGAGCCAGTAATATAATTCAAACACTTTATTTTTTTATACTTTATTTAACTCTTAGAGTTAAAAGAGTATTACATCAAAATATTCCTGGGGCACCTGGGTGGCTCAGTCAGTTAAGGGAATGATCTCATAGTTCATGAGTTCAAGCCCCACGTTGGGCTCTGTGCTGACAGCTCAGAGAGCCTGGAGCCTGCTTCGGGTTCGGTGTCTCCCTCTCTCTCTCTGCCCCTTCCCTGGTCGCTTGCTCACTCTCGCTCGCTCTCTCTCGCTCTCTCTCAAAAAAAAACATTAAAAAAAATTTTTTTAAATGTATATCCCTGAAATGTAAAATCATTGAACATACTTTGAACTTTAGATACAATATTCAAAATACAAATTTCACTGTAAAAGCAGGTCAGATTTTGTTTGTTGTTGTTGTTGTTGTTTATCCACCAGTGAAGTCGTCATATCCATCTTCCTGTGGAGGCAGGGCTTGTTTCAAGAGCTTGCACCCTGGAGCCAGACTGCCCAGGATCCCATTTCCTCCACTTACTCTGTAATCCTCAGTAGTATCTCTTTCACAGTTACTTTGAGGATTAAATGAGTTCACATATGTAGGAGCACTTAGAGCTTGGCTCTGAGTGTTAGTCAAGTGTTTTTATTTTTTATTTATCATAAAATTTAAAACAAAAATACGCTTTGTATATTTCCCTAAATACACACAATAATAAACCTACAAATAAACTAAACCTACAAAATAATTATCATCGGGGCACCCGGATGGCTCAGTCTTAATATGTGTCTGACTCTTTATTTCTGCTCAGGTCATGATCTCACAATTCGTTGGTTCAAGCCCCATGTCGGGCTCTTTGCTGACAGTGCAGAGCCTGCTTAATTCTCTCTCTCCCTCTCTCTCAGCCTCTCGCAGCTCCCCCCAACCTCTCAAAATAAATAAATAAACTTTAAAAAACTTATCCTAAACTTTAAAACATTCACTCTTTAATAGCACTGTTTAGGTCATCATAATAACTTTTTAGGAAGCCCTATGAATGTTAGCTAAAAGCCAGCCCATTGAATAATTGCTAACTGCTAGCACTGATTACCATCCAAAATAGGGGAAAGGAGTGACCAAAACTCAATTGTGCACTTACAAATGTTTCATACTAAAATCTATTCATAGTTCCTATATATAGCTAAGCGGTATTCTAAAATAATCATGGTTGCTTTATAGTACAGTTGAGATATACTAAGAATATGAGGCAAATTAACTTTTTTATATCCAAATTAGTGGATATAACTTGAGTGGGTATTTATTATCCCAGTAACAGTTTCTTGAAGTTTCTTCTCCAAAGCTGTCTGTACATTAAAAGACTATTTTGGAGGGGGACCTGGTTAAGGAATATGGCTTGACTAGACCATGGATTCTAAAAGTAGTCTCAATTTAATTACCAAGCCATCCCATTTAGAAAAAAGTAAAGCATAGTTTCAGTTCATACATGCAAAGTTTTTTTGGTTTTTCTTTGTTTTTGCAGTTACTTATAATGTTGCAAAAAAAAAAAAAAAGTAAGTGGAGGGTCTCTGCTTTAATTCCAACTTGCATGAAAATTGGTTGAACTGGAGTTCCTCTAATCCAGTGGTTTTCACCCTCAACTGCACGTTAAAGTCACCTGGGAATTTAGAAAAATCTTGACATCTGGATCCTGCCCCCCCCCCCCCCCGCATTCTGTTGTAATCGGTGGGGAGGGCGGCAGGAATTTTTAAAAGCTCCCAGGTGATTCTAATGTGCAGCCATGCTGGAGACCACCTATCTAGCCTAATCTTGACTTTTGAGGAGAAGTGATCCTGTTGACTGAGGAAGTTAACTTACATTGTATGTAACTGTAGTTACTTAACATGGAGAAGCACAGGGAAAATTGGTGCAGGGTCAAACCTCACCCTTTTTTGTTTCCAAAATGATAGTGAAGGACCAATTATTTGGGGCAGAGTATTGGTTCTTAAAGAGCAACTCAAAACACATACAGGCCTTCTTAAAAAAGCATTGAAAGATTTATTTTTTAAGGTATGTGTTACTAAGGTATGTTTTGAACCCAATTTGAAATAATTTCAGGGGTGCCTAGCTGGCTCAGTCAGCAGACCATGCGACTCTTGATCTCAGGGTTGTGAGTTAGAACCCAACATTGGATGTAGAGAGTACTTAAAAATTAAACTTTAAAAAAAAAAAAAAAGAATTTGAGCCTTAAGAATTTTATGAGTCACTGGTATTGTTTATACCAAAACAATATATTAAACCATTAACCTTTATACCTTTCATGTCTCTACTATGAATATAGTTACGAAACCAGAAAAACAGATTAATTTTACATTTATAACTGATAACCAAAGATTTGGAGAGGATTAAAATTGTCTATTCAGGCTACTTTTTTGGCTCATGAACACATCGGGGTTTAATGCCCATCTCCCCAATTTCTAGAAAGCACAGTCACCACAAAGGTTTAATTCATTGTAATTTTTGTGTGTTACTTACTCCATGAGTAATATCATTCACTGTGCCTTCTGGTACTTACTGAAGGGAGTTGTGTTATGCCCCAAGTTGGATAACTAAATATTAATTATTTCATTAGTTATGACAAAGTATTACAGATAGGTTCTCTGAAGTAAAATAAGGAAAATCACCATAATAGAAAATAAGAATAGGTACAGAACTGATGAAACCTAAACTCCTCACATATGCAAGAGACTAATTTTTAGAGATTATTAATCAAAAATAGGGTTTGGTTATACTCTAAAATCGTAAGTTTAAAATTAAATTTTCTATTTTTGAAGTCAGTGATTTTGAAGGTGAGTAGATGAGCTTCAAAAAATAATATCTACAATTTTAAAATATAAATAACTGAAATCATTGCATTTTAAGATTTTATTCAACAGTTTCACATTAAGTCCTGAGCACCAGGCATTTTATGAGGTTTTATGGAAATGAAGTAAACCACACAGACACTCTGTCTTTAATTAGCTTAAAATCTTACGGTAAAGGCAAGAGATAAAATCATGAGAAAGAAACTTAGAAAGCACATATAAGTGTACCACATTTCCTCAAATACACTTTCTGCTTTGTGCTAGAGATTCTGCTAGGTCCTGGGAACTAAGAATTGAGCAGACGCTTTCCCCGTGCCCATCTTTTTTATCATCTAGTAACATGAAATCCAATAATTCTCTTGCTACTTTGAGATATTCTTTGGTAATTTAATTATAGTTATGATACTATATCATATAATATTATAACAGTATTATAAGTATATACACATAAAAATATTTTAATGATAATGAATCAAAAATGGCAGCCTGGCAATCAAGATAGAATCCATAAGGGAAAAAGTTGAACGATAAAGATTGAGCATAAAGATGTTTAAATTAAGGTCAAAGATCTTTTTAAAAACCAAAGGCCAATGGAAAAAAAGTTTAAAATCTTTAACTGGCAAAGAGAAATTATTTTTTTTAAAAACCCTCCAGCAGGAAAATATGCAAAAGATACAGACAGTGAAGAAATGCACAATGTTCAATGTACATGGAATATGTTTATCTAGCCCTAGTCCATGAAATGCAAATATAAACAACAACTTAATTCCATTACCTTTCCATCAAGTGTTTATTTTACAGTTCTTGTCATCAACTTTTAGGTTTTTTCCAGTTTGTTGTTGCAGTTGTTACAAATAATGCTTCAGGAAATACCCTTTTAGGGGCACCTGGGTGGCTCAGTCAGTATCAAAAACCAATCGGACTCTTGTTTTCAGCTCAGGTCATGATCTCAGTTTATGGGATTGAGCCCCACCTGGGGCCATCTGGCTCTGCGCTGACAACAGAGAACCTGCTTGGGTTGATCTCTCTCTTTCTCTGCCCCTCCCCTACTCACACGTGTGAGTACACGCACTATCTCAAAATAGATAAACATTTTTTTAAAAAAAGAAAATAGCCTTATATACTCATTTTCTGCAAACGTACAAGTATTTACACACTCCAAATAGAAATTGTTGGATCGTTGTTTTTTATCTTGGGCAAGCACTACCTCTAACCAAGCCCTTGAAACACTCTGTTTTCCCTCCTGTCCTCAGGAAGGGCTGAGGTCTGAGGCTGCCTGGCACTGTCCAGTCAGACAGAGGTAGTGGCCCTCCATTCGGAAAGTTATTATAGTAGGCAGCACTGACGTACAGAGTCTGCCGTGTGCCAGGTACTGTCCTAAATGCTTTTACCTGCATAATCTAATCCTCACAACTCTGTGAAGCAGGGTCTAGTATTCTTCTCACTTGACAGACATGGAAACTGAGGTTTAAGAGGCTTAGCGCTCCGAGCTGAGTAGAGTCTGAGGTCTTCTCCTGAGTCAGGCCTTCTCAGTGGGCCTTTGATTTTATATCTTAGAAATTGACCAAAGTCTAGACATGCCCTTAATGAGATTATCCACAGTTCTGGTCTGTGTGTGCCGAGTAGTTACTAGCAGGGTACAGACAGAAGTGCTGCCCTGACCAGCAGCCGTGTAGGGCGGGGCCGGCTCTCAGGTGGTATCGAAAACCATTCATCTCCATGCCCTTCTCTTTCTCACTCACCCTCACCGCGCCGACCCTCGAAAGTATTGACACAACTTGTTTTAAAGATGGTACTTCACCAAGGTGAGGGGAAAATGTTTTATAAATCAGTTAGATTTACAGTATTAGCTGTCTTTGAAAAACATAGTTAACACCGCTCAGTTTATAGTCCTCTGAAGAACACGTCAAAATAAAATAAAATTACCGAACTAAAACTAAGCGCTCGTTTAATCACGTGGTTATTTATGAACGTGAAACATCTTATGAAAGATGATTAGCGCAAGAACAATGACTTCATTGTTGTTTTGTTTTTTGGCTACTACATGGGAAAGCTCTTTCCCTGGGAACCTGCCTACTTTCTCAGTGTTGAATGCTGCTGGTCCTTTTCTTGTGAACTCTGAACATTTTAAATTCTCTACAATGATTTCTGAAGCAGCTTTCACGGGACATCTTTTTCCTCCTTGTTCCAGGTGGAGGTGAAGCCATATGTGCTAGATGACCAGATGTGTGATGAATGCCAGGGCGCGCGCTGTGGTGGAAAATTTGCTCCCTTTTTCTGTGCCAATGTCACTTGCCTGCAGTATTACTGTGAGTTTTGTTGGGCAAATATCCACTCTCGCGCAGGACGTGAGTTCCATAAGCCATTGGTAAAGGAAGGTGCTGATCGCCCACGTCAGATCCACTTCCGCTGGAACTGAGACTAGCACACCGGCCTCTGTGTGACACGGAAAGAAAGGGTGCATGTGGCTTACTGTGTCTGAAGACGCGGCCCGCGGAAGAAATAAGTGCATTCTTCTGCTCTCCCCCAGCTACCAGTACATGCATCTTTATCAGCAGCCAAAACACTACAAGCCTCTTGTTTTTCACCAAAACCCCACATCTCAGGCTTACTAATTTTTGTGATATTTTCATGTTAAAATAAAATGTTTTTTTGTATTTTCTCCAAGTTATTTTTATATGTAAAGTTAAAATTAGATATGAGAATGTTTTGCGTAGGGGCAAACAGTCTGCTGCTATATAGTGGGTGAAGCGTGCACTTATTTCTAAACGTGGGTTTTTAACTTCAAGATCTGCCCCAGTAATTTACCAAAGGTAGCAAAAATAATAGTGAAGATGGAATATGTCTGCTACAAATGCTTATTTTTATTGTTGCTATTTTCAGTGTATACATAAACTAAAAATTAGGGTTGATTTTTTTGCTCTCCATTTTGACTTGCAAGAAATAATACCTCAAGATAATCTGATTTATTAGCTATTTTTAAACATTTTTAATCACAAGCTGTATTAGCTTTGCTGCTATATAGGTGTTATGTGTAAATGCCACCTATTAATACGGGATTGAAAACGTTAGAGACACACTGCATTGCAGATAAAATGCAGGCAGCACAATATGGCCTAAACTGCCATAGTTTTAGAATGTGAAAAAAATGCATGTTTACTTACCTGTATACACCTTATGCATGCACTAGAGTTATTAACTAACAAGAGGTGAGGTATTGCAAATGTTCAAAAAAGCTCTCTTGAATCTAGGTAGCATGAACAAATTATAAAATTTGTTTAAAAAAAGCAAACTTGCATGCATTATTGTGACTTCAAGTTAAAAAAATTGTCCTACATGTGTACAATATGCAACTTAGTTTTAGATTAGAGAGTGCAGCCATTTTGTGATCTGGTCGGTAGTGGAATTCGATTTTATGCAGACTGGATGTAATATTTGTAATCCCTGTGCAATTTTGTGATGTGCGGTTCTAATTCATGTGCAGTGATATAGTATAGGTAAAAGATTGAAAAAAGAAAAATACTAGAATTTTAAAGAAGGTTGATTTTAGCCCCTTTGATAGTTCATGGTTAAGACATCCTTTATAAACCAAAGATGGCCAGCACACTGCTAACCAGTCACCAAATGTGAGACCCACAGGAAGCCCATTATTAAACAAATGATCTTTATAGAAGAATGCAAAACTTTAGTAAACCTACGTAAAGTCAAAATGGAGATGGGGAAATATACAGATGGCTAGTTGCATAAAATTCAATTTTACCTTAAAGACAATGGTGAAATCTGGCTTAAACTTGCTTACGTGTTTGACCTATGTATATTGGGGTCTTCTGTCTAAACTGGGGTCACTGTTGCATGGAACATTGTTGTTCTTAATGGTTAAGAATTGCTTTTTTTTTAGATTTTGATGAAGGAATTTTGGTAATGACTTTGCTTGCAGTTTTTTTGAGAAAGTGGCATGGAGACATGCCATAGTTAATGAGTTTCTCTTGGTACTGAACACTATTAGAATATCGTTAGTGATATTTTTTCTCTTTAGAGCATTTTTAATGCAACTAGCCCTTATATTTTAACGTAGAAGTTACTCTGCAATCTAAGCAAAGCACCCAACAGTGGTGGATGTTTTTAAAAGAAAATGCGGAACTAAGGTTCTTGACTCTAAAGAGAGAAAATTACAAGGGTGTTGCCTTATTTAGCAACCCCTTGGGACAATCCTTCACGTGAGCAAAGTGTTGATCTTAGTATCGGTTGTCTCTGGTGTGCTTTTTTGTACTGTAAAAATATGTGGTTCATGTCTAACTCTGCTGTTTTATTGTGGTTGTGGTTCCAGTTTTTAATGTTTCAAGTTGACGCTGTTTTCAGAAGAGCTTTTTACTAATTTATTTGTCGATGTTCCCTATTTGTTACTTAACCATGATCCTCCAGATTTTTGGAGTATTCTTTTCTAACCTTAACCCTGCCAACCTTGATCCATTTGACATTTGTTATGCACTATTTTTATATCTCTGTGAGAGATTTTTCCAGCAGTCAGCTATTTTACGGCTCACTTTTTTTGACGGATGACACATCTCCTTTGCTATACCTCAATTTTTGGAACTTAGAAAAGAAATCAGTAGTTTTGCAATGTTAATTATTTAGATATTTAATTTCGCAGATTTTTTAACTTTATTTTCATAATTTCTGCTTAATGTTTGAAATTGAAGAGCCTTTTCATGTACTAAATAATGAACACTAAAATAAATTATATGATGAAAATGATTGGAGATGTTGAAACTCACTTTCCCTTCTTAAACAGAAGTAAATATTGGGAATGAAGGGAAATGAAACAGAAGCCCCTTTCGCAACGGGTAGAAACGGCAGAAACGTACGGTTTGTTTTACCTCGTTTCTGTTCCAGTTAAAGCTGGTCAGTCTAATCTTTCGTTCCTTCCCCACCTAACCCCTACCTCTTTTTTTTTTTTTTTTTTTTTTGCCTTTTATGTACTACATTCTTATTTTCTAACTGTTAAACACTGTATTGGAGTTTTTTTTTTAATTTACAGATCATATTTATTTTACTATTTTTGTAGAAAATTATTAATTTTGATTGTATTTTTGTATTTTCAAAGCTTCTTCATTTGTGTTCCCTAAATGTTCATATTTGCTGCCCAAAAGTATGACTGTGGAGGAAAAAAAAAAAACTTTAAAAATCCACACTTTTTGTTAAGAAGGAAACATTTAGCATTTATATATTTGTGTATGGAAAACACTTGATATTTTATCCCTGTTGCATCTGGCTGCACAGAGCCTCTCCTCAAAGATGCTACAAAACTTGAATATAACCCATTTTGGAAGGCTGACTAACCTCGATTCTGTGTTGTGATGTGCAATACTGTTTCTAATGTTTGTATAAAAAAAAATAACAGTGTAAACCTTTTTAATGCAAATTTATTTTTTTCATTGCATATTTTGCAGATTTTATCCACAGTGTCATTTTTTACTGTCAGAAAAGATACCCCTTTTGTCATTGCAACTATTTTTTAAATCCAGAAATCTTTGTACTGATGTAAATGATTGTAGTTATTTTGGATAGTGTTTTGCTAACAAAAGGAGAGACTTTTTTCATGCATATTTCTATTTTGTTTTTTTGGGTTTTATTTTATTTTAATAGTAGTAAAATACTTGGAATAATTTTTCATATTCTTGTCATTAATATTATTTTGTATTTTTATGTGGAAATATATAATTTTATGACACTAATTGCTAAAGTTTATTTTATGTTGAATTATTTTTGGAGCTGAAATCTTTGTAATATTAAAGCAACTAGTTTCTAATTCCCAGTTTCTGTATAGAATCGCACAAGTGGTTTATGGAGTGTTTGGATTGTAATTATAAATGGTTCTTTGATATGCAAATTAATATTTTCAGTTGATTTTATTTTATATTCCTAATGGGGTGTTAAAGCCGTTTTTTATTTTTTTCTAAATAAAAAGAGAACCCATGCTTTTATGGACACTAGGTAAACGCCTTCAGCTTAAATTTTTTCGTTAAAATATTTTAGTTTATTTTATTGTTATCTTCCAGATGTCTAAATCTCCAGTCTGTCTGTTGTACTGGTAATTTAACTCTGTAATGGAATAGTTTGCTGCCAACTATTTATATTAAGTAATTTTTAAATATTTGTAATATTGTTGACTGACTAATAAACTATTAAGTTATTGGCATAGTTGTGGAATCTTGGTCTTCAGTTTCAGATCTACCAAAATACTCACCGAGGCCAGTAAATTCTTACCTCGGGAGCTCTGTGACATGAATACATTACGCAGCCCAGGCCCCGCTGCAGCTCAGTGTCAGAACTGGGAGGGCACCTTGGAGACCGCATAGCCCAGTACTTTTCATTATTTTGACCCCAGACACCCCTGGCATCAGTTCACCTCCCCACCCTCGCCCTTAGTCCCCACATACATTCCATAGATATTCTGGGGTGGTGGTGTCATCATCCCAGATTGTCAGCGTTCCCATCTCTAATCTGACGCTGCAAACAATGAAAGCCTGATGATCACTTTGCTGTAAGTGCAGTTTCCAGGATGCTTCTGCAGACACCCTGGTTGGAAGTCACTTGCCATTTTTTTACTTGTTTCTAGCACAGCCTATGAGTTCTTCCATGGGCACATTATAGAAGAAAAAGAAGGAGAAGAGGTGTAAGTTCCTCTTATACCTAATGATAGCTAAAAGAGCTCTACTTTTTCACCTGAACAAAGTTAGAATCCTAACTTAAAAACTGGTGTGCGGGCATGAGGTAGGGAAAAAAAGGTTTCATTGCTTTTTTAGAAAATATTTTAAAAATCACTGATTATTATCAATTTTTTGGCTTTACCTAGGAGGACATAGGTACCCCAGAGAGGGTGAAACTTAGGACCCCCTCATATTCTACAGGACATGACAGAAACTCCTTAAATGGGCTGATGTTGACATTATCAGCACCTCGAGCCTGTCACTGTGACCGATGTCCTGCAAGCAAATCCTGCATCTCCACACATCTGCATCTTGGCATATGCTACCATTCTTCTATTCAGAATCTTACTTTCTTCTTGCCCAATGAATCTCCCTCCATCCCAGAAACAAAAAGCCTCCTCTGCATTCTGGCCTATCTTTAAGACTTAGCAGGAATTTCTCATGGTCTTCACTCCCCTGCTGCTGACATGACATAAAGATTATTTATCTTCCTGTGTTCCTCATTGGTTCGCTATTTAATAATAAATTTTGAATACCCACCAAGTGTTGGACATTATGCTGGATCCTTGGGTGCCAGGCCATTTTATAGCCTTGTTGCTGAAAAACCAGGTCAATCCCAACTCCGCGTAATAAAAAATATAAACTATACCATAGCTAATGTGTAGCAAGGGCAAAAGGAAGGACCGCCAAAGTGATTTCCTGGCTTTGAAATGATTTACTGAAGAATTTCTCATAGGAGTTAGCATTTAGAGTTTTTGTATGAGTGAAGAATCAAAAGAACTCCTAACTTAGTACTCAAACTATTTCTTGGAAAAGCCCTTGGAGGTCTATTCCACCAAAAAGAAGCCATAACAACAAAGTATCCCAGAATCAGGAAGACATGTTATTGTGATTTATAATATATATTTGGTCTTCTTTCCATTTCTGGCACAGAGCTCCTAAAATCCTTGGAATTTCCTAGGTGATAAGGATAGAGATGTCTCGATATTCGTGACAAACCCCTGTCAACCACACCTGAGTTGGTTAGAGAGGTCGTGACTTTTGGAAATGGGGAACCAACCAACTTTCAGTTTCACCCATTCACTCACCTCCAGGAAGAGGACTGGGACTGGAGGTTGAATCGATCACGCCAAAGGTGTGAAGCTTCCATAGAAATGCGAAAGGACAGGGTTCAGAGAACTTCCGGGTCGATGAACACGTGCAAGTGTGGGGAGAGGAGCTCAGTTCAGAGAGGGCATGGCAGCTCTACACTCTTTCCTCATACCTTGCCCTATGCATCTCTTCCGTCTGGCTGTAACTAGGTTATAACCGTTTAAAAGAAACCAATACTGAGTCAAACCCAAAGAGGAGGTTGTTGGACCTACAATATATACATAGCCAGTTGGTCAGAAGCACAGGTAACAGCCTGGACATTGATGTCTGAAATGGGAGGAGGGGGGCAGTCTTGCAGGACCAAACCCTTAATCTGTTGGATCTGATGCAATCTCCAAGTAGACAGTGTTTGAATTGAGTTGAACTATAGAACATCCATCTGGAGTCAGAGAATTGTTTGGTGGTGTGTTGAAACACACACACACACACACACACAATTGGTGTCAGAATCATAACATGGGATAGTAGATAATCCTGTGGGTAAAGATACCCGTTTAATGTACAGTTAGGAAATATAATGTGGCTAAAAAATTTAACATAATTTGCAAAAAAAAAAAGTCCAAATAGTAGAGACATAATTTAAAACATTATCAAGGTAATACTAAAAGTCAAGATAATTTAAGCAAAACAGAGCAAGTCCTGGATGAACACTTGAAATGAGGTCTTGTTTGGAGTGGAGGAGGAGAGATTATAGATGTTGATTAGTTTATTGTAAATAAATTATTTTTCAAAATGCAATATGTAATATGTATGTTTTTAAAAGTCAAATATATAAATCATGAAAAGCAAAATATTACCCCACTCCCTTCTCACCCCCAATTGTTACACCCAAGAGGCAACCACTTTTTACTCCAAGTGTTAACACTTTATATGTTACTTACTCCCTTACATCTAAGGAGCTCTTTGCTTTTTAGTTTAAAACTTGGTTGACCTCCTGAAATGTGCATATTTTGTTTCCAGACACACCCCATTCATGTACCTAACATGTATACTCAAACTAGTCTGTTCATTTTGTGAATAATTCGTCAAGTTGATGTTCATTACTTACGCAATTTTCTGTAGGTTTCATACCCTGCTAAAAAGTTTCTTTTTAAATGGGCAAGAAAACACCACTTACTTCATTAGGAAGGATGAGAGAGAGAGGATCATAGCAAGAAAGGCAAAAACAAAATCAGAGGGTTTCCATGGTAACTGAATCCCAGGTCTATAGGATTTTTTTTAAATCTTTTTGTGAAATGTAACGCACACATGGAAAATGGATTAAGCATTAATTGGCAGTACGAATAATTTTAACGCCTTTGTCAACAAACAAAATCGTTGAAAGCAGGGACTCAAACAGGTATTTATTTGTACACCCACGTTCGTCATAGCATTATTCACAATAGCGAAAGGGTGGATGCAGCCCAAGTGTCCACCGATGGATGAATGGATAAAGAAAATGTGGTAGATCCATACAGTGGAATATCATTCGGCCTCACCAGGCAAGAAATTCATACACATGCTACAACACGGATGAACCTCGAAGACAGGATGCTAAGTGAAATAACCAGTCGCAAAGGACAAAGCCTGTATGATTTCATCACAAGAGGTACCCAGAAGAGTCAAATTCATAGAGACAGTAGAATGGTGATTGCCAGAGGCCAAGGACTGAGGGAAACGGGAGTTACTATTTAATGAGTACAGAGGTTCAGTTGGGGACGATGAAAGAAGTTCTATAGATGGATGGTGGTGATGTTTGCACAAAAGTGGGGATTACTTAATGCCACTGAACTGTACACTTAAAAATGGTTAAGATGGTTACATTTTGTGTTATGTATATTCTACTGCAATAAAAAAAATTAATAGAAAATTTACAGCATCCAGAAACCTCTCTGTATCTTCTCTGGCATAACCATCCTTCCTGACCCCTTGGAAGCAAACACTTGCCAAGCTTTTGCATTTCTGTATAGCTTTATACCACCCAAGCATGAATTCCAAAACAGTACGGTTTTTTAAAAATTTTTTTAGCATTTATTTATTTTTGGGAGAGTGCCAGCGGGGGAGGGGCAGAGGGAGGGAGACAAAGGATCCCAAAAAGGCTCCCTCTGTGCTGACAGACTGACTGACAGCAGCGAGCCCAATGCAGGGCTCAAACCCACAAACTGAACCATGAGATCATAACCTGAGCTGAAGTCAGATGCTCAACCGACTGAGCCACCCAGGCGCCCCTTAAACTTTTAATAAAGGGAATCAAAATGATGTATTTATATCTCTGCTTTTAATCTACCCTATTTCGTATAAAACACACCTCTGTTGTCTATAGCTGTAGTTCATTTTCACTGTTAGATAGTATTTTATTATATAAAGATATAACAATTGTTGATGGGCATTTAGATTCCTTCCAGGGTTTGGCTATTGTGAACTGTGTGACTGTAAACATTACTGTATTTCCCAGCGTACATATGCCCCAGTTTTGAGAGAATGTTACCCAGGAGTGAACTGTTTGGGTCATAGAGTACACAAACTTGACACATTAAATAATGTAATCTGTTTTCTAAAGTGGTTGTACCAGTTTATACCCTCACTAGCAATTTACGTAAGCTCTGATCTCCCACATCATAGTGTATACTATGCTGTCAGCCTTTATTTTATTGCCAGTCTTGTGGTATTTTCGTTTCTCGGATTACTGGTAGGGCTGAGCAGGTTTACTATTTATGTGCTTATTGGCCATTTGGATTTTCTCTTAAATATTTTCTTTTTTTATTTTTTTAATGTTTATTATTTATTTTTGAGAAAATAGAGAAACAGTGCACATGCCGGACAGGGGCAGAGAGAGAGGGAGACACAGAATCCAAAGCAGGCTCCAGGCTCTAAGCTGTCAGCACAGAGTCCGACGAGGGGCTCGAGCCCACGAACCGTGAGATCATGACCTGAGCCAAAGTCGGACGCTCAACCAACTGAGTCACCCAGGCACACCGGATGTCCTCTTTTGTGAAGTATCTCTTGAATCTCTCCTCTATTTTTCTAGTGACTTTTGTTTTTCTTACTGGTTGGTAGGAGTGTAATTTTGGATATGAGCCCTTTGTCATTAATATGTCTTGAATATATCTTCATATTTCCATCGTTTGCTTTTTCACTCTCTAATGAATAGATGTTCCTAATTTCAATGCAGTCAGAGGTAGTCACCATTTTCAACCTTGTCCTTACCCTAAGGTCAGGTTGATATTCTTCTACACTGTCTTCCAAAAACTCTATAGTTTAACCTTTTGTATTTTGATCTTATCCATCTGGAGTTCTGCATGTGTGCATGCGCACATGTGTGCATCCTGTGCAACGAGATGTAATTGTGAGCTGACTTAAAAGGACTTGACGTCTCTCTCAAGATGTCTTCAGAGTCCTTATCTAGACCTTGTACTGTCCTCAGTGCTGGGAAATCCATTTGAAAGAATATACCCCCAAAACTAAGAGCACACTATATACACTGTATGCTAGCCAACTTGACAATAAATTATATTTAAGAAAGGAAGGAAGGAAGGAAGGGAGGGAGGAAGGAAGGAAGGAAGGAAGGGAAGGAAGGAAGGAAGGAAGGAAGGAAGGAAGGAAGGAAGGAAGGAAAGGAAGGGAGGAAGGAAGGAAAGGAAGGAAGAAAGGAAGGAAGGAAGGCAAGGAAGGAAGGAAGGAAGGAAGGAAGGAAGGAAGGAAAAAGGAAGAAAAAAGGAAGGAAGGAAGGAAGGGCCTTTGAAAAGACAATTTCTGTCACTCTATTTAGTTTTTAGAAGTAATACAAGTTTATGGTAAAAT
Organism: Cryptoprocta ferox; assembly: GCA_028646485.1. Classification (NCBI taxonomy): domain Eukaryota; kingdom Metazoa; phylum Chordata; class Mammalia; order Carnivora; family Eupleridae; genus Cryptoprocta; species Cryptoprocta ferox. The sequence goes on along the minus strand of CM053567.1, from coordinate 181,192,769 downwards.
ATTACAACAAGGAAGAAGTACCTATTACAAAGTAGTCCCCTTCTACTACCTGCCTACCTAAAATACATTCCCCAGGGGTAATTACTGCTAACATTTGGTGTATACTTTTCTAGACCTTTCTCCTAAGCACAGGTAAACATATATGTAATCCCCATGTCAATTGGGGGCCTCCTCGTCATTTTCTCCATCTGCACTGTTTGAGTCAACCACATGTCAACTGGGGAGCACTATGGAGCCCAGCTACTGGTTTCCACGAGAAATTCTCGTAGCACAAACTGTTCTTGATTAGTGTAGACTTTACTGATGGTTGGGGATCAAGAAGATATATTCTACCATACGCTACTTGTTGGCCCCCTTTCCACTTTCTCTCCCTTTACCTAGTCAGGAGCTAATTTCCTTAGACCTCATTTTTCTCTAGCATGGTAACCTCTTCGTGTCTCTCATGACACTGATTACAATATATGATGCTATGCCTCAGATGTATTTATTCATTTAATGCTTATCAGCCCTCAAGACCAGGTGTCAGCAAGCTGCAGCCCATGGTCCAAAACCAGCGCACAGCCTGTTTTCATAAATAAAGTTTTGCTGGATTACAGCTATAGACTGTCTATGGTTGCTGTCTTGCTACAACGGTGGGGCTGAATAGTTGCAACAGAGACCATGTGGCCCACAAACTATGTAGCCCTTTACAGAAATAGTGTGCCAATCCCTCTTCTAGACTATGGGCAACACATCTTTTTATCATCTTATAACCAGCATCCAGTACCATGTTTGGCCCGTTGAAAGGTACCTGCCACTGAGAATTATCTATAGTCATGAATTTCAAGGATTGAAATATCTCCTTTAGACCTTTCATTATTATTGTCAATTATGTGAAATGTTTGCTATACCCAGGGTGGGGGCCATTCAACAAATATATTGAGAAGCCCATTTATTATTGGTACGGTTGAGAAATTTCCTGTACAACACAAGCCCAAAGACCAAATCCTACTGGCCCTCCATATGTCTTTTCTTGACCTCAATCTTTAAAGAATGATGTATTTATATACAAGCTAATTTAGCTAAATATCATCCCCTGTTAAGTAATCACTACAAAAATCTATGCACCAAACATGTAAATAATTGGTTAGTATTAATCTTGGTAGTGTCAATATTTTTAACCCTTTCTACCAGATGACAAAGCACTCACTGCGTACTTGCCTTGAGAAAAACACGTTCCCTCTTTCTCCAGACATGAGGTCATGCAACAGCCATGCTGCCATCAAGTTTGCTTTGCAAACCCAGGGAAGTAGAGTCTCCAGGATCGCGCTGCTGCATTCTATGACGTCACTGCCAAACCTTCCCCTTCACGTATGTTGTTCTGCACATTAATATCTTATCTCTTGCCCTAAATGTTAATATCTCCAGTAAGCGTTAGCTTGTATTGTTTTCTTTTTTCTCTTTTTTATAATGGTATTATAAAATTCACAAGTTTTAGAAGTATAGCTTGATGGATTTGGGTAATTGTATATAATCTTAATCACCATTACCATCAAGACATAGAATAGGTCCCTTGCTCTAGAAAGTTCCTCTCCTGCTCTACTTGTTCTCCTTACTCTGCCATTCTTCTGGCTTCTAGCAACTAATACTCTGCTCTACTTTCTCTGACTACAGTTTTGCCTTTGCTCGAATTTCATGTAATTGGAATCATACAGTACATAACAGTCTGTGCTTGATTTTTTCACTTAGGATTATGTTTTTGAGATTTACTCACATTGCTGCATATACTACTATGACATTCTCCTTTTATTGCAGATTAGTACTCCATGGTACATAATTTGTTTACCCACTCATCAGTTGAGGGACATTTGGGTTTCTTTCAGTTTTTGGCTATTAAGAACAATGTCCACACCTTTTCATGTGAATATGTGTTTTCATGTCTCTTGCAATAAATACCCCAAAGTGAAATTGCTGAGTCACCTAATAAATGTAGCTAACTTTATAAGGTACTGCCATATTATTTTCCAAAGTGTCTATACCATTTTGCCTTCCACTAACAATGTGTGAAAGAGTTCCAGCTGCTCTATATTCTCACCACCCTTTGTATTGTTGATCTTTTTACCGTAATCATTCTAGTAGATGTGAAGTAGAACCTATCTCAGTATGGTTTTAATTTGCATTTTGTTGATTACTAGTGATGCTGAGCATCTTTTTGTGTGCTTATTGGCCATTCCATCATCTTCTTTTGTGAAGTGTTGGTTCAAGTTCTTGTGTCCATTTTTTGGGTTTTTCTTTAACCTGAGTTATCTTATTATTAAGTGATGAGTGTTCTTCATACAGTCTGAATTAAGTCCTTTGTTGAGTATATGTTGAAGAAAATTTTCCTCCCAGTCTGAGGCTTGCCTTCTTGTGTTCTTAGCTATGTCTTTCAAAGAACAACGATTTTTAATCTTGATGAAATCTATTTTATCATTTTTCCCTTAGATTTTCTGTATTTGGTGTTCGGTTCAAGAAATCTTTGCCTTACCCAGTGAGTGTCACAAAGATTTTTTACCACTGCTGTCTCCTAGAGTTCAATCATTTTAGTACTTGCATTTAGGTATATGATCAATTTAGGTTAATATTTATGGGTGATGTGAAATAAGTCCCACGGTTAATTTTTTTTTCATACAGATACTCAGTTAGTCCAGCACTGTTTGTTGGACTATCTTTTCCAATTGAATTACCTAGGCGTCTTTGTCAGAAATAAATTGATCACACGAGTGGGGGGTCTATTTTTGGACTCTCACTCTGATCTATTGATCTGTGTGTCTATCCTCCCATCAACACCACATAGTCAATTTGCAAAAGAACAGCTGCTAAAACGTCTTGTTATTAACTGTTTCAGGTTCTATAGTAGCCTTTGATCTTCCTGAACACCCCAGTCTTTCAGAAGACAGAACAGTGAAAAGAATGTGTTATCCATAGGCATGGAAGGAAGGCACTCAAAACATTGAATGTCCGTGACAGCATGCAACATTTTGAAGCAATAGCCATGTCAGCAAAAGCTGTTAAAACTATGTATTGCAGTCGGTTCCCGGTAAGCAACAGCCTGTGTGGGACACTACATTCTGGGATTAAGAAAGTAAGGCTTTCCAACCACTTCCGGGGTAAAGTTCGAGTTCGCTCCAGATGACACTAATCAAGGCTGCAGTATTTTTTAGGTGAGTTTTGGCATAAAGTTACATTGCGGTTCAATTTGAAAATGTTTTTCAAGCATTTAATAGTAGATACTAAGATTAGATAGACAGATAAATAGATAGATATGGAGAGGTGAAGATGAGTAAGGCTTGTGTGTACCACATCTTCCTTAACCACTCCTCTATCAACAGACACTTGGGCCGCTTCCATACCTCGGCTATTGAAAATATTGCTGTAGTCAGCATAGGAGTACATGTATCTTTTTGAATTTGTCTTTTCCTCTTCTTTGGGAAAATAGTAGTGGAATTATTGGATCATATATTATTTCTAATTTTAATTTTCTGAGGAACCTCCACCCTGTTTTCCACAATGGCTGCACCAATTTACATTCCCACCAACAGTGCACAACGGTTCTTTTTCCTCCACATCCTCACCAACACTTGTCATTTCTTGTCTTTTTGATGTTAGCCATTCTGATAAGTGCTACCGATGGGCCTAGAGGGCCATGTTAAGTAAAACAAATCAGACTGAGAAGGACAAATACCACAGGACTTGTCTCATAAGTGGTATCTAAAAAAAACACAAATGAAAAACAAACAAAAGCAGAATCAGACCTATAAATATGAAAACAAACTGGTGGCTGCCAGAGGGAACGGGTCTGGGAGGATGAGCAAAATGGGTGAATGGGGTTGGGAGATACAGACTTCTAGTTATGGAATGAATGAGTCACAGGGCTAACAGGCACAGCATAAGCAATATCATCGGTGATACTGTAATAGTGTTGTATGGTGACAGATGGCAGCTACACTAGTGGTGTGTACAGCAGAAGATATAAACTTGTTCAATCACTATATTGTACACCTGAAACTAAAGTAACGATGTGGGTCAATGATAGAGAGATAGAGAGATAGAAGACAAGGTGTATATGGCCAATTCCAGGAACAGACTGGTCATTTCAATACCGTGGTAAAGTAAGAATGAGATATATACAATGGGCCACAAGAGTACAGAGCAAGGTAAGCAGCCCAAACCAATTATTGAAGGAATGGAAGAGAACAAAACTGAGATTAGGTTTGAAGAATATGTATGACTTAACCAAGAGAAAAGAGGTGAGATGGAGATTTCAGGGAGAGTGGAGAGGGAGCAAAGAGTTCAAAACAGCCTACTGCATGCTTCTCTAGGGTGAAAATTGCAACACTGGGCATAGGAGATAGTGAGGTTGGAGATCTAACTGGATCTTGAGGTTGCCAGGTGATGGAGGTTTTCAAGTCCCAGCTCCATGGCTACCTCCTCCAGGAAGCCTCCCATCGTTAGCTTCCTCTCCACCCTACACCCTCTTGAGCTGGGATCTACCATTTTCCCTTTTCTGGTCCTTACTGCTTTGCCTTCTCTTAGTGGATACATCATGGCCTGCATCTGTATCATTCATGAGACCCATGTGTGAACCGATGATGGCCGGTGTCCCCAGGATCCAAGACAGTTCTCAGATCCATTGGAATCAGGAATCAATGATAAGTTCAGCTTGTTGGAAAACCAATCATTTCATAAATACTTGGCCACTTGCTACATTCTAGAAAATTATCAGAACAGGCTTGAGGAAGGAGTTAGGCAGGTATTAGGAAGAGTAGTTCAGTGACATGAGGTTTAGCCCTAATGGCACCCCCTTATTTGGCTATTTTCATGTGCTTTCCCCTACTCACCTGAGATTGAAGAAAAACTGCATTATGTTAGCACTTGGGCATCATACACCAAATGGCAGGAATATGGTAATAATATCAAGGTACAGAGAGTAATATAGTGTTTCCGAATAAGCTCTACTACAATTCAAAAGATTATAACTCTTACAACTATGGACGCAGCTTTAATAATCATTGAAACCTGAAGTTTGACTTCTATTCACATATAAAACAACATAAGTTTGTCTGATTTGAAACTTTAAGTAAATTTTAATTAGAAAAATCGGGCATTTGTGATTTTGGAAAATACACCTTTGAACATCTTATAATGTTTTAAGGTACATTTATAAACTATTTTCTACCCAGCAGTGAAGTTGGATGGTGCACCTACCTGTTCATCCAATTACCTCTAGAGACAGTACTTATCAAGTAAGGAGTTAGATGTTGTTAACAATATAACTGTAATAGTCAGTTTGGGCAAGTGAGAGTGGAAGGGGAGAGGAGCACCCCCAGGGTGACTCCAAGTGCTAGCATTATCTCCTGATCTCCTGGTTTTTATAGTTCTTCCCTCCACACTTTCTCCAACAGATCCCATTTCATGCTTTCCGGGACACCACAGTTAATGCGCTGAGGACACTGAAATAAATACCAGAGATTTGTCATTTTCCTCCAAGATCTCGGAGTAGGTGGGGGAAAGCAAACCTTAGCCTGGAAACGCAGCAGAAGTAAATTCTTCTCCGTAATCACTTACAGATTTTTCATATTCATGTATTTTTGAGTGCTGATGCACAAGGCTTTACACGTCTGACATTGTATATTCCCGTAACAGGCAGATTAGATAAATACTATTATCTTTTTAATAGTTTTTTTAAGTTTATTTATTTACTTATTTATTTGAGAGAGAGAGAGAGAGAGAGAGAGAGAGAGGAGAGAGAGAATCTCAAGCAGGCTCTGCATTGCTGGGCTCCATCTCAGCCCCGATAAATACTATTATTATTCTCACTTTGCATATGGTAATGCCGAGGCACAGAGAGACTAAGTGACCTCTTCGAGTCACTAGGGACCAAGTGACTTGACTCTAGGGACCAAGCTTCTGACTGCTACACTGTATCAATACTCCCCCCAAGATGAGGAAACTGAGCCTCAGGGATGTAGAATGATTGCACAAGATCTGGAAACTAGATACGTGAAGACAGAAAGAAGAGAAAGAGGAAGACGTTTGGTGGTCACAGGCACGTCTGCAAGCCTGAATGTGAAGCTTAGCTCTAGTCTGTTCTCATAAAAGCAACATTTATTGAGGGTATTATATGTGTCGGAAATCATGCTAACTGGACAGGGTTAGCCGAGCAACCCTCACATTAACTTCCTGGTGAAGATAGTACTTTCACCCACTTTATAGATAAAAAAGCTGGTGCTTAGCGATTTTAAGCCCCTGTTCAAAGCCACACTGTTTCTACTGTCTTCGCTTCATCAGATTAGCCTTCAAACCCTTGTTACAGACAGGACCTGTTATGCAGGGTGGAAATTGGAATGGAAATCTCCAAAAGCTCCAAATTCCATGGCCATGACGGTGGAACAAAACACCCAGAAGGGCTCCAGGTACATAATAGGTACCCAATATGTGGTAAGTGAATTTCATTAAATAAAGAAAACTCAAAACAGGCCATTTTCTCTTCAAATTCGTTACAGAAGAGGGGCACCTGGATGACTCAGTTGGTTAAGGGTATGACTTCAGCTCAGGTCATGATTTCTCGGTCCAGGAGTTCAAGCCCTACATCAGACTCCATGCTGACAGCGTGGAGCCTGCTTGGGATCCTCTGTCTCCCGCTCTCTCTGCTACTCCCCACCCTTCTCTCTCAAAAATAAATAAACCCTTAAAAAATTAGCTGCAGAAGAGAAGGGAACTCCATTCAAATGTCTGGGTTTGAAATACAAAGTCAGTTGGTGCTGAATAGTAATAGAAAGGCAATAAACTTTCTCACCAATATCTTCCAGCCCTCTGTCTTTCCCATCCCAGTCCTTACTATGGGTTCCTCCCACCCATATCTTCTTTCCCAACCTCATTCTGTCCAAGACTCAACACCACACATCCCACTGGTGGCTTCTAGATGGCTCCCCTTCTTTCATCTTCCTTCCAAACATATCCTTCCTGGGATTGCCTGTGAACATGATGATGCCGATATTCATAAACAGTTTACATTTACTGAAATACTTACCCTGTCAAAAGTACTAAGCTAAGCACTTTATATCCATTTAGAAGAAAAATCCCCATTCATGGATGAGGAGACCAAAACCCAGAGCTTAAGTAACTTGTGCCAGATCACACAGCTACAAGATGCTAGAGCTTATTTTGCAAAGGGGCTGGCATAATAAAGAATTCACCAGAAGACCTTAATGTTGATAGTAGCTTCCTTCAACCCTCTGTGAATACATTAAGTCAACAAATGATAATGACACCCCTTTTGTGTGCCAGACACTGATTGGTACTTTCGCATGCATTCAATTACTGAACACTCACATTTGAGTTAGGCTCTAGTTTGATCACACACAATTATAAATGAGAAAACTATTTCAATATAACATAAGTTGTGTTCCTTCATATGTAGTATCTCTTAGGTAGCAGAAACTGGGATATAGCAGGAGTAGAATTATACACTCCAACAGGAATGGAAAAAACCATTAGCTAGACTGCTTATACAGGCAGAAACACTTTCAGCTCTATGTTTATTTCTAAGTTACACTTTTTATTTTGAGATAATTACATATATATATACATTATATATATGTATATGTGTGTGTGTGTGAGTGTGAGTGTGTGTGTGTGTGTGTATATATATATATATGTATATATATATAATACAGAGAGAAATAATACAGAGAGAGCCCATGTACTCAGTTCCCACCAATGGCAACATCTTGCAAAACTAGAGGACAATATCACAACCAGGACACTGACATTGATACACTCAAGATACAGAATATTTCCATTACCACAGAGATTCTTTGCCTTGCTCTTGTATAGCCCAAATCACTTCCCTCCTTCCTGTACCTCCTCCTTAAGCCCCTCATAACCACTAATCTCTTCTCCATTTCTGTAATTTGTGTCATTTCAAGAATGTTATGTAAACAGAATCATATAGTATGTAACTTTTGGGGATTGGCTTTATTCACTCAGCATAATTCTCTGAGGATACATCCAAGTTGTTGCGTATGCTAATAGTATGTTCCTTTTTACTGCTGAGTAGTATTACATAATATGGATGTACTGTTGGGTGTTTAAACATTTACCCACTGAAGGATATATCTGGGTTGGTATTTGTTTATGTCTGTTAACAAATAAAGATGTTATCAACATTTGTGTTGAGGGTTTTGTATGAAAGTAAGTCTTCCTTTCTTTGGGATAAAAGCCTAAGAGTATAATTGCTGGGTTGTGTGATAGTTGCATTATTTTCTTTTAACTGCCAAATAGTTTCCCAGAGTAGCTATATCATTTTACATTCCCACCAGCAATATATAAATGATCCAGTTTCATTCATCTTCACCAGTATTTGGTGTTATTTTTTTAATTTTAGCCATTTTGATAAATGTGTGAAAATATATCACTGTGATTTTAATTTGAACTTCCCTAATGACCAATAATATTGACTATATTTTCATGTTCTTATTTGCTATCATTTATTCTTTTTCATGAAATGTCTCTTGATGCCATTTGCCCATTGTCTAATTATATGTTTCATGTTTCTACTGTTGAGTTTTAAGGGTCATTTATATATTCTACATATTAGTTCTTTTTTTTTAATTTTTTAATGTTTACTTATCTTTGAGAGAAAGAGACAGAATGTGAGTGGGAGAGGGGCAGAAAAAGACACACAGAATCCAAAGCAGGCTCCAGGGTCTGAGCTGTCAGCACAGAGCCCGATGTGGGGCTCAAACTCCTGACTGCGAGATCATAACCTGAGCTGAAGTCAGATGCTTCACCGACTGAGCCAGCCAGGCGCCCCCTACATATTAGTTCTTTATAGGCTATGTGATTTGCAAATATTAGCTCCAACTACATAGCTTGTCTTTTTGTCCTCTTAGTGGGGTCTTTCACAGAATGAAAGGTTTTAATTTTGATGAAGTCAGATTTATCAGCTTTTCCTTTTACGGACTGTACTATTGGTGTCAGGTCTAAGAACTCTTTGTCAAGCCCTAGATCCCAGAGATTTTTCTCTATATTTTTATTCTAAAAGTTTTATAGTTTTTCATTTTATATTTATGTCTGTGATCTATTTTTAGTTAATTTTTGTATAAGGTATGAGGCTTAGGTCAAAGCTCATTTTTTTTTTTTTTGGCAGTAGATGTCTAATTGCTCTAGCACCATTTATTAAAAGGCTATCCTTCTTCCACAGAATTACTTTTACACTTTTGTCAAAAACAGTTGGGGGGCACCTGGGTGGCTTAGTCGGTTAAGCGGCCAACTTCGGCTCAGGTCATGATCTCACAGCTTGTGAGTTCGAGCGCCGTGTCAGGCTCTGTGCTGACAGCTCAGAGCCTGGAGCCTACTTCCGATTCTGTGTCTCCCTTTGTCTCTGCCCTTTCCCTGCTCTTTCTCTGTCTTTCTGTCTTTCAAAAATAAATAAATGTTAAAAAAAATTTTTTTTAAACTATTGGGCATATTTGTTGTGGGTCTATTTCTGGGTTCTCTATTCTGTTCCATTGATCTGTGTGTCTTTGATCCTTCTGCTGAGACCACACTGTCTTGTTTACTATAACTACAGAATAAGTCTTGAAGCCAGATAGACAGATTCCTCATACTTTATTCTTCTTTTTCAAATTTTTTTCAGTTATTCTAGTTCCTTTGCTTTCCATATAAATTATAGAATAATTTCGTCTATATCTACAAAATGTCTTGCTGGGATTTTGAGAGGAATGGTGTTTTTCATGTATATAAATCTGGGAGAACTGACATTTTACTATGTTGAGTCTTGTATTCCATAGACACAGTATGCCTCTCCATCTATCTAGCCCTTCTTTGTTTTTTTTTTCATCAGCATCTTATAGTTGTCAGGATATAGGCCCTACATAGGTTTTATCAGATTTACACCTAAGTATTTCTCTTTTTTATGAGTAATTATAAATGGAAAGGTAGCTTTAATTTTGTCAGTTTCTAGTACATAGAAGTAAAAGTGATCTTTGTGTATTTATTGTGCATCTGTGATCTTGTTGAACTCACTTACTTGTTCCAGTTTTTGGTGCATGCGTGGGATTTTCTACACAGACAGTTATGTTATCTGCAACTAGGGATAGTTTTATTTCTCTCTTTCTGATATGTATACCTTTTGTTTCCTTTTCTTGCCTCAGTGCACTGGCTAAACCTTTCAACATTATGTTATTTATACAAGAATGGTGAGAGGGGGCACCCTTTACCTGCTCCTAATCTTAAAGGAAAACCATTCAGTCTTTCATGGTTAAATAAAATATTAGGTATTTTTCTAGATGCTCTTTTTTTCAAGTTGGGCAAGTTTTCTCCTTTCCTATTTTCCTGAGAGTTTTCATCATTAATGGCTGTTGAATTTTGTCCAATACTTTTTCTGCAACAATTTACATGATCGTGTGATTTTTCTTCACACTGTTATGAGGTATTATACTGATTGATTTTTCAATACTGAACCAATTTTGCATTCCTGGAAGCAACTCCACTTAGTCTTGATGTGTGATTCCTTTTATGTATTGCTGAATTCTCTGTCAGCTCTATTGTAAGGATATTGAAAAGAAGCATCAGCGACTCATATTCCCTTGCATGGTTCTTGGTTCTTGGCTCTTGGCTTTGGCAGGTAACGCATCCTTCTGCACCCACGTGGTTCCGAGCTCCACTTCCATCCCTACCATTTCAGTGCCCAAGAGCCAACATCCCCATCATGTTGTTTCTCTGCATTTTTAATATCTTCTGAGTCAGCCTCCAGCTTCACTGAGCTGCCTACCAAAGGAGACCAAGGAGACAAAACTAATACATATAATTTGATATCCTAGATGGGATTCTGGAACATCCCATTAGGGAAAAACTGAGGAAATCTGAGTGAGTACGAACTTCACTTAATGATGATATGTTAATATTGATTGATTAATTGTGGTAAGTGTGCCATACTAATGCAATATGTTAATAATAAAGAAATCGGGTATGGGGGAACTATATTTGCAATCATTCTATAGAAATCTAGAGATCGTCTTTAAAAAAGAAATGTTTTTATTTAGGAAAGACATCTCCGCCTCAACTCCTTCAGTTAATGGTTCATACCTACTTGTTTTTATTTCATAATTTCTTTGTTTTTTTCTTTATGAATATGATGTCTTCCTTTATTGTTTTGAGGATTTAGTCATTATCATTAAACTCCTTATTAAAAGATGGATCTAATATTTATAGTTTCTTAGCAATAAATTATTTTGTTCATTGAGTCTATAGGCAATCTTCCTCGATAATTGTTTTCATCACATACATACTTTGTAATTTTCGTTTTCAAATTTATCTTGAATAGGCATCCCTTATGTTTTTTTCTCCCACTTATGATGTTCAGCCTTCTGGGTCTTGTGGTTTTGCAGAGTACTGGATTCTCCAGTCCAGAACCAGGTTCTATATTGGCATCTTAGGCCTCCTACTTGATGGTACTTTCAGAGATGGAGTTATTGGCTCAGATCCCACTCTTGTCCTCCACCCAATAGGGGCATAATCTTAGAAAGTGTAAAACAAACAAGCCTGGAGGGAACCAGTGAAATAAATTCACAGTATGTAAGACCTCTAGTACACCAATACACACACTCATGCCTTCACCTCTAACCCCAGCCACTGCTCTGATGGACAATTTCATGCCAGGTTGGAGCTGCTTCAGGCTGATAGTGCTTGCACTAATGTGCATGCTGATCTTCCCTTGTTTTTTGCCCCAGGTCTTCTCTAATGCCTATGACAGTCTGCTCAGCAGTTATCCATGAGAAACCATAAATGTGGAGGCAATGAACAGCCCATGGGGCAACCTTCAGGGAATGGAGACTGGAAACAACTGTTAATTACTTCTTCCTTGGACCCTCTGGTGAAATGTGCTGAGGTATATTGTTTTCTTCTCAGAACCACTGAGCTAGTGAAATTAGACACTAGTTGTTCACCATAGTAGCCAACTCTGAGGTTTTCTTATTGACTTCGCTTCCTCCCTTATTTTATTCTCCCTCTTCCTTTACCCCTACTCCCTGTTGTCATTTCCAAAATAAGCCACTTGCACGTAAACCCTATTCTTGAACTCTGCCTTCGGGGGAACCTGGGATAACACACCCTCTGACATCAGTGAAGCCAGTAAGAAGTCAGAGGGCAAGGATGTCCACTAATACAGTCCATAAGAGTTAGTGTCTTCAGTCACAGAGCTGGGCAGAGGAGGGTTAAGATTGGATCTGGAGGGGCCAAGGGAAAATAAAAAGAATACTCCCCAAAAGTTTATTATCTCCTCTCTTAGGACCAAATACATACATTTCTGTCAACAGGACATGCTCCTGTCATACAAATACTTCTAATTCAGTAACATATGAAGACTACTATAAAGAAGTGATATGTCTGCCCCATTCGTGTAGATGGAGCTTTTAATCAAAAGGAGGTTGTTTGAAATTATAATAGCTGACTTACGGAGAACAATGAAGGCAGAGCAGGGTCACCACATGGCAGTGATACTGTTGAGCACTGCAAAGCATCAGAAAGGAGATTCACAAGATGGTCTTCAATGATTCCTCCAGTTCTAAATCAGGGCATAAGTTTCCACTAATAAAATGGAAACAGTCTCCCTCCACGTCTCCACGGGTGACATGAGCAATGCTTACTGAGACACACTCAAGTTTTAGAAGTTTTTTGGAAGGGATGTGTTTCCAAACAGGCACCACTAACAAAGCATTTTCCTCAACCAGTAGGAAGGCCCACCATAGGATAGTAGAGGAAGAGAAATTTCAAAACAGAGCTGTGTTGTGTGTGTCAGGGGGTGGGGTGGGAAGAGCTTTGTAGTCTGTATTCTCTGAAAATATGTGCTAAAGTGAACAGAGATGCAACATGGAGAAACCCAAAACGGAATGTGACCCTTGGTTTCAGTTCTCCACTGGCAGGACCTAAACGGAGCCTTTGTTCAATATTTGGCACATTGTTCCCAAGGCAGTAATGGTCCATTTGGGGAGACATATGACACCCTCAGGGAAACTGGACTTGGAAGAAACAGAAGGACCAGCCCATGCAGGATAACAGTGATGGTGTGTTCCTTCACCCAGCAAGGATGTTCCTTGCATACCAGGATGCTTCTCCCAAACAAAGATCCTTTGCAAAAGAAAGAGCAGCTCCTGGCTGATGTTGGTTATGAGCAGACTCTTTTATGTGCAAGGTAGTTGTGAGAAATTGGCTCCTATTAAATTGTCAGATGACTGCGTTGATTTGATTTTGTGTAGTGGCATAATTTTATAGCAAGTCAGATAAGTACCAAGAACAGTACATTTACTTGGAGCCAGAAAGCCTGGGAATGAGCCTCAGCTCTAACAACAACAACATCAGCTCTGTCTGTCATCTAATATAACCCTCAGAACACCTCTCTGAGGTAGGTGTTAATATTAACCCCATTCCACAGATGCGTACGCTGAGGCACAGAGACTTGGAGTAACGTCCCTAAGTTTACAAAGCTGGAAAGTGTCAGATTTGAGATTCCAATTCAAGCCTTTCAGATCTTGAATCTCTATGTTTTACGAACTGAGGGGACTCAGTGAATCCATTTACTCCTTCTGAGGGACAGTTTCTAAATATTTTTTAAAATACCTAATAATGCTTATAGGACTTAAAGGAGAAGCAAACGAATTTATGCAACAAGTGTTTCTGGAGAACTGGGGGTGTTCATTGATTTACTGCATATCAAAGAGAACTTTCCCAGAATGGTGTCTGGTACATAGATGTGCGTAGTTAGTTGAATGGGAGAGTGAATATGTCATCCTTTGCCTGTCACAACACACGACACATCCACCCCTCTAAATGATGCTTCCACTCCACAAATACTGAATCTCCATTTTAAGGAATCCCCCACTGGGTGAAGCCTTGGTGAGAGGTCCCACTTCCCACTATGGAAATTGGTTGGGAGAGATCCTCTCTCCCAACAGTGTACCCCCCACAACCACCCCATGGCAGGAGCTTAACAAAGTGAGCCAACCATGCTACCCTTGAATAGTTAATGGTCCTTTATCATTACTGTGGCCCCAGCATGGAGACCGGGCTCTTCTGGCAGCTCTGCCCATTTCTCCAGACTTCCTCCAGCCTTCATCCACGCCCCAGCCTCCGTCAATTCCCTGGGAGCCCTGGCCTCCCTTTGCAGCGAAGGGGAATGTTTCTCACTTGCACCACTGCAACAGCCTCTGAACTTTCCTCCCTGCTTCTACCCTTGTTTGTCCTACAGACAACTTTCCAGCCAGCACGTTAAATATAAATCCAATCAAGCCACTTTCCAGCTAGCTAGCTACCATTCACCAGCCTCCAGAGTGTGCTTGGAGTAAATTCCAAACCTCTCCCCATGCCGTTAAGGCCACACAAACCATTCCTGCCCACCCTGTGACCTCCCTCCCTATCACACCCCTCCTGCACTCAGCTCCAGCCACCCTGGTGAGTGTGTGTCCTCCTGGGGACCTCCGTGTAATGTCCCATCCGTCTGGCGCCCTTTGTCAAGGGGCTCACTCCTTGACTTCACTTAGGATCCTGCTCAAATAGTATCTCTTCAAAGAGGTTTTTCCCACCAATGCTACTGAAAATAATAGCACCCTCACATAACCACTTACTCTCCTTTATTTTTTTTTCATAGAATGATTCATGGCCTAAAATTCTGTTCTCCCTCCCCCTACGTCTTCCTTCCTTCCTTTCTTCCTTCTTTCCTTCTTTCCTTCCTTCTTTCCTTCCTTCCTTCCTTCCTCCTTTCCTTTCTCTTCCCTTCTTTTCCCTTCCCCTTTCCTTTCTTTCCGTCTTTCTTTTTCTTTCTCTTACTCTCCTTCCTTTCTCTCTTTCTTCCTTCCTTCCTTTCTTTATTTTACACTTATAATCTGTTTCATCCTCTAAAACATATGCTCTCTAAGGGTATGACTCTTATTTTCCTGTTTTTCTAGGGCCTACAGCTGTGCTGGCACATATTAAGATCACACACACAAGCACATACACACAGATATATATGTAGATAGACAGAGATACAAAGATACATTAATATATATATATTCAGTATAAACATATACTGAATGACTGAAGTGATTATTATAATACTACTGTGGTCAAAGATTTAAAATTAGTGATGATTAATTTTATTTGTCAATTTGGGCCGTGACATGCTCACATATTTGTGCAAATATTATTCTGGGTGTGTCTGTGAGGGTGTTTCTGGAAGAGATTAACATTTTAATTAGTAGACTGAGTAAAGGCATTGCCCTCCCCAGTGTGGGTGGGCCTCGGTGGATCCTTCTGACACCTGAATGAAACAAAAGGTGGGTGAGGGAGAATTCACTCTCTTTGCCTGATTGTTTTCAAGCTGGAGCTCTGCTTCTCCCGCTCAGATAGGAATTTACACTGTCTGCTCTCCTTTGCCAGCTCTCCTGGATCTCTACTTTACACATGGCAGATCATGGGACATCTCATCCTTCATAATCACATGAGGCAATCCCTCAATAAATCTCCCTCCTTCTCTCTCCCTCTCTCTTCCCCTCTCTCTTTCTCTCTCTGTATCACACACACACACACGCACGCACACACACCTCCTATGGGTTCTATCTCCTTGGAGGACCATCATGAATACAGCACCTTTTACGTTTTGGAGGACAATTACTCTGATTTTTAAAATTACTCATTATTAAAAGTACCATTTTATAGAATTTTTAAAAATTTTTTAATGTTTATTCTTTTAAAAAAATTTTTTTATGTTTATTTTTGAGACAGAAACAGAGCATGAGTGGGGGAGGGGCAGAAAGAGAGGGAAACACAGAATCTGAAACAGGCTCCAGGCTCTGAGCTGTCAGCACAGAACCCCATGCGGGGCTGGACCCATGAACCATGAGATCATGACCTGAACTGAAGCCGGTGCTTAACCAACTGAGCCACCCAGGCGCCCCTAATGTTTATTTATTCTTGAAAGAGAGAGACAGAGACAGAGCGTGAATCTGGGGAAGGGCAGAGAGAGAGAGGGAGACACAGAATCTGAAGCAGGCTCCAGGCTCTGAGCTGTCAGCACAGAGTCCGATGCGGGGCTTGGACCTATGAGCTGTGAGATCATGACCTGAGTGGAAGTCAGACGCTTTACAGACTGGGCCACCCAGGCACCCCTAGAAATCTAGAAAGTTAAAAAAAAGACAAAAACTTGATAACCGCACTGTTAACTGTTAAAATCCAACTGTTATTTTTTGTTTCATTTCCTTCCAGCATGTTCCTACACATACAATTGTGTTTTTCAAGATGTAATTATACTGCATATAATTTTATACCATTTTCTATTAAATTACAGACATTTTCATCATTAGTTTAGTCTTCCTAACCAGCATTTTTATACCTAGACAAGAGGAGAGTATGTGTGCCATAACTAACTTAAATCCCACCCCCACCCCCTCCCGCCGCTTGTTGCAAATCTAATTTGTTTCCATTTTTCATTATCACAGTAATAAACATCTCCCTGCATAAAGTATTTTCCATATTTAGAATTACTTCCTTAGGATATATTGTCAAAAATGGGACAATTGTATCAAAGTGTGCAGATTTACTCAAGGCTCTGGCTACAAATTTCCAAAAGTCCTTCCAATTTATATTCTCCCCAGCAGAATGTAAGAGTACCCATAGTACACACACTGACCAGCACTATGGGTCTAGGGTTCTTCTTCAGTTTTATAATGAAATGAAACAGTATATATTATCTGAATTTGCATTTCTTCTGTTGCTACTGGATAATGGGGAGGGGGGAATCTCTTCTGACCTCTCCCTTGTTATTAACCTTCATACATACTTGCATGGAGACACAATCAATTGCTTATTATGGCTTTATATGTTTTAGTATGTTTAGGGCTGGTCGTATCAACGCTTTTTTCCTCATAATTCTTTTTATTAGTATTGTCTTTTCTGTTTACATTTCTAGATGAATTTTGGGATGATTTTGTTAAATTCCTAAAAAAAATCCCTTTGGGATTGAGACAGAACTTGTTTAAATAAATGAAGATTCCCACTGATCCAGGAGCAAGTCTCACGGACACATATATGAGGAGTGTCTCGCCTTGGGAAGTCTCAGGAAGCCTCATTGGCTCCCTTTCTGGCTTCCCCAATGTATTCTGAGGCTTTCTGCTCCAAGCAACAGAACACCCAACAACCAAGTGGTCTGAACCTCTGGCAGTGACTTGTCCCCTCACCAGGAGGAAATACTCAGGCGGTGCTTTTCTAACTTAGCTTGTCAACTCCACAGTGTCTCCCATGTGGTCCATCCTCAGTGGGTCAGCCACGGAGATGTTGTAGCCCCAGATCAGGGGACTGTGGCATCCTAGCACAGTCCGGACCCATACTGGGCAGGAGCTCCTTCCTTTCATTAAGGAGGAAGGTCCTTTTCAGAAGCGCAGCGCTAACTTTCCATACATCTCATTGGACAGTTGATGTCAAGTGACCATGTGCTCTTCCATCAGTTGTGTGTGGAAGGAGTTGCAGTGATTGGTTGTGGCCACTCAGCAGTCACGTGATGAGGCTGGGCGTGGTCTGCTTCTCACAGCATTTTAGAGGGTAAACATAAAAATAAAATAAGGGAGAGTGGGAGGCAGTCTGTCGGTAACAATGGCTGTCCCCCAAAGATTTCCTCAAACCATCCTTTGGAAAACACAGATTACAGAGTTTAACTTTGCTCAGGTGTGGATCCAGCTTTTGTTGGTCTTAAGGCTTATGTATGGGGGAACAAAATATGCTATACAAAACTAGGTATGGAAGGATATTTAAAATGAGAAAAAATGTGTAAATTATATATTTTAAAAATCTAACAATACCACAAACTCTACAAAATAATACAATTGAGTTATCTGCCCTACCCACCTAAAATAAATTTTTAATTGGTTTAACTCATCGTTCTGAAGAATACAAAATTAGGTCAAACACTAAAGCAATTAAAGTATTTTACTGAGCTACATAACTGTATGCAATCAAATTACTGTTGCATTCCCTGCACTAATGTATTTGGTGTGTGTGTATAAAACTTTGGTCACTGGATCATTAGTGTCTTTAGACGACTTCACTTCATCAATGGCAATTTTGGACGCCATTCATCTGGAATATCCAACTCCCCTCAGGGCAACACATCAGATCTGTACATGCTGGAATGCACAGATGTGGCTTCCTGGGCCAGTGTATTCCTTGTTTGATACTCATGGTGGTTTTCAACTCCTGTGTAACAAGCTATCAGAAACTTATGCCTTAAAACAACCCAAATCATTACGTCATGATTTCCCTGGGTCCAGAGTTCAGGCACAGTGTAGCTGGATCCTTTGCTCAGGGTCTCACCAGGCAGGAAACAAGGAGTTAGCCTTGATGGCAGGTCTCTTTGGGGGCTCAGGGTCCTTGTCCAAGGTCACTGGTTTCACAGGTTATTGACACAATTCATTGTCTTGCACCAATAGGACTGAGCTATCAACCTGAGACCACTATCAGCATCAAGAGGTTGCCTGTGGGTCCTCGGGTAGGAATTTCACAACATGGATGTTTGCTTTCTGTCAAGCCAGCTGGACTGCTTCTCTGTGGCTTTCTTTTCTGCCTTCAGCCAGAGGAAAAACCTGTGCTTTCAAAGGACTCATGTGATTAATCTCCTGAATAATCTCCTCCTGAATAATCTCCATATTTAAAGTCAACGGATTTGGTAGCTTCCTTGCATCCGCAAAATCCCATCATGGCAGTACCTAGATTAGTGTTTGGTTGAATAAATAAAGAAAGGTGTATGTAGACCAGGGCCAGGTTATAATTTTTTTTTTAATATTTTGAAGCTCATTTTCCAATCCTGCTTATACAAACATTATTTATAACACACTTGTGCCTTACAGATGCAGCGATCCTGATATGTTTTAGAATATGATCCTTCAGGACTATAGCAGTACATTATCATGTATACTCTGAACAGAAAACCTTCTATTTTGCCTAGGCATTGTTGAGTACTGAATTCTCTGTTGGTGATTTCACGTGACAAGACTGAAAGAAGTTCCCAAAGATTAGTTTCCAGCTTTACACGTTTCTTAGTTTGTTTCTTCTTCACTACCTTCTCTGTCTTCTGGAAAAAAACATGCTCTCTGGTCAGATGAGTTTGGGCTGCATGTCAGATTGCCTTCCAGCATGTAGAGGCCCACAATTCCTCATCTACAATTCTGAAATCTAGGAAGCTATTAACCAGTGCTTTACCTAACTCAGATGGCGGCAAAACCTCACTTGAAGTGGGGCTACTTATGGCCTTTGTCATCTCAGTATCCACTTTTACACATATCTCTGGGGAAGTGTTAGTGATTGGTTGTGAGGTACGGCCCAGACTCCGCAAGAAGTCTTAGGACACAGCTTTCTAAAAATTCTAAATTCTGGGAACAAAACCCCAAAAAGAAAACACTCTGCTCATAAAGATTTTAGATAACACAGGGCAGATTATTATTAAAGGCTAGGAGACATCATACTGTAAAATCTTTTAACTGGCAAATAAACATGATTATTTGCTCAGGGAAAGGTGTCTTCCATCTATTCTGACACCAACCGGTGTACTGCAATTCCATTCTGGCACTGCCCGCTCAGAATTAGTGTGTACCCAACAGTTGTAAAGGGCATGGTTCCAAAAAGACTATCCATTTCAGACACCAGCCACAAGTGAAGGTAAGTCCCTGAGCCACATACACTTCTGACTGAATGGCTTACAATTTGGGAGTTCTCCTGACCCCTTATGATTTAACAGTTTGCTAGAATGACTTACAGAAGTCGGGAAGGTTTGATACTTATAATTACAGTTGTATTATATAAGATACAATGCAGGAACAGTCAAATGAAGGCACAAGTGAGGAAATGACTGGGAGAGTCCTGAATGCAGAGCTTCTGTGCCTCTTTCCCATGAAATCAGGACGCGTCACTCTCCCAGCACATTGATGTGATACCCAACCAGGAAGCCTCAACAAGCTTCAGTGTCTGGGTTTTTTATTGAAGGTCCATTATGTTGGCATGATTGATCAAATTGCTGGCCACATCATTAAACTCCATCTCCAGCCCCCTTCCCTTCTCAAGAAGTCAGGCTAGCTCCAAGTCTCATCCCTAATCATGTGGTTGGTCTTTCCAGTGACCAGTCCCCACCCTGAAACTATCTAGGGGCCAACCATGAGTCATCTCATTAGCATAAATTCAGATGTGGCCCAAGGGATGCCTTAATAACAGACGTTATTTCACTTGGGGAAATTACAAGGATTTCAGAAACTCTGTGCCAGGAACATTGGATAAAGATCAGGCAAATTAGCAGACAACTTCAATTCATATCTGTTAACATTCCTAGAATGTTCTTCCTTTACCACTAGTGGGGCTACTACCTAAGATTAATGGGCCAGTTCCTGACTCCTGTTCTTCCGTTGATATGACACCCAATTGAAAGAAAGACTCAGGATGTCCCTATTGGGTTAGTGCTTGGCTCAAATTCCTTTTCTGCTCCTGGGTGAGGACCAGAGAGATTTTTATTCAAATCATATTAATATTTTAGCAAAGCCATATAAATATGCACACTTCTTTGGTCAAAATTATTGCTTCGTATTTTATAATTAACTGTCATTCTGCTTTTGATTTATATTTTCCTTATGTTTTGAAACTAGCAATTGCTAGCTTAAAGGAATGCCACTGATTTTTATATATTTATCTTCTTTCTGGCCTCTTTACCCATAAACTCTTATTAATTCTAAAAGCGTTAAAATTGATTCATTTGGATTTTTTAAGTGCTAACTCATAGCATCCTCACATAACGATAACCCTTCTTATATTGATAACTCTTATATCTGGTTAAGACCTTATGAAGCTGTCCAGGACATGTAGAATACAATTAAATCATAATTGGGATGCTAGAAGCTTGGAGCCTGATTTTATTCCTGATTTCAATGCAGAAACTTCTAGCATTTTATCATTAAGCACAGTGTTGGCTATTTTCAAATATACTTTGTCATGTTAAAGTGGACTTCATGTTCTTTCATATTTAGCACTTTTATATTAATAGTTGTTAAATTTTATTTATGGTCAGTTGACATCACTAATTTTTGCATATTATTTATTTTAAGAAGACTTGTAACAATGTGCTTTGTGGTTTTTTTGTATAAAAGTATGACTTGGAATTATTATTCTAGAATGTGGGATCATCTGTAACAGATAATTTTATCACATATTTGAAGTCTCAGTTAAAGAACTTTTCCAGGGACACTTGGGTGGCTCAGTCGGTTAAGCGACCAACTCCTGATTTCAGCCAGGTCATGATCTCATAGTTTGTGGGTTCAAGTCCCACATTTGTGCTGACAGTGTGGAGCCTGCTTGGGATTCTCTCTCTCTCTCTCTCTCTCTCTGTCTGCCCCCCTCTCTCTCTTTCAAAAATCAATAAATAAACTTAAAAAAATAACTCCTCCAGATCATTTTACAGATAGATATCTTTATTGCATACGCTCTACCTACTATTGGACTCTAGATTCGGAGCCTTGCAGTGGATAGAGCTGGATAAACTGCCTGTTCTACTCTAGCACTTTGTAAACAATCAGTGAATATAATGTCCTGTAATATCACCTAAACTGGTTTAGGAAACAAATGTTCTACTACAGCAGGGGTTAGGAAACCATGGCCCATTGGCCAAATCCCACCCATTCACCACCTAGTTTTGTAAATACAGTTTATTGGAACACAATCACTTATGCCTATTCATTACATACTATCAGTGGTTATTTTCATATTATATGAAGGGTTCAGCAATTGAAACAGAGACTGTATGGCCCACATAGTCCAAGATATTTATTATTAAGGGCTTACAGAAAAATTTGCCTACCCCTGTTCTAGATACAAACTAATATTCAGAGAATAAAAAATGAGAAGAAGGAGTTCCACCATCAGGTAAGTCCAAGAAGTGGCATATCTCTTCATGAAAATTTCAATTTTATGCTAACCAGAGAAAAATCTGGAGTTCTGCATAAGTATAAACACACACATACATGTACAAGCTCACACATATATATCAACTTGATTTTACACCATTACTTTACAAACTTATTTTTGAGCTACAAGTCCATTTTTCCTTGAAGAACTATGCCTACCTATCAGCTCACTAGTCATTGTGCATGCTTGATGCAAGACGTTCTTTCTTTCCTTATTACTGCCATACACTCATGTATTTCTTCATCTCATCTCTCCCCTCTCTTGATCTTCTGATCTGTTTGATGGCTTTTTAAAAAAAGGTACTTTTAAAACTTTACTTCTTGTTCCTTTCTAATCCGTCTGCCTCAACCATTACTTATAGTGATCATGGTTGTGCTATAGTCAGCTTGTGTTCCTGACAATGCTTATTAACCTACCTGCAATATTCCCAAAGCAGCTAGGTGGGAGGCTCCGGGAACAAAGGACATTTCTTGGGAGTCAGGCAAAGAAGGAGCAGTCCCACCCACACTTTAACCTTTCCAAGTTCCTTGACTCCTATTAGGTAACTTTCCTCTTTTGTAAACTAAGAGTAAGAATACCTGCTTTTCTGGATTAGGAGGATGACCAGGATGTGGCTGACCTTGTTCTGGCAACACAGCAAATGCTTACTAAGGGTCAGTGTTCTGCTACAGAATTGCTGCTGACACCGTTGAGAGATGGCTTTAGTTTGAAGCTATCCGTGGGAGGCAGCGTACAGCAGTGGTTGAGAAATATGGATGTTGGAACCAGAGAGACGTGGTTTCAATATCCCAGGTCCCCCATTTTCTGACTCCAGGTCCCCCGTTTTCTGATTCTATGAGAAGTGAGTTTCTTGACCTCTCCCCTCACCTGGAAAATGAAAGTTATCATGTGACTGTATGTGAGGACTAGTGAGATTAGTATGAAAAATGCTTGATGTCCCATCAATGAGAATTACTATATGTATTGACATTATGGTCGTAGAGGCATCATACTATAGTAAAGGGAATGGAGACAGGAGTTTAAGGGACACAGCTTCTAGTCCTAAGTTCGCCACTAACTTCCTGTGGGCCCATATCTGGTTATCTAACTTCTCTGAGCTTCTATGTTATCCTCTTTACATTGTAGATTTGAGACAGACATTATTGTTATACATTTTAGAGCATCTTTGAGGCACAGCATATTTTCACATTCTTGGTTTCACTTTGTAATCCTGACGGTATACCTAAGTTTCTACAAAATAAGGCTTTTTGATGACAATATACCTAGATCAGAACCACTTTTTTCCTTTAGCTCTGGTCTCTTCCATGAAGCCAAATCATTTCCAATGTCCACAAAAGGGGTCCTTGTTAGGCACTGTTTTTATTAACAAACAAATGTTCCAACTTAATTGGCTTCTGGGCTAATGAATTTAATTTGACAAGGTAATTAACCAGTGCTCGTGAAGTTTCTAAGTTAGTCTTTGCACTTCCATCTTTGCTTGGCCTGCATTCACTGTTCTACATGCTGATGTCCCTGGGGTTTGCCAAGCCACTTAGGATTGATGGGACAGACTTCATCCCTTGTCTCAAGGCCCCTCTTGAGTTCATAGTTCATAGCTTATAGGGTTATTCCTAGACGTGACTGAAGGTCTCCCTGGCTTCATGTCTTGCCTCCCTTGGGCTGAGCATTTTCGGTCCTTTAAATGACTTTGGTATAAACAGAAGCACTTTTGAGGCGTGGGAATCTGGCCAACAAAAATCACCAGAAAAGAAGATTTGTCGATGGTAGAGGCAAGCAAGTGATAGCGGCTCCAGGTGAAATTTACCTCTGGAGTGACTCCGGCCTACCTTGTCACCACACCTGTTTGCTGTCCTTAGAAAAGTATCAGAGTTAATTTGAGACATCCATTGGTTCACCTGGCCCAAGAGAATGTCCCCTACAGGAGTATAATGTGACACTAATTTGTGGCAAGGAAAGAATTTCATCCAAAAAGACTCAAATGCAAGACTGGATCACTTAGGAAATAACTGAGAATTAAAATTCCTATAAATTTAAAAATACATAAATAATATATTTTAATACATATTATTTAAATATGTATTAAAAATATATAAAATTAAAAAAATAAAACCCCTATAAGTCACTATTCTGAAAAATATGTGAACATCGCTTTAGGTTACACTTTTATTATGTGAATTTTTTGTTATCTTTTTTTCTCTTCTAAGTCCTTTTGGGTCAGAAGAAAAATGGGGAAGTTATTGTGGAGTGTGAAATATACTCTATCCTCCACTTTCTTTTTTACCGTTATTTTTATTATTTGTACAGTACATTAAGATAAAAATTCTACTTCTGAGAATTTATTATAGGAAAGTAATCATATAAATATTAACAATAATAATAATGATCATTAAAAATTTTTGTGCCTAGTATTTGCCAGGGTTTGGGTTAACTACATCATCTGCCTCATTTAGTCCATCTTTGTAACCATGTGTCGAATTGCATATTAGTGTCCCCACCACCACCCCATTTTTACAGAAGAAGAAATGAAATTTGGGAAGGATAAGTACATTGCCCAGGTCACACAGCAAGGCAAAGGAGGTAAGAACTTCTGCTTTACCTAACTCCTAATCACTTTAATACATTATGATGCATTTAACTGTATAGTGAGTATTGACTATAAAAATAAAGAAATAAAATACTGGATGATATAAATTCTAAACTGTTAATAGTGTTTGACTCTATATGATGAGATGATTTTCACTTTCTTCTTATTTTCCAAATTTTCTTTAACATAAATATATATATTCCCTAATGCTCTTACACTTTCTTTCTTTAAATATTTCTCCCCAGTCACTCTTATTCCAGCAAATGGTCCAACCACCTACACAAAAGAGAACAAAACAGCTAGGTGCTGTCCTAGGCTCCTCTCTTTCCCTTGACCTCATGAACCCATCAATAAAATTATACTCCCAAATATCTCTGGTGGTCTTCCCTTCTCTCCATTTCCATGGATATCACCCTCATCTTTCCTATTTCCACTGTCTTCACCATATGGTAGTAAGAAAGATATTCTGAAAATGTAAATCAGAATAAGTTTCTTCCTCTCCTAAAATCCTTGCATAGCAAGTAGAATAAAATGCAAATAAAATCCATGGCCGTATCCCATCCAGGCTCTCTATGTGTCATTGATTCCTGATTCTTCTCCAAATTCTCTTTCTGCCATTTTCCCATCCCTTACTGCTCATGAAGCAAGCTCAAACGATTTCAAACCATTATAAATTTACTTTTGAGACAAGGGCATGACTCCATGGGAATCAGGGATCAACCAGACACCTGGGAGTCCTCTAAGTTAACTTCTTTGTAGAATACGTCATGTATTAAAGCATAAGATGCAAATAAGCCTATCTGAAGTTTGCATATATATTAAGATATAATAGCAACTGCAGAATGGTTTACAACCTTGAGTGGCCAAAGATTTTTTTTCACAAGAATATTTGACCACTGACATTGTATAGCATTATGAAGGCATAGTAGTAATAAAAAACAAACTTCCAGTCAGTTTTACTGATTTTAGTTTGTCTTCAGATAATGGACCTTGTCATTGCTTGAACCAGGATGAGTGCCTTCCACTGCTGGGATGAATTGGGACCCACTGACCATTCACAACTTCTACAACCTGTGTCTGTCCTGCTGTGGGTCCTGCTCAGGCCACTGTGACTTGAGCTCTCTCTTTTAGAAAGCAGGTATACTTCATGGGTTCCTCATTGAGTTACTGTGAGAATTAAATAAAAAGGGAGCATAATACTTTAAATGCTTGGTTACACATTATGCCATTGTTAAGGGTATAGATGGTCATATTAATCTTTTTATGTTCAGCAATAAAACAATGGTAGGAGCTTTAATGACATTTGTAAAAACGATGACAGCAAATCTCATCTTTTTGGCCTCTCTCATTCCACCGTGGATCCTTAAGACCTCAGAAAATGTTTGCTCAAAAGTGTGATGAAAGATGAGGTGTTGTCCCCACCCAATCTTCCCCTCAGTTGCCCTTCAGATAGGCCCTGTGTTTCCAGGATTGGGTCTTAGGCAATAAGAAGAAAGGATTTTCATCTCAAGTTCTGGTCTGCAGAGGGGCCCTACCACCTTACCCATTGTATCTGCTTTTGCCTTGCTTTTCTGTTGGAAAAGACAGAGCAGGAAGCTGAGGGCAGCTGGATAGGAGGAGTTCCAATATCAGTGCTGCTTCTTATGGGCTATGTGACTTTGGGCATTTTACTCAACATCTCTGAGCTTAACTACTTCTGCCCACCAATGGAGGTAATATACCCATTTTCATGGCTTACCATGAGAATCAAATAAAATAGCATTCCATACCCAACATGATATCTGGAACACAGTCAGTGCCCAATAAACATTAATTTGTTAATGTCTTCTTTCAAGCCTTTTTTGTGGGAAGAGAGTGGGAGAAGGAGGAAAGGAGGAGAAAAAAGACAGGCTCAAAAGACAAATTATGTGATGTCTGCAGAACACAGCAGGTTTCTTGGACAAGCCGTAAAGAGCAAGAAGCAGCACTCAGCCCAGGCTGTGTCCATGACCACGAGCTCAACCCTGCTGTTTGCAGATGGGGAATTCTGGAATGGCAAATATTAGACCAAGGCAAACGAGGCTTTTGTGACTTTCTTTGGGGCTTCTTTCTGAGGAGTGTCACTTTGTGTGCCAGCTCTCCACCTCCGTCTGTTCCCTGGCCTCCGGAATGTGGCCCCCACGGCAGAGCCTGAATTGTTACCAGGGCAATGACGATGTCCTTGGCTCAGAGTGTGCTGATGTGGGTTTGAATGGCTGGTCAGGGCTTAATGACCAGGAACTCCTGATGTTCAAGAGCAGTGTTGGCATTAAGATGGTATGAAAGCTGGCGGCCCTGTGGAGATTTTTTCATTCCTTCCCCCCACATTCAGATTTTCAATTTATTTTTATCTCCATGTATCCGGGTCAGGAACCATGAGGCTTTTGATCATGGTATTAGGTGGCATATATCTGACCCTGAAACATCCTGTTATGCACTCAATGTTTGTGTCCCCCCAAAATCCATATGTTGAAGTTCTAACCAATGTGATGGTATTAGGAGGTGGGGCCCTTGGGAGGTAATTAGATTTAGATGAGGTCATGAAGATAGAGCACTCAGGATGGGATCTCTTGTAAGAAGAGATCCGCGAGCCTTCTCTCTCTCCCTTTCTCAGCCATGTGAGGATAAGCAAGAAGGTAGCCTCCTGCAAAAAAGCTCTCTCCAAGAACTGAATAGTCCAGCACCTTGATCCTGAACTTCTTGGTCTCTAAAAGTGTGAGAAAATGCATTTCTGTTTTTTAAGGCACACCTGTGGTATTTTGTTATAGCAGCCAGAGCTAAGGCACCTCCTTAGAAATATGCGTTTGCTGGGATTACATACGCCTGGGCTCCAATCCCCATTCTGGGGCTTCACTCCACTTCTGTGAGTCTCAGTTCCCTTGAAGAGTTGGAAGGCACAGGAAACAGAAAAAAGAGTGCTCCACTTACCTCTTTATAATAAACCACCCCAAAAGTTGGCTTAAGACAACAATTATTATCTCTCATAGTTCTGTGTGTTGACTGGGCTCAGTGGGCCGTCCTCACTTGGGATGTCTGGAGATGCACTCATCTGAAGGATGGACATCCAAAATGGCTCCTCATATGTGGTTGTTATATCATGCTAACTCTCATATGGCAGCTCAGTTGGGGCTGTTGACCTGAGAGCCTATTTGTGGCCTCTCTGTGTGGTGTGAACTTATTACCGAATAGGGGTGGTTTCCCACAGGAAAGGCCCCCCAAAAGAACATTCTGAGGAGCTCAGGCAGAAACTTCAAGGCTTCTTATGATCTAGTCTTAGAGGCTCCAGAACATCATTTCTGCTGTATTCTCAGGATCCAGCAAGTCACTTGGATCAGCCTAGCTTCAAAGGGAGAAAAACTAGACTTTGGTACTTGATGAGATGGAAGCGAGATCACAACACAGTGGAGCATGTAGAATAGGAGATAGTGGGGTGGCAATCTTTGACAAATACAGTTGGCCACAAAAAGACAAAAGAATGGGGGGGATAAAGTTGGTTCCCTGTCAGAAGGCAAACCTTTTCATTCTCTAGCTCAGTTTGATTCTATCTATCTCTGTTGCTTACAGCTTTATCAATAGTGGATGTGATCTTAGTCCTGTGGTCCACATCTTTATTCACTGAGTACTCTCTTATAGAAAGACAGTGGCATCTTGCTTCAGCCTCCAGTGACAATCTATCTTCCCCAGCCCTTCACCAGAGATGGCATTCCTTCACTTGATTGCCATTTGGGCCTTCTCCCTGTTCTTGCCCTCTTTTCTAATTTCTAGTGTTTCTTCAAATAGAACTCAAGAGCCACAGAGATGTTCTTCCCCCTTCTCTGAGGATTAGAGAGACTTGGGGATAAGTCAGTATCCCATGCACATAATACCATTGTCCAGAATCTACAAGCTCCCTAACCTGGGAAGCTGGCACCACTAACTACAGGGTACACATGCCCAGTACTTAAACATCTTTCTTATGGTGTGTATTAATCTTCTATGCTGCATACATAGTTACCACAACATTCCAGTTAAAAACAATACTTGTTTTTAATCTCCTAATTCTGTGAGTGTACTTGGCTCAGATGATCACAAGACTGAAATCAGGGTGCTGACCATGCTGAGTTCTCATCTGGAGGCTCTGGGCACAATCTGCTTCCAAGTAAATTCAGTTTCTTGGCACAATTCAGTTCCTTGTGGTTGAGGACTGAAGCCCCCATTTTCTTACTGGTGTCAACCAGATTCACTTGCATCTTCTAGAGGCCACCTGCATGCCTTGCCATGTGGCCCTTTCCATCTTCAAGTCATCAATGGAAATCTCATGTACCTAATCTCCCTCCCACTTCATATCTCTAATTGCCTCTGTCTCTGATTTCCAGACCCACACAGAAAGGTCTCATGAGATTAGGTCAGGCCCCAGACAACCTCCCCATCTTACGGCAAATTGATTTGAGACCTTAATTATATCTGAAAAATTCTTTCACATAAGAAACCAGACTAGTGATTGATTGGAGACTGGAAGAAGGTATGTACATCAGAACTCAAAAGTTTTAGGACCATCTGAGAAGTTGGCCTGCCACACCGTGCTTCACCCCTCCCCAGCAGCACTGGGCAAGACCTAAAGGTTGTGCAGATCAGTAACATCCATTTGGTAAGTGAAGTGCCCTAGCCTCCAAAAGCGATTCTATGAAAGCACCTCCTCTCTTGGCTTCCAGGGAGGGAAGGAGTTTTATCTCAAACAACGTTGGCAGTTCTCAGCAACTCCTTGTCATCTGTATTCCCCTGTCCTCATTCTCACTGCTCGACAAGTGTTTGTGACTGGTCAGAGGCAGAGGCAGCAGCTAATTCTGCTACCCCTTAAAAATCCTTGAGCATGATGCTTGATCTTAGCCTCTGTTGGAGGTTTTGTTTACAATGTGGGCTACTGAGACCTCCTTGTCCTCCAATTCAGGGTTCACATAGCATCTCATCAACATTCTATGACATTATTATTCATTGGGATAATGTACCTTAGAAGCTGTGTCCCAGAGCAAGGAAAGGACCATTGTGCCACTCTCAGACATCAAGACTTCAGAATAATAGCCTAATTCCTTTTCGTGGAAAACAACAAGTAAACACCATCAGACAACACAAGTCCACACTTGCCTATTTCATTACGGAAGGCCAGGGAGCCCCAAGGTGAAGTGTTGTGCCATGCGACACCCTGAGCCAGTCATTTTCTCCTCACTTTATCCTTTACTCCCTGAACAATATTCTCTCCTGCCAGAGAGGTGCCAATTGGGTGGAAACACAGGAAGTTCCCATTGTATTATCAATGCTTTATTCCTTTAACTGGGCTTATGATGTTCATTATTAATTTGTATACATTTGTGTATATCTAAAATATCATATAGAAATTTTTCACCATGGGAAAATGTCCCCACAGAGCCCTATAACATTATATTAACCTCTGTAGGCCTATTTTCTCTGCTGAACTGATGAGCTACACAGAACAGGGAAGCTTACTTTGGTATACACAACCTTGCCCGCAGTGCCTAATACAGAACTGACTCTGAAATCTATTTGTAGACCAGGTGCAGTGTGTCCTGGTAATTTGTCAAGTTGATTTACCTTTCTCTTTCTCATTCTCCAAATTCTACCCAGACAGTAAACCGAGCTCAGCATCACCCTTCCCTGACTCTTTACAGAATCTTGCAGTGATGCATGTAGCCCTCATGGGCATCTCTATGAACATCTATACTCTTTGCAGTGTGTGCTATAAAAGAGGGACACTAAGGAGAATGGGCATTTTATCCAGCATTAAGAAGGAGACATGACTTTGTCTCATGTCATCCCACTAATATTTCTGTGGGGTACATTTGATTGTCACATTAGAGTTCGTTCATGCCAGAATAATACAGTAAGCATCTGTTATTGACCATGTGTTGTAGAAAGCTCTGGAGATTCAGCAATGGAAACACAATAGAGGATAATGTTCTTTCTTCAAGGGGATTTGAATCAAAATAGGAAAACAGGAACCAAGTTCAGGGAGGTCTGTGATCTCTCAGCAAGCCAGAATCAGACCTCAGTACATGGCTGTGATGGTCATTACACGGGGCAGCGTGCTGGGTGTTTCCTGCCCTGCTTCCTTTAGCCTCACAACCCAATAGACTAAGAATACATATTACAAATGAAGGAACTGGCTCCCTGAGCCACTTACATGGCTTGTATGAGATTGTAAAGGTTGAGTAGTGACCCCTAAAACTCCAATCCACGCTGAACCTCAGAATGTGAGCATATATGGAAATATGATCTTTGCAGATGTAGTTAAGGTGAGGTCATACCGGACTGGGGTGGGTTCTAAATCCAGTGACCACTGTCCTCATATGAAGGCTACGTGAAGACACAGAGGAACACACCAGAGGAAGGCCAATGCTGTGGCGAAGATCACCAAGGACTATGGAAAACACCGGAAGCCACGAGAGAGGCCTGGACCTCTTCTCCCACAGAGCCTCCAAAAGAACCCACATGACCGACACCTCGATTTCAGACCCCTGGCCTCCTGAACTGTGAGGCAATAAATTGTTGTCTTAAGCCACCTGGTTTGTAGTAATTTGTTACGACATCCCTAGCAAACTAATACAGAGACTGAGGCCAGAGCCAGGCCCATATTTGGTTCCAGAGTCCAGGCCCCGGTGGCCACTATCTCCTCCCTCAGCAAGGCTGAGGAGAGAATGACCTGAGTGGAGGGAAATGAGCTTTGCAAATTTTGATGTGTTCTTCAAAGGTCATGGATTTTTTTATCATTCCATTTTAGGAGACTCTGTTCCCAACATTATCTGAAAATTCAGTAAAATTTCATTATTAAATAAAATGAGATAGAGGACACAACCCCTCCTCCATTATTAAATCAGTGGTTTAAAATGTTATTTCCAGGGGGTGCCTGGGTGGCTCAGTCAGTTAAACATCCTCCTTTGGCTCAGGTCGTGATCTTATGGCTCATGGGTTCAAGCCCCGCATCAGGCTCTGTGATGACAACTCAGAGTCTGGAGCCTGCTTTAGATTCTGTTTCCCTCTCTCTGCCCTTCCCCTGCTCATGCTCTGTCTCTCTCAAAAATAAACAATAAAAATTTTTTTAAATAAATAAATATATAAAATGGTATTCCCAGAATTCCCCCTGCTTTCACTCTGCCCCTGCTTTATTCAAAATAACATCCTTGTTATCCATGCCCAGGGCTGTGTGAGAAAGCCCCCAAGTAATAACCTGAAAACCAGCAGGTTCTCAGTTGTAATAAATTGCACTAGCAAGTGCACAGCCTGGACGGACAGGGACAGACAAGGGCATCCTGGGTTCACTAAAACTATGTTACATATAAACTTGGTGCTAGATTTTGTTGTTGTTCTTATCATCCAACAACCACTTTAAAAAGTCATCTTTACATGTAATTGGGTTATAAACAGAAAAAAAAAAAAACGGAGTCTGCTCTCCTAAGAGGGTTTTCTCAAAGACAGGATTGGGCTTTTGTCTTGTTTGATTGTCTGTGTCCTCTCTGTTCCCATCACAGCCATGCTCACGCACACACATGCATGCATGTGTATTTGCACACACACACATATATTACACGCTCTACATTTCCCTCAGACCTCACTCACCCCTTTCTATCTTCATGGCCAGCCCCCCTTCTACTGGCCTGTAAGAATGTTAATAATAAAAGCTATATTCATGCCAGGCACTCTTTCATCTCCATGATACATATGTGTAAGATGAGGCACAGAGAGATTATATGAGGTGACCCAGCTCTTTTCCTAATCTTCTTGTATTCTCTCTATAATCCTTTTGTACTGTGTTCAGGCTTTCCTGGGATTTTAAATTCCACCCTATGCCGCTGACTCCAGGATTTCGGACTCCAGCCAGACTTTGCGATCCGAGCTCACATAAACAACTGTATAATTTCATCTTTCCTTGGATGTCTCAGACCTCTCAAATGCAAGGCGTTGGAAACAGAACCCTTCTTCCCGCACACACCTACTAGAAACTATTCCAAAGTGGCCACAACCCTCCCCCATCCCCTCGCCTCTCAGTAAATGTACCACCATCCCTCCATGCAGTTGCTCAGTCCAAAAAACAAAGAATTTCTCACAATTTTTCCTTTCCCATCTCTCCCTTTCTGATCACACAACAGCCAATGTTGTCATTTATATCTTCCAAATATATCCCTAACTAGTCCACGTTTCCCCATCTCTGGTCTTTTCCAGACTCACTAGGAAATAAGAGTCTCCTGATTGGCCTCCTTACTTACACTTGGTCCAAAGGACTTCCCTAAAACCAAAATCCAGTCCAGCATTTCCCTGAATGACATGTAGGACATCGTGTGGTCAGGGAACAGGGCCTTTGCAGTCTTAGGAAACTGGCTAAAAATGCCATTAAATGCTATTTTTAAGACTCCTATGGCCCCTAATTTGATGGCTTGGAAATATTGAATGGCAGGGAATGGAATGCCCTTGTCAGGTCTAATCTGCATGTCCCTGGACACCAGGGCTGTGCCTGACCATCAGGCATCTGCTTGGCCATTAAGACCTGGTCAGCATGACTTCCTTATCACCCTGGCGACCACTCTAGGTTCTGCCGTGGTGGCCACATGCCAGAGGTAGGACAGAAGCAGGGCCCACAAAGCAAGATCAGACCTAACAGGGCCTCATAAGTTGTAGTAATGGGATTGGATTTTATCCAATGAGGCAGGTAGGGAGCGCAGATGAGCTTATCTTCAAGGTTTGGTCTTGTGGGACAGCAGAGCCACAATGTCCAGATCCCAACTTGAACAGCAGGTTGGGGAGCAGGTCTGAAGGCAAGATCCTAGCATCCGAACAACACAGAGCATGATACAGAACATACTAACATGGAGGTATGGAAAGATCAATTCAGTCTTCCTAAGAAGTATTCCTGGACAAAACCATGGAATCAACTACCGGGTCTTTCTCCAAGGCACTCCTCAAAGAAACGTTAAAGCAAGCAGGAGGAAAAAGGCCAGGGATAAAGCTGGAATGTGAGTTAGAGGGAAGAAATAAGACTGATTAGCTGGCTGAAAGAAGAGAGATTTTCAAAGCTCCTCTATAACGGGAGCTACATATGGAGACACACCATGCCACAGTGTGTGATCATGTGGGGTAGGGGACAGGGCACCAGGCTGGAGTCCCAGCTCTGCCACTAAATAGCAAGGAGGCCTCGGGAGAGCCACTTAGTCTCACTGAGCTCCAATCATTTCACACGGAATGTGATTACTGGGGCTCTTTTTAGCAGTCAAATTACAGTATTCTAACAAAAAAAAAACTGAATTATTCCTAGAGAATTTAACATTTAGCAGTCTTTCAGGAGATCATGCAACAAAAAGAGGGATGATTTTTAAGGTGGAGAGAACAGGCTGTGTGGAAGGCGCAAGAAAAGGAGCACACTGGTAGAAACCAGGACTCCAAGATCTGGGGGACAAGGGTGGGGTAGGTTAGGATGGGCGCCTAGAGCCTAAGGGTCAAATTCAGTCCAGGGGCATCTGGGTGGCTCAGACAGTTAAGTGTCCAACCTCTAACTCAGGTCATGATCTCACCGTTGGTGAGTTTGAGCCCCACATCAGGCTCCACATTGACTGTGCAGAGCCTTCTTGGGATTCTCTCTCTCTCTCTCTCTCTCTCTCTCTCTCTCTCTCTTTCTGCCCCTCCCCACTTGTACTTCTCTTTCTCTCTAAATAAATAAATAAATAGATAGATAGATAAATAAATACATCAAATTCGGTCCTGATCATTGTTAATGTTCCTAAGAAGCCTGATTTGGAGCTGAGGGACACATATTTGGAGTGGGGGATGCCACTGTGATTGTTGAGCTAACCAGCACTTAAGGGAAGGGGATGCCACAAAGGGATGCGACTTGCAATCCGCTCCTGACATTCCTGGTGGGTGTTCCAGTCCTCTGCCCTGTGTCCCCGCAGCGCTGTGTGCTCACCCCTTCCACGGCACAACCTGCAGCCACCACGTTGCTTTTATATTTATTGTTTCATGATATCAGACTCTAGCTTTCTGTTTAGGATACTCAGAACATAGAGGCCAACTAAAAAAAATTTTTAATTGAAAAGCACCTGTAATCCAATCATCTAAAACTTCCTCAGTAAACCATCTGGTGGATGCCTCTTGGGCATCTTTTCCTATGTGTGCGTCTGTGAGTTTGTGTGTACCATCAAAATTAGGCTCATAGTATCCACGTCCTTTCCTAATCTGTTTTTTTCAACTCATAATTTCTGTATAGGAACTAATTCCAATGTCCACTCTTATCCACCTGTATCATAACATGTAGGGGCCGCCTGGTGTTTCACAGCATATTCTGGGTAACCACTCCGCGGCCTTTGACTACTGGGTTGTTCCTAACATTTCACTTTGATAAATAAGCCATGGTGAGTACTCCTGTATTCATACCTTTTCACTTTTTTCTAAATACTTATTTAGGATAAATCCCCAGAAATAAATTTCTCTTATTAAAGAGATATTCACTTTTAACGATTTAGAATATACTGCTAAATATTTCTTTGGAAAATCTCTCTCTCTTGAGCGGCACCTGAAGGTTCCTGTTTCCCCACAACCTGGCAAACACTAGGGGTTATCATTCTTTCTTCTCTCGACCTACTGGGAGAGCAATGGTATTTTACTATTTTATTGTCTGTTGTGTTCCCTTCGTTACTGATGTGATTAAACCACTTAATATATTTATTAATCATTTCTGTTCTTTTCCTTTTGCAAATGACCAGTTAGTTCATTTTCTCTGTCCATCTTTCTGTTGGGGCATTTGCCTTTGTTTTTAATGATGTAAAAATGTTTTTATGAAGATAAGTTTTTGTCATTGATATTGCAAAAATATTTCAATCCAGTCTGCCTTTGTCATTTTAACGTTGTTTATGGCATTTTAACTGTTCAGAATCTGTTTAGTGTGATGTAGCCATATTTAGCTTTCGTTTCTTTTATGGTTTCTGCCTGGGGTCAGGCTTTGAGAGCTTGTCTCCACCCTGTGATTACGTAAATGTAAACCAGATGTCAGCTTAGTCACTCCAGCTGTGACAGCTGCAGTCACAGGCTGTATATGTAGGAAGCTCAGCCCATTCACCAGTTTCCATAATAAATCCACTCATACCAATTGTTTTGTGGAGATTGTGGGAGGGCACAAAGGTGGGGCTTCATGATGAAGGACACATCACCATTAAGTACAACGACCCCACCATCAGTTTCTCTTCTTGCCAAATCTCCTTTCTATTTCTCTCTAGTGAATACCAAAAGTTCGTTTATTATGCAGAACAATTAATGAACCATCTTTTGATATGTAAGCATTCCTTGAGGGTCTTGACCTGTAACCCAATCATTTCTTCCAAATAAATATCCCACTGCCTTCCAAAAGATTTTGGTGCTCATGTATCTTTCCAACTCATTACATAAATATGTTGCTATATTTTCCTCTAGTGATTAATAGTTTTATACTCAACATTTGAGTAATTCTGTTATTATTTGTGTCTGGACTATACAACTGCAAGATGACTTTTGGAATTCTTGCCTCCCCCAGCCCCAGCCATGGATTGGGAGCTAGAGGAGAGTAGCAGGTGTATTTGTTCTCTTTTGTGTCTTCAGTTCTTTTCACAGCACCAGATGCATAGTAGGTGCTGAATAAATAAATATTGACTAAATGGGGAAAGTGCAGGGAAACATTATTGAGGCCAGGTTTGGAATTTCCCCCGGCTTGCCGTCTCCAAAAGAAATTCAAGAACTTTCTCCACTGGACTGACTGGAATTTTCCATCTTTGTTTAAAGTGCTCTGTAGGGAAGGATTTGTTTTAGCCTGCCCTGGATCTCTTTTCCTTTCTTTTGGTGACTCTGCCTCGATTTCCCTTTGAACTGAGGGTGAGCAGGGTGAACTGCTTTGGGCCGATCAGAACACTGTGTCCCTATGGCCATTTCATTGTTTTGGGGATGGGCATGAGACTTAAGCCAGACCATTGATGGGTTCTCCAGGACTGGTGATGGAAGTTTCAGGAAAGAGATGCTCTCTTTGCCTGGGATGGGGGAGTTAATGTATTAAACTGAAAATAGTGTGGAGAGATGGTCTATAGTGACCATCTTGGTCAACCTGCAGAAATAAGCCAAGCTAGAGGAATGCAGAATTGGGAGATGAAGATAGATTTTTTTCAAAGATTATTTGAACACTGGCTCTAGGTTTCATTCCCCTCTTGGCCAATTTGAGCTAGATTGTGGTCTCTTGAACCCCTACCAAATATTGTTCACAATCCTGACTGAGACAGACTAAGTATGACCTCTATATCAGAGACCCGGGCTTATAACACAAAGATGTCAGAATCATTGACAATCTTGGTCATTGTTGTCCCGGTCTATCCCTATAAGCTTCCTAGGGTATGCCAGAATCCATAAATAAGGATCTTCCTGGAATAGAGCATTAAGTAGGATTGATTGAGCCCCTACTATGCATCATGCATCATGAATACACTTGTTATCTCTATACTTTCCACCAGTTATGTAATGTTACTCATGAGGAATGGAGGCTTTTACTAAATCATATCAAATGTACAAACCACCCAAGTGGTAAGTGAGCAGCAGTCATGTGGTGGTTATGAGTGTGGTCTCTGGAGCTAGAGCATTTACACACTATATCCAATTCGGCTACTTAATCTCTGCAAGACCTTGGAGAAGTTATTTAAATTGTGTGTGCCTCACTTTCCTCATCTCTAAATGATGGTAATAAAAGAACTGCCTTATAGAGTTGTTTGAAGGACTCCATGAGAACATATAGAGAACAGAGGCTGCCAATTGGTGAGTGCTCAATAGGAAATTAACTTGGTTTCTTGCTATAAGTAGGCTAGGCTGGATAATCAGAAGCCCATATCACTAAGAAAATCACACTGTCACTGCAGTACCCCATAAATAACCCTAAATTCACTTTAATATAGTGCTACCAGGGCCCTGTTTTGGTTGTTTAACTTGGATACCCAACACATTCCCCCACCTCTGTATCATCCTGATCATAGAACAAGGAGGATATGAAGAATGGGGTACTGGTATGGTCTTTTTCTCAGAGTGGAGGAACATGTCTGGTAGAGAATGTGTGTGTGTGTGTGTGTGTGTGTGTGTGTGTGTGTGCGTGTGCACCTGAGTGGGGGGAGGGGACTGATAACATTATGTGGGCCCTGAATCAACTCACAGAAGGTAGCTTGGTCTTTGTGCTTCCCATTTATGGGAGCCAATGCACCTTACTTTTCCTCAAACAAATTAAGTACAACCTTTATCAAAACCAAAATGGTCCAAAATATACAGTCTCCTAAATTTTTAAAGGACTTTGTAGATGAATATTACTTTCCCCCAACTCTTGAAGAATTATACCTCTCAGCCAGAGCAGAAGGCTACTCCATTCATTCATTCATTCATTCACTTATTCATTCATTCACTTTATAAATTCTTATTTAGTATTTACTCTGTGCCCACATGACTTAATTGTTTCTGCGTTGGCTATGACATTAGAGGGGTGGTCTCACTTTGGTCACCATAAGTCTCTCTTTCTTTTTTTGGAAAATGGTGCTAAATATCCCTAACATTCCTTGTTCTGGTGACCAAACAAAGACTTCTATTTTGAAAACTCTGAGGTGCTCTATAAAGATGGGATGATAGCTCTATGTTCTGGAAATCTGAGCAGGGAACAAGACTTCTACAGTATTATTAATGCTGATTTTACAGCTCTTTGGGGAAACAGGTAGAATGTAATGGCTAGTTAAAATGTCTGTGGTAAATTAGTCTTACCACAAAGATTCTGTATGTGAATTAGCACAGGGTGACACATGGTGGTAAACATGTAAGTCTAAAATTGTCTATCGATTACATGAATTTTTTTTCACTTTCATAGAGTTTTGAAGGCATTCGTTCAAAGGCAGAGTAGAGCAATAAAGTACATATCTTGTCACTGTAAAATAAGGTAAGCATAATAAAAATTTCTAAAATGTACTTTCTAAGCACTCACTATGAGCCAGGCACTGTGTGAAGAACTCTGTGGGATTTTCTCTGTTAAATTTCACACTGCCCTCTAAGTTCTCCTCATTTTGTAGATGAGGAAACTGAGAGAGGTTGTAAATCCAGTCCCAAATCATAGTACTTGTAGAAGAAGGGGCAAGTCTACAGTAGATTTAGTTTCTTAAAGAATGTCCTGGAGAAGCCTCCGTAGAAGGTTCAGCATCTGAAGTAGGTATTTTAACGTGGTAGAACTTGGACTTGGAAAAGAAGGAGGCAGGAGAAAGAGTGTGAACAACATGAAGAAAAGCATGGAAGTGAGGAACAAGTTGCATGAATGGGACACAGATTGCAAAATTGATTGGGGAATAAGTTGTTTGAATTCAAGGTAAAATTAAGATTGAAAAAATATCTTAGGGAGAGACTGTGGAAGGCTTTGAATGGCAGGGTCAGGAGTCTAAGCTTGTTTTATAGGCAATGGGGAGAAATAGAAAGTTAAAGCCATGACATGTCATCATCCAAATGCTACCCAAGGAGACCACTCAGCCTGCCGTGTGCAGAACAGACAGAAGAGAATGATCTGGGCCCAGGGAGACTGAGTAGGACACTACTCCAGCACTGCAACAAGACAGACTTTGTGTCTACAAGTGAAATGTGAAGAGGAAATTTGATTGTCAACGCCAAGGAGATGTCTTTCTGATGACCTATTTAAGACATTTGGGTTTTGTTTGCTGGCTTTGTTTTTGCAGAGAATCAGCTCTCTGGCTTAAAGTCTAGTAATGCATGTGATTGCCTTTAAGATTTTGCAAACACACAGGGAGAGAAAAGGCTACCCTCCCTGCAGCTTCTTGAGATTTCCTCATCCAAAGACTTTCTCTTCTTGCCAAGAATGTGCATGACTTGAGCCAGCTAGTTCTGGCAATGTTCCCTTATTCCTCCTGGAGCCCCACCCCCAGCAGGGCTCTCACCGGGGCCCACGCTCCATCCAAAAGTTAGAAAACCTGCCAAAGCCTCCGAGCTTCCCATATGATCCCACTCCCTCCCAGTTCAAGTTTGGCCTTCTGGCTGAAAATGGGATATTTTGGACTTTGAAGAAAACATGCTCTGTTTCGTCCCATGGCATCTCCAGCGTGAAGGGAAATAGACTGGCCTTTGTTACTTTGTCCACGGTAGAAGATTACGGGCGGTCCCCAAAGCTGGGGGTGGGGTTGGTGGCAGGAGGTAAGGTCTGGTCAGTTGACTTAGCATAAGGCCTGCATTGTCCTGGCGGCCTCTTGGAGAAACAAAACTTTCCAAGGAGCTGAACTGCCCACTTGGGCTCAGAGCCTGGCGGGCCTGATTACCAGCAATTTTTCCTGAATGTTTCTCATCTTCTAGGATCTTCTTGGGCCTTGAACATAGCTGCCACATTGATATGCAGGGTGGTATCTTCCTCACATGGGCTCTTTTGTGAAACAAAAGGCAAAGCCGAAGAACCTTGAGAATCCAAGGCTGTGCATGCACGCAGGCAGCTGATTCGTACAGACAGTAACATGGAAATGCCACCATTAGCTAGCAAGCATTTATGAAATACCTGCTCCAGGACAACCCCTGGACTGGGCATAGCTTAAATTTGAATCCAAAACCCCTGCCCCTGAACTCACGTTCTCTCCACCAACCCAGTGTTTTGTTCTGTTTATTTTTGTTTAGCAGTAAAATCTTCAAATAAATCTTACCTAGAGTGCAAACTTGCAAACTCTATCTAAAATTACAAGTGGCATGCTAGTATAAACAGAACCTATTTGTTTAAAATTATAATAGATAATTGAAAGACAGTGAAACCAATGAGTCATTTCTAATTAACACACAAAAAAATTAAAGTGGAGGGCACAGATAACAGTTATAGTTCTCCGTAAGCTTCAGAATCTATTTTTTTTTATTTTACAGAGAGAGAGAGAGAGAGAGAGAGAGAGAACACAGCAGTGGGGAGGGACACTGAGAGAGAATGAACCTTAAGGAGTCTCGGGGCTCAGTATGGAGTTGGATGCAGGGCTCAATCCCATGACCCTGGGATCATGACCTGAGCTGAAATTGAGAGGTGGCTGCTCAACTGACTGAGCCACCCAGGGGCCCCCAGAATTTATTTTTGAATTTTGTTTTTGTTGTCAGAATTGAACAAAGGTCTTTTCTACACAGATACATAGCTGCGAAGATTGGCAGTTCCTAAATAGCTAATCTTGAAGTCTCAGCATGCTCATTCTTCAGAAATTTAGTCCAAATATTATTGAGCTGAGTTGCTATTAATATTTAATTATGCATAGGTAGATGCAGGGAGAATGAACAAAGGATTTTTTTCAGTGAATGGTTATATAGCTATTTTAAGCTGGGCAGCTAGAGGCTTCTTGGAGAAAGTGATGTTCAATTTTTTTGAGTGGGGAGGGGAAGATGGGAGGGGAGAGAGAGAGAGAGAGAGAGAGAGAGAGAGAGAGATGGAATCTTAAGTAGGTTC
The DNA here is from genome assembly GCA_028646485.1 of Cryptoprocta ferox. Taxonomy (NCBI): domain Eukaryota; kingdom Metazoa; phylum Chordata; class Mammalia; order Carnivora; family Eupleridae; genus Cryptoprocta; species Cryptoprocta ferox. The sequence continues at coordinate 181,151,700 of CM053567.1, read as the reverse complement.
CATACTTATCATGAAGGATGGAGCCCGTGCACAGCTTGAACTCACAACCATGAGGTCATGACCTGAGCCAAAATCAAGAATCAGACACTTAACCAACTAAGCCACACCATCGCCCCTGTGATGTTCAGTTTTACACACACACACACACACACACACACACACACACACACATTTTTTTCTTATGAAAATTTTCAAGCACACACAATATAATGAATACTCATATACTCATCACCCAACCTCAACAGTTATAAACATTTTGGCCACTTCCTTTCTTTTATCTCACTTATCCTTCCTAGATGTTTTGCTATTATTGGAGTATTTTCCATGAAATAAAAGACATCATGTCATTTCTCCCATAAACACTTCATATTTTTTAAATTTAAAATTTAAACATTTTTTAATGTTTTATTTATTTTTGAGAGAGAGAAAGAGAGAGAGGGAGAGAGAGAGAACAAGCAGGGGAGGGGTAGAGAGAGTAAGATACAGAATCTGAAGCAGGCTCCAGGCTCTGAGCTGTCAGCACAGATCCCGATATGGGGCTCTAACTCATTAACTGTGAGATCATGACCTGAGCCAAAATCAGACACCTAACCGACTGAGCCACCCAGGCACCCCAACACTTCAACATTTCTAAAAAAAAGGACTAAAACAGCAACAACAACAAAGTTGCAGTATCATTAATATACTTTAATGTTGAGTAACTATTCCTTCATATTATTCAGTGCCAAGACTGTGGTCAAATTTCCACTTACTTTTTTGCACAGGAGCACAAGGAGCAGAAAGTACCAAGGTCTGAGGTGGGAGCTGGTTTGGCATTTGTGGAACCAAGAGAAGGCAGGTGTAGTGCAGGCACAGGTCCACAAAAACCAGACCTGCAGTAAAATAATGTAAACACTAAAACTAAAAGCCATTAGTTCTTAGGGATTGGAATAGGATTGGTATTACAAATAGCTCAAGGTCAGAGTCAAGGAGACTGGCATGGCTTATAAAAGGAAGGAGAACTCGATGAGCCTTGGAGAGGATACAAATCAAGTAAGACTTCCTGGAAGAGGTCCTGAAGTTGTACGGGGTCTGGAAGTCAATTCTACAACCATCTGTTTATGCAAAGAACCTAAATTCAATTACTCTCATGGTCCTGGCAAGTCAAGTAAATGAGTGGAGACCGTGGGTAAACTAGAGGACATGGTGGGGACTGAAGAATACTGAGTGAAGCACTCATGTCCCATCTGAAAGGGGCTGCCATCCCGTAGGCACCAACAAATTGTTTCCATGAAGGTATGCTATCTCATGATTGCAGTGTCTTTTTGTTCTTATTGTTTTATAGCTGGAAATCCATAACTCTGTATAAAATATTCTGAATTTTTTAAATCTAGGCAACTACTTTAATTCTATAAAACTTTTCATTCAGTTGAAGCCTTGATTGGGCCATTGGTTTACAATCTTTAGTTTCTGTAATAGTGGTTAAGGCCTTGGGCTGAGGCACTCTGCCTAGTTTTAAATCCTGGCTCCATCGCTTACTGGCTGTGTGATCTTGGGAACGTCTTTGCCTCTCTGAGCCTCAGCAAAATGGAGACAATAGTTAGTCTGGAGTACATTGAATGGTGACCCTCTTGGGGCACCTGTGTGGCTCAGTCGGTCGAGCATCCAACCGGCTCAGGTCATGATCTCACAGTTCATGGGTTCGAGCCCCGCGTCGGGCTCTGTGCTGATCCCTAGCTCAGAGCCTGGAGCCTGCTTCAGATTCTATGTCTCTTTCTCTCTCTGCCCCTCCCCTGTTCACGCTCTGTCTCTCCCTATCTCTCAAAAATAAATAAAATGTAAAAAAAAAAATGGTGACCCTCCAAAAGATAGTCCAGTCCATGTCCTAATCCTTGGAACCTGTGAATGTGACCTTATTTAGACAAATGGTCTTTGCAAGTGTAATTAAATTAAGGATCTTGAGACAAGACCATCCAGGATAGCCAGGTGGGCCCTAAATCTGATAACAGGTGTCATGGGAAGAGAAATACAGAGGAGAGGCAGAGACTGGAGCAATGCTAACAGCCACCAGCAGCTGAACCAGCGTATGGAACCATTCTCCTCCAGAGCCTGTGTAGAGAAACATGTACCCACCTACACCTTGATTTCAGATGTCTGGCCTCTAGACCAGGTGAAAAAAATTGATTTCTATTCTTTAAGTCATGAGTTTGTGGACAATTGTTTTGGCAGCCATAGGAAACTAACATACTCTTCTTCACAGTGCTCTGAGATGAAGTCAGATGCTGCACACAGGGTAGACTTAGTGAAGGTTAACACTTCCCCTTAATTAGCACTTGTTAAATGATGTGAATGTCTCCCACCTAGTTGGTTATGCACAGAGAACTCACCATGGCAGTAAGTAATTTCTGCTTTGGGCCCCTCTCTTACATGATCCCCTTATAAAGTATTCCTCATGTTATCTGTTTTTGCAAAAACTGCAAAAGTAAGACATGTTTGTATTGTTCTTCCAGGAGAGCCCACCACGCTGTGTAAGCCTCAGGCCCCACAAGATCTGATCTGGCCCTATTTATTGGCCATGAGGACTAAAGGCCTGGCCCCTCGATCTATCACCAGGTAATATTTATTGTGCACTTGCTACATGGCAGGCACTGTGAAGCTGAGTTAACTCAGACCTGGAAGCGGAGGGAGAAGGAAGGAAAGATTGTGGTTCTTCACATTGCCCTGACTTCTGCCCCAACTCTGATACTCCAAAGAGCCATATTTGTTCATATCTTGCCTCATGCCACCAAAGAAGTGAGATGAACCCCAGGAAACAGTCAATACCATTGCAAATCTCAAAAATGAAAGTGGCATCAATGAAAATACTGAGTTGAGCAGGGCCTTTGTGGATGCAGCATCTATGAGAATGAGTAGGAAGTCCCAAAGTGAGGCAAGGGTGGGGAGGACCCTGTAGAGAGGAAGCATTAGGATCGGGAATACTGGCTGGTGCTTGGCAGATGGGGTGTCAGAGGGGCCGCATGATGGTCATGCAGCCAGCAAAGTGGTCAAGTGCAAGGTTGCCTGGTCTGTGGGTACCTGCTGTGGAAACTGAACTTCACCTGTTGGAACCTGGGAGGCACTCAAGGGTTGTGGGAATGGAAGTGACAGGACTGGATTCACTGGTGGTGCAAGGTGACACTCAAGACTTTACTTGTGTGATTTGGTTTTAGATCCTTGTAAGATCCTCTGTTCTTTTCTACCTTTTCCTACAACTTAAAAAAAATTTTTTATTATTATTATTAGTTAACATACAGAGTAGTGTTGGTTTCAGGAGTAGAACCCAGTGATTCATCACTCACATATAATACCCAGTGCTCATCCCAACAAGTACCCTCCTTAATGCCCATCAATCACCTAGCCCATTCCCCCACCCAACATCCCTCTAGCAACCCTGTTTGCTCTCTGTAGTTAAGAGTCTCTTATGGTTTGTCTCCCTCTCTGTTTTTATCTTATTTTTCCTTCCCTTCCCCTATGTTCATCTGTTGCGTTTCTTAGGTTCCATGTATGAGTGAAATCATATGATATTTGTCTTTCTCTGCTGACTTATTTCACTTAGCAGAATACACTCTAGTTCCATCCACATTGTTGCAAATGGCAAGATTTCATTCTTTTTGGTCACCAAGTAATATTCCATTGTTTATATAGAGAGAGCCCGTTTCCTACATCTGGTTATCTTACCTTTATGTCTGCCTCTGTAACTGGTAACCCAGGGTGGTCACATGATCCAAGGTAGGCCATCATTTTCTCTTTCTCAAAATGCTGAGGGTTAAGTTGGGACTCACAGGTGTGGCAGAGATGGGTGGTGTTAGAGTTGAGCTCTCTGGTAGTAATCATAGGAGAGAGGTTCACCTGTTCTTTCCTCCCAGGCCCCTGGGGCTGCCTTGCTCCACGTCTTTCTTGCAGCTTTGTTATTGATCCTCAGTTCTGTGAGGTCATTGTGTGCTAAAGGTAGAACCTGTTTATGGCATTTGTCATTAACCTTTAGGCATATTTACTCCCAAACCTAACACTTAATCTTTCCCGCCACACCTGGCTAATGACTTGACTCCATAGTCCATTAGTTAGTTTCAGATTTTGTCACTTACTAGTAAACAATGGCTTTGGGCAGAGAAGATTGGATTTTATTATTATTATTATTATTATTATTATTATTATTATGTTTTATTTTAGAGAGAGAGTGAAAGAGCACATGAGAGCAGGGAAGTGAGGCAGAGGGAGAGAGAGAGAATCCCAAGCAGGCAGCGTAGAGCCCAACTCAGGGCTCCATCTCACAACTGCAAGATCACAACCTGAGCCAATATCAAGAGTCAGGTGCTCAACCAAAAGAGCTCCTAGTCGACCTTCAATCAGTTTGTTTAATTAAACAAACTGATTGAATTAAATTAAAACAAACAAAACTTGAAATGGAGAATCTTGCATTTATCCCTGTCCAATCTCATGATTCTGATTTCACCTTAGCTTTTGACTCTCAAAGTGATTTTGAATTTTGATTCTATCATTACCCTATCTTCTCTCCCTCTCAGGTTTGTTTCACTTCAGATTTTCTCATAAGCCCTCCATGTTTTTCCCAAGGTGAAGAGAGAGGAGCACTTCAGAAATAAATAAATGTGGGGGAGGACTTTGGACTTCCACTGGCCATGGAATTATGGAGTTCGAGTCAAGTTACCAAGACTTCAAGGGGCGGAGGGATCCCAGATGATAAGTGGGTTACCCTTGGGAAATCTAACTTCACACAAAACTGCAAAGGCAGGCTGATTTGCACCCTCCTGCTAGGAGATCATTAACATGCTGAGGCCACGGGAGCAAGTGGAAAGAGTCATAAATGTGGAGGCAGAGTGAAGGGGCAATGAAATCAAATGCAGCTACTTCCGGGCCTCCCAACTCTGCTATTACTCTTGGTCTAGCAAAAAGCCTCTCTGGTTGCTTTCCCTCTGTACTACATGGAATAGAAAAGTCAGCCTTCTCCCCATGCTGATGCCATCTTTTTGCAGTCATGGATTGAGAATCGCTTCCAGAGATCACTGCCTTGTTAACTGTTATTGCCAGGCTGAGCAGACTAAGGTCATCCCTCTGAAACCAAAATCCCTTTTCAATTTTTTAATGGTCTGGTAAGACCAGCTGAGGAAAGTCTCCAGACTAAGATATAGCATCCATACACTGTGAAAGTGAAAACTGCTCTTGGGGCAGGGTGAGGAGGTTTGTGCGAGCCATCAACCCTTTCTCACCCCCGCAATCCCACTTTTGTGCATCTTCTATACAGGATTTCAGCATCAAATCTTACCTAAATAAGGGGTTCTGCATTAAAAAAAGGATTTGAAAACATCTGTTCCTTGGTACTTTGGGAACTTAATCTGTCTCCTATTTGTTTTGGGGTAGGAGCAAAAGGAGATAGATTATTTGAGGAAAGTACTCACTCTGCCCATAGATATTCCCTTGATTCACCTGGAGGTAGTTGTAGCATAGCCATCTGTATTTTGTTAATTGCAAGAGATAAAATCCTTCCTCAAGCAGACTTAACAACAAGGAGACTTCACTGGCTTATGTAATTGGAAAATTCAAAAGATAACTTGCTTCAGGTGTGGCTGGATCCAGGTGCTCAAAGGCTATCATCAAGTGGTTACTGCTCTTCTCATCCAGTGATGCTTTCTTTTGGGTTGGTTTCTTAATTAATCATGTTCATAGGACCATTTCTATTTTTATTTTATTTTTTTAATGTTTATTTATTTTTGAGAGAGAAAGAGAGAGAGACAGAGTGTGAGCAGGGGAGGAGTAGAGAAAGAGGGAGACACAGAATCCAAAGCAGGCTCCAGGCTCTGAGCTGTCAGCACAGAGCCCGACATGAGGCTTGAACCCACAGATCGTGAGATCATGACCTGAGCTGAAGTCGGACACTTAACCGACCCAGGTGCCCTTCTTACGACCATTTTAAAGTAATCATCTTGTTCAGAAGAATGCTGACTGGCCAGCCTAGATAATATGTCCATATTTATGGGGAGGCTGATAGGTAGGGAAGGGGCAGTCTCTGAAAGGAAAAGAAAGAATATGTTGCCAGAATAAAAGGAAAGAAGTATTGGTGGACAAAATGATAAAATATATGTATCCAGTTAGAAAAGAACAGGGATCCCAGAAACTAAGGCACATGTAACATATGGATAGAGATGGCGTGGCATATCAGTGATGAAATGAGAAGCTACTTAATAAAGAGTGTTGATAAAGTGGTTACTCATACTGGAAGGGAAACAAAAGGGAAAATTGAATCACTACCTCACACTATATACTACAAGTGAATTTCAGACAAATTAGGAATCCAAGTAGCAAACTAAAAACTTTTATGTAATACATTGAGGAATATCTTTCTCCATCTGGGGTAAGGAAAGATATTTTTTTAAGACACAGAAGCACTAATTTTAAGAGACTGAATATAATTAAGAAATCCCATTGATCAAAAATAGATACAGTAAGGAAAATGAAGATTCAAACTATAAACTGGAATATATATATACTATCTATAATCAACAAAGGATTAGTAACAAACTATAAAATATCAAAATGTATAAAGAACTCTTACAATTCAATAACTGTATGATTAACAAGCCAGTAGGAAAAGTGGGCAAAATACATGGAAATATATATTATAAACAAAAAAATACATGTAATGAACATACTTGTGAAGAGTTGCTCAGTCTCGTTGGTAATTAGGGAAATGCACATCAAAGTCCTAATGAGATGTGATTTTATAATTATGTAATGGAGAAAAATTTTAAAGTCTGTGAATAACAAGTTTGATGAAGTTGTGGAAAAAAAGAATTCATCTGTACTGCTGGGGGGAATGTGACTTGGTGTAACCATTTTGGAAAACAGTTTGGTATTATGATGTAAAGTTGCACGCTCATCTATCTTAGAAAGGAGCACTTTCACTCCTAGGTGTGACCCCAAATGGATCTCTTACACATGTAAATCGGCAGCCATGACAAGATACTCATAATGGTGCTGATTTTAATATCAATTGAGAAAGAACCCAAATGCCTATTGACAGGAAAGTGGATAAGTAATTGGTGATATATTTAGACAACAGAATATTGCATAGCATGGAAATAACTGGATGAGGTTACATAAAACAATATAGATAGATCCTAGCAACATAATGTCCAGTGAAGACCACATATAGCATGATACCTTTTCAATACCATTCAGTAACAACTGAAACCAAAAAATATCTCTTTCAGGCATACATATATACATGATAAAACTGTTCAAAAAGAAAAAAAAAACAAGGAAATGACAGATGCAAAATTTAGGACAGCTGTTATCTCAGGGTGAGAAGGAGAAGGTAATTAACAGGTGAAAAGCAAATAAATAGGTTAGGAAGTTCTAGCTCTGGAGGTCCCAGGCTGCTGGGGATTCACTATGTGGCCTGACTGTGACAGTGTGTAATGAACTGAGGGTTTCTATCTAATTCTGTGTCCCAGAGATCCATTTCGTTTTTAAATGGTAAGCTGAGCTGATACATGTGAATTTGAAGGCAAAAATCAGTGCCAGAACAATAAAATTTGAAGTTATTGGTACACAGAAGACATTTAAAGCCCTGGGAAGGATCAAGATGAAGAGGGAGAAGACAAAGAGAGAGGAAACCCAACCAACCAAGAAAGTCAGGCTCTTGAGGAAGGAGAAAACCCTGTAGAGTGCAGGGTCATGGAGCTTAAGAGAAGAAAAGTATCTGAAGAAGAAGCCAGTGATTAATAGTGTCAGGAAAAGTCAGGTGGAAGAACTGATGGTTGGATTTGGCAAGCTCAAACTCATCGTTGACCCTGAGTAAAGATGGTCCTGGAGAGTGGGGGAGACAAATCCTGTATATCTCTGGTACCACCACCTGGGGTCTGAGTCCACTCATTTCTCTCCCAGGTGGCATATCTGCCTCTTGTCCCTCACCCGTCTACCCTCACATCACCAACATACAGGCCCAACCATGACAGTTCCCTACTTATATCTGTTGGTGTCATATCTTTATGACAAGTCCCCTTCACAGTCAAGCCCCAAGTGATCTTTCTTGCTCCATTTCCCACACCCAGAACTCCTGTCACTCCAGACTGTTTTAAATTTCTCAAGTCATGTGCTGCCTACCTTCAAGTCCATGTCCATGGCCATGTGGGACCTTTCCCCAGCAGGCAGTTTCTGAGACTTTGCTTCTGTAACCATGGCGTGTTCTCAGACTGTTCCTGGCACTCCTCCTCTTCAGCTCACTGGGCAGTACATGCAGCTCACTGAGAGATGTGGTCCTCTCACTTCTGATTCTGGCTCTGCCACAAATATGCTTAGTGACTTAAAGTAAAGCCCCTCCCTACTCTGGGTCCCAACATCCTAATTACTGAAATGAGGGAGTCTGACTGAGGTGGTTGTGAGAGGCCTTCCACCTGGAATATTCTCTAATTCTAGGGACAGTGATGTAGACTTATCTTCAAGACTCCTACCGCCCAACTTGTAAAAAGAGAGGCCATAATCTTCTGCTAATTTGAAACTCATCTGGCCTTTGGCTAGTGAAGAAGAATTGGGGGTGAGGGAGACACAGTGAGAACCTTTATGTGAAATCCACTTTGCTGGGTGTTTCCATACCTAGGATCAGGACTGTGATGGAGTAGTGTCATTTCCCTCTGACATGTCAGTTGGCCATCATCCAACATTGGCTGATGGACCCTTGCTGAGGCCAACATGGCCAGTTCTTGGTTTCAAACACTTCTTTAGTTTGCCAAGTCTTTGGGGATCGAAAGGTAACTTTATTTTAAAACATTTGTTGTGTGACAGTGAAAGTACTCCTCATTTTGAAATGTCCAGTGACGAATAGTTTTATTTTTATACCCACCATTTCCTTATGAAGAAATTAAACAAATAAACAGATGCCTCCTTCTCAGTCTCTCCCTCTCTGTTTGGCTTGGGTCCACAGACAATACAGTGCTTTCTGCACCATCTGCTGGCTCTGTAAAGGTAATTAACAAATGCGCACTATTCCCAGATGAGGCTGGTTTATAAAGGACAAATCACGCCAGGCAAACAGGAGAAGAACAAAATAAGAGCATGGCAGGCATGCTAGGTGGCCAAATCCCAGACTCCACTGAAGTGTGTTCTTACAGCCACTTGTCAATTTTAACTCCTGAAAATGAATTCAAATGGATTTAAGTAAGGGAATTGAATATTACCCCTGCTGGGAGGCCCTGAATAAGAAGTGAGGACAATTTCAGGGTGTCCAGTAATTTTGTCTGTCAGATTTTATTTTCTGCCTTTATTTATGGTAATTTTTAAAAGAGGGAGAAATAAAAACATATGTCAATGAAAGCTCAAGATAGAACATCATCTGGAACACTGAATTCCAGCTTCAGAGGCAGACAGATTCTGTCTCTCACTAATTATCTGACCTTCAACATGTCATTTTGCCACTCTGAGACTTGGCCCCACACCTGTACGTTGGGAAAAATAGAAATACCAAACTTTCAGGGCTCTAACAATGAATGACAACAAATTCAGGTCAGGAGTCTCATCCAGGGCCTGGCTAGCACTGTGCCCATTATAAGTGGTGGCAGTCGTTGTTGTTGTTGTTGTTGTTGTTGTTGTTAAATTTATCATTTTCAGGTGAGGATCCTTGACAGATGGCCTAATCCACCCTCAGCTGCAGGGGATTAATAGTCCTTCTAGCAAGACCTACATCCTAAAAGGGGCAGAAGCATTGTGAATAAAAGGGGGAACTGGAGCAGTTGATCTTAACAGAGAAAGTAAGTCCTAAAAGTATGTGTTTGGCGGCAGAAAGACACAACTACAGGCTATACATGTTCAAAATACATAAAAACCAACAAAGCAAGTGCTCCTTTGGACTAAGATTAAGGGTTGAAGTAGGAGATGTATGGGAATTTAAAAAATGAAAAGAAATTAAAAGATGGGTTGCAATAAGACTAAAATATAAATTGCAGAAATAGAGAATTGTCTTCCTGGGAATGAGGAAGTGCTTACGTGGCATGTTTAAAGTTAAATTGGATCAAGTAAGAGATTGTCCTCCGTAATCTTACAGAGGCTCTGAAAAGAGATAAGTGTGATGATGATGATAATGATGAAGATGAAGATGATGATGATAGTGGTGATGATAATGATGATGATGGTGGTGGTGGTGGTGGTGGTGATGGTGGTGATGGTAATAAATGTTTCTTTGTTTTCTTGGCCTCTGACTGGCCTAGTCAGAGCTCAAGGAGCCTGTTTCCAGTTGCCCAGAGAAAAACACCCCCAGATACTATTGTTTTATGAGACTTCTGGGGCTGCTTAAGGCAAAGTCCGAGAGCTGGTGTTTGTTTTCTAATGGCAACAAAAGATGACCCTAGTCAGTCAAATGATGACTTCCATAGTCCACAGTCCCCTGACTGATGGCTGGAACTTGATATTTCTGGAAGGAAAGAATCTTAACAAATATCAGATTCACCCACACTTGCCACTTGTGCCAGATGTGTTAAAATGTCAATGTGCTGAGGGATACCTGGCTCATTGCCAGACTAGCCACCAGCCAGCAGCCCAACCTGGGAGAATAATAGACACCACTGTCCATTGCTTATTTATGGGACATTTTCTTCTTCCTACTTGACAAGCATCAATACTGACATTCTCCTTGGCAAAAGCTGGGAATTTAGGGCACAGTGACCTAATTGCATCCAGTTCTTCATCTGAAATACAGGTTGGATTCCACCTCTTCCGTGATGTGTTCCCCAAGACCACGGCCAAGCATGGAGAGATCCATATTCCTCCCCTTGTCCCACCTCATGCCAGGGGCATCCTGATATCATTGTTCATCAGGTCAACTTCCTCATAACAGAAGTAACAATTATAATGGGAAGTACAAGGGGTGGGTTGACTGGGTATTTGAGGGTTCAGAGAGGCTTCCTGTAAGAGGAAGCCCTCAATGTTGAGGCAGGAGTAGAGTTTTCCCAAATAGACAAAGGGAAGAATGGAATCCCAGCATAGGGACCCAAGGAAGACTTGATGGGTGGGGCCATACCCATGGTCCTGTTTGCTGGACTGGAGTGTACAGGGGGTCATTGAAAGGGGTTTGCAAGGTAAGATCAGAAAGGGTTTTTGCCTAGCACATTAATATATTTAGACCTTATTTTGTGGGCAAAGGAAGAAATTTAGAGTTTTAGACAGCAGTGGCATGATTATATCTATGTTTGAGAAGGTTCACTCTGGTGGCCATGGGGAGAATGAACTGGACAGTGGCAAGGGAGACCAGGCTGATGGTTATTTAAATCACCTCTGAGAAATGATAGGGGTCTGAATTAAAGCAGCCATCTGGATGGAGAGAAGGAAAGATGTGTGAGACGAGGGGCATTTGCTCATGGCACAGCTAGTTGGCAGAAGAAATATTTCAGAGTTGGGGCCATGGTTAAAGTTCTGACTGTTCCACTTACTAGCTTGGTGACCTTGAGTACATTTCTCTTGATGAGGTTTGGTTTCAAAATCTCTGACACAAGTTTGTTCTAAAGATTAAATAAAATAACATAGATAAGGAAACTAACCAGTACCTTGAATATAGAAAGTGTTCACGTGGCAGCATCACAAGAGGAACAATCAGAGAGGAATCTCAGATGACCAACCTGCCCATCACCATATTTGCTCATGTCTGGAATTCCTCTGTTAACAAGGGGGACACTTAAGGGACAGACTTTTGTCATTCCCTTCTGCGTGCCCAGTGCCTACTTTGATGCCATACAATGTTTCTTGAATTGAATTTAATTACTGAATTTAATGGAGTCTACTTCAGGGTGGAGGCCGGAAGAAGAAAGTATCAAAGTGGCAAATTTAGTGCTTGGAGAATGATTTTGCACTTTTCAGAGACAGAAGCTCGCTTGACACAGCAGATCAGTTAGAGAAGATGGCACTGTATTTGCGTGATTTTACAAAAGTAAGCCCAAGTTCTTTTATTTTTTTTAACTTTTTTATGTCTTTATTTTATTTTGAGAGACAGAGACAGAGAGCGAGTGGGGGAGGGTCAGAGAGAGAGAGGGAGACACAGAATCTGAAGCAGGCTCCAGGCTCTGAGCTGTAAGCCCAGAGCCCAATGCGGGGTTCGAACCCACAGACTGTGAGATCACGACCTGAGCCAAAGTCGGACGCTTAACTGACTGAGCCACCCAGGTGCCCCCAGGGCCCATACTCTGAACTGCTGTGCTGTGCTAGGTCTGAGATGTCTATGTTCTCAAGTGACATGCTTGTGAGATTCACCCTTGAGTGCCCCTTACTATGTGCTGCTCCCAGTAGGCACTTCCGGAGGCTCTATTATGTGCCAGCAGTGAGCACAGAGAACAAACATGAATGAGGCCTAGTCCAGTTGTAAGGCACTCGGAGTCAACTGAGAAGGGCACAGGCCCACAAATTAATACCATTCAACATTGCAGGTGTGGCAGCTGAGCTTGGGTGGTCAGCGTCAACTCAAGGGTCAAGGATGGAAGTGGTCCCACATCTTCCCATTTGATGCCCTTCTCAACAAATGACATCCTTGGATTTCCCCTTACCTTTCAATTCCCTTTTTCCTTCTTCCCTCACCCTTTGGGGTGGGGGGAGGGATGGAGGTTGTCTTATAATCTTGGTCTGCTATAACAAAATATCATAGACTGGGCAGCTTAAACAAGAATTTATTTCTCACAATTCTGGAGGCTGGGAGCCCAAGGTCAAGGTGTCTGCAGATTCAGTTCCAGGTGAAGGTTCTCACCCAGGCTCATGGACAGCCACCTTCTCACTATGTCCTCACATTGGCAGAGAGAGGAAGCTCTGATCTAACTGTTCCTCTTCTTCCGAAGGCACTAAGTGCATCATGGGACCCACATTCATGACCTCATCTAACCCTAATTATCACCCAAAAGCCCCATGTCTGAACACCATTGTATCGGGGGCTAGAGCATCAACATATGAAATGGGGGGTGGGGGGAAGAGAACCATTTGGTCCATCACAGAAGTCTTTAATAGAACGGAGTAAATTGGACTGGATCCTGCTGGCACAATACTACAGTGGAGGAAAGGGGAAATTAACAAAGGAGATACCCATTTGTGGTGTGGTTGCTCCTCTGGGAAGAATCTGAACGCCCTGATGCTTGGAGGATCCAACATCACTGCTTCAGGCTGGAGAAAGTCAACAGGCAGAGAAGCGCCAGGTTCTGAGATGGCCCCTCTGGGATGCAAACACAGGGGCTGTGAAGGAGGAGAAGAGGGAGGGAACAAGGAAGGAAGAGACGTGCAGCGGCCTTCAGAGGTCGACTGCACATGGAAGGACAGATTAACAAGAAAGTGACGATAACGTTGTACGCCTCTAGACTCCTCATTGAGTGTGACCAGCAGCAACTTGTTTGTCTGGAATCAGCCCAGATGCCCCTCCTGACAAAGTGAGCACAATTAAAGAGAGAACACCTTCTTCTTGAAGTCAGGAACCCTGCTTTGCTTCGTGCAGAGTCAGCTTTTATACCTGCACCCATTTACTGAGTTGTGACTGGTCATTCACAGCCATGAACGCAGCTCATGCTCTCCCTAATGCCCCTCTGGCCCCCTCACTGGTGATCCAGATTTAACTACTACACCCCCAACTCCCCACTCTCCACTGAGCCTTTCCGTCCACCCACACCAAGGTGCTACCACTCCTCTCCCTGCTCCTTGGTGTCTCCTTCCTGCAGTTCCAAAGTTTTAGTCTTGGGGTGCCTGGGTGGCTCAGTCGGTTAAGCATCTGACTTCAGCTCAGGTCATGATCTTGCAGTTCGTGGGTTCGAGCCTCGCGTTGGGCTCTGTGCTGACAGCTAGCTCAAAGCCTGGAGCCTGTCTTTGGATTCTGTGTCTCCCTCTCTCTCTGACCCTCCCCTGCTCACACACTCTCTCTTTCAAAAATAAATAAAAAACATTAAAAAAAATTCAAAGTTTTAGTCTTCATGGTTCATGCCCATGGGGCTCTTGACACTATATGTTTTTCCCTTTGGGTGCCACGGTGCTCCAAGCTTTGGAGCACGATGGGCATCTTTGATGGATGGGATGGGAAAAAGATCATGGGACTGGCGTCAGAAAAAAATCTTTCATTTCGATCCCAATTCACTCACTCATTCGCTGGCTCAGAGATTTAGGCAAGCGTCAATCCTTCTAACCCCAGGCTCTCTCCTGCTAGAGCTGCACTGATTACCATTGCACACACCACCTCCTGATAAATGGGCCCAAGTGTGACATCAACATGCCATGGCTGATGAAGCGGCCCCATCTCGGGCTTTGCTTTCGAGAGAGGGAGAAGGAAGGTGTGCAGCTTTGGAGACTCCAAGCCCTTTGGGCTCATTCACAGCCATAGTTACGGAAACAAGGGTTCCTTCAGGCTGCACACTTCTTCAGAGGTCCTTCAGCCTCCTCCTTACTTCTCAGAACCTCCTTAGGCACAGGGGCCCTTGTACTGGTCATACAAAAAGTTGGACTCAAAGAAGCTGGTGAGTCATGTGAGGTCACCAGAGAAAAGGGTGTCAGATCTCTATTGGGGTTCTGCTCCCCAGAACTGAGTCTCTTCTTCCCAGCCCTACTCCTCATCTACTAATTAAGAGTGTACGTGATGAAGTAACAACACCTATGAGGCTCCCTCTACATGCAAAGAGCTGCGGAAACATGATCACAGGAGAAGTCCTCTGTGAGGTTCCCATAGACAAGGTGACAGAGGACAGCTGACCAGCCCTGAGTCAGTACTGGCCTTAGAAGCAGGTACTGCTGAATGGGAAAGTTGAGTGTGAGCAGCATGAGGAGGAACAGGGCAGAAATCTACACAATATAGAATGTGAGGAAGCACATTTCTTGCAGCAGCCTGCCAAGTGAGGGAGACGTGGCCTTGGCAAGCATCAACCTGGGTACGAAATGCCCCTCCAGGGTCACCTTCCACTTTGGCCTCAGCAATCAGGGCTCCAGGGGTACATGTTGATCCTGGAACGTACCAGGCTGATTCCTGCCTCCATGATTTTGTGAAAGCAATTCCCTGCACCGGAACTGTCTTTTGCTCTTGTATCTACTGGAAGAAGAGAAAACAGACTCAGTGTCTCCTCGGATGAGGCCCTTGCAGACTTCTGTAGGCAGAGATGCCTGCTCTTTCTTCATGGCCCATCAGAATTCCAGTAAAAATAACAACGGTCTCTTGAGGACTGTGTGTGTGTGTGTGTGTGTGTGTGTGTGTGTGTGAGAGAGAGAGAGAAAGAGAGAGAGAGAAAGAGAGAGAGAGAGAGAGAGAGAGAGATCAATAGATGGATAGTTAAAAACCTCATTCCATTCTTACAGAAACACTTCATTATTATCCCCATGTTACTGCAGAGCCTCCTAAAGAGACAGTTGGAGAGTTTAAGTCACTTGCCCAGGATGACTTAGCTCCTGAGTTTGGACTGAAACTCAAACTATTGCCTCCCCTCTCAGACACTAGGAAATGCTCTCTACATTGTGTGTTGTGCCGCCTAGAACATCTGACTCATTCACATAACCCCTCTCCTTCTATCAGGCCCTGGTTCTGAAGCAGAAACCCAATGTACATCTGTCACATGGAATTGATGTGAAGAGATCTGGCAACGAGAAGGCTTTGGAGAGGGTGCTCAGGCCACGGGACAAGGTGCTTCAGAGCCAAGGTGAGCAGGAGCTGGTTAGCAGACGAAGCTCCAGCCTGCGATAAGGAGCTTTAATTTGATAAGAGACAATTGGGAACCATTCATCGAGAAGTTTGGGAAAAGGTAGTGATGAGCCTTTAATGAGACTCGAGGGCCTTTGAAACCTTTAACTGCTGCCTGCAATTTTGTTATTTCCATGCAGAAATGAAGTGACATGGGAGCATAAGCTCAGAGCTGCCATAGGCCCCAGGCTGCATGGCACTTCCTCAAACAAGGTCACCATGAGAACATGGCCCCTCCCCATGTGCAGAGAGGGGACACTGCCTGGGAGCTCAGGTCACCGTCCCTGCGTGTTGCTGGCCCAGATCAAGGCCCTCCCTGCCTCCTGCACCCCCACACCCTATGTGGCTCTTGGGCTGGAAGGAGCCCTCGGACACCCCCACCCCATCAAAACCCACAGTCACCATCACTGTTGGCCATTCCACAACCTCTGTTCCCCACCATGTCCCAGTTTTGAACCCTCGCTGGTCTCTGCCCAAAGACAGCATTCATGGCTTCCTAGAATTTCAATTGCGCGGGGACAGGATGCTCCTGTCCCCTCCCCTTCACCACTCTGGAACACCACCAGACAGCAAGAGAGGAAGCATGGCAAGAGAGGAAGGCGGCTGTGAAATTCTGCTCTTAGAGAAGTTGTGGTAGGCTGTTTTGTGTTTTCTCTTTTCTCTTTCCAAGCTTGGGGTCCCTTCACTTCTCCAACCTGGCACACAGCCACCAGGAGACCAGGGGCTGAACCGGCCCTTCCGGAGCCAGTGAGCTCCAACAGCAGAATGGATTCCAGACACGCAGGACAATGGGCTCTTCAGGCCACAGAAAGCTGCTCAGTGTTGTATTGTTTGCATGTGATGCAGCTTCTTGAACACACACAAATACTCCCATTTTCACCAGCCCCGTGACGGTGACTTAATTACTGCTGAAGATGCCGGGGCTGATTAAACACTGCAAACCCCTATCTGTGCCCGAAAAGGGGACAAAAACAAAGCCAAAGCCCACAAATGAAAAAGAAAAGCCAAACCCTTGTGCCCATGCATGATGGAAGCCCTGAGTGGGCACAGGTGCATTCATTACACTTGATGGCGTGTTGGTTTATGGCCATGGTCACTTGTATGCAGGGATCTGGCCCAGCATCTGTGCCGAAGGATGTCTTCGGTCTTTTGAGCAGCAAGATGAATATTGGCCAGATGGTGACTTCACGAGGACATAACATAGCATTTTCCTGCCCTGACACAGATTTCTGTGAAGGAATCTTGAATGCCATGTTAAACAAAACAGAACAGGAAAATGCAAGCCCCAAGGAAACACAGCAGCAAGTCAAAGATTTTTGGTCTCTATGGTGAGTCCAACAGTGGCCGAATGGTGGTCAGATCCCAGGCTCCAAGCTGCTGGTCTTGCCAACTCATCTCCCTGTCACCTTCGGGGCAACCTGACCTCATCCTCGCCCCCTCTAGTGCACTCTGGTGGTGGGGGGGGGGGGACAAAGGGAGGATCCCGAGGGACAGGACACAGGAAACTGGGTCACTTACCTTTTCCTTTTTTTTTTTTTAATTAACTTTGTGTAGTGACAGGCCTCCTCAGCACCTGCTCGCTAGGTAATTGGATTTTGATGGTGACCAAGCGAAAGAATGGGCTTTTGGCTTCAGCAGTAAGGACTAGTTCAGGGGGACTGTGCAGTGGGGGGCTCAGGAAGAAGAGCAAATCTCTCTTCTTGGAAACTCTTTATAAAAACGAGGGGGAGAGAGAGGGGTAGGGGGAAGCGGAAGAGGAGAGGGAGGGGAAAAGGGAGGGGGGAAGGGGAGGGGAGGGGGGAGGGGAAAAGGGGAGGGAAGGGGGGAAAGGGAGGGAAGTGGGGAAGGGGAGGGGAGAGGAGGGGAAAGGGAAGGGGAGAGGAGGAGAAAGGGGGAGGGGAGGGGAAAGGAGGAGAGGGGGAGAGGAGGAGAGGGGGAGGGGAGGGGAGGGGACAGGAATGGGAAGGGGAGGGGAGGGGGAAGGGGCAGGGGGAGGGGGAAGGGGCAGGGGAAGGGGGAGGGGGAGGGGAGGGGGCGAGGGGGAGGGGAAATAATACCAGGAGGGGAGCACTGGTGTTACTGGGCCAAGAGCTAACAAGCAAAACAGCCCGGCTCCAAGTTGGTTTAGAAAAATTCTTGCTCTCTGAGGACTCAGAACTCCTTGTATCTGACCCACAGGGAATTAGAAAAGTAGGCGTCACACACCTGCCAGGCGCAGCTCAAATGCCCTAAGCCTGTCTGGAATCTGGGCATTTCTACAACCTACACACTCCAGCCCCGAACCACGAAACAAGGGCGTGCGGACTGAAGGTCACTCTGCTTCAAAACAAGGTCAGCCCAAGACAGTTGGGAAGCAAACATAACCCGGGGAAAGTATGTGGCCGCGGTGTGTCCTCATCCCCGTGGCCTCTGCCCACCGCCCCTCTGTGTGGTAACGACATGTGGGCTAAAGGGCAAGACCAGCCCTTGCCCCTTTCAGCACCAAAACCGGCCCCGGAAGCTGTGTTTTCACTGTCGTTCAAGTCAAGGAACGCGTCTGTCAAAAAAGTAAATAATGGTAATGACACCGACCGAGGCCGTTTCTTGCACACCCACCAGGTGTGAGGCCCACTGTTGCACACGAACCCCGCAGCCCTGGCATCCGCCAGCCTGCTCTGACACGTACTGCTGTGTGATCTCAGGCAGGTGGCTTGACCTCTCTGAGAGTCCGCGGCAACAGGAAGAAGAGGAAAACCCAGCTCACAAGTTGGTAAGGACTGAACAGGGCGACTCTCTGCAAGCTTGGTGGGAATCCTGGCACACACTGAGTGCTCACAAAAGGTCAGCCACTATTATCATTCAGCTCGGGTTGCCCTGGAAGTGAAATAGAAAGTCTCAAGGCGCCCACCAAAGGCACATCTCCCGTAAGTGGCAAACACAAGATCGGAACCCAGGCCCTCCTTGGCCGCTGCTTCCTGCAAATTCAGGGCAAAGGGCCCCCCTCCCTGCAGTCTCCCCACCTCCCGCTCCATCAGAGCCTTGGCAAACAGCCTAGGGGGCCCATAAACAACCTCTATTGTTTCTTCCCAGGCCTTTCGACCCCCCACATAAACGGCTCTTCCCTGCCCCCCCCTCCCAGAACACCACAGCTGTGGGGGCGCTGGCTCCTCCTCTGCGGGGTCTGGGGGGCCAGCGGACAGCAGCCCAGGCGCCGGGCAGGGTGACTCAGCAGAAAATGGCCTGCAGCTCAGAGCCCGCCCACCCCGCCGGCCAGAAAAGGAGGCAAACAGAAAAGGACACTGCTCAGGTCCCCTGGGGCGGTGGCCAAGCGTCTTGTCTCTTGTCCACAGGGACGTCAGACGGGAACCGCCCATGTTGACATTTCAGCCGGCAGAACGGGCCTGGCCCGGCCGGAGAGGCAGGAGCCTCCCTGGAACTCCAGGAGTGACAGGCTGTGCTCTGCCGGCCTGGCCCCACCCGCGGGTCCCTGCCCGGAGCCCTTAGACCTATGAACTCATTTCACGTCTCAGATACGGGTTGTCTCTCAACGTTCCGCTTTGCAGACGAGGAGCCGAAAACACAGCCCAAATAACTCGCTCAGAGTTACACAGCCAGTAAGCGGGCGAGCAGGGCTTGAACCGAAAAACTCTAGCTTCTGGGGCACCTGGTGGCTCAGCCGGTTGAGTCAACTCTTGGTTTCGGCCCAGGTGGTGATCCTGTGGTTCATGGGTTCAAGCCCCGAATTGGGAGCCTGGAGTGTGGAGCCTGCTGGAGGTTCTCTGCCTCCCTCTCTCTCTGCTGCCCCCTCTCTCTCCCTCTGTCTCTGCCGCTGCCTCTCTCTCTCTCTCTCTCTCTCTGCACCTTCCTCTCTCTCTCTCTCCCTCTGTCTCTGTCCCTTCCTCCCTCTCTCTCTCTCCCCCTCTTTCCCTGCCCCTTCCTCCCTCTCTCTACCCCTCCCTCTTTTCTCTCCCCCACCGTCTCTGAGAGTGCACAAGCAGGGAAGGGGCAGAGAGAGGGAGACAGAAGATCCCAAGCGGACTCTGAGATAGCAGCGAGCTTGATGCAGGACTGGAACCCATGAACAGTGGGATTATGAGCTGAGTCAAACTCAGATGCTCAACTGACTAAGCCACCCGGGTGGGTGCCCCTAAATAAATAAACTTCATAAAAACGTCTAGGAACACGTGGGTGGCTCAGTTAAGGGTCTGACTTCACATCAGATCATGATCTCACAGTTCGTGGGTTCGAGCCCTGTGTCTGGCTCTGTGCTGACAGCTCTGCCTGGAGCCTGCTCTGTGTCTCCCTCTCTCTCTGCCCCTCCTCTACTCATGCTCTGTTTCTCTCTGTCTCAAAAATAAATAAACATAAAAAATTTTTTTTTAAAGTCTAGCTTCAAAGGGGGTGGACACAACAGCCAGGTCTCTCCCTCGCTCTCTGCTCTGTTGCTTCTGGGGAGGCTCTGAGCTGGTGGCCAGCATTCCCTGGTTTCTTGAACGTTTCCCCCCCACCTCACTTCACCGGCTCTGTAACAGCCCTCGGTCTTCCTTCCCTGGATGTTGTCACCACCTCCTAACTGGCCGTCTATCCACCCAGGCTCCTGGTCCTGGCCATCCTGCCTCACGGTTGATGCCCAGCAATGAGTTCTGCCTGGAGGGCCTGCGGCATGGCACTGGCCCTCCCCTCTCTTGGCTAGTGCTGTCCTTACCGCCAGTACACCTTTCTTTTCCTGTCTCTCCATCATTGGCTACGCAGTAGGACTCCCCCGGGACCACCTTCAGGAGTCCGTCCCCCTCTCCTCAGGCCAGATGAGGTGTCAGGTGGAAGCTCATATACCATCCATCCAGTGTGTGTTTCGAACACTGCACTCAAGAGAGCTTATCTCTGACCGCATCTCCTTCATCAGACACCATTCCTGACATACAGCAGGCGCTCAACAAATGCTTGTTCCATAAAAATGAGTGATGAGTGACCCCATTGCTGAGTCAAAGCGCTACACCTGCATGGATCAGTAGAGGGTGCATGTTGGTGGCTGAGGATTTCAATGCTCTGCCCTCTGGGTCCCTGGGAGGATAGCACTCACTTCCCAGCTCCGTGAGGCCGGGAGGGCCCTGGGGTCAGTTCTGGCCAATGAGTAGTGAACGGAGTGAGATATATCAGCTCTGAGGTGAACATTCAATGACACGGGCAGGACCCTCAGAGGGTAGTGGCCGGCCCATTGGAGAGATGGCAGCCTGAGTCCCCTCAATGGCACGAGAAACAGAGCCCTGTGATTCGAGCAAGAGATATGTCTTTACTGTTTGAAGCCCCTGAATTATTTTCAGCGAAACCTACCTTATTCTAAAGAGAGTATCTTGCATCTGTTTTAAAATTATATAAATGTTATTCTGGGCATTTTCCTAGCGTGGCCTTTTAAGCACAAGGTTGGCTGCGACACCTAATAGTAATTATAGTAAACAAAGCAGGAACTTGCAAAATTTAATGAGTGATTTGGAAACAAATGGTCATGTACCTTCTATGTGTTTCTAATCGGTACATTTTTGCTCCTCACCACAAACCTGGGAAAGACACAGCATACACATCCACTCCATTTATTACGAGAAAATTGTGGCTCACGGTTGGTACCCGGCCAAGTTCTCAGAGCAAGAAAGGTGTGGCTGGAATCAGAAGCTGGGACTTTTGATTCCCAGGATAGGACTCTTCCTTTTGGGACAAACCTCCAAACACCTGGGGTCTTAAAATCTTACAAGCTGAGAAGCCAAATTGGAGTCATTATAAGGAATAATCAGATGCCAAATCATTTGCAAAGCCTTTTGTTTCTAAAGCATTCTAAATAGTTATATTTGCTGTTATTTTTATTATAATTATTGTCATTTTTATAGCAAATATCTGACAAATATCAAAATAGTGAATACCATGAGATTAATAATTGACATTTACTTACGGTGATGGGTGGTGGGTGGCCTTGGCCCACACTGTTGGGGCCTGAACCAGAGGGCAGATAGTGGTACCTGGAGAAAACACCTAGGAATTCAGATCTGGTGTCCGGCCAGCGCTGGTCTGGACCACTCATGTCAAATCACCAGCTTTTATCTGGGGATGCCCAAGTTCATATTCAAGCAGTGGTCCTGAGATCTCCACCTGCAGACCAAAGAGCTTTAGAAAGGTGTCCGGCACTGACCTCAAATGAGACCCAATTCAGGTCAGGATGAGAGGGCATTCAGAACGATGGTCGTTCTCCAGCAAATGTTTCTTTGTCCTTTTTCCTCTTTGGTGTCAAGGTACCTTATGGTTATTAGACTTGCTCCTCAGTATCTTCCAATGAACTTCTTCTCCTCTGTGGCTTATGGCTTCTATTGGTGACACGATCCACAAAGAGAAGCTTACTTCCTCCACCTTTATCACTCCACCCTGCCATGATGGTGGTTCTGAATTGCTCACGCCAAGGACATAATTTGGCAATGTACACTATGGCCTAGGAAAACTTTTGTAAGAAAATAAGAGGCCTGTTTTAGAGTCTTAACTTTATAAAATCACACTGTTTTCCCTCCCTCCTTCTTTCTCTTCCTCTCCATCCCATTCTCTCTCTCTCTCTCTCTCTCTCTCTCTGTCTCTCTCTCTCTCTCTTTCTCTAATTCCACATGGCAGTCGTAATAATAGAAGCATTGACTTCCACTGTAGCGTTGGGTGTTTGGAGCAAGCCCTGCTCTTGGCTTTGTTCTACCTTGTCTTTTGTAAGACCTTAAGGAGAGACTCAGGATCAAAGAATGGGGTTAAGGGAAAAGGGCCAGTGTGACTCCCGGCCTCGCCTTGCACTTAGTTTCTGATGTGCCAGACTTCCGAGTTCTCATGCTTGTAGTCTGCCCTGGTCCATCACAGCTGGGGTTCCCCAGTGGGATTTAGAGCCCAAGCACCTTAATGATAAGCTGCGTGGACTGACCTGGAGTGTCCTCTCTACTAACCCTCCTGCGAGGCCTCTGGTGAAAGTAAACAGCTGATTGCAACTTAGAAACTAGCCATCCTAGTTGGCCCTCTCCCTTCTTGTCAGGAATAACTAACATTTTCAGTTATCAGTTCTAAAATGAGTCTGATATCTTTATCTTTATTCCTTTCTAGGCTGAGGGCTTCACTCCTTGCTTCCAAGATAATCTAAGAGCTAGGATAGAGCCTGGGCCAGAGCTACGGGTAGACCGAGAGATAGACAGTGCACACTTACACAGTGTCAGCCATTGTATCCACACTATACACCTCATCTTAGCTCATCCTCACAACCATCAGACGAGGCAGCTGAGGCCTGAGAGAGTTTAAATAACTTGCTCAAAGTGACATGAGGATCTGGGAGATGGTGATCCTACCCTGCACACCAGGAGCTATAGAACTGATAGAACCCTGGGGTTGGCTTCCAGGACCTGTGGTCTTGACCCCTACCATCCTTACATGCTCAACCAGCCACGCCTCCACCTGGGCCCTCCTCAGTGCCTCCCTTTAGGGACCCCCATTATCACCGTGCAGGCTGACCACTCAGGCTTCACATCCGGGCCTCACTCTTAGCTCCTCTCTCTCCTAACCCACCACCCCTGCTGAGTCACTGAAGATTTTTGGTGTGGTTCTTCATGCCCTCCTCTCATTGCCACCCCCAAGTCCAGTCCTTTGTGAAGTCATGTCTTAACTACTCTGATTGCTTCTCAATTTGTTTTCCTGATTCTTCCCTTAATCCTACACTTATAACTTGCCAATCTCCCCAGAACATTACTCTGCACACATTGACAGATCTATGCTGAAAATCTCTAGGAGGGTTTGTGTAATAAAGTTCATCCCCTTCCCCAGCATCTCTGATGTTATGTACCTCACCTTCTCTAGTAGAATCCTAATCCCCTACCAAGCTGGCTGTTTCTTTAACTTTCCACATATATTGTGTTTTCCACATCATTTCCCATAGAGTTTCCTCTGTAGTGAGTAGCCTTTATCTCTTTTTCCATCTGCCAGTACTTGAGCCCTCCTTCTAGGGCTACCATAGGTATAATACCCTTCCTGGAGCATTCCCCCATGTGCTCCAACCTTTCGAGATTATTACCACTTTCTGAACCCTACAATACTGTCTGGACCACATTGGATTTTAAGCCATGAATGCCGTAGTCATCTCTATTGTGAGGGTTTCTCATCTTGGCTACTAGCGTTGGAGGACAATAATAGCTAACATGTACTGACTATGACCAAACATATCTAATTTTCCAGGAAATTTTTGAATCAAAATATTTTGCTTGTCATAAGATCATGAGCCCTGATTCTAGTTTCAGAAAGTAGAGTAGATGAAGATCATATATCTCACTCGTATCGCCAGTGCCTAGCTCAAGGGTATGTAATAAAGACCGTTCAAGTCAGAGTCGGTGTCTTTTTAGCTATGTGACTGTATACAAGTCTCCTTCCTTCTCCTGGTCTGTTATTTAAAATGGTGAAGTTGGGTTAGATGAGTGGTTGTCAAAATATAAACCTTGGGATTCTTAGAATTCTAGAGACCTTCTCAAGAGTGTCATTGGGTAAAGGACCAAGCAGGTAGGACCCCACATTTTCCAAGTCCTCATACCTCTACAGAGATGCTCCCCTTGGATCTATTTCCTAAGGCTACATTCTTGTCCACAATCGTATTTCCATAAAACACTGTGCATTCTTTTAAACTATTCAAAAATTACTGGATAATTATTTCTAAAGTCTCTTCCAGCATTTCCTTTGTTTATCTGTTGATGAGGATAAAGGAGAATGACTCACATGTATTGAATCCTTCCTACTTGCCAAGTACTGTGCTAACTGCAGGTACTATAATTATTCCCATTTAATAGGAGAAAATAAAGGCTTGCATTACGATCACATGGTCATCAATGAACTTGGGATGTGTGTTGAAGTCAGTGTGACTTAACCATTTACTGCTTTTGTTTGAGTTGTCTAGGAAGAAAGGTTAGGAGCTGGAGCACACCCGCACTTTGCCTGCTTTGTAATAAGAAGACAGAGCAAATGACAAAGCAAAGTATATGGTGTGAAGAGCTGTTTGGTAAAGGTGGGTCTGCCAGATAGTCGACTTTAATCTCCTCTAGGAACGAAAAGCTTGGATAGGGGTGTCTGTAATATGCTGGCGGATGTTCTTATCTCTCTGACTCTATTGTTTGGAGTCTGGAGGAAAACTGGGCTTGCAGGGATTTAAAGAGACCTCATCTTCTGACGGTTTAGCATTTCTGGCAGCACCACTGACCTCTCCAGTAAACTGCAACCTGGCTCGGAACTCAGGGTGTTGAATTGAGCTCAAAAGAACCTTCCTTATACCAGCCTACAAACCAAGATACACAGAGCAGATGTTTCTAGCCAGTGAATATCTTATACACATCTATGAAAATCCAAGACTAAGAGACACCAGCGCATCTTAAATAGAAAATATGAACAAAGGAAGCTGGCAATTCCATTCAGAGAGAACTGGTTATCACCTGAGAGTGGTTTCAAGACAAACGAGACTTAACCACAGCCAGACCATTTGCCCATGAACCTTTATGATCGGGCGCTAAGCCACACAATAACGTCTGTGAGTCCCCTGCATCCGGACAGGAGCTGGCCCAGCCACGTAATCAAACCCATCAAACTATTTCCCCCTCTGCTAACAGGGAGTCTCTGTCTGCTGTGGCCTGATTGGAAACCAGATTAGAATTTAGCAAAAGCTGCTCCGTGAGGCCGATTCTAGGAGCCACAGGGTAATTTCGCTCAGAACTCGTGAGCCTGATTTTAAAACTGTTGATATTGTCATGGAAATTATCACTGCCCTTGATTCCAATCAATTGGATTTTTTTTTCTTTCTTAAACGAGGGCAGAGGAATTGAATGAAGGGAAAATGAGGCCTTTCACAGAGGAAAAAAATACAATAGGGCATTTCAGAGGATGAATACAGTAAATTATAAAGCTTTAAAAAATTGCATTTCTCTCCAGTTCTTGCCACTTTCCCACCTCCTTCTGCTCATCCCTCAAGACATCCCCACTCCTCGCCACAGCACACAGCTGCCTTAGCTTTAGTATCTTTGGTTGTGTCACCTCCTGACGTAGGAGTGGGGTGGTAATGAGGTCTCCCAAGCGGGGTTCCGGAGGACAGATAATCACTCTTTGTTGGCTGGTGTTCCGTCTTTCTTCCGAAGCTTTCGATGGCCTAAAATAAGGCTCTACTAAATAGTATAACGGATGTTCTTAACTTTTATTTTTCTGAGTAAAAACCTGAAGGGAGTGACACCCTAAGGGAAAGGCCATGGCTTCTATTTTATTCATTCTCAAAGTCAAAGAGGAGTGGAATTTTTTTTAAAAAATGTGTGAATTTGAAAAATTAAAAAAAAAAAGAGAGAGTTCTCTAATAGCTTCCTAAGAATAAAGCCGTAAAGCCGCGATTAAAAAAAGAGAGAGAGAGACTGTGAGAAAGAAGGCAGGGAAGAAAGGAAGGAAGAGAGGGAGAAGGGGGGAGGGAAGAGCGCAGAATGCAAAAATAAAGCCAAGACTAAAATTATCTACTGTGGAATGAACCTACCAACACAGATTTCCCCTACAGTATCTGCACTTTGCAAAATATAGAAAAATAGACATGGCCCCACCTTCTGGCCGTGTGAAGTAATAGCAGCAGTAATCTGATTTTTTTCAGACGTCTTTTGTTTTATTTTGTTCGTATTTTTTTATTATTTAAATCCAATTTAGCTGACATATAGTGTAATGATGATTTCAGGAATGGAATTTAGTGATTCATCACTTACATACAACACCCAGTGCTCATCCCATCAAGTGCCCTCCATAGTGCCCATCCACCCATTTAGCCCATTCCCCCCACCCACCTCCCCTCCAGCAACCTTCAGTTTGTTCTCTGTAGTTAAGAGGCTCTTATGGTTTGCATCCCTCTCTGTTTTTGTCTTATTTTTCCTTCCCTTCCCCATGTTCATCTCTTTTGTTTCTTAAATTCCACATATGAGTGAAATTATCTGTTTGTCTTTCCTGACTGACTTATTTCACTTAGCATAATACCCTCTAGTTCCATCCACGTTGTTGCAAATGGCAAGATCTGATTCTTTATCATCACCAAGTAGTATTCCATTGGAGATATATATATATATATATATATATATATATATATCACATCTTCTTTATCCATTCGTTGGTCACTGGACATTCGGGCTTTTTCCAGAAGGTAAGTATTGCATTATCAATCTTTCTATTCCCAAAATAAAAACAGGGGAGAGATGAACAGCTATCAAGGAAGCCTCAGGATCTGGTGCCTGAGAGCATCACACATGTCTGTCTTGGTGGACTGGCCCGGTATGGGGCTCGGAGTCTGTGCATGCGTAGTTGCTTTCTATGTAGAAAAGTAGACAAGGCCCTTTGGATTAGCTGATGAAAATAGAGAAACACCATGGATCTGAATGTTCTAGAAAGATATTTTCTCAACCGGTGCTGGTGACGAGTTCCACCCTGCAGCTCCAGAGTAGCTGAACAGTTCTCCAGTTCTGCAGGCATGATGGGAAACACGCACACACACAAATCTCACCTGCTTCCTAGCAACGATTAATTCTTCCCCAAGACAAAGGCTCAAAGAGTGGAGGCCTGCCCAGGACTTATTGGCGTGGGGCAGTGAGGACCGGGGGACAGACAGTGGCAAGAGGAAGATAAGGTAATGCTGGCTTTTCTCCAAGATAAAATAGAGGTGTGAGAAGCAGCTGGCTGAGCCTGAGGGCTGGACAAGCACATGCACTAGTTTTTCTTCCCCTGAGGGATCTTCCCCTGGGCGGGGGGGGGGGGGGGGGGG
>CM053567.1:181084165-181124112 GCA_028646485.1 Cryptoprocta ferox | reverse complement strand
TGTGGGTAGACAGCAGATAACAGTGACATTGTTAAACCTAAAACAGGGTCAGGGTTCAGAAATATTAACTACCTACCTAGACTATAAAAACGAGAAGCACCTCAAGTTCCATATCAAACTTCACACTAAAACTGAGAGCACCTACATGTGACATCTTGTGGCAACCATGATTAGCGTCCCTCTAGAATATGCTGGCACCGGCTTTCCCTGTCTCCACCATTTAGTCTTGCTCCGAGTGGGACTGGAGAACACAGTTGAGGATTAGCTTCACCATAATCATAATAGTGGCAGCCATAATAATAATAGCAGAAATAACTAATCTATATTGTGCTTTTACCATATGCCAGGTAAAATACAAAGCGTTTTTGCATGAATTATCTCCTTTAATATTTAAAACAAAGCTGTGAGGTAGGTATACTTCTTTTCCCGTCTGATAGATGAGAAAAAGATGAGAAGATTAGTGAGGGCAAGGCTATGCTAAAGATCATCATCTAGTTATTTTTTGTGTGTGCATTCATGATGTCACAGTATTTTATTGAGCTCTGATGACATCAGGCCTTATTTGAGGCACTAGAGTTGCAGCAGTGAACAGAATATAGGTAGGTTCTTGCCCTCGTGGAACACTAATCAGAAAGATGATAAAAAGATAAATAGGTCATGCTGTGGACTGAATTGTGTCCCCCCAAAATTTGGATACTGAAGCCCTGACCCACAATGTGACTATATTTGGAGACAGGGCCTTTATGGAGGTAATTAAGATTATATGAGGTCATAGTGTAGGGTCCTAATCTGATAAGACTGGTGGCTTTATAAAAAAAAAAAAAAAAAAGAAAATCCCTCTCTCTCTTCTTCTCTCCCTTTCTCTCTCTCCCACCATCTCCTTCCCTCCCTTTCTCTCTCTCCCCTGCCTCCCCGCCCCCATCAGAAGAAATACTGTGTGAGGAATGGAGCAATCAGGTAGACATCTACAAACCAGAAAAAGAACTCTCACTAGGCATCAAACCCTCGCAGACTTTGATTAGGAACTTCCAGCTTTCAGAAATATGAAAGTTTGAAATAAGGCATATGTTGCTTGAGCCAGCCCATCTGTGGGTTTTGTTATAGCAGCCCGAGCTGACTAACACATGTCAAGTGGTGATAAGCACCATGGAGATTGCTATTTTATATTTCAGTTACTTAGGGGTTAGGTATTTCCTCTCTGATAAGGAGACTTTAGGGAAGAAATTTGAAAAAGTGGGGAAGCAAACTAAGTGGGTACCAGGAGAAGGAGTGATTCAGGCAGAAAGCACCAACGTGGAAGAGTATTGGAGATTTCTGAGGAAGTGCTAGGACACCATGACTGAGGCAGACGGAAGGTTGGGGAGGAATGAGCAGGAATTCCCAGGCAGGCAGCCTGCTCCAGAGCTGGCTTCTATGCACAGTAGAGGTGACTGGCTTCCTTTGATTATTCCCATTTGCCTGCTAAATCTTTGTCATCCCTGCTTCTGTAGTTCTTTTGAATCACTCATTTTAGAAAGTGTCCCTTGCATATAGCATAGAGTTGGATATTCTTTCTAAACCAATTTGAAAAAATTTCCTTTTAATAGGTGAGTGAAGCCCATTCACATTTGTTAATGTGATTAAGATGTTTGGTTTCATTTTGTCTTATTGTCTCATATTACTTTTTATTATAAGTTTTTTCCTTTTAATTTCATTATAGTTAACATACAGTGTTATATTAGTTTCAAGATTACAATATAGTGATTCAACAGTTCTATACATCACCCAGTGCAATGTGCTCTCAATCCCAATCACCTATTTCACCCATCCCCCCACCCATCTCCCCTCTAGTGACCATCAGTTTTTTCTCTGTAGTTAAGAGTCTGTTTCTTGGTTTGTGTCTCTTCCTCTCTTTTTCCTTGGTTTGTTTGTTTTGTTTCTTAAATTCCACATATGGGTGAAATCATACAATATTTGTCTTTCTCTGACTGACTTGTTTCGCCTAACATCACACTCTCCAGGCCCATCCGTATTGTAGAAAATGGCTAGATTTCATTCTTTTTTATGGCTGAATAACATTCCATTGTGTGTATATATACCACCTCTTCTTTATCCGTTCATCTGCCCATGGACACTTGGGCTGCTTCCCTAGTTTGGCTATTGTAGGTAATGCTGCAATAAACATAAGGGTGTGTGTATCCCTTTGAATTAGTGTTTTTGTATTTTTTTTATAAATACCCACTGATGTGATTACTGGATTGTAGGGTAGTTCTATTTTTAACTTTTTGAGGAACTTCTATTTGTCTTCCAGAGTGGCTGCACTAGTTTGCATTCCCAAAAATGTGAGAGGGTTCTTTTTTCTGCATTTCCTCACCAACACCTGTTATTTCTTGTTCCTACTACCTAATATTATGATATATGCATATATTACATTATATTTACTGTGTTTCTTTCTCTATTTGGTGTGTTGTCCTTTTTTATTTTAGTGTTTACAAAAATTTTCATTTTTCATCTAGTAATTCTTTGGTTTTGATACTTTTTATAGTTCCACTAATTCCCTCTTTCTCTACTTCACTATCTTCTATGTCAGTCTTACAACGTATCCTCTTGGGGCACCTGAGTGGCTCAGTTGGTTAAGCATCTAACTTCAGCTCAGGTCATGATCCCGTGGTCCTTGAGTTCAAGCCCTGCGTCGGGCTCTGTGCTGACAGCTCAGAGCCTGGAGCCTGCTTTGGATTCTGTGTCTCCCTCTCTCTCTGCCCCTCCTCAACTTGGGCTCTGTCTCTCTCTCTCTCAAAAATAAATAAGTGTTAAAAAAAATTGAAAAGGTATCTTCTTACACCTAAAAGATTTATCCTACTTCCCACTACCTCTCCTTTCTTCCTATTTAAAATTTTTTATATATTTTGAACTTTTTCTTTTGAAATAATTATAGATTCAAAGGAAGCTGCAAAGATATTACAGAGAAGTCTCATGTTGACCATTTTCTCTTTGTAGTTGTGACTCATGATGACAGTACCATATCAGACTGGAAGTTGACATTGGCATGGTGTGTGTTCATTTCCACGTCATTGCTCACATGTGTGCATTTCTGTAACCACCACTGCAATCAAGATCCAGAACTATTCCCTATCACCAAGACCTCCCACATGGCCCTTTAACAATACACCCACTCCCACCCCTTCCCAATACCTGAACTTATCTGTCCTCCATCTATAGTTTGTCATTATGAGAATATCATCTTTTATTATGGATATGTTAAAGCTTACTCCTGCCGTATATATTTTGTTTGCTTTTTGCTTATTCACTCTGTTTAATACTTTTCTTTTTCCTGCCTTCCCATAGATCCCTTGAACATTTTTTAGAATTTCATTTTGATCTATCTATCGCGTTACCATGATTTGGTGCACTCTTCCAACTCAGGGCTTCTGCACTTGCTGTGCCTGCTGATTGAAATATTCTTTCCTCAGCTTTTGGAAGAAGTTTTTGACTATATCTCTTTATATAGCCTTTCTGATGGTGACATTAGGTATTATATCATGGGCACGTGAACTTATCCCAGTCTGCTGGTGATGACATTGCATCAGTTTGAGTGAAGTGTAGAAACCCTGCCTCCCATTAAGTCTCTTTGCCTTCCTTGTTTATGATAAAATTGTCTTATATCTATCTATATGTATATATATATTTTTCCTGTATCCATTGGGAACCACATCAGACAGTTCTATAAAAACTCAAGAAGACCAGAGAAATCTGTTGTGTTTACACTTCTGCTTTTTAGTTGTATTTCCTGATAAGAATGCCCATCAGCAGAAATCTCCAAAGCAGAAATCACACTTTGATTCTCACTTTCTAATTTTTTACAGTAGCTTTGTATGACTGTGTTCTACTTTTCTAGATTCTTATTTCTTTGATGATCAGAGTTCTTTGTTTAAAAGCTCCCCTTTATGATGGTTCTCCCCTCTTCTGTGTAGTTTCTTTTATGGATGATTTTGGTGATGATGGGGTGGAGAAAGGAAGGTTAATTAATTTCTCTTGACGAGTTCTTAATCTTTCCTACTTATTTCCTTCACTGATTTGTCTCTAAGGAACACCACCCCTTCTCCATGTATCTGTATCTTTCCCAGAAGTAATACTTCTCAAACTCTGCCTTTCCACTTTCTCACCCATTCAGAACCCTTCCCTGTATTCAGTGCTCTGAATTTCCAAGTTGCTACGTGGTTTTGTTTGTTTGTTTTTAACATTTAATGTTGGAACTTCCATTTCTGGAGTTACTTTATGCTTTATATAGGTTCTCTGCTTTTCTGTACATTTCTCTTATGCCTCCTCTTTTCTACTCTGTCACCCACAGGCAGAGCCTCTGTTGGAATTCACCCTCTCCTCTACTTCTAGGTAACTTATCTCCTCTACTTTTAGGTAACTTAAAGGCCATGGGGTCTCTGTCTCCTAGGAATGCCAAAGGCATGATCCTGTGTACTTTCAACTGCTCTCTTTGTTGTCTTTATGTGTTTCCCTTTGGAAAGGGTGTGGGGAAGTTTTGAAATCAAGAAGCGTCTACTGTTCTCTAAATCCAGAGGTCCCCTTTGTCTGGCTTTATTTAACATGCTCTACAGAAAAACCACTCCAACCTGGCATTTGCCCTTGCTCCATTGTAGATTTTACACGATGATGTGTCCCCCAAAGCTCTGGTTGCCCATTTCTTTTCATTGTCTTTATTTTCCCCACAAAGACATAATTTTTTCAATGATTTTGTCTACCAGGAAAGAAACCCCAATTGACTAAGTAACAATTTCTTTATTGACTTACTTATAGCCAATAATATCCCATTGACAGAAGTATTAGCACAAAGTTAATAAAATAACCACCAAACAAAGAGGCATTTCATGTAACCAGAGCTAAACTCTTAGTGGCAGACATTCGATATTCATTAAAATTATTTAATATTGAAAATAGCTTGTAAATGCTAGTTATTGCCTTTGTAAATGTCTGGAGGATCAGTCCCTGGGTTAAGAATTATGTTTCCACCCATTCAGTCTCGTTTATTCAGCAAACATTTACAGACAACTAGGGTTATAGAGAGGAAGGATTCTACCCAAGGTCATAGAGAAGGCCTTTATGGACAGGAAGAGAGATAGAAGCATAATTATTATACAGGGTTATAACCACCTTAATAAATGTTCATTTGTGGTACAAAAAAAGGATAAGTCTGCTTGGGTGAATCAGAAAAGGCATCATGAAAGATATGTCTAAACCAGATCTTAAGAGGATGAGTAAGGAAGTTTATAAAATCAGCTTATTTTAGGAATCAGTGCCTCTCAAAACTGCCTTCCAAAAAAGTGAGAAACACAAATTAGAACCCACCTCCATACCTACACTCCTCAAATACACACACACACATACACACTCATACCAAACTCAAGAAAAAAAAATGGATACATTCTGTTCTTTTATTTAAAAAGTGATGGTTTTAATTATGGGAGTATTTCAGAGTCATCTAAAGAACTTTTTTGTTTTTAAAACACCCAAGTAAGAGGCCTCTCTGTTCATACTTTTGCATTACCTTCTGTGTGAATCAAGATTAGGGCATTCATGGGCTTCAAGATTTATACAACGTTGGCCTCTAGTGTGGAGAGAATTAAACAAAAGGAGTCCTGCCTACCTCTCTAGATTTCCTCAAGGCCCAGAAGAATTCTCTCCACAGAATTAGGAGACTTTCCTACAGAATGCAAAGCCACATCAGTCAGTCATATCTTAGAGTGTTTCCAGAGTAAGATATGGAAAGACTTCAGTTTTCAAAGAATAAGTTCATGTACTTCATGACAGGGGGAAGGGCTATCTCCCTGGCCCTGTGTGGGTTGAACCCAGTCAATAATACCACCTGAGTGAGCTCAGAAAAATAACAAGCCACCTCTCCTGGTGCTTCTTTCTTGCAAGAAAATAGAAACCCATTAAGTTGGTTGTGTGTTCATTCCATTGTGTGTTCGTTCCCTTGATCAAAGGGAACAAGGAGTCCTTTGAGAAACTTCTCTTAGGTGGAAGGACCAGCTGACTGTCACTCATTATCCACTCCCACCCAGTGGCACCTAATTGTATCCTGGCTGAAAGCTGTAGAACTTTATAAGTCAATCTTCCAGTTTGGTGGGACAGCCCCAGTGGGATGACAAGCAGTGTGTGGGCACATATCCCAGGAAGATGCTTAGTATTTTAAACTCAGGAGCTTGTGTTTCAGGTTCTCAAGTCTAAGTGCACTGTATGTTAAGGTAGATGGGGGTGGGGGAAGTAAGAAAGGTCAGAGACAAGTTAACTGTTGGGGTGGGCTTCCATTCTCAAAGCCTGGACCTTTTGTTGGAGCCATGCTTGTAGCTATATCGCCTTTATTTCTAAACTGCCTCAGGACTCTTTGAAGAAACATAAGAAGACATCTGCTGCTTCTCTATCTTTTTAAATCTTAAATCTGGCAGAGTTCCAGATGTTATGAGAGAGAGAGAGAGAGAGACCAAAGGAAAAAAAAAGGACAGAAATGAACAACCATACATTTATTGAGCATTTACTGTGAGCTGACTACCGGGTGAAGAGCTGGGGGAATATCAATGAAGAGAGCCAGTCCTTGTCTTCATCAAGCTCCTGGCCTATGGGGAGAGAGAGACATAACTGAGAATTATTTCAGAGCCTCAGATAGAAATCTGGG
Source organism: Cryptoprocta ferox (assembly GCA_028646485.1). Classification (NCBI taxonomy): domain Eukaryota; kingdom Metazoa; phylum Chordata; class Mammalia; order Carnivora; family Eupleridae; genus Cryptoprocta; species Cryptoprocta ferox. Next base: position 181,117,448 of record CM053567.1, on the reverse strand, counting down.
TGCTCCATGATTTACAAGCCACTCTGCCTCCCTACCTAGCTACACCTCAAACTACTCTCCCTCTTGCTCACTTTTTTCTTTTTTCACTTTTATCTCCTACTTGTGGTTCCAAATTGCTAAATACTCACCCAACTCCAAATCTTTGCATTTACTATGGCCTCTGTCTGAAACCCTCTTTCCCCAGCTTCTGGTAAATCTGCCTCATTAAGCTCTCTGCTTAAATGTCTCCTCCTCAGAGAGACCTACTTTGAGGTCTTTCAGACTCAGACTATACATTTTACTTTTACCATTCTCATTGTCACCCCAAAACTTTTAACACTGTCAAAAAAAAAAAAAACAAAAAAAAACAAAAAAACAGAGCCAGACTCTTGTTAAAGGCAACAAGATGGATTTTATTTAGATTACTCCAGTAGGGGAGAGAGACTCCACTGTAGACTGGGCTCAACTCCAACTACCACAAGGTGACTGAGTTTTTAAAGAGAGAACAGAAAAGGAAGAAAAGGGAGCTATGGAGAAGCATAACGGGGGGAGACAGGGAAACGGATGAGGGAGCTAAGGGGGAAATGGAAAATTACAGAAGAGGAGTAAGTGGAGAATTACTAAAAATGGTTCAGCAATGTTGGTTGAGGCAATGTACATTTTGCAGTTTGGTAGCATTGTGTTCTCTTGAGCAAAGATTCAGCTCAGGGGCTGGGGTTACCTTTAGGGAGATGAGGTAGAGCAGGTAGAAACCAGGCTGAAATTTGGTCAAATCTTTTAGCACAGGGTTCAGGCAAGTCCTTTGTGCCATGTGTCATAGTTCCCAACTCACATGTTTATGCATAGTTTTTTTTTCTAATCAATATCAAGAGTTAATTGGTATCTATAGCTTCTTCCACAATAAAACAAAAACCTAAACAAATTTTAAATTCCCACATATTCTTGGTGTTCTTTCATATACCATGTTGAGATCATCTGAGATTTATTTATCCAATATTTTAATAATCTAAATATACTCTGGAGTATGTTTTACTCTTTTTGCTTCCTCTTTTTTTTCCTCTTACCTCACGTCTTCCTCTTGAATTCATTTTGTCAGATATATTTTCTAGTAATCGTTTCAGTTAGTTTAAGGATGGTAAAATATCCAAGTCAGTGAAATGTGTCTATTTTGTCCTCCTATGTGAATTGAGCAATAGTTTAGCTGGGTATAGAATGCTGATGATGCTTTTTAATTTACTTCTCTCATCGAGTGTTGTGAATTAGAAGACTTCTGCCAATATGATTGTTATTCTTCTGTAGAAAAGTGCTTTTTCCCTTGTCTGAAAGGTTTTTGGATTTCCTCTTTATTTTTGGTGGTCTGAATTTTCTACAATATGCCTCAGTGTGGACATTTTATATTCCTCCTGCCTAATCCCTAGTGTTCCCTTTTAATCTCGAAATTCATGTCTTCCTCAAATTGGATATGTTTCTTCTATTTTTTTTACTACATTTTTCTATCTATTCTGTGTTTTTTTCTTCCAGAACCCCTCTGAAAAACTTCTGATTTCTTCTAGTTTCTTAGTTTTTATTTTGTGTTTTCATTTTTCCTATTTACTTGGTGTTCTGAGAAACTTTGTCAACTAGATCTTGCAGCTACAAGTTTTCAGTTCTGTACATTGTGCTATTAGTACATCTACTACATGTTCCTTTTGTTTCAACAACTTTTTGTGTCCAAGATCTTTAGTTGAGTCTCTTTATTTGAATGCAATGTCCTCTTATATATCTCTATATTTGCTATATTTATTTGGTTCCCTTAGTTCTCATAATTTGTGTTTGTTGAATTTGTTGACTCTCTTTTATTAGATTGTCTTAAATGTTAAATGAGTCTCGATTTTGTACTTTTCTTTGTTTTTTTTTGTTTTTTTTTTTACTGTTTGCCTATTTGAGAGCTGGATTATACTGCCTGTTGCCAGTGATGATAAAACAAAGGTAGAATGTATTGCTGGGATGGTTATTATCTAGTCTTTTGGTCTGGAGACTCCGCTTTTCCCTTGAGTGTTAGCAGCCACTCACTGGGCTATTTTGCCTCTCGGGTCTAATGTCTCCATGTACTGCTTTTGCCTAGGGACAGACCCTTCTTCCACTGCCCTCACAAGTGTGGTGTGTGTGGTGGGTGGAAGGGGGAGGGGGCAAGCCATCTGGTCTCTTCTACTATGGTATTGTAGAAGTCACCTTGACTGCCAAGAGTTCCCCAAAGCCCCCTCCTGCTCCAGTGTTCAATCCTCAACATTTAGACAGAGTATCTGAAGCTACTCCCAACTGGGAGCAAGCCCCCCCATGAGTGGTTAGGCTTCATCAATTATTCACATTCCATCTGCCTCAAGCCTTTCAGGAATTCTTTATAATTACCGGTCTATGGAGAGTACTCTTTCTTGTTTTACAGAGGTATTATGGTTAATTTTATTCTATGTATTTGGGGTAGAAAAAGGACATTGAAGCATATGCTCAGTTTATCATCTTAATAGCATCTCTTGTATTTAATTTGCAAATTTGTTTTTGATTCATAGCTATACAAGAACTATAAGCATAAGGTTATATATCCAATTTACTTGTATTCATTTAAATAATATTATAATGAAAATAATTGAACACAGGGAAATCACTATTTTTAAAATATTCTTGGAAATGGTGTCTATATATTATCTATGTTTGAGAAATATTGTTCATTTTTTAATGTTTATTTATTTTTTAAGAGACACAGAGTGTGAGGAGGGGAGGGGCAGAGAAAGAGGGAGACACAGAATCCGAAGCAGACTCCAGGCTCTGAGCTGTCAGCACAGGGCCCAATGCAGGACTCGAACTTACGAACTGTGAGATCATGACCTGAGTCAAATTTGGATGCTTAACCAACTGAGTCACCCAGGTGCCCCTGTTCTGGGTTTTTTTTAATGACAACTTATTTCATCTAGACTTGACTCAAAAATTACAGACAGAGAGGCTAAATACTTCCCATGCCATGAAGCTTTATCAATAGAAGCAACATGAGTACTATTATCTTCTGGAACAACCCCTATCTTCAGGTAGTAGCAGTATATTTTGGTCCTACCAACTTGCTGGCCAAGCAGAACAGGAGACAGGAAGGGAAAGAGAAAGCTGACACATAAAAAAACAGGGAATATGCAATATTTTTAATATGTCAACTAATATTCAAACATTACATTAACTTGTCCTGACAATAAACTAGATGTTTTGAACTTATTGTTTGTGATATCATCTCTATTTTACAAATGATTAAACAGACTCAGAAAATTAGGTGACCTGCCCAAGGTCCCACAACTACTCTTGACTATATGAATACAAGCCTCTATAAAGTATATCAGTCAGTGTTCCAGTAGGACACAGATGATATGCTGGGTTTAGGATAAATTAAGGAGGATTTAATAAAAGGACTACTTACAAAGGTATGGCAGGGTATTGAGGCCCCTCAGGCTAGTGAGAGGGGAGCTATTACTACCCTCAGGCTCAGTGGAACATGGGGAAGAAAGAGTAGATGGGCCCCTCAATTTTTATCAGTCTGGTGGCATCCAAAGACCTCATCTCAAGATAATGTTTTTAAATAAATTTTACAAAATACTTATAATTACAAAAGAAGGTGATTTTAATAAAATATGATAAATGAAATATTTAAATAAGAAAAGTTTGTGGTTATTAATATAAATGCTTCATTATTAGTGCATTACCTAACAAGATCTAGTGGTGAGCCTAATATATTTTGCAATTTCAAAGTAGCGATGAACATAAAAGATACTTGGACATATCTACATCTTCTGTGAAGTGATATGAAAAAATTTATGACAGGAGCCACAGGCATTGCTAATGCCATTATGATATGTTGTCTAATTTGATAATTAAAGAAAATGGTAAATTTTGGTCAGAGGTTAATGTACCTAAAGATGTATTTTTATTTTCATTATTAAAGTTCACAGACCTCCTGAACTCTATCCACAGATCCTTGGTTGATAACCCAGAGAGAGAAAGTCATGCAAGAAGACCACCTTAAAAAGAACAGTGACCTTTGATAGAAGGACACACAGCCACACAGCTAGACTGGCAAACAGCACTAACAGGGAGCTGGGAAATAAATACCCTAATGTCCTTCTCCCCCTTCTATCTGATCTCATTCAGGCTTTAAACAATTATATAATCCATAATGATTGGCTTTCTAGAGCAGAGAACTGGGTGAAGAAGGCTGCAGAATAAATTCAGGGGGAAGATGAAAACATCCAGCATCCAGTTTCAAAATCCTGCCAATCTGCTATTTCTATCCTTCATCTACATGCTACCTACCTTTTTGTTCTGTATAGTTGCAACTGACTTATTTTAGTTCTAGAAGCACTCAACTCCTTCCAACTTCAGGAAACATCCACCCCCAACACCACCTCCAGGAAAATTTTGCCTGACCACCACCCATATCCACTTATGCATTCTCATTGAATACTTTAATTCTCACTCAAATAAAATAAATGTATCATTTATATAAGTATTTGTTTAATGTTTGATATCAATGGGAATTATATTTGTTGCATGTAACAGAAATCCCAAACCAAAAACAGTGGTTTGGAGTTTTATTTTTGTTATTCAATGAGAAGTCCAAAAGTAGGCAGGACAAGGGTAACTGGTAGTTGTTGATAGAGGTCTCTGCTCTTTTTATTTATGCTCCACAATCCTTAGCATGTGGCTTTGATTCTTGAAGTTGCCTTATGGTTACAAAATTACTGCTAGAGCCCCAGCCAGTATCCACTGAGGCAGGAAGGAGAGAGAGGACAAGGGGAAAAATTTATTCCATATTTTTATAGTTTAAGGAGCCACATGAGAAAGATTTAGTGTGCAGGATATCTGAAGTTTGCCGTTGGAATTGACTCTGTGGAAGGAGGTGGAAGGAACTAGAACACAGAAAAAATAGAACCTCAGTGCAGGTCCAGCAACAGCTTTGGCTGATTCATTGAAGAGCTCCCCAGAGATAATGGCTCTTTAGACTTGTCCTTGTTGGTCTGAGATGACCAGGACTTTATATTCCATCATCAATCACTGTTATGACCCCTCTGGGAAGACCATGACCTTTGGCAAGTCAGTTCTCCTCAGTTGGGGCTGTCATTGATGGGGATAACAGCTGAAGGCTATGCACTCCCAGCACTCTGGGGCATTGGGGCAACAAACCCTTCATAGAAGGAGGATCCAGAGATTCCTCCCAGTTGTTACCATACTATACTACACTAGATTGTTAGCCAGATCTAGTCATGTGGCCACCTCTGTCTACATAAGAAACTGGAAAATGTTCATCCATCATATTATTCAACAACAATAAATCAGGGTTCTCTTAACAAGGAAGAGGAGGAATTATACATTAGAAAGGCATCATCTGGAAGTCTACGCCGTATCTGGTCCTGTGCTAGACGGGAACTCTCAATTGCAAGGAATGGGTTTGAATTCCATTAATGAGCAAGCACACTGCCTGGGCCATGGTAGATACCTAGTAAGCATCTGACCAAAAAAAAAAAAAAAAAAAGTGACGAATGAATGAATGAATGAATGAACCAGACTTAGAGATCATGAATCCAAGACTCATGTTTTTCTCTCTAAAAGAAATGAGGTCAACCATTTTTATTCCCAGATGTGCTTTTACCCTTCTTATTTGAGAGTCACTGAAAGATGAAGGAGTGTCTATTAGTTTGCCAGGGCTTCCTTAACAAAGTGCCACAGACTCAGTCCTTAACTAACAGAAATTTATTTTCTCCTAATTCTGGAGACTGTAAGTCTGACATGAAAGTGCCAGCTAGGCTGGTTTCTTCTGAGGCCCCTGTCCTTGGTTTGTTGATGGCCGTTTTCATCCTATGTCTTCTCATGGTCTTCACTCCGGGCCTGTGTCCTAATTTCCTCTTCTTATAAGGATACCACTCAGACCTTATTTGGACATCATTATTTCTTTAAAGACCCTGTATCTAAACACAATCACATTCTGAGACACCAGGGGGTTAGGATTTCAACATATGAATTTTGAATGGGCACAATTCAGCCTGTAACAGAAAGGATGCCATGAAGGAGATGGAGGTCCTCTTGTTTCACCAGAAATCCTCATCCCCATAAGTTTATTTCCTAAGCATCTTGATGACTTTTTATCTGCTTCAAGAAAAGCTTACACCTGCAGCAACCCAGTGGACACAAGTCCGAAGCTCCACCCAGAGCCTAGACAGGAATACGGCTTTTCTCAGAACTCTGCTCCATTACAGTGTCTTTCCTACTAACTGTATTGATGGTATTAACTAAAGACTGTATGATATCTCTCTCTTTGAAGGAACTGTAATTTAAATTGTTCTTGATATTCATTTGTCTAAAATATGTCAGGGTTAAGAGCTGAGCTTATCAAATTAAATAGATATAACTTTGAATCTCAACTTTTATACTTATCAGTGGACAGCTATCAAATTCCCTCAGCTTCTTCATTTTAATTACAATTATAGATATATATTCTTAAGTGTTTAATATAGACATTTCATGTATATTACCCAAAACATATTTTACAAGTTTTATAATATAGATTGTTTATATATTATATATAAATACAAATATATGTTATATATGTAAATGTAGTCAGAATTATAGTTCCTACATCACGGATTATCGTGGATAATAAATGGAGTAACACATTTAAAAGCTACATAGATGAGAGTTGTTACAGGATAAATGGTTTGAATGTGTACTATATGCTATGCAACAAGGATATAGAAATAAAAGCAGTTTTCCTATCCCAAGGAAGTGCATTATTTACAAGGGAAATAGCCAGATCATTGTGGGAAGCGCTATGAGAAGAGAGTGAAAGAGGAGATTGAAGAACTTCAGAGGCACAAGGAACAGCGTATGCAAATCCATGCAGGCATGAGGATCTGGCCTTTGCAGGGAATCAAAACTGGTCTGCATGCTGAGAAGATCAAGGGTGGGGGCAGGTGAAACCAGAGGTGGAGAGTGAAGGGGAGCCAATCTTGAATTTCTGCAGTGGGCTGGGTCTGCCTTCAAAGGGAATGATTCATGTGGGAAACTAGGTCAGAGCTGTTTCTGAAGAGGGTGAGGATTAATGGCGATCTATGTGTTACTGTTCTTGTAAAAAAAATTAATAGTATGACTGTCTTTCTGTAGGTCTGACGCATGCTCCCAGCTTGGTTTTTCATTTAATTGCCTGCAAAAGACACGAGCACCAACATGATCTGCCTCCACCTTGTTTGTGAGTCATGATGGGATTTCTGAGTAACAGTCCTGATCACCACAAAACGTCACCTAAGATTAGGCTTCAGGACAGACACATGGAAACAGCTGGTGCCAACACCCTTTGGCAGCCACATCTTCTCTCCTTTTTGTCTCACTTTCTCTCTTTCTTCTTCCCCTATTGTTTCATCTTACCTTTCAGTCATCCTTTGGACCTTCTAAAAAGCCTTTGGTTAGCCCTTTCAATGTAACTTTGAAACTAACAAAGGTTTCCTACTGCTTATGAGAAGCTGAGAGAACCAACAAACTTTCATTAAGCAACTTCTGTGTGCTAATTTTTGAACTGTCCTGTCGTTGCCATGTATACATGAGGAAACTGGCTTTCAATCTTTCAAGTGCTTTGCTCTCCAATATCCATGTTTGCCTTTTCTTTACTAGGCCACTTTACCTTTGCCAGCCCACTGGCATCTAGGTAGATCACATGACTAGTTCCTACCAATGGAATGCAGTGATGTCAGTGATATCACCTCCAACCCAAGGGTTAGATGGTATAGGACTTCTCTATACTCTTGCTTTTCCTTCATCACTTGGCAGGATTCAGGGGAGGACTCCAGGGCTCTTGGAGAAGGCAAAGAAGCCCATGAAGAAAGGACACTGATACGCAAATGACTGTGCATAGCAAAGAACCCCTCAACCCCATCTTCTCTCCCTAATCCACCACCAAACTACATTGGACTATGACATGTGCAAGCGATAAAACTTCAGTCTTTTGGGCCACTGAGATTTGGGGATTGTTTGTTGCAGTAATTAGCTGACACTGACTACTGCATAGCTGGGACAAGATTTATGTCAATCTAAATGACATTTTAGAGACAACTATTATTTTAGAGAGAGAGTGAGCAGGGGATAAAGGGAGGGAGAGAGAGAGAGAGAGAGAGAGAGAGAGAGAGAGAGAATCCCAAGCAGTCTTCATTGGGGGCCTCAATCCCATGACCCTGGGATCATGACCTAGCTGAAATCAAGAGTCAGAAGCTCAATTGACTGAGCCACCCAGGTGTACCATGGCAAAGGTTTTTGTAGTGGCCAAGACCCTGCTTCTGGAGCCAGAGACACCATGTTCAATTCTAGATTTACTCTTTACTAATTGAATGACTTTATAGACTCTGAGTCTCAGTTTTCTCATCTGTAAAATAGGACAAATAATACCTTTCTTCCAAGGTTACTGGTTATTATGAAGATTAAATGAAATAATGAGTGTCAAGTAGACATATTAGGTCCTTGGTAAATGATCATTATTATCACTATTTCAATGTTGTAAATATAAGGAGAACTTTAGTTTTCACTGGCTTAGACACAACTAAATTAAGTAGTTACCTTGACCACCAGTAGTTTTTCTTTGCTATTAGATAGTGACATAGATGAATCTATCTGTTTGTTTTTATTTTCTCTACTAATCAAAATCTGAATCTAAAGTTTATCATTTCAAAAGTTCTGTGTACTTTTGGCCTCACCTAATTCCTTCATCTTACCTTGGATCAATAGTTTATTTCCTTTAAAAAAATCAATCATCTCAAAGAGTGGGCTTGGCCAAGAATACAGTCATGTCTTCTGGCATGTACATTTTTATATAAATTAGTATTTTATTCTGTCATGTAGATTTATAAGATACTACAGCTGACAGGGACTTTGGAGGGTGTCAGATCCAACCTATTATTTTACATTTGTGGAGGAAGAAAGTGAGGCCCAGATGTTAGTGGGTCACAGATGTTAATATACATATTTTTTCCTCTCCCCCACAAACTTTAAGGACTCTAGCAACTTAACTAAATGGTCTAAGTCTCACACACAAAGTGCAATAAAACCTTCAGTAATCAAATTATGTGGGAAATGAGGTGCTATAGCCCATAGAATTTTCTGATTAAGTGAATTAATGGAGAACATGTTACATATACACACATATGTATATGTGTATTTCCCCCCTAAAACACACTACATCCTCTTTCCTGACTTAGTTAAGACAGCCTCGTGAGCAGAATCAAGTGTCTGTTTAGTCAGCAGTGAAAGGGACATCTTGTTCACTTTTCAGATGAAAAAAAGTTTTTATAATTATCACCCAATGTAGTCTTCACAACTAATTTTTACAACTGTCATCATTTCCTCCATGATATAGATGGAGAAACTAAAGCCCACAGCTATTGATGACTTCCTTTAGATCACAGAACTTGTAGTAGAGACAATGACACAGACACCAAAGTCCTCTGCCTACTTTCTGGGCTCACAGACTATATTTCCCAGCTGCCTTTATAGATGGGTTAGACCATAGGACTGGGTTCTAGAGAGTAGACGGCAAGTGGATGACCGAATGTCCCTCCTCATCATGGTTCATGAAAACATCCTACACGTTTCTTCCCTGATCTTTTTCCCTTTTCAGTTGGTTAGAATGGAGATGACCCCCAGTGTGAAGCTGGAAGCCATGAATTAAAGATTATGAAACCAGAAACTGAAAGGAGACTGGATCCTTGAATCACCGCACAGAAGACAGCCACCCACTGATAAGTAATATGCAAGTTGGACTGTCAATAATGAGAAATAATCTTGGTATTATATCCTTTCTTCATATATTTTGCAGCTAGTATTTCCCTAATCAACACATAGCTTGATAGTTGCAGTTAGAAATACCTACTGTGGACAAGGTGCTATGTTAGTGGTAAAAGATATGAACATGTATCTACCTTTTTTTTAGATTATACCTACAAGTAAAATCATGTGGTATTTCTCTTCCTCAGTCCGACTCATGTCACTTAGTGTAATATCCTCCATGGTCATCCATGTTGGCATGATCTCATCTTTTTTTTATGGCTGCATAACATTCCATTGTATGTATACCACCTCTTCCTTATCCATTTGTTTGTGGGGAGTTGGGAAAAATGGGGAAAGGGGAGATGGGAGATACAAGCTTCCAGTTGTAGAATGAATAAGCCACACGAGTAAAAGACACAGCATAAAGAAAAGAGTCAGTGATGTTGTAATAGTGATGTATGGTGACTGATGGTAGCTACATTTGTGGTGAATATAGCATAAAGTATAAACTTGTTGAATCACTGTGTTGTACACCTGAAACTCATGTAACATTGTGTGTCAATTCTACTCAAATTTTTTAAATCAAAACCGAAACAAGCAAACAAAACAAAACAAACAAAAAGATATCAACATGAATTACATGAATTAAAACAGGTTGGGACCTTGAAAAACCTTAAGGCTAATTAGGATCCTGAGATATGGGCATAAACAGTGTAATATAAGATACAAATTAAAAAATATGTTTGTGGAAAAATAAACATGAGAAGACATAAGAATTAAGAGGACATGGAGCTCCTCAGTTGTTTAAGCATCCTACTCTTGGTTTCAGTTCAGGTCACGATCTCACGGTCATAGGATCGAGCCCCACATCAGGCTCAGTGCTGACAACGTGGAGCCCACTTGGAATTCTCTCTCTTCTTATCTCTCTGTCCCTCCCCCTGAATAAATAAATAAATGAACTTTATAAAATATATAAAAATAAAAATTAAAGAAGTACAAATCAGTGGTACCATTGTCGAGTGAGGAATGATTTTCAGGATGAGGGTGGGGTCTTTGGGCTGGGAGGATGGGTACCACACAGAAATAGAATTAATATCAGGAAATGAACAAATGAAAACAAAGAAAAGTGTTGCACCGTGAGTTGTTCAGCAGGACGGAGATGAGATACACGAACAAATGAAATGGTAGGGAAAGAGCCTCATCGTGAAAGACACTAAATGTCAAGCTAATGACTTTGAGCATCATTTATGTGTATGGCTGAGAACTGTCACCAACACCTGTTGGCTGAAAAATCTTAATTAAGTAGTAGATCATGCCTTCAGAGTTTGATAAGCATTTACAGGGATGTTTTATCACCCCCTGGAGCTCACATCACAGACAGTTTTCGTTTCTCAGAGCTGGTCTCCTAGGATATAAGTAGGCAAAGAAGATCAGAGATTGTTCGGTGGGGGGAAATAGGGGGAGGGAAGAAAGAGCATCCAGAATTAGTCTACCCTGGCAAGACTCCAGACTCTGAACGAGGGTGAAGATAAAATGATCTGAAGAGTTTTTAGATCCTGTTCCATTTAGGCCTTACTCAGAGGAAGTATGTCGAGAGTTTTTTCCCTAGAAATACATATATATGGAAATAATAAGGTTGGCATTGGATGTCATGGCCAAGAAGACCATGCTGGGGAAACCGTGTGCTTTGAAATCAGGTCACTTAGAAAAAAATTCCTGCAAAGTAAAAGCTTAAAGCTGGCAATTTAGGTACTTTTCACAGTCTGACTTATTGGTTCTGACTAAAAACTGGGAAAGGCACTTTCTGGGTACATATCTCTTTAAAGTTCATTTGAGTGTCTCTTTCATTATTTTTATAGTGCACACATAGATCTCAAGCTGTAAGTGTCCTTTTTATCACTGTAGCTAGAAGCAAAAAAGCCATCCAGCTGCTCAGTCTGTTTGTGCCAAATCGGGTTTTTTTTTTCTGAACACTACAATTCTCATCCATCAAGACACCCCAGATGTACAGAAGGGTCAAGCAGGAAAATTATGGTGACAATTCTGAATTTTAACTTTTTTGAAAAGATATATCAATTTGGTATCACTTTCTTCTTAGTTGGGGAAAAGAGTTACCCTTATTCCCCAAGTCATGTAAATCTCTCTTTTTTTTAATTTTAACAATTTTTTAAAATTTATTTATTTACTTTGAGAGAGACAAAGAAAGAATATAAGAGGAATAGGGGCAGAGAGAGAGGGGGACAGAGGATCTGAAGCGGGCTCTATACTGACAGCAGAGAGCCCGATGTGGGGCTTGAACTCACAAACCCTGAGATCATTACCTAAGCCAAAGTCAGAGGCACCTCAAATTTCCCTATAGGAATGTAAACCCAACATGTTTTAGAGAATAGTCACTGACACCATATCATGTTTATGTGAAGGGAAAAGAAGAAAAAAGAAGAGAGCCAACATTTGCATAACATATTCTACCTCATGCTTTATATTTATTATTTAATCATCCGAATACCCTATAATAGAGAAATCCCTTCTCCCAACTTCTACAAAAGAGGAAACTAAAGTTTAGTTACTTGAAGAGACTTATTCAAAATCATATACTTGTAAAGAACAAAGATAAAAGCAAGTTTGTCCTGGCTTTAGCATTCATGCCACTGAGTCACAATCCAATTTTAGAGCTGTCACGAAATGCCCTAAGAAGATAAACTGGCCGTATATACATAAGTGCTAAATAGCACAGGGTCAATCTCATCCATAAATATTGGGTAAAACTAATGCAAAGTAATACTCAAATGAGATTTATTTTAAGAGTGTGTCCAGGAAGAGGTTAGATTTGAAGAGATTCAAGTCTGCTCATTTACAGACACTATTAATTTGTAAATATCATCATTAAGTGAATATTACAAGACACAATACTATAATATTTTGCCGTGAAAGCTACTCTCATGCCCTTTTCTTAATGCATTTATTTCAAAAGATGTTCTTTAGAGCTCATGGCCTTTAAGGCTGAACAATCCTAATTAAATATGATTCTTGAAAGATCGACGCACAAAGCTGGTCCCATTTAGATTCACTCACATATGCATTCACCAAACACTTACCAAATATCTCCCAGGTTTTAGAATCAAGATGCTAAAGCTTTGCGTTCAACAAACTCACAGTCTTGCTAGAAGAAAAACACAATCATAAGGTGGTCTGGCAAGGGTTTGATATTCTGTATGAGGTAGAGGATCAATCTCCTTTGGGAGAGGTCACTTACACTTAGAAATGGTGACATCAAGCAAACAAACCTCTGAAGGGTGAGGAGGAAATGGCAAGGTGGACAGGCTAAGTGGGATGTCACAGGTCAAGGCAAAAGGGTGTTCAAAGGTTCAAGGAAGCGACAGATGTGTAAGGTCTTATCTAGTTTATTAAAGAGTGGCAGGAGATGAAGCTGGATAAGTAAACAGGAGACAAACCAAGAGGGAGAGCTTCGAATGCCATGGGGTCCAGTAGACATGTTACAACTTGCCTTCTTTCCTCCACATTTTAGAGATTACATATTTAAGCTTTGCTTTCTCTTTCAAAGTACTTTCTACTCATTTTGCAAGCACTTGGGCTCTTTCTTACATGGGTCATCACCGGGATATCAGACCTTTGCTTGCTCAAGGTTCCATCATGTAGTCTTGCAAGCAAGTGTCTCTGGTCCCTCTCACAGCATAGACACGACTATGAAGGTTGGAGACCCTACTTCTTTTCTCCTAAATCTTTCATAATAAAGACAATTCCTCAAATGCTAAAGAAATGCCGGCATTCAGAAAGTACTTGGTGACTTCTGAGGGTGGCGAGATGTTTGTGAAATACCGTGGCAGATGGCTAAGAGGCAATGAAAGCCATATCCTTCTCAAGAAAAACTAGAAAACCAGAGCATTGCCACCTCACATGGTCCCGTCAGAAGACAAGAATTAAGGCTGGACATGTTGTCAAGGTCATTTCCGATCCTATAATTCTGCTTCTCTTGATGATAATGATAATAAAAATAGCACCTTTTTGTGTAACTTGCACAATTTTCAAAGCTCATTCACCTATGACCTCCTCAGAGCAGCTGATGGGGAAGGAAGAACCTGGAAGACCAAGGGTGCTCCCAGCCAGACCTCGAGGTTGGAGGACATTTTAAATGCACACATGAGATACCTACCAAACAATACATGATCCATCTGTCTGTGTTTGATACCAAAGGACGGTTTTGTAGAGAGCAGAGATGTCCTCCACATTTCTTTTTTTTTTTTAAAGAAATGTTTCTTTTATTTATTTATTGTTGTGAGAGAGCATGAATGGGGAAGGAACAGAGGAAGAGGGAGGTAGAAGATGCCAAGTGGGCTCTGTGCTGACAGCAGAGAGCCCCATGTGGGTCTTGAACTCACCAACCATGAGATCACAACTTGAGGCAAAGTCAGGTGCTTAACTGACTGTGCCACCCAGGTGCCCCATCCTCCACATTTATAAACTTAAAATTTAGGGATATTCCAAGAATATCTTTTATTCTTGTATAATCTATCATTTGTATCTGTTTATAAAAACACATAATGCTATTTAGATTTTTAGCTTGTTTCTACCATGGAGAAAGGTGTTTTAAATTTGCCATTTTCAAAAAAAAAATAACAAATAAAATAAAATTTTCCATCTTCCCCAATATATCTTAAATATTCCTTTCATTTACACTAAACTTACCTTTTTGTAAATGCAAGCAGTATTCCATAACTATTGTGAAATCACTATTAATCACTATTAACAAAGAGAATGTTTTTCAAAGACTGCTCATTTGAAGGAAACATAATAATCAGTGATAGAAATGATGTAGGAAACTTGGAAGAACTTTCCAGAAAACAATAGGTAGAACCAAGAATTAAAATCAAACAAAATGTGTGAGCTAGGGTAAGAGAAGAGGGCAGGACTTAGGTAAAGGTATCCTTTCCCAAAGTGTATTCTGTGGAACCACTCTGCTACATGTTTCTCAGAAGAAAATTGAGCTATTATGGTCATATAAGTTGAATATATCACTTTTTAGGGTATGCATATTAGCCTAGTGAAGTTTCTGAGAGGTCCTGCAGTAGAGAAATCTGCAGAACTTTATTTAATCCAAAATTTTTCTAACTTTTTTTTTTACCACAGATATTTGTTTTTCCCTGCACAAGGGCTCCATGAAATACACTTTGAGAAATGCTGCTTTTGAGAAATGCTGGTTTGGAATTAGGGAAAAAGAGAGGGAGAGACTGACCTACATTTTTGGCAGAAAAGGAGACCTACCAACACTCCTATCAAATACAAAAAGGTATTTTTCAATGTCCTTCTCAGAAGGTCTTTTGAAAATATGCATGGTGAGGTATTTGGGGAGAAGTACTGACTTCTGCAGCTCACCTTGAAATGTATTAAAAACAAGGTGAAATGAGGGATGAACAGAACAATAGATAGTGACAAAATAGATATAATAAAATGTTAATTGTGGAATCTAGGTGGTAGGTACATTAGCTATTCATTACAAATTTTTTTTACTATTCTGAATGTTTGAAAAACTTTTAGATAAAATGTTGAGAAAAAAAGAATATGTATCCAATATATATCAATGTCCACACCAAGTATGGCTTAGAAGGAAGTAGAAAGATTTGTTGGGTCTTCAACTTTTCACCATAGTTCCCTTCTATTAACCACGTACCAAGGACTGTGCTGGACACTTTGCATGTATATATTATTGTATTTAATATTCAAAGCAAATGTAAAGGAAGTTTGGGGATCTCCATTTTAATGATGAGACAAGCAAGTGTGTGTGACTAAGTACAACTCATGACAAAATTCACTCTGCTTAAGCCATGTTCATCATGCCCTGTGTCTGGGGTGCCCAAATTGTCATTCTCTTCCTCCCATCTCCCTGTTCACTCAGGGAAACAGGACAATACCCAGGGGGAATTCCCTCCTCCCTCCAGGATCCTCTCCCTCCCTACTTTTCAGACTTATTTTATAGTTGAGTTATATTATAAGTCAGTGGCTGGGAAAAGCAGAAAAGTAGAAGTACGTTATCCTCCCCAGAAAGAGCCAAGATTTACTGTTAGGAGGAAGACAGGAAACAGAAGGAGAAGGAAAGAGATGAGCCTGTGGTACATGTGTGGATCATGGTGGAGGACAGGGGATAAAGGAGAAAGAGAAAAGTGTTTCAAGGCAGTTTGGGAAGGTAGTTGAGAGCAAGAGAAATGAAAGGGAGGGATTTCAAAACATGCTGTCTTGGCATAGAAATGCCTTTTTCTTTAGTATTCTCTGAGAGGCATAGAATAGATTGAGGTTCCTTTTATGTCTTTGTTATCTAGACTGTATTTCTTTGAGGTGGTATTTCTTTTTTTAAATGTGTTTAGGAAGGAGATCTTTGTTGCTGTATAAACTTCAGAAGGAGGCATATGTCACATTGACCCATTGCATCAGCTATCACATGACTTCTTCATCACATCGTGGCAAAATGGCTTGATTGGACCCTGGGAGGGTAAGTGTTGGGAAAGTACAGGCAATAATATGAATCAGACACCTTCCTTCTCTTCTTAGAACTTGCAGACTCAGATAAGTTAGCTAACCACTAAACACCATTACGCCAATCAGAATGGCCTTAATTGTGGAGATCTTTGCCTAATTATTCCTGGGGTTCCTAGAGTCAACATCAATGACAGCCTACTAAAGTGCTACTTGAAATATGTAACTAACACATCTATTTCTGGGGAACAGAGGGCTGACTTTTAGCCATCACTTAGGACCAGTTTTGGGCTTGCTTTCTGGATGTTTCAGCTCCACAGTCCCCCAAATTGAAAGACTCTTAGTCTTCAGCCTAGACAATGAAAGTCCTTGATTTTAGGTCTTTCTGTTGAGCCAGAGATTTAGAACTGTATGCTTAAGATTGCCCTTCCTTAAGCTATCCACTTCCATCAGAAGCAAATACTCACTTAGTCTTAGAATTTCTTATTCCAGGTTCTATGGCATCACCCACAGGGTCCCTACACCACGCCTTCACTGGGCACTTTATTACCAACAACCCTGTGTTATCATTGCATCAGTTGTTTTGCCCCCTGTCAGATCACCAGAGTCCCATCCCTCAACAGAGCTGGATTTTCACTCTCTATGACCCTAACCAGGTCAAATAAGCAAAACTAATTTCATCCATTTCCAAGAGCCTGCGGCTGCAACCGTGTCAGTTCTGGTATTGATGACTCCCATCAGCAGAGTTCTTTATCACAAGAAAATGATGCTGGATAATCTAAGCAGAAAACAAATTTATCAAAAGCATATTGGTTGATAGTGGAGAGGCTCTGCTTATGTGGGCAGGAGGGACATGGGAATCTCTGTACCTTCTGCTCAATTTTGTTATGAACCTAAAAACTGCTCTAAAAAAGATAGTCTAAAGAAAAGCATGTTGGAAAACATCAGCTTTCTAGAGAAGTCAGAGAACCAGATTTGGAGGCTACACAAGAAATACGCAAGCCACAGAACTGGTCCCCAAGCTGCCATTGCCTCTGGATGGACACTGGATGCAACTCCTAGAAACTACTATGCCTGCTCTGTAGGACAGTTGTGGTTGTCGTTAGTGTCGCTGTCTCTACTAATGGCCAGAAGGGAGTAAATATGGTCCCTGATTTTGAAGGACTAGTTTCCCATTCAGAGTCATGGGACAGTTCTGAATGAGGGAGCCTAGGTCATTTGTTGCCTTAGAATACTTTCCCCAGAAGTAGACTCTGAGATAAAGTTTAGTTGCAAGTTATTTATTTAAAAAGAGGTTAATTATATCCTATAATATGAGAAAATACAGTATATGATATAATAATAAAGTAGTCTCATACAGATTTAATTCTTGCACTTGGGAGTCAGTATAGTGGAGTAGAATATTTGTAATTAGAACATCCTACGTTTAGGGGTGCCTGGGTGGCTCAGTCAGTTAAATGTCCGACTTCGGCTCAGTTCATGATCTTACAGTTCATGGGTTCGAGCCCCACATCAGTCTCCGTGCTGCCAGCTCAGAGCCTGGAGCCTGCTTCGGATTCTGTGTCTCCCTCTCTCTTTGCCCCTCCCCTGCTTGCACTCTGTCTGTACCTCTCTTTCCCTCTGTCTCTCTCTCTCTCTCAAAAATAAATAAGCATTAAAAAGTTGTTTAAAAAGAACATCCTAGGTTTAGATGTGACACTAAATAGCTATATTTAAGTAGGATTGCCAGAAGAAACAAAAAAGAAAAGAAACATGCAGGATACCCATTTAAACTTGTATTTCAGATAAATAACAACTTCTTTCTTATTCCAATATTCCAAATGTTACATGTCAATATTCCAAATGTTACATGGGAGATTCAAGGCTTAAAAGTTGTTCATTTTTTAGCTGACATTTAAATTTAACTGGGCTTTCTGTAATTTGTGTGCTAAATCTGGCAACCCTATATTTAAGTCACTTAACTTCTCTGATCTGATGTCCCGTCTGTGACATGGTCTCCTCCCCTGCTAGATCACAGGAGACACTCAGTGAACAGTCAGGACTTCAGATTTTCTGGGACAGTCTACTCCTCATGTGGCAGAATAGGAGACAAGATATCTTGAAAACTCAAGAGTGAAGGTGTTTTTATATTTTCTTCCTTTTGTGAAACCTGATCCAGACAAACTGTTCCTTTATCAGATGGAAGCCTGTAAGAAGAGGCGGCTGGGCAGCTCAGTGCATTGTCTGCGTTACAGCTGACTGCCTCCCCAGCTGCTCAGCACACATTATTCCCTGGGCTCAGCCAGGCACCCAGCTTGCAGGAGGCAGCTGATGGCAATGCTGGGCTGCTCAGTCCCTACATTCTTCCCAACAGCTCCTCCTCCCCTTGCCTCCTCTGTTCATGACGTTAAAAAATCACAACTTCCGCTTTATTGAGCAGCTGCTTCTCTGGGACTAATCTCTCAGGCCGGACCGGCTATGGGGAAACCCACAAAAAGTGACGCTTAGGCAGTACTGCACATAATAACCCCAGAAGTCTGATTTTTTTAGGTTAGAGAATAATTTATTAGGCTCATTCATTTTCAAAATGTTTGGGTATGCCATTTCTAGGGATTTTTGGAAGAAAACGGGGAAGGAATAGCATGGGCTTGGAGTGGGATCTTGAAATCCAATTCCTTACAGCAGAGCTTATGAAATGCTTTCTGCAGACTCTCGCTTGGTCTTTCTGGTAACTGGAGGCAGGGCAGCGTAGGGTGTGCGCCTGCCCCCACAAGCGCATTGATTTACGCAGCTTGGAGCTGACTTGTCAAGGTCGAGTGGCTGGTCATTGGCACAGCTGGAGACAGAACCTGCCTTTCCCGTCTTGTGAGTGGCTTTTCCCCACCTCCCTGCTGCCCCCAGGGGTATATGGGACACTCAGCCAAATCTGAATCTCCATGCTCTGATCTGTTCTGGCCTTGGTCTTGGTCTTTTCCTCCAAGACACCTACATGATATAGTGAGGACCTGAGCTCTTTGTAAAAATACAGTTCAGATCTCCTAGGGAAGTCAAAGTCACAGTTCCTGGAGGGTGCCTTGCCCAGGGATTAGTTACTGACTGTAGATGGTGACCCCTTAATCTTATTTTTGTCAGTCCCTGTATCAGTGAATCACAGAGCTGTGTCTCAACCTGGAGTATCCAGGATCAGACCCAAAGGCAAGGATATGCATGAAAATGACTGCTTGGATCTCCTGGTGAGAGGGTGCACAATTGATGGGAAGCCCCAGGCTCTGCCATTCAGGGTCCACCTGCATGTCAGGGGTGAGGCCACAGTTCTCAAGGGCTAGTCGCTCCACACAGTGGGATCCTATACAGGCCCTTTCCTATGTGACACAGGATTCCTCAACTGAGTGACCTTCGCTCAAGGACTCCCCATCCACGTGGTCAGAACTGTCTCAGAACTGCACTACAGGCCAGGAATCTTCCAGCCAGATCTTCTTCCCCTCCTCTCCTTTCCAAGGGCTGATCTGTATCTCTATCTGAAGACTCCCCCCTTCCCACTTTATCCTCCTCTTTCTCCAGGATAGGTGTCTCCCCTGGTAAATTCCCTGCTCATTTGAACCTGTCTTGGCGTTTGCTTCTCCTCAGAGGTTCTCAGCTCAGAGGCCACCCTAGGAAGCACAGAGAGGGACAGGGCCCTGCCCAGAACCTTCTAAAAACCTGCACACAGCTCACTTCAGGATTATTATCTTCAAGGGGCAAGAAACCTAGAATATATATTCATAACTCTCTCCTGCCTGAGTGAGGGTCCCTCCAGGGGCATTAACTGGCTTGCAATTAATTAGTACTTTCAGATGTCACCATTGCCTCTCAGGGTGACTCTGAGACTGGGCCAAGCAATCCAATTCCAGGGCCCGAGGTCTTGATCACTAAGCTGTATACCTCCTTAAACTTGTTACATTTAGAAGCTTGAGTTTGAAACCATCAGTTACCTTATTTTTTGGTCACATACTAGGAGCAATCTGGTAGTAAACATTTTTCCTACTAAACTATTCCTTATTGGCAGAGTGGAAACTAGCTGTTAGAAGGCCATAACTACTGGCCAGCTGTGTGAGCTTGGGTAGATGACTTAACCTCTCTGTGCTTCAGTGTCTTCCTAGTCAAAAGCAGATGGTAGCCACAGAATTATTTTGAAGACCTTTGGCATGCATGTATATGAAGGAGCTTTATAAACTGTGAAGCTCTATCCAAATGGAATGGATTATGCTTCTTCAATAACCTCAAACTGTCTCCCCACTTCCCTGCTCTGTTCTGTTTCTTAAACAAATGCGTACATTGTCTTGTCTGGCCTTCCCCCCGCCTCCGCCGTCCCCCCACTGCCCCGTCGTGTTACAGGAGACCTCCTTTGATTACAGAACTGGTTTCACCATCTCAACAATACAGGGTGTTTCATTCTATTCTAACATAGCTTAGATAACACAGCATTAAGAGTTTGCAATTCATCCTTCATTGATCAATGTTCTTGACTGTTACACGCTTGCCTGAACCCTGTTGTAACGCCAGAGGCTTAAGAACAATGAATGGTTTCATGTCTCTCTCATGTCAGTTAGGCAACTTTTTCTTAACCCTCTCTTCCTAAGGATGTCCCTAAATTCTACTGCGTCCTCCTTGAGACTCTGCTGAAAGCGAAGGCCTCTCTCTTTAGGAAAAAACAAAAGTGAAAACGTATTAAGCCTGTGTACACATACACACACACACACACACACACACACACACATTAGGAGCTGTTTTTCGGGAATTCACAGGCCCCCCCCCCCTTGAAACTCAGAGACTACAGCTCTGGAGGAAATGTTTGGTCTCTGCTGTTGGCCAGATGGAGTTTTAAATACTGATTGTATGTAAAGTGTCTAACAATGCTCTTCCACAGCAAGTGCTCAGTAAATAAGGGAGGTAACACACCTTTTCCAGAAACGGTACCCAGATATGGGTAATATTCAGAGAGAGAGACAAACAGAGAGAAAGGGAGAGAGAGGCTGGGCATCTCAAAACAGATACTTTAGAGGAAAGGGTTTCTTTTCAACACTGCAACAGGCTGATGTTGGCTCTCCCTCTGCTGGCCTGTGGTTAGCACACTCTTTGTTTTGATTCCAGGGAGTGTTGTTGTGGTCCTGGGTGAAGGCCATGGAGACAAATGGGGGAGCTGGAGAGTTAGGGGGTTCACGGGGTTAGTCCTGAGCCAGGGAAACACACTGAACAAGCTAAGGTCAGGCCAATGTGTCCGTCCCTCTGTGTCTCTGCCTTTCCTTGTAAGTTCTAACTATTGCATTTGCTGAGCAAATCCTTTCTGGATATCTGCTATGGGGAGGCATCCTGATACAACATGAATAAGGCATAGCCTGACCCACAAAAGCTGGGTCTCATTTCTGGGTGTTTGCCTTTACTTTCTGACTTATGGTTTCAGTTGAACTCAGAGAACACAGCTTTACGCTGCCTGGGGTAACGGCAAAGAGCGAGGGCTTAGAGCTCTGATCCAGCAGTGCCCTCACTAGTGGAGTAATTTGTTTCACCGGAGCTTCAGCAGTCTGAGCCTCAGTTTGCTCATCTATAAAATGGGGCTAATTGTAGTCCCTACCTCATAGTGCTGGTATGAGGATTAAATAGTACATTGGATGTGTAGTGGGGGGTCTAGCAGTAAAAAGAACCTAGTAAATGGCAGATATTAGCATTATTTTTATTCTGACAAAAGAACGGTATTTTTAAAGTCTTTATTATTTGTAAAATTGCACAATCATGCTTGTTATATGAAATCAAACCACTTGAAATTGCTAGCATTGAGTCAGTTTTAATCTACAAAGCTAGCAAATTTTCATATGGCTCAGCCTAATAGAAGAACTGGAAAATTCATATTGCAAAATAGAAATTATTCATAGCCAGAGATACACATTTGGGTGTATCCTTCTGACCTCTTCTACGTGTGTAAATAAATAATGCTGATTGCAAGTAGGAGTGAAATCCTGATAAGAGCAGGTTTTTAAAAACTCAGTCTGACTGGTGAACAGGGGGGAGGGGGGTCAAAGTGTCTCCAGAGGGCAACCCAGTAATGGGCGGAGCTTATGGGGACTTGGGGGCACTGCTAGCTTCCACTCCACTGGAGGGAGACGCCTCATCCCTCTGTTTCTGTGGGAATCTTCCGCAGCAGTGGCCAGGTTGTCTGTCTGTCCCTCCACGTGTCCCCTCCCAAGGGCAGAATGCTGACTCAGCAGCTACACTTGGCCTTGGCCAGTGAGAGATGTGGCCTTGACAAGTGATTTCATCGGCTCCTTAAAATGAGATGAATTGTTGCTTTGACTTTATAATTTTGCAACCACATTGGATAACCAGGGTTTTTGATAGAGCTCAACTACTTACTAGAGTAAAACTGTGGTAGAGTTAAACCCACCATCTCCTTTGACTATGCCGAGCTTTTTTCCAACATCAACAAGTCCTCACTATTTTTAGAATGGGGACATGGCTGTCTGGCTGTGCACAGCCTGGCAAGGCTTAGCAATGCATCTTGAGAGTTTCTTAAGTATACTCCTGCTCCTGCCCAGGGGGCAGGGGGAGCTGGATCCAGAAAGGTCACCTCTCTCAGTCTTCTGGCCCTGGGCTGATGAAACTCTCACCCACCAATGTAGATGCAATTTAACAACTGTGCTGTAACTTCCTGTAGACACTCACTTGGTTTCCACCACCCCAAGTTGATGACAGTGAGCACCCTATGCATGAGCCCTGGACCCTAATTCTGACCCTGCTGCTCACTGAGCCTGTGACATAGAGCAAGTCACTCATCCTCCCTGGCCTATAGTCTCCCAAAGGAAAAAAATGAGGGCTTTGAGTCAGGTGATCTGAAGTTTCCTTCTATTACACTTTTCAAGATCTCTCTATATCTAACAGGAATCCTTTCTTTTCCTGTTCAGTGGATGTATGAACTAGGAAGTGCTAAAGATGCAAAGTTCCAAAGGAGAATCAGAAACTATTAATCTATTAATCAATATAATTAAACTATTAATCCTCATACCAGCACTATGAGGTAGGGACTACAATTAGCCCCATTTTATAGATGAGCAAACTGAGGCTCAGACTGCTCAAGCTCCTTAATTTTGTTCCTTAAGAGCACTATTGAGAGAATGAAGAGGCAAGCAAGATTGCAATGCATATATATCCAACAAAGGACATATGCCCAACATATATAAAGAACTCCTACAAATCAGTGAGCAAAAGGACAAACAAGTCAAAGGAGAAAGCAAAATATTTTAACCAAAAGGGATTTACAAATAGTTGATAAATTTGTGAAAAGGTACCCAGCTTCATTAGTCCTCAAGGACATTCAAATTCAAGCCACAAAGAGATACGCTCCCTCCCTCCCTCTCTCTCTCTCTCTCTCTCTCTCTCTCTCTGTCTCTCTCTCTCTCTCTCTCACACACACACACACACACACACACACACACACACAAACACCAGAATAGCTAACATTAAAGACACCAGTGAAGCCAAAATTGGAAGAGGATGTGGAGCAACTAGGATTCCATACACTGCAGACTGGACTATAAAGTGGTACAAGCATTTTGGAAAATGATTTGACATTATCTATGAAAGCTAAACATATATATAATTATGAACCAGTGATTTCCTTCCTTGGGAGTATACTCAACCGAAAGGCATACGTGTTTCTCTCAAAAAACTTGTACAAGAAAGCAGCACTTTTCCAAAGGAGCTGAAAACTGGAAACCACCCAAATTTCCATCAACTGCAGAATGGATAAATAAATGTGGTATATTTGTACAATGGAATTCTCAACAGCAATGAGAATGAACACACTACTACTAAACCTAACTTGGATGAATTTCAAAATATAATGTTGGGCAAAAGAAACCAAAAACACAAGAATACATGCCATATTATTTCATTTACTTAAATAGGCAAAACTAACCTCTACTACTAGAAGTTAGGGTAGTGGTTTTCCTTGGGGGTAGGTAATGACTGGAAGGAGATCCAAGGGGCTTTTGGGATGCTCGTAACATGGTGTTTCTTAATCTAAGGATTAATGACAGAGATGTCTTCAGTTTATAAAAATTCAAGGAACTGTGCACTGGAGTTATGGGTAATTTTGGGGGGTGTGTATGACACATTGACAAAAAAGTTTTAAAGTAAAAAAAATGAAAGTTATAAATTTCATTATATGTTTGGTATTCTTTCCCTAACATACCCACCAGAGGCTTTAAAAAAAAAACCTACTCTAGCTTCTGTTGATCATTCTCTTTCCCAAACATACTCTGTACCATATAAGCCAGCATTCAATCATGTTCTATTTTTTCATAGTTCTCTGATTATTTCACTTGCTTTAATCTTGCCCTGCCAACTACATTATGAATTCTAGAACATGGAGGGTATGCTTTTTACTTTTGGACTTGGGTAGAAACTTGCCAATCTATTCCTCAGATGCCATCATTACTGGACCAATATTCCCATGCCATACTATTGTCCTCAATCCTGGATTTTTCTATATTTCTCAAGTGTTTATAAACTTGCCAGCTCAGTCTACCCCTGGACTTCCAGTTTATAACATGTACATAATAACCTGCCCCTTTTTTCTCTGGAACCCTCTGTCTTCACCACTTCAATTCTGCACAAATTCAGCAGCCGATCCATGCTGGATACTGTGAGATGCCCCACATCTGAGATCATGAGACTGAGTCCTCAGCCCCAGGAGCTCTGTGGATGGCTAGGGAAGACAGACTCAGAAATGTAAAATGTTTCCATTCATTAAACATATAGAAGTAAAGAGGACAGGCACCCAACCCAGCCATGGGGGATTTAGAGAAGGCTTCCAGAGGAAGGCGTCATCTTAGAATTGAGTCCTGAAGAATGAGTAGAATAGCCCAGGTGAAGCGGGTAGAAAGTCTTTTCAGGCAGAGAAAATGGTGAGTAAAATCATAAAATCGTGAGACAGCAGAATTGTGTATATGAGTGTGCATGTGCATGCGTGTGTGTGTGTGTGTGTGTGTGTGTGTGTGAGATAGGGGATGGGAGATAGGGTTTTTACAACCAATTGCGGATATCTCTAAATTCTAAATGAAGGATTATGGAAGGCAAAACATTAGCAGTGACAGGATATGAAGCTAAAGGGTTAGGTCAGGCTTTAAATGTTAAGCTGAGATGTTCCTACCTAGTTATATACAACAGGGGTGGACATACTATAGCTGGGTGCCAAATCTGACTTTCTGCTTATTTTGTAAATAAAGCTTTATTGGAACACAACCACACTCCTTCATTTATGTGTTGTCTATGGCTGCTCTTGCACAACAATAGCAAAGTTGAATAGTTGCTACAAAGACCTAGAGCTCAGGCCTTGATGACCCCCAACATAGAAGATGATGAGCCCTTAAGGGGTTCTAAGTAGAGGGTAGAAATGACTCATTGTGGGTAACAGGAAAGTCACCCTGACATAGCTTTGGTCCATGCAGTGGAATGGAGACAATTTATTTGCTTAAATGCTACAGAAGCATCACTGAAGGCCTTCTCAAATCAGGTACTGTATTTTCTGAGCACAGGACTCTACCGAGCTCTCCTCCACACATGTGAGGAATGACTGACACAATGTACATGATTATGGATACAATTCCAGTGAAGTGGAGTCCACCAACGTTGGGCTACTGGTAGTTCTCCAACATGTAGGCTTAGGATAGCAAACTAAAAGTACCACACCTTTCCCCCCTTTTGAGTTCAGAAACCAACCATTAGAACATCCTAGCAATCAAATAAATAGAAATTAAAATATTATCTTTATTGTTAGTACCCTTGAGTTAGACAAACTCATCACCTCACAGACCACGGCTGGACTGACCGAATTCAGGGCTCTCCCTATGAAGACTTGTTCCCTGAATTTTCACTTCTGGAAATATGCAGTGACATAGACTGAGCTCCTTCCCCAAGCACACCAATCAGATAAGTCACTGCTCCATCCTTGGAGAGGGAATGGTGTGAGAGACTAGGAGTGACACTCTAATGGAGCTCCCTCCATAGGGAAGCATGAAGGCAGAGGAAAGGAAGAGTTCCATTACCAACTCTGGTGTTATTTTCTAAGTCTTTCAGTGATATGCTGATGTTAGACTCTTATTGGATTATCTCTTGGGGGCCATTGGGCCAGACTATGCCCTGAGGTCCTCACTGTCAGTAATAATGAGAAGATGCTGATGTTGGCAGAAGAAACAGGGCCAGGCCTAAGTCTTGGACTAGGTGAGGATTGGTTCAGCCCATAGCCTGAAGTACAAATGTACTAGAGTATTTGTGGTAGTGGGAAGTTAGCTGAAGGGGCAGGTATGTGGAGGTCAGGCCATCAGACAGGAAGGGAGGCGGCCTGGGGAGAGACCCTAGGGAAAGAATGAGCTAGTTGAGAAGAGTTATAAGTTCTAACACCACCACCCCCAAGCACAGCCCTCCCACTATCTCTGAAACTTCAGTATGATCCTGTTCCACAGCCAATCCCAGGTGTTTATCCTGTGCTTCAGATGGAGTAGCAAAAGGAAAAATAATGTCAACCACCCCTGAGGCCACAATGGTGGAAAAAGTAATAACTACTAGCAACCACTGTTTCCAGAAGACAGGCCATCCCACCCGCATTAAAAGCAAAGGCAGCAGAATGGCAGCACAATAAGAAACCCAGAGCCAAAGAACCCAGGACTCATGCCTGTGAGTGTGCAAGTCACCCTGTGCCTCTCAGATACAGCCAAGGACATTTTGAGGAAAGCTGCTTCCCAGGAATCATATCGGTGGGACTCAAACTGTTGCAATTTGGGCATGAAGGTAAATGAGGTATTATTTTGAAGTCACAGGCAATATATGCAAAGCACTTAGCCCATTTGCCAGCTCATAATAAGCAATAACTTCTCAACCAACAGGAACTCTTGTCATTTTTAGTGTTGTAGTGTCACGATGGGTGCATCTTGGCTTTCATTTCCCTAGGATGACTGTTGAATAGGTCACTGTGGTTTCAGAGCTATTTGGGGATCCCCAGCCAGGCACTTGACAAGGATTTGTGGAGAGGGAGAGTTCCAGGTTATGCTTTAAGGACAGTAGGGATTTGACTTTGCAGAGAAAAAGCAGGAGCTCTACAAAATGTGGGTCAAGGCCGCTGAAAGCTGGGCTGTCTGTGGGGAGGCTTGCTAACAGCCACTGCACGCAAAGGCTCTGGAATCTGGGAGTCGGGAGAGGAGGAAGAGAAGCAGGAAGTTTACACAAGGTGATTTTGTAGAAGATCAAACCTGACATATTTGTAGGACCTGTATAAAAAATGCAAAACAGCCATCTCTTTTAAGAATCATCTTCGAAATTGCAATAAATTCTCCCTGACAGAAACTCAGTCAAGTCCAGCATGTAATCTCCCGCTGTCAAGAAGAGTAATGCCAAGTGGTATATGTTCCTCTACTATAAAACAAATAAATAAATAAATAAATCAGAGGTTGCTGGCCTGGGAAGATGGATGTTAATTTGCCAACGCCTCTTTTCAAGGCTCAGCTTGCTCGCCTCATGGGGTCTCCTTTTATAGGTTTTGTGAAAAATGAGTACTTCTAGTGAAGCCCTCTTTGGCCAGTTCTTTCTAGTACCATATCTTCCACAGAACAGGAGCAAGAGGATCTAGAATAACATACATTGGGGCTTGAACCCTCGCTCCACCAGTTGTCATTAGCTATGTGGTCTTGAGAAAGTTGCTTTCCAAATCTAAGCCTCAATAACCCCACCTGGAAAGAGAGTAAGAGAAGCACCACCTTATAAGCCTTATTTTGAGAAGCAGGTGAAATTAGGCATGTTAATTTCTGAGACTACAAGTTGGTATTCAGCAAGTGCTTAATGAATGTGAGTTACTATTATCATTCTTATCACCATCATAATCATCCTCTTCTTCATTGTGATCGTTACTCTCCACCATCTTCAGGTACATCACTTTCTTTACCCAGTGTATTTCCCTAACTCAAAATCAGAGCCTTAAGGACTCAAGGTCATGTTTGAGTCCATTGTGGAGAGCTAATTTGAGACATAAAAACCAAATGGGCTTTAATCAGGTTTTCTCCCTCTGATATTTTATCCTGAGCAGTTTGTGTGTGTGTGCGCGCGCGTGTACGTGTGTGTGTGTGTGTGTGTGTGTGTGTGTCCCCTCCTCATCTTATTCTTAAAAGTCTACTCCAATTCAACAAGTATCTATGGAGAACCACTATGGACCATCCTTACCAGGACAAAAATGTCCCAAATATCTACCAATTTTAAAGATAAAATAACCTTTCTAGACAGCATATCTTCTTCCAGTAACTGCCCATTTATCTGGCTGCCTTCACAGCCAAACTCCGCAAAAGAAATACCTTTGGTTTCAGTCACCTCTTATCCCTGCTCCTTTTCACCTTCTCATTAATTTTGTTTTCCTATCATCACTGGGACAGCCCTCACCAAATTCTAAATTCACTGGCCACATTTCCCTCCTGTGGCACTTGACCTCACAGCAGCATTCAGTAGAACTGACCCTCCCTTGGGGTAAAGCATCAGCTTCTTCTGGTGTCCATGTCCTCCAGGTCTTCCTCCCATAAAATCAGCTGTGTCTTTTCAGTGTTCCTTGCTGATTTCTTCCCATCGGCTTGAAATGCTCCAGAGCATTTCAAAAGCCCTCTTCCCTTCTCTATCTATATTCTCCCTAAATGAGCTCATCTGGTCCAATGTCTATAAACTGCATTTACACAACTTTTAACTCCAAATTTTATTGAAATATATATCTTCTCTTCCTCATAAATGCACTAACTCTGATTAAATGTTATCTCTTCTTAAATATATTTTGTTCTTTAGTATGCCAAAGGAGAAATTTAACCATGTCACACCCTTATTTAAAATCCACCAAAGGTCTTCGAGGTTTGGAGCTGCCTCACTCTCCAAGCCTCATCTCTCAACATATTCAGACCCTTCTTACCCCTAATACTCACCTTATGCCATATGGCCAACTGAGTTCCCCCCAAAGATTAAGCTACTTTAAGCTTCATTTTTCTTATGTGTTGCCCTTTTCATAGGATATAGTCTCTCCTTTTTCTTTGTCAATATTCTACTAATTCATAAAGATAAAACTAAGGCATTATTTGGTCATCTAGCCAGCCTCAAATGCCCTTCCTCAAACTCCGTAGTATCTTGGTCACTCAACAAGAACTTATCACTTACTGGTATTGTGGTTTCTCTTTACCTATGTATCTTAGTCAGTTCAGGCTGATATAACTGATACTACAGACTGGGCAGCTTCAACAGCAGACATTTATTTCTCATAGTTCTGGAGTCTGGGAAATCCAAAATCAAACTGCCCGTGGGTCCAGTGTCTGATGAGAACACTCTTCCTGTAATCTTGCTGTGTCTTCACATGGCTAAGAGAAAGAAGAAAAGCAAGCTCTTTCATATTTCTTCTTATAAGGGTGCTAATCCCATCATGAAGATTTCCACCCTCATGACCTAATTATATCCCAAAGGCCCCATCTCCAAATAGCATTACGTTGAGAATCAGGGCTTCAGCTTATGAATGGGAGGGAAGGGGGACACAAACATTCAGTCTATAGCACTGTCTCTTCCCCTCCTCAGGATGTGAACACCCGAAGACTAGCATCTGTGTCCTTCAGCCACATTGTCCCAGCACCTGGCATAGTGTCTTGCAAGCAATAGCATCTGCGTCAGCAACAACAATTAACATTTACTGACAGCTTAATATGTACCAAGAATTGTTCCAAGTGTTCAGAGGAATGTTATTGTTAGGAAGAAAGTTTCTTCCTCATTCTTGGTGTTTCCTTCCATGTGGAGGAAACTATTAGTATAGTACTTCTATTCTCCCCTCCCCAGAGAAAATTGAATGATTTTTTTGATTCAAGAATTTAGAAGGAAAATTTGGGCATATGTAGTTTAGCTCCATCTTCACTGGTTTCTTGTAAGAACACATTTTCAATGAACATTGATTTGCCTCTCCATGCCAAAAACGCCCTTGTGAGTGGAGGGATCAGTCTTCCTAATCCTGGAGGATCATTCTATGAATCTCATTGTTCTTGGTTTTCCAATATCAGGTTTGTCAGGTTTTTGTTGTTGTTGTTGTTGTTGTTGTCGTCATATATTGGCCTCCATCTAATGACCCATAATTATTTCTCATTTGGTTCAGAGCCCAACTAGGGGAAATGGAGGCTATTTATTGGATACTCACTCAAATATTCCAGCACTTATAAAGTCTTCAATGTTATTAGGCCACAAGTAGGTTCTTAATAAAACTTGGTTTAACTCAAAGAAAATGAAGGTTAATATATGTCAAGGTAGGGTAGGTTATGCTTTGGTAACAAATTAACTATGAAGTCACACACACATTATTTCTTGTTCATGCTATATGTCTGGTACAGCTTGGTGGGAGACTTTTCCCCCAGAGCCTTTCAAGAACCCAATCCTATGGAATTGCCGTGATGATATGATTGCCATCTTAGCATGTGACTTCAGGACGTCTGGGGGAAAAAAAGGGGAGGGTTTGGAAGTTTATACCATCCTTTACTGCTTCTATCTGAAAGTGACATTTTTATTCACAACCAAGTAATATGACTCTGTTCTAACTACAAGGAAGGCTGGAGAATGTAGCAAAGCATATGGGATGCTTACTAAGCCTGACAGACTGTGCCACAGGGCACTTGAATGTCGTAGAGCACAATGTTTGGAGAAATGGAATTCTCAACTGGATTTCATGGTGAATGGAATGAAGACTGTTTGCAATGATCCTGACAGGCAGGAGATCAGAGGTGATGCACAGTAAAGGGTCAGCAGGTGGAAATGGAGGCTCCCCTACTCACATCTTAAACTGAAAGCTTGGTTTCCTTATTTATAAAATGAAGAAAATATTTCCTGCTGCATAGGGTGTTATGAAGATTAAATCAGATAAAATAAAGAGTGCCAAGCAAAATGCCCCCAAATTACTTCTCAGAACAAAAGAAGCTCTATTTTCAAGGGTTTACAAGTCCTCTCTTATTACAGGAGTCTTTCTCATTACTTTATTTAAACAAAGCAGAACTATTTGTCAAGATACATTAGCCCACAATGGACTCAATTAATGCTGATTTTCAGAGTGATGGGGGCCACCTGACAGCACTGGATTTTTAAAAGGAAGCAAAGGAATTTGACAGATTTAGTCATTATTTCCGGGGTGGAGGTATAATTTTCCAACTGGAAGCACAAGATATCATTTTAAACAACCCTATTAAAGGTGACTTTAAAAACAAATTTGAATAAAAAGAAATGCCAGTGCATGCTACAACATGGATGAATCCTGAAAACATAATCTAAGTAAATGAAGTTAGTCACAAAGAAACATATTGTGTAATTACATTTATATGAAATGCCCAGAATAGGCAAATCCAAAGGGAGAAAGTAGACCAGTGCTTGCCTAGGGCTGGGGGGCTTGGGAGGAATTATAAGGTGGCTGCTACTGGGTCTGGAGCTTCCTTTTAGGGTGAGAAAAGTGTGCCAAAGTTGATTGTGGTCACAGTTTCACAACCCTATGAATAAACAAAAAACATTGAATCGTGTGAATAAACAAAAACCATTGCATTGTGTGCTTCAAATGGATGAATTATATGGTACTGAAATGTATCTCAATAAAGTTGTTACAAAAAACAACTTAGTAAGTGGTTACCATGTAAATATTACACACAAAGAATGAAGGAAATCAATGCAAATGGGTACGATTGCTTGAAATAAAATTTACAGTGACAGCATCATGGATCCATTTGAATTTTGGTAGTACGTGTGTGTTTAGGAATTTGTCCATTTCTTCTAGATTGTCCAGTTTGTTGGCATTTAATTTTTCATAGTAATCTCTGATGATTGCTTGTATTTCTGAGGGATCAGTTGTACTAGATCCATTTTCATTCATGATTTTGTCTATTTGGGTGTTCTCTCTTTTCTTTCTGAGGAGCCTGGCTAGAGGTTTATCTATTTTGTTTATTTTTTCAAAAAACCAACTCTTGGTTTCATTGATCTGTTCGATTGTTTTTTTGGATACTATATTGTTTATTTCTGTCCTGATCTTTATTATTTCTCTTCTTCTGCTGGGTTTGGGGTGCTCTTGCTGCTCCCCTTCTAGTTCCTTTAGGTGCTCTGTTAGATTTTGAATTTGCGCTTTTTCTAGTTTGTTGAAATAGGGCTGGATTGCAATATACTTTCCTCCTAAGACTGCCTTTGCTGCATCCCAGAGAGTTTGGATTGTTGTATTTTCATTTTCATTTGTTTCCATATATTTTTTTAATTTCTTCTCTGATTGCCTGATTGACCCAATCATTCTTTAGTAGGGTGGTTTTTAACCTCCACATTTTTGGAGATTTTCCAGACTTTTTCCTGGGATTGATTTCAAGTTTCATAGCATTGTGATCTGAAAGCGTGCATGGTAAGATCTCAGTTCGTTTGTATTTATGGAGGGCTGCTTTATGACCCAGTATGTGATCTATCTTGGAGGATGTGCCATGCACACTTGAGAAGAAAGTGAATTCCCTAGCTGCAGGATGCAGAGTTCTAAATATATCTATTAATTCCATCTGTTCCAATGTGCCGTTGAGGTCCATTGTTTCTTTAGTGATTTTCTGTCAGGTTGACCTATCCATTGCTCTAAGTGGAGTATTAAAATCCCCTGAGATAAGCACATTCTTATCAATAAGATTGTTTCTGTTTGTGATTAGTTGTTTTATGTATTTGGGTGCTCCCAAATTCGGCACATAGATGTTTATAATTGTTAGCTCTTCCTGATGGAGAGACCCTGTAATTGTTATATAATGTCCTTCTTCATCTTTTGTTACTGCCTTTACTTTAAAGTCCAGTTTGTCTGATATAAGTATGGCTACTCCGGCTTTCTTTTGACTACCAGTCGCATGATAGATATTTCTCCATCCCCTTACTTTCAATCTGAAGGTGTCTTCAGGTCTAAAATGAGTCTCTTGTAGACAGCAAATAGATGGATTTTGTTTTTTTATCC
>CM053567.1:181019677-181083665 GCA_028646485.1 Cryptoprocta ferox | reverse complement strand
TCTTAAGGGGGTTCTTTGCGCCTCTTGGATTTCAATGTCTTTTTCCTTCCCCAGATTTGGGAAGTTCTCGACTATAATTTGAGCAAGCACCCCTTCAGGACCTTTTTCTCTTTCTTCTTCTTCAGGAATTCCTATGATACGGATATTGTTTGATTTGATTGTATCACTCAGGTCTCGAATTCTCCTTTCGTGCTACTCTACCAATTTCTCTCTCTTTTTCTTGGCTTCCTCTTTTGCTATAACTGTGCCTTCTAATTCACCTATTCTCCTCTCTCCCTCTTCAATCCATGCAGTGGCTGCCTCCATTTTATTATGCACCTCATTTATAGCCTTTTTTAACTCATTACAGCTATTTTGAAGGTCCCTAGTCTTTGTATCAATAGCTTTTCTGATGGTTTTTTGATAATTGTTCTAAATTCTTGTTCAGTTATGTTGTTTATGTCTGTTTTGAGCAGTTCTGTGGCTGTGACTTCTTCCTGGAATTTCTTTGGAGGAGAGTTCTTTCGCTTCGGCATTTTGGCTAGCTTTCTGTCTCTTGTCAGTTTTAAAAGCTCGTTATGCACTGGGCACCTGTTAGTGTTGCTCTATTAAAGGAGGCTCATTGACTGTCCAGGGCCTGTCGTTTCAGGAAGTGTTCTTTTAATGGTGTCCCTGGGTTTCTCTTGTTGTGCCTCTGATTGTTTTATTTCCCTGCTCAGTGGTATTTAGGACTCTCCACCCTGTGTCGTTTGGCTTGTTTCTTGAGGTAGCCTCAGGCATCCACGAGGCTGTCATCTATAAGGAGTCTGTGTGTGCACTTCCCATTCTTGCAGATCAGAGTACTGTGGCTTTATTCCTTCTCAGTTTGATAGCTGCGGGCAGGTGGAGATTGCAGAGCTCCCTACTTCTCCCCCATCTTGCCCAGCATCATGGACCCAAAAAGCTTTGAGTCCCAAATAACTGAGACAGAAATGGAATCGAAGTGTTCTAGACATCCTCTCGCAATGACTCACAAAGTGGATCTAAACACGACCAAAAAGCAGTATCAAAGAGGCATGTGGAGAGTCGAATAAAGTTGTTTCATGAAATGTGATAGTAGAAAAAAAAAATTTTTTAACTAATATATCATTTTCTAGCATATTGTTCATAATGTGTAATATATATGCACATATATAATGTGACCAAGCTAATAATGTTGTGAGGAGACATTTGGCCATGTCATCAACATCTTTAACATTTATTCCATCAGATTGGCCACCAAATTGAAGGAATGTTCATATTAGAAAAATGGAGTTTTAAGCAAGAGTGGTAGCACTTTACTGTCCTGAAATTACATAGAACCAAGGAGCACTTTTACTGTACTGGAGAATCGTGACAGTTTTATTGGCCACATGATTCTCCACATCATGAGATTCAGGCCACACCCAAGTTCAAGCCTGACTTAGAGGGAAGACTTCTCGAAGGCACAGATTACCTAGACCAGTGAAGACATGAGTGGGCACTAATAAAGCCGGTTGTGCAGAGTATTACACATATGAATATTGCTCATAAGGTATTTAACCAGTCAATGTAGGAATTGTTCAAATGAGGACTGATTGATCAAACATCTGCCAGTAATTCTGTCTGTAGTCCTGTGTTTTAAAACTGCAGATTGCAATATGTTAGTGAGGCATGTAATCCATTTAGTGGGTACCCAACCAGCACTGACATATTTTCTATCATATATTCTGTTTTATATACATATGATCAGAATACCATAGAAGAAATTAGAATAAAATTGAACCATCATTATATACTGTATATGGTAAGGTAAGTATTGCTTCCTGAAAGCTTTACAGAAATGTGTGTGTGCATATGTGCACGTGCTTGGTTGCCATGTAAGATTCATTTCTTATATGATTTGCAACTTAAAAATCGTTGAATCACATTGTGGTAGAAGAAAATTCCTGCAGTGGGTGGGAAGCTGGATATGATAGTCCCTAAGGTTCCATCTAACTCTTAATAGATTATTCTGGAACTCTCAGCACTGAAGAATAAAAAATGTCAGGCTCTTCCAAGACTGAGGGGATGGTGTGACACCCCATGTTCCCGAAGCACATACATAAGAAACAAGCCCCCCAACCACATAGTAATTACAAACAGATTGCATGGCAGTGTTCATCAGCTCCAGAGAGAAGTCATTGGAGAAGCAAAATCCAGAAACTCTTCCATTGTTGTAACAGGAAAATATTTCAGTGGTGTAAGTCACAAAACTAATGAATCTAAATAGTGAGATTATTTAAATTTCTAGACAGGGTAGTCCTGTAATCCATAAACTTCTTACCCTTAGTTCCTCCTAGGAGCCCTCATTTGTGTTAATAAAATTCCCAGTAGTAGGTCCCTTACCACTGATCCTATTTTCAACAGTGCATGGGTGACGACACTGGGGCCAGAGTCCAGCACTACAATTGAAGACATGAGTACAATCTGCCCACAGAACACTGGAATACCTCTTAAAAATTCCAAAACAAGTTTTAAAAAATAAATTAGGGTTTTTTCCTCTTAAAGGATGAAGTGTCACCACTTGGCAAGACACTCTGCAAGCATACATTACTATAAACATATATAACTTTTTTGGAATAAAGAGACTGAAACTGAAACACTCTGGTTAAATCATTAACTCTGCAACTGTTCAACTCACAAAAGCAATAGTCCAAGGTAAAATAAGTTAATATTTATTGAGCACAAACTATGTAACAGGCATTCACGGTAAGTGCTATGGGTTGACTGAAAAATCTATCTGACATAGTATCTGCTATGTGAAATAACAGGAAATGGGATATACCCAAACAACAAAAACAGAGGGCAGGCCATGGTAAGACTTAATCTTTTCTGGGTCAAAAACCTTTTCAGATGCAATGAAAACCATAGACTCCCTCTCCAGAAAAATGCACACACACACACACACACACACACACACAGGCTAATGTGTTTGCTTGCAATTTGATTCTATGTGTGGATTAAGGGTTTTGAATACTTCATTTAAGTGAAGTTCAATGAAAGTTTTATGGAAGAATAAAGAATAAATTCACAACAGAAGCTCTCTTACCCAACTGCCTCTTCATCAATTCACTGGCTTAATTAGTGATCTTCACTTCCTTTTTATTTTTTTTAAGTTTTTTATTTATTTTTGAGAGACAGAGACAGCGCAAGCTCTGAGCTGTCAGCACAGACCCTGACATGGGGCTTGAACCCACCAACCGCAAGACCATGACCTGAGCTGAAGTCGGACGCTTAACCGACTGAGCCACCCAGGCGCCCCTCTTCACTTCCTTTTTAAAAGATACTAATGCTGAGGTATGCTAAGTGTTCTTCATATAGGCTACTCTCCATACGTATTTCTGTTCCTGTCATTCAGAGCCACCAAGGGTCGGAGGTGTTTGCTGCAGTCTTAGCTTAGGCTGTCATCAAAAAACACCATAGACTTAGTGATTAAACAAGAGACATTTAGTTTCACATGGTCCTGAAGGTTAGAAGTCCAACATCAAGGTTCTCAACCATTCTGTTTATGGTGAGGTCTCTCCTCCTGGCTTGAAGGCAGCCACTATCTTGCTCTGTATCCACGTGACTTCATCTTTGTGACCTTGTGAGCAGCCAGATGGCAAGCTCTCTCATATGTCTTCTTATAAGGGCACTAGTCCTATCAGATTAAGGCCCCACCTTTATGACCTCATTTAGATTTAATTACTTCCTCAGAGGACCATCTCCAAATAAAGCCACATTGGGGCATCAGAGCTTCAACAGATGAACTGGGGAGTGGTGGGGGGACACAGACATTCAGTCTGTAACAGCTCCCAAACCTGATCTACACCAGAAAGTATACAGTTTGCTTAATAGAATGCAAATCAAGTTAACTAAAACAAGTAGGAGCTCTGTAGTAGTCAGAATGATAGCTCCCTGCAAGACATATGCATCTTAATCCCTGAAACCTATAAAAATGTCAGATTACATGACAAGGGAGAATTAAATTCATGGATGGAATTAAATTGCTAATCAACTGGCTTTAAAATACACAAATTATCCTGGATTATTGGGCTTATGCAAAGTAATGACAGAAATCCTTAAAAGTGGAAGAGGCTGTCAGAAGTTAGAGACTCAGAAAGAAGGAGGTATAAGAAAGCATTGACCTGACTTTCCTTTAAAGGTGGAGAAGGGGGGCCATAAACCAAGGAAAGTTGACAGCAAAGAAATAGATTCTCCCAAGACCTTCCAGAAAATAATGTAGCTCTATCTCAATTTTATCCAAGTGAGAGATGTGTAGGCCTTCTGGAGGACTGAACTGCAGCATAATAATAAATTTGTGTAATTTTAAACCACTAACTTTGTAGTGATTTGTTACACCAACAATAGAAAATGGAAAATAGAAGCAAGCCCCAAGATTTTTTTGCATAAGAACTGGGGTAATCCTTTGGAAAGACCTGATAGCACTTGCTGCCATATTAGGCATGAGAAGGACCCATTTGAAAACACTGGTAGAAAGAAAAATGAGACAGAAGCAATATTTGATGACTGAATATACTTAAAAACTATGGAAAGATGCTTAGCCACATATTCAAGAAACACTATAACTCCAAATCTTAATATAATAAAATTGATGAAAACTACATAGAAAGAGAAAATATCAAACAAAAGATGGGTTTAAAATATATAATATTTTCAGTTGACTGTCACCAAAAATAATAGAAGCCAAAAGACAGTAATGTGATGTTTTCAAAGTGCTAGAGAAAATTACTGCCAACTCAGACAACTATACTCAGGGAAAATATCCTTCAAAAACAAAGATAAACTAAAAGCACAGACAAAAAATGGAAAGAATTTGTCACCAACAGACTAAAAAACAAACAAAGAGAAAGAAAATGGTCCCAGTTAGAAGCTCAAAGATATACGGAAGGAAATAAATTAGCATGTGCAAACTTCAATGAATGTTGACTATATTAAATAAAAATGCTTATGTGGTTTGAGCTATAGAGAGATATTACATAGCTGATAACAATGCAACTGTCAAGAGCAGGTAAATGCAGTTAAAGATCTCCATTGTCCTTGTATATACTGGGATATGATAAAAGCAATAATTCCTATTGGACTTCACTAGGTGATGAAAACATAGAGCTTAGAGTAATCAATGAAAATGTCAGTACTTTATTACGTATTTTAGCCAAACTATTTATGGTTTGTATAACAATTATAATATGTAAATTATAACACAGTAAGTAAATTACAATAGTATGCTAATAAAAGGGAAGATTAGAAATTTTTTTAAGTGAATAAAAAGAGAAAGAAGGGTGTCTGGGTGGCTCTGTCAGTGAAGTGTCCAACTCTTGATTTTGGCCCAGGTCATGATCTCACAGTTCATCAGATCAAGCTCCTCATCAGGCTCTGTGCTGACAGAGCATAGCCTGCTTGGGATTCTCTCTCCTTCTTTCTCTGCCCCCTCCCCACCTTATTCTCTCTTTCTCTCTCTCTCTCAATAAATAAATAAACTTTAAAAATAGAATTTAAAAAAGAAAGAAGAAAAGAATACGATGAAAAAACATTAAGAAACAAAAGGTTTACTCCAAAAAGGTAAGAAGGAACATTACAGAGGGATGGAAATATTGTATATCTCAGATACAGTAGTGCTTACCTAGCTATACACATTTGTCAAACATCATTAAACTGTATAAGTACTTATAAAATGTGAGTTTTTATTGTATGAAATTATACCTCAATAAATTGGGTTTAAAAAAATAGCTGCTATGACACAGTAGACTTTAAGGCAAGAAATTTTCCTGAAGCATTAAGGGTACATTTTATAAGATAAAATTTTTATTTTACCAGGAATATGTAGTATTTATAAGCAACATGGAACTAATAATATGGCCTCAAGACAACTAAAGTAGCAATAATGAACAGAGCTACACAGAAAAATATGCAAATCCACAATCAAAATGGTGGATATGAATACAGGTCTCTTAGTAATTGATAGAATAAACAGACAAAAGCAGTACAAATATAAAAGATTTGACACTGTGCTGAACACATTCAACCTAATTTACTTACATAGAACACTGCTTCTAACAGTTGCAATGTATACATGCTCTCAAGTATACATGTGGAGTATTTACCAATATTTTAAAATAAAGGAAAGTCTATGAAATTTTTTCATATTGGAATCATACAGAATATATTCTGACCTCACAGAATTAAGCTGGAATTATAACAGAAAGCTAACTAGAAATTAATCTTAAATTTGGAAATTAAAAAATGATCTTTTGAATAAGTCATAAGTCAAAGAGGAAATAAAATAAAATTTTTAAATATCTTCACGTTAATGATAATAGAAATACAAAATATTGAAATTTCTAAAACAGAGAGAAGCTGCGTTTAGAAGGTAATTTGTGGTTTATTAGAGAAAGATAACAGGTTAAAAATCTGTGATCTCAGCATCAACCTCTATAAGTTTTTTTCTTAAACTCAATTATATCCAAAGAAGGGAATAACAAAGATTAGAGCAGAAATCAATCAGATAGAAAACAAGAATACAGCAGAAAAAATCAACAATGTCAAGAGTTTGTTACTTGAAAAGACTAGTATAGTTGATAAACCCCTGGGAAGAATAGTCAGACAAAAAAGGAGAAGGTTAAATAAACAACATCATAAATATAAAGGGGAACAAAAGTAGAAAATTCTAGAAAAAAAATGTAACATCAGTTTTTGCCTGGAGTGAAATATATGGGATGCTATTGACCAGCAAGGGGCACAGGGAAAGGTCCTACATCTTGTTTGTTGTAATACCCTCCTGGGTCCACTCATTT
Organism: Cryptoprocta ferox; assembly: GCA_028646485.1. Lineage (NCBI taxonomy): Eukaryota > Metazoa > Chordata > Mammalia > Carnivora > Eupleridae > Cryptoprocta > Cryptoprocta ferox. The sequence goes on along the minus strand of CM053567.1, from coordinate 181,076,853 downwards.
GTCAAAGTTCATTGAACTGTACACTTAAAAGTCATTACCTTATAGTATAAGAACTACACCTCAATAATGTCCACTTCAAGGAAAAGGAGTAACTATTAGGAAGGGAAAAGCTGCCATTATTCAGAGATGAATTCAGATTCACAATTGTGAATGTAGAGAGGCCAGAGGAACTACACATAAGCTGTGGAATTCATAAATTAATACATCGAGATTATTAGATCCATGGCCAATATAACAAAATCAATTGTATTGCTGATTACCAACAACAGTCAAAAAATGAAATCCAAGAGAAGATACTATTTACACAACATCATCGTGTATTCCAATAGAATTTATACAGCCATTGTAAAATATCCATTGAACACTGACACTTGTTCCTAGGTACAATTATGATGGATTGTAATAGTGTCGTACGGACTGTGGTAACACCAAGGGAAAGGCTCTACATCCAGGAATTGGAAGTAAGAGGAGGATGATTAAAACAGATCAATAAGTGACAATATAAGTGGTTTATTTAGAGACATGGAGATAGTTATATAATAGTAATTTTATTCTTAAACTATATGCATGCATAGTTTTGACAAAAATAAAATAGCTTTAAAATGAGACCATAGAGGCACCTGGGTGGCTCAGTGGGTTAAGTGTCCAACTTTGGCTCAGGTCAGGATCTCCTGGTCAGTGAGTTCAAGTCCCGCATCAGAGTCTGTGCTGACAGTTCGGAGACTGGAGCACGCTTCGGATTCTGTGTCTCCCTCTCTCTCTGCTACTCCCCAACTCATGCTCTGTCTCTCTCTCTCAAAAATAAATAAAGATTAAAAAATTTTAATAAATAAATAAATAAACAAATAAACAAATAAATAAATAGTTTAAAAAATGAGAACATGGACTTTGGAATCAGACAGCCCTGAGTTTGAAATCTGTCTCTTCCATTTCTAGATGTGCAATCTTGGAATCACATAACCTCCCTAAGGCTTCAACTTTTCATCTGTAAAATGGGAATAATAATACCTACTTCCTAGGGTTGTCATGGAGATTAAAGTAGGTAAAAGTGCACTCATAGGCAACAAAATGCTTAAAACCAAAACTGATTGTAGCTCCCTCCAAAAATTGATCACAACCCATTCTTCTTTCTAAGAGGCAGACAGTGGAGAGTGGGGAAACGGACAAACACAACTCAGATCAGCAATGGAAACATCTCTATCCAGGACAACTCCTCCTGGAGAGCCTTGGATGGAAGGAGGAAAAAATAGGTGGAGAGAGATCCAGTTCCTCATTTACCAAAGCATTCTAATGAGTTGTGGTGGCCAGCAGTCATTTCATGTCTAGGATCTTGAACCCCTTCTCATGTGTGTGGGTCCCCACAGGAGCCAGGACCAGCCTGCAGGGGCAGTGGTGGTATACAGGCCCATGACTCATGGGCGATCCACCATCCAACAGTGGTTCCACATCCTTTCCCTCTGGTCTCCCAGTCTCTCCTTTTTTTGCCTGCCCACTTTTTAGGCCTGATTTGCCAGAAGGCTTGGTGGTTCTTGAGGTCTTTAATTTTCCCTCGATAAGCTCTTCTGCTTAATTCACCCAGAATCCATTTTTGTTACCTGCAACTAAGAACAACATTGGATACGTCAATCTTTCATGTGCAAAAGATGGTCTGGATTTTAATTGGTGGGAGGGAAAAGGGCTAGGGATGAGTTGGGCAACTCTGCAAAGTAAGATGAAGAGATTTTTGTTTTTTTCCTTCTGAAAAAGAGGGGACAAAGAAAGGGAAGCAGAAGTAGGAAGAAATGAAAAGAAAATAGCCAAGGGGCATGACAGTGGCTAAAGGGACATTTAGGAAAAGGATTCTGGTCACTGGCATTTGGTTTTGAGGGATTTGCATTGCTGTTGTATAAACCCGTATCTCCATCAGGCCAGACAACCAGTGAGGTCAGATTTACTCACATGGATCTGGTGTCGGGGGAGACTTTGGGTAGGGATCAAGGAAGGAGGTGGCTCCAGGTGGAAGAGAATAAGGATACACTGTGTCAATCACTATGACAGTTCTCTGATAAACCAGAGAACTAAGGGTCAAAGCCAAGAAAGCTGGGTTCAAAAAGGGAATTCAACTTGACGGCAAGAAATGCAGGCATGAGGCTGGAGCCAGGAGCCACCCACCATCTCCACCACTCATCATACTTTCCTGCTTCTATAGATCCATTCCTCAGCCTGGTATTCCTTCCTTCTCCAACACCCATCCAAAAATGGATTAGTTCTGCTGTTTCTTAACTGCCTTTATGTCCATTGGCTTAGCACTTACATGCCATGTATTTGCAGTTGCATATTCATGTGACATTTGTTAGGGAAGTTGAAATAGCAGAAAATATACTTGGTGACCAGTCTAATACACCTTTCTGGATTATCTTTGCCTTTCATTGTCTTTAAACTAGCTTACTACTCAATAAATCATAGAAAACTGATAATACAAATTAGTCTTGTCCAGGGGAGTGTGAATGAATCATGTCCAACAGAATGCAACCGATTATTGCCTTGTATATAATAACCAGTTTTCATCCATCAAGCAAATTTATTTCAGCAGCTCTGATCACCTCATAGTAGATAGTTTAGAATGTTTGTTCATTGAATGAATGACAATGAAGCTTAAAATTGAAGCCATAAGAACTCACCAATTCAAGTCTATGATTCTTAAAAGTAAGATGGGATCAGCAGAGTACTGTACATATTTACCTGCCAAGGAGCACTGTCCACAGTGTCTCCAGGTCCTCAGCCTCCTCCGTTAACCACCCACAACTGCTTACTGCTCTGCAGTCTCCTGCAAGAACATTCTCACTTACTGCTTCTTTTTCTCCAGTCTTGGAGAGACCTTGCACGGATGAGATCTTTGATCTATCCTGTGCATCAAAGGCAGCAGGCAATCTGGAAGGGAAGCTGCAGAGTTACAATAGGGATACCTCGCTGTGGAAAACTACACAAGAGTTAGAGAGACAGAGATGGAGAGCAGGCAGATTGATTTAGAACTTATCTAAGATGAGTAAAGCTTATAAAAATCAATTGCAGAACAACTTGTTAGTATGATCTAATTTTGTTAACACACACACACACACACACACACACACACTATATTCATCAAATAAAATGAACACAATATGCCAAACCTTTGAAGGAAGGTTGGGATTGCAGAAAATGTTTTCTTTATGGACCATGTTGTTTATGTAATGTTTTGATCATATTTACAATAATCACATATTACAGTTGTAATAGTAAAAATAAGAACCATAGAGATTTAAAAGAAAAGAGGAAAACAGCTGATTCTACAAAGAGAAGCCCCAAGATGTAGACCCAAGGCAGTTTTGCTGCATACATGATGTAGCAAACATTAGCCTTTGTAATAGACTATTATTCTCAATCAAAACCAAGTGTGAACATAAATGGTGTCAGCACGCTATCTTCAAACACCAACACAGCAAAATTTTCCTCATAATGGCTTTCAAAGTACTCTCTGCTAGAAATACACCTGGAAAAAAACAGACAAAGTCCATCAATCATAAATTTTCACCATTTGATGGATTGTTCATAGTTTACAAGGAAATAACCCCAGAAATAATGCATAAGATAAGTCTTCATATAACTTATGAATCTTGAGTACTTTATAATTTCATATAAATATTAATATTTAACATGCTTACTTTTAAAAGCACTTGATAAGCATCTAATGGGTGCTCAGTAGTCTACTTTCTCTCACATGTGCCCACCCTTAAGTGTTGATTAATTTTACTTAATAGATACTCTTTTCTTCTTTCACTAGATGAGAAAACAGAGGTTAAGAATGGTTAGGAAACTTGCCACAAGACAGTGACAGAGGTGACCTCATTACCAGTCACACTGATACCAGGTAAAATGAGAAATGGATATGTGTGTATAAATGAAATAGAATGTTCCAGCCAGAAGAACGACGGTGACAATCAAACACAAGTCTCTCTTTTCATGGAGGACTCACCTTGGACAACTGTCCCAGAGTTTACCCAACTGTTTGGTTCTGACACTTCCCTACACATTTTGGGAATAGGGTTTCCCCTATTTAGGGTTTAACCTATTCAGAGGTTCCCTGAAGTCCACACATGGACTCCCTAGGAAGCATTCCTGCAATTCTGGGACTGAGAAATACCGTACGTCCCTATGAGCTCTGATCCCATTACAATCATCATGAAGTCATAAAGAGCAATATTTGAGCAGAGAAGACCTGCTCCAAAATAGGGGAAATAAGATGTCTCATTGTACTGACTTACCTGAAATAGTTCTCATTTCATATATTCTAGCCATCTGAGCCTGAAAGTTGTTCCTTTCATACTTCTGGACTTGAAAGACGTGGTCAGCACACTGATAGTCTAACCCCAATACCCCATACCCAATGATGGAGGCACGCACCCACTGGCATGTTTTACCTTGGAGGTAAACAAATCTCCAGGATCCTGGAGTAGTGGCTGTATTTTTTATCACCACCAGGGGGCAGCAAAGTGCAAAATAACGCCTCTAACTGCACGGGGCCTCGAAAGACTTGGCCTGGTTTGGAAGAATGCGGCTCTCCTTCCCCCTGTGCTTCTCAGGTTTAAAATAATGGTAATGTAATCATTTTAGTTCTGCTCTGGAAACTGTCAGAACGAATTCATTTCAGATGGAAATATACTGACTATTCACATCTGCATCCAAATCAGTCTTTTCCGGATTCAGGTTCTACTCATTAAGGCTTTTGCTCCTCTAACCTTTTACTCAGAGCCTACTGTTGTCAGCCAGGCCCTGCGCTGGGACCAGAGCCTGTCTGCGGCGGAAGCAGACCTTAGACAGCCGCACCACCTTCTCAGGGACGCTTTCCCGGCCACTTGCTCTTCTTTTCCAGTCCCTCTTAAGCACTTTCTCATTTTATCTTATTTTTGTTTGTCTACCTTGCTCCTCACGGGCCAAAATTTTATTTGTTCTGCTTATTGGTGTATCCCCATCTCTCATAACAGTTCCCACACATAATGAAGGCTCAAAACTATATGTGGCATGAACAAACATAAAGCTTTTAACATATCATGCAGAGGAGGTGGGCACATACACCTTCATCTGAACTAGACATGGCAACATTGCTCGCTCAAGTGATGTTCCATTTCCCATTCCCACCAGCAGTGGATGAGCATGAGACCCCACGGCAATAATATTTTATATTAGCATCACGTACACTGTCCTTCCACAGAAGAGAGACTTGAAGTCAAAGTGGAGGAGAGATTGCCCAAGGCTGCCCGGGTCTGGAATGGTTGAATTGGGTTCCAAGCCAGGACTCCTTACCGTGGTCTACCCTTCTGCCTACCTGACATTTTCTTTCTCCTTAAATATCACATCCCGGAACAACAAACTGCATGCTAATAACCTGATCTGCAAAATATTTATTTGGTAATTGGCAGAGACAAGACTTGGGCATCTGCCGTCAGGATCCCCAGACCCACACTCTCAGAGGCTTCTCTCTGGTCAGCCTTTCTGCATGAGACCCAGTACTTACCTCCTAGTACCTACATTGTGCTAGGTCCTTCAGGAATATCCAGTCATTTGTTCCTTAACAATCCTGTATATGTGCCTTTATTATCCCCTCCTTTTGCATGAGAAAATATAGTAATGGCATACATTCCACCTGCATGGCACTTAGCATGGATCTGAGATTGTTCAAGGGTTCCCTTAACAGTCTCTGAGATAAGGACCACGGTTGTTCCCTATTACAGAAGTGGACCCTGAGGTCAAGAAAAAGTAAGAAGCTTGTCCAAGCCACTCTGCAAGGAAGTGGCAAAGCCACCTTCCGTTTCCTTGCTCAGCCCTGTCTCCTCACAGAAAATAGAGGCTCAGGACTGTGAGGTGAGCTGGTCCCATCTGACTCCACTTTTGTGCATAGACTTTCCCACAATATTAGTCTACAGGTTTGGGCCAGAAAAGCCTTTTGTTAGAAAGTCACAGGCCTGAAATTGGGCAGAAAAGAGGAGGCAGTGGAGGTAAAAGCCTCCCAGACTGCAAATGGAATTTCTCCCCTGGTCTATTCTCCTTTAATTTGGTGTCATCTGCCAAGATCTTTCTGGAACACTGAAGCTTTAAGAGCTTTAACTTTGCATTAACTGGCCAAGGGATGGGCTGGACTTTCTGTGTCCACCCTTCAATCTGGGCATCCAGATGCTGGCTCTGCCGTGGGTGTGGGGGACTCCCCAGAGCTTGGTCATTCCAGTCTAAACTGGACAGTGAACTGAAGTTACCTCATAGCGACTTGGAAGTGGTGTTTGTGGGAACAAAGCTGGTTCACTCTGTTATTCTGTCAAACTAATCTGGGCTCCAAGCCCCTTTGAAAGTCATCAGGAGAGCACAGTCTAAAAAAGATGGACAGGAAGTAGATCTTTTGCTGGCTGGAGGTGTTCTTGCTGATTGAACTTTTACATCTGGTATGACATAAATGAGCAGAAAAGGTTTGGCTTCCTAATGCTATACGCTTCGTTCATCTCTGTATATCTGATTGGAGTTCTGACCTCTGGACCTGGAACATACTGATGAATCTCAGAGCCTCTTTCTGATGGCAAAAAAAAAAAAAAAAAAAAAAAAAAAAAAGTGAGAAACAAGGCTTCGGAATCCGGTGAACAGGGAATGCTCCACCACATACTCGGTGTATGAATCTGGGCAAGTAATTTTGCCTCTCTGAGCATCAGTATCCTCTCTGTAAAATGGGGATCACAATAAAGCCTTGTTCATGGGACTGTTGTAAATATCTGGAACTTAATATATGCTCAATAAATGACCACATGGGGTTAAAAAGCAAAAAAGGCGCAGATCTGAGCCGGTCTCCACTTCTTACCATCTAGGTAGTGCCAGACACATCACTTCCCCTCTTGTAGGTTGAATTCATCTTGTTTGAAGTGAGGAGATTGAAACACCATCTCTCGGATGCTCTGACTACTGAGTAGTGCTCCCGCCAGATGGTCACTCCTTCCCTGACAGCTCCTACTGTTTTTCTAGAGTTCCTAGGGGGATCACATGGAGACTGGGGTCTCCACTGCCAATCTCCAGGAGGAAGACAGGATTTATTGAACATCTACTAAGTACCAGCCACTGATCCAGACACTGTTCCTTCATTTTCCCACTTAAACCTCTAAGTAACCCCTGATGCAGATACTGCTATCACAAGTTCACGATCTTCCCAAAGTTATACTAACAGAGAGCAATAAAATCTGCACTTCTACCCGTGTCTGCCTGTGTCCCAAACCCCACTGCTCCCAGATGACATCAAGACGTTGGGAAAATGAAAATTCTTCTTCTGTAAGAGTCAGGAAGCTTCAGTCTATAAAAAACTGAAAGCAGGGACACCTGGGTGGCTCAGTCGGTTAAGCGCCAACTTCAGCTCAGGTCATGATCTTATGGTTTGTGGGTTCGAGCCCCATGTTGGGCTCTGTGCTAATAGCTTGGAGCCTGGAGCCTGCTTCAGATTCTGTGTCTCCCTCTCTCTGCCCCTCGCCCACTCACACTCTGTCTCTCTGTCTCAAAAATAAATAAACATTTAAAAAATGTTTTAAAAACCGAAAGTAAGTATTCCTACTGATAACAGTCACTTTCCAACTCTATTGTAAATGTTCAAATGGGAAACCAGTAAAAAGGGTATTTCCCAGCCTTTTATGATGGATAAATTTATGAGTTAATTTAGCCATATTGGTATTGCAGAGTAATAAATCATTTAGGAAAAAAACCCATAATAAACATTCCAAATAGTCTTGGAATTCTCCCCACATACAACAGGCTTGGGACTTCTTTCCTTCCTTCCTTCCTTCCTTCCTTCCTTCCTTCCTTCCTTCCTTCCTTCCTTTATTTATGGGAGGTTCTCATATTTTAGCAGATCATCCCAGCTACACTAACATTGGCCAGATCATCACACATGGCAGGAGAAAAGGCAGATTTCAATCACAGCAAAAAACCGCAGAGGACAAAATGAAATGGTTTTTCCTTGTTTTCTCTCCTATTATATTTTCAATGATATCTCCAAAAGAAATGACCAAAACCAACTAGGAAACAGCTTCATGTTTCTCTCGTTTCACCTGTCCTGGGCAGCAGCTGATGGGATGGAGAGAATCGAGTCACTGAAATGCGCGTGGTTGTTGGCTGATCAGGCAAAGTGTTTTCTATCTCCAGGTTTGGATGGGATGTAGCTGGCCCACTGTGCAGGACAGAAACTTATCTGTTCTTTCCTAATTGCTAAGTTCCTCTCTTAAAATCCTTCTCCAAGGGAAAACTTTAATTTAGAAAGGTCATAAGTTGGAGACTCTGCCAAAAACAGCAGAGGCTGGGGGAATGGACAATAATGTTGCCACAGTAGTAACTGGCCACCAGAGCTGATGGGGACAGCTTCTTTTTTTTCCCTTCCTAAGTTGCTATTTTCTATTTGTGCTCATTTTTGTTGTAGCGGCATGCAGCAGATTATTAGACATCAAAGCCAATCTGTTTCTTTCACTGAAGGAAGCTCCCTTAATCTTGAACACACACACACACACACACAGACACACACACACCTCACAGGAAAGATATTTAAGGGAAATATTTCTGCCCAACCATATCCTTCTTGGTAGAATTCTGTTTTAGAACTTGTCAAATTTCTCCTAGATGAAGCACCAGCCTAGACATTCAGGGAGGCTGGCAGGGAACCTCAAAATTTGGGGTGAGTGGAAGTGTTGTGTTAGTCAAGGGAGACCAACTGCTGTAACAGACAGCCCCCCAAATCTCAGTGGCTTGACATGATAAAGGTTTATTTCCTGTGCATGTCACATACCAGTGAAAGTCAGCAGGTAGGGGTGCCCTGTTCCATTCAAGGACCACACTCCTTCATCCAGTGACTCTGCTATCACTTAGGGACCTAGACTCCTTCATTTATGGGCTCCAACATCCATGAGGGCTTGAGAACCTGCCACTGGATACCCTGCATCCAAACAGCAGGCAAAAAGAGAGCGAGCAGAGGTGAGTATGGGAAATTTTAGGGACCAGGCTTCTTAGAGACACACATCTCTGGTGCCCACATTCCACGGTTTGGTCCTCACTGTTTGGTACTGGTTGGTACCACCTACCCACAAAGGCAGCTGGGAAATGCAGTCTGACTATATGCCCGAGTGAGAAAAGAAAATAGGCATTGATGAACAAACACATCTCTTTATGACCAAATGTATTCAGCAACTACTGTGACAGCTGGGGCATGTCATAGTTTTTCAGGACAGCTTTATTATGGCTTTCTGTTTGGAGGACTTGAGTTATTCTAAACACTTTAATTACTCAGAAAATCACTGAGCTTTCATATAGGAGTTAAGGAAATGTGAGTTAGAGTTGAAGTAAAAGTCGGGAATAAGATGAGGCTGAAAGAGAGAGAGCCAATTGTCACACAAGTTGCCAATTTTGTTAAGGTTGGCTTTTCAGGTGGCATCTAAAGGGACGTGTGTGGGATGCCATGTGCTGAAGCATGTAGAACAGTCTGAAGGCAAATTTCACAGATGGCAATCACCAAAGGCCAGTTCTGGAGAAGCCAAAGTCACTGTTGGTTCCAAGGAGAAAATGTGGAGCCAGGAACAGAAAAGTTAGTCAAAAGGGGTTAAGAGCCAGGAAAATACAGAATCAAAGTAAAACTGAAGGCAGTGACAGGAAAAGCCAAGAGATTCTGCCACAAACATTTATTTCCTCCATTCTCTGAATGTTCATTGAGGACTTCCAATGTTCCAGTTTCCATGTTGGAGAACACAGCTGAAGAAATCTCAGTCCCCGCCTGCAAGAAATCCAAGATTCTCTTTGGGTGGATGCTGGCCACATGGAGCATGGGTGGGCTTGTCTGACCTAAAGTCCAGGGTCAACGGGAGAGTCAGGGCTCTTCCTGAAGAGATCTGCAAAATGGCAGCTTTAACGGCTGCCATGATGCCTTCCCACATTCAAAACAAAAGACCCTCCTCCTGATGTGGCTTGCATCTGCCCAAGAAATTCTAAAGGCCTCCACAGCAAGCCCACCCCATGGAAATGCTGAATTGGGAAATTTTAGAGTTAAAAGGGGTCTTACAAATCATTTAGTCTGACCTTTTTGTCTTTCAGCAGAGGAAAGGAAATCTGTGCTGTGGCAGTTCCCAGAGGACTGTATGTAGACAAGCCCCACAGACTCACTTTCATACCAAGATCTTGCAGTTGGCCCCATTCCTTTGATGTGTGTGTGATCTCCATGGCATGGAAATTATGAAAACAGTTTCTTTCCACAAACATCTATTGAACTCCTATTCAGGAGACCCACTCACTTTCTTGATGATTGGCCTTCCTATCTCTGATGTCTTTTCCTTTAAACACGTACCTGTGCCTCATGCCAGTTTCTAGGGGTGATCACAGTTCTCCTCCCTGGGTCTCTGTGGAATGTGTATGATCTTTCCTCCATTTTAATATGTGTAGTTGAGTTTTACCAAAAAACAACTGCATCTGTTAATGTCTCAGCAAGAGGGAGACAGCACATTTGGATGAAAGCATTGATACAATTTTGGTAAAGGACAAATGTATTTCCAAAGGCTTGGATGGGGTAAAATGAAATAATAGTGCCATGCATTAACCCGAGCTCGCCACAGAGGGGAGCCATTACCACCTCTACCAACAGGAGGGGCAGGGTGAGAGAGTGGTTACCTCCAGGACAAAGTGGAAGACTGAAGCCGTGGCTTTGGGTGGAAGAATTTGATCAACAGACTTTGAGTTGCCTGAGAAGGAACAGAGGAAGGAAAACAGACCTCCATCTTCTCCTGTCTGCACCTCCCAGTGGAGAGCCTGATCAGATGTCAGAGGTCAAGGGAACCTATTGATGAAGTAGATGAAAATCAGTTTCCCAGCTCCAAAACAGAGTGAAGAGTGGGGCTGGCATGCAGGGGGAAATGTGGGGTACCTAGCCCTCCTACCATTGCCAGGCACTATGCTATCACTGAACGTAGAGGAACTGAGAAAATGATCTTGGTCCTTGACTTCACAGAATGTACAGGGCAGTCAGGGAGAGGGAAAATAAACAAGTCGGCTCACTAATGAACTTTGCTAAGTTTATGAAAGGAAGAGTAGGCTCCACCTCCAAAGGTCTTTCTGTGGAATAACATTAAAGCTGAGGCCTGATTAATGAGATGGAGTCAGTCCTTTGAGTGAAGAGTGTAAATGAAGGCCTTTGACACATGGCAGCTCTTTAGACATTTGATTGCTGAAACTTAATTTGAATTTCTGTGAAATATATAGGCGGTATTTCTTAGGAGTACCCCCCAGACGTGCAGTTAGAGTTTTTCAGGTCATATGGAAAGAACAGTGGCTGGGGAGTCAGGAGGCCTGTTTCACTAGCCCTGCCTCTGCCCCATCCTGTCCAGAGACTTTGCCTGGGTCACTGGGTGTCTCTTTCTCCATTTTTTATCTGTAAAATAAAGATGTTGGCTTGTTGGCCCCCAGAGTCCTTTTTGGTTCTAAAATCCAGTGTCGGTCATGGATTTTATTCATCTTTTTAAAGTTGCTTTTCGACACTTTTCAAAATTCTATTTTTTGCTAAGTGAATGCCCAAGAGCGAGTTAAATTTTCTTTAGATCTTCAGATGAATGGCAGTTGAATGAGATCTGCACTGAACACAAGCTGAACTCCATGGATAGTTCTACAGGGATTAAATAATATTCCTTGGTTTTGGGCCAAAGGAAAAAAAACAGTCATAAAACTAAGGAAAGAGACTCTGGTTATGGGCTTTGGTTTTTAGGAAGTATATTTTATGGGATCAGAAAGTATCTGGATCATCTATCTGACCCCCCTTCCAAAGCTCAGTTCCCCCTACAGCAACCCCACCTTGCTTATATACTCTGGAGTCAACACTGAGCACTGAGGAAGGTCATGATGTCACTGGTCAACTCTGGCTTCACTGAATATCCCCTTATATCAATTTGAAATCTGTCCCCAAGATGTTCCCTCAGATTCCCCATCATTCTGCTTTGGGTCCTATGGAGTTGGATGCCTTTCAGAAAGTCTAATTGCCTTATTCCAGCTTCCCTCCAGATTTTTCAAACACTCCATTCTGTCATCCTGGAACATTGTTCTCTTCCTCTCAAAAAAAACTCCCAGCTTCTCCCTCCAAAGAGGGATACTTCAGGTCTCAGCTGAAACCTCTTTTCCACGGGGCAGCCTCTCTGCAGTCTCTAAATTAATCAGATCCCTTCTCGTCATTTGAGCTGAGCAGCAGACTCTCATATGCCTTTGCTTTATCACCAGTCTCCATCCAGGACTCACCACTTGGGAAGAGCCCAGACCATGTTTGCTGCTCTATGCTGCCACCTCGAGCAGTGGGGCATATCTAGATCATCTTCTCTGGAAATGAGGGATTTTGAGAAGGTCTGGGTTTTGCTAATAATTTTGGAGTCCACAGACTAGAGTTAGAACTAGGAACACCTTACTACAAAGATTTAGTTAGCTTATCTACCACCCCCATCGTGTGTCTTCAGTTGGTGAGAACACTTTAAACAATGCGACAAAAAGCAAAGTATCTGTTGTGGCTGAATCTGAATTGTTTTCTGTGTCACACATTGTAAGCAATGAATATTAAATCAAAAGAGCAAGTTTCCAAACAGTGTCCACGGTGAATCCTATTTCTGCGAGAAAAGGTTTATCCATACTCATGCATGCACAGAGAAGATCCCAGTGTTTGCAGACCTATAGTGGTGGGACATAGAAGTGCTTAGAATCTAGGGGTGTCTGGGTGGCTCAGTTGGTTAGGTGTCTGACTTCGGCTCAGGCCATGATCTCACGGCTCATGAGTTCAGACCCCGCATCAGGCTCTGTGCTGTCAGTGCAGAGCCTGGAACCTGCTTTGGATTCTCTCTCTCTCTCTCTCTCTGCCCCTCCCTTACTCATTCTCTCTCTCTCTCTCTCTCTCAAAAATAAATAAACATTTGAAAAAAATTTTTAAAAAGAAATGTTAAGAATCTTATCATAAACTCATAATAGTATAAATCCACCAGAACTATAAAAAACTGTCAGAATTCAAAGGACTTGAAATCTAGAGGTCTGGGCAAATATTCATCCATCCATGTTATAGCTGGAGCCACGTTGGGTGCTAATGATAAATACTGTCCATCCTGGGATCCACATGGCTGTGTGCCCTGGCTTTATGTGAGGAACTTTAAGGATCTGTTAGTCTAAGACTTATTAGACTATTTTTCATTTTTTTTTGTTTTTGTTTTCATATTCTCAAACAGTGTCAACCAAACTTTCATTAGGTAGTGACACAGAATGGGAAACCTTTCTAAAAACAACTTTTGAACTAAATGTTAGATGTAATTAAGTGTTTTGAAGAAGGCCATGTTATTGCTTGAAATAATATGAAGTGTGAATTTCAAAGTGAGAAATGCATGAAATGAGACAAGATTTTGCCAAAGTCATCATATAACCAGGAAAGGATAATGAAAACTTTGAGGAAGAAAAAATCCAGTTACTTGGTTACAAGATGGGCATCGCAAAGGTGTTCTTCAACTTACAGGTTGTAGATTCATGTGTTCCAAGAACACAGACTACACTATGTTTATATTTAATTCCTATAAATGAATCAGCTTCCCACTTTTCTCTTTTTGAATTAGGTGGGTTCTTTCAGAACCCATCCTTCAAATCAAATGGAATTATACAGATAAAATCTAAGGTGAAATACATTAAAATATTAAATTTGGGGCTTTGGGGGAGGTAGAATTATAAGTGACATGTGTTTTCTCTATATTTATATCTTTTCCTAGTTTTTAAAAATTAATATTCATTGACTGTAAATAAATAAATGAAGTGTTACATAATCTGTTTCTAAGATTGCCAGAGGCAATAGACCGTTGAAGCCAGCAGCATCTGCACCGTCTGGAATATTTCTTTCATGCCCATGTGTCATGGCCTGACACAGCACAGATGCGCCCCAGCATCCTTCCTGTTGGAGGGACTCTCCTAACCACCAAGAGTAGTGGGCTCCTGAGGATACATGTTTTGATTACGTACATCAGGCAGGAAAAGGAGAGAGGATGGGAGGGAAAGATAACCGCTCCCCAGTATCTTTGGGCTGTTTTGGAGACTAAGAATCTATGAACTGGTATGAGTCTTGAGTCTCAGAATATTTGAGAAGACATTTTTATTCATCTAAAAGTGAGGTTCCCATTCTAAGTTTTTTATCTAAGACAAATCTCTAACTAAAGCTTCCACATCCATGTCCATCTCTTAGGTTAGGGTCTGAATTAGTCTTCTGTATGAATTTTTCACAGAACCAACTGTAAGAGAGTCTCTTGATCTGGAAAGGGGATGTGACCCTCTAGGAACTTTCTGGGAATGAAGAAAAAAGATGGAGGAAAAACAAACATCTATACAGCCATTTTTCAAAACATTCTTCGCTTATTGTTATCACTAGCTCCAGGGATGAACAGCTGGCCAGGCCAATCAGGGATCCTTCTACTTCCTGGCCCCAGTGACAGCTTAGGGATGGACACCAAGCCAAGCAATCACTCCCCAAGTCTTTTGCTGAAATTATCTGAAAAGAGATGCCCTCTTTTCTCTAGGATCATGGTCTGAGAAGATAATACAATCCCAGAGCTGCTCTGAGCCCTCTTGGGCTCAGGAAGAATGAAGCAACATGAAGGAAATGGGAGGCAGAGTTCAGAGCATCATTTGAGGACTTGGTCCAGTCCCCAAGGCCAAGTGTACCCCTTGAACCATTCAGTTGCTGGACACAACAACTTCCCCTTTTTGATGAAAGTTATTTTAGTTGACTGAATGGTGGAAGGAAATGCTTGCAAATGGGAAATTCCTGACCAATAGAATAGGTCTAGGAGTGAATTCTACTCGAATAAAAAAGAAAAACTTCTTAAGGCTCAGACTAACTCATTCTTCTAGTTATCAGAACTCAGGGGCTATATATTTGCTACCTGGTTTGACATATGCCAGCTAACACAGACTTCTTGGTTTCTGATATCAATAAGTGCCATATTTTGACCACCCATTATTGAGTACCAGGCATTGATATTAGGCACGATGTTTACATGACCTCTAACTTCACTATGACCTTCAAGGCTCATATTACTAACCTTGTTTTATAAATAGAGTAACTAAAGTGGAGCAGGATGAATAAACGTGCCCAAAGTCTCCCAGCTAAGGACTGGCATTGCTGGCAGATGATCACAGCAGTGACTGGTCCTAGTCCACATGGGTTTCCATCATGGAATGTTGCCACTTGTCTGCCAGGATTCCCAGGTTATCTTCCTCTTTCTAAAGGCCTATTGGATCCTCACTTCTTTCCAATTAGTGTGGCTGGTCAAGGAGTAATGTCAGGGTCCATCAGGGTCATATGCTGCTAATCCCTGGTCTAGCCTTGTCTGAACAGGACTGACCAGCCTTGAGTTGTCTGAACAACTCCTCCAACTTCTTAAATTTCCCTGATCTTGACCACTATCTTGTCCCAAAATCTATGTGCCAAATAAATTTCTTAGGAATCCCCGTGTGGTCCATTTAAGTTTCTAGAACTGTTCTGATTGTGAACATCAGTCACCAAGATAGACCACTATCTTGTCCCAAAATCTATGTGCCAAATAAATTTCTTAGGAATCCCCGTGTGGTCCATTTAAGTTTCTAGAACTGTTCTGATTGTGAACATCAGTCACCACCTAGGAAGCAAGCTTCCCTAAGCATTTATTGACGTTCTTTGTTTTTAACTGCCCCCTTCAGTCCATTTACCACTCCTAATTCTATTCTGCCTCCCTCCTTGCTACTGATTTGACTAAGTCATTTGCCAATTCCTATGGCAATAGGAATTTGCCAATTCTCTCCTTTTAGAGTGGGACTTGTTCCACCCACCTGGCACCAAACATAGCTCCTCTTACACTGTTCACAGAACACCCCTCCCTCATTGACTCTCACCCATGGCCTTCCTACTCCCATCCAGTCTCACAGATGTTCATTTTCCTGGGCTTGGTCTTGCAGGATCCATAAGCATCAGCTGGGCAATTGAATTAGAATTCCCAGAAGAAAATAGGATGAGGTGATTGGCAGGTGTGTTACTAGGTCCTCTGAGAATCAAATGATAAGAAAGGATTAAATGTGCTGTGATTTTATTGGAGAAATTCCCATGTAAGAGAGCACTGAGAGGGATCCAGGCAAGGCTGGGAGACCATATGAACATTGTGATAGTCTAAGTGAAGGAGAGAAGCAGACGAGGTTAGGTGGAAGCATAGACTGTTCACGATCAAGTCAAAAGAGGATTCAGCAAAGGCATCAGCAAGTTCATGAGATAAAGTTGCTCCTCAAAGAAGTGCCTGAGTCTCAGTATCTCTACCATGTTCAGCCTTCAGCAAGAACTGTCCGTGAGAGGTACAGCCTGGGCACAAACACAACAGTGGATTTCAAAGCCCAGCAAGTAGTCCCTCACTGAACTCTTCTCTCAGTGGTTGAAGGTTTGGAGGCTCATTTTTATAAGCCCCACATTAGGAAACTCTGGACTTGATGGAAAGACTGTCATGGCAGAGTCCATTTATTTATTTATATGGAGTGCTTATGTGTATGTATGTAAATATGTATATCCAAGACCAATATGTATGGAGTGTCTATGTGCCAGGGGCTGTGCTATGTTAAAATCAAGGCAAATTTTCTAAACTAGGCTACACAAAAGATTATTGGGAGCTGGATGGTCATGGAAATTTTCATCAGCCTCCTGAAAAAATGTGTGTTACTCGAAAGCCACTAGGATTTGCCTCTAATTCTTTAGACTGTGAAAGCCAATCCTGCTTGGGGAGTCCAGAATGTGGGAAACTTTGTTATATATGTACTACAGAGTAATACAGAAAGGCAGCATGCATATTGATACAGTGGTTTTCCAGCTCTTCCACATGGCTCAGGAATTCCCTAGAAAGTGACTCATAAGCACCCCTGGGAGTCAAGGAGAAGCCCATTTGGTGGGACCCCGGATCTATCAATATCATGTCAACCAGAGCAGCTATCTACTTAGTATTTCATGCCCTGGAATCACAAGTAGGATCCATTTATATTAAAAAAAAAAAAGCATGACATAGAATTGTAAAATATAATTTGCAATGGAATCAGGGGAATCAGTTTCTCATTCATCTCCATTTCTCTAGATCCTAGCACAGTGCATCACATATAGAGATTTTAGTAAATGTTTTGTAATAAATTAGTATATGAACAAATGAGTGAATGAACATAGTTAGCCCATGTAAATTCATTCCCAGAACTGACCCCATTTTACTGATCGCAACTTGATGTTCTCAGAGCATGCATTGACTGGTCATGGCTAAGAAATTGCCCAATGGGAGCACTAACATTCAAATCCAGATCATTTGAGTCCAAACCTAGAGACTTTCTTTTTAAAAAAAAATTTTTTAAGTTTATTTATTTTGAGAGACAGAGAGGGTAGAGGAGAGACAGAGAGAGAGGGGGAGAGAGAGAATCCCAGGCAGGGTCCCTGCTGTCAGCAGGGAGTCCAATGCAGGGCTAGAACTCATGAACTGTGAGATAATGATCTGAGCCAAAACCAAGAGTCGAACGAACACTTAACCGACTGAGCCACTCAGGCACCCCCAAACCTGGAGACTTTCATACTACACTCCTCTGCAAAAACTGTGTGTTCTAGGGTCTTCTTTAAAATTCCCCCTCGGAGCGCCTGGGTGGCTCAGTCGGTTGAGCGTCCGACTTCGACTTTGGCTCAGGTCATGATCTCACGGTTCATGGGTTCGAGCCCCGCATTGGGCTCTGTGCTAACAGCTGGCTCAGAGCCTGGAGACTGCTTCAGATTCTGTGTGTCTCTCTCTCTGCCCCTCCCCTGTTCATGCTCTCTGTCTGTCTCTCAAAAATAAATAAATGTAAAAAAAATTTTTTTTAATTTTAAAATCCCCCCTCTACCTACACAGCATCTAACTACGGAGACTCTAAGACTCTAACATTTCCAGGTTGTCATTGTTTCTCTCTATGAGCTACTGGCAACAGCTACTCTCTATTCCCAGTTGTCCATGAGCTTAAAAAAATAGTGTGTACTCTGCTTAGTTCTACATTCCTCAGAGGGCTTTTGAATGCTCAGAGACTATATGCCTTCATGGTACAGATGGATTATAGGCCTGGGACAAGGGAATGTGCAGTCTTATGGGTTCTCTTGAACCAGAATACAATTATTAAACTGAGGGGGGCTGCTGCTGATGATATAAGAGACCACTTAGTGAGTAGGTGGGTTTTGTTTGTTTGCTGTGATTCTTGCAGGAAATTGATCTTAGTACTTAACATTTTGGATTGTGTCTTTGGTGTGAAATTTATGTGGAAGAAAAATTTCGGAAAATTGGACTTTCTTGGAACATAGAAAATAACAATAAGAAGCTACTTTCCCTGGGGGCCAGATGCTGTTCTCACTCTCCATGAAAATTACCTCATTTAATCTTCCAACAGCCCTAACAGTAGTCACAATTAATATCATGATTTTATAGATAAGGAAACTGGGTCTCAGATGGTAACTTGGCAAAAGAAATACAGCTAGTAAGTTAGGAAGTTGACCTTTGCAGTTGACCTGCAAACCTTAGTGGGGCATAATTAAAATACAAATGCAGGTATTAAGGGCAGGATTCTGTATTAATTCTGGTTATATTTTATATACAATAAGAGATGGGTAAGTTGTTATTAGTGTATTTTTCAATTTTCCTTAGATTAATTAGATTTCAGCTGTTAATAGAAATAAGCATATTAGTCAATATGTCATATCATTGGATTACAGGGCAGTTTTAAAAGGTTAATCTTGGAAACCTCATTAGAGTCCCTGGCTTCCCAGTTTCTCAAAGTCTTTTCTGTATTAGATTCATCCCACTTGCTGACATGATAAATGATTATACTTTAAGAAGTCTCAATTCCCACATTTGTTTCAGTTCTTCTACTAAATCCAAATAATTCTTTGACATATTTGCAAATGTTCTTGAAAAATGTCTGTACATGGACTATAATAACAAAAAAATCCACTCTTAAGATACACTGATGGCAGAATGTCTCATTTGCAGAGTTCAATTTCTCATTAATGTCTTTTCCAAAACCAATTATTACTAACACTTCCTTGAGTTACTCCTAAAAGAGCTCACTATATCCTGTATGGTGTGTTAATATATATTTACATTAGCGTGGCCCTCCATTAGGACTTCAAAAAAAAACTATTTATATTTCATCTTTAAGGTCCATGCAGGGGCTCCTGGATGGCTCAGTCAGTTAAGCGTCCGACTTTGACTCAGATCATGATCTCATGGTTCGTGGGTTCGAGCCCCGCGTTGGGCTCTGTGCTGACAGCTCAGAGCCTGGAGCCTGTCTTCAGATTCTGTATCTTCCTCTGTCTCTACCCCTCCCCTGCTCATGCTGTCTCTCTCTGTCTCTCAAAAATAAAAAATAAAAAATTTTAAAAAAGGTTCATGCAGAGAAAAAAGCAAAACATCTCATTAGGGATTCCTTCAATCTGAGGTACAAGACAAACTCCCATTAAAAATGAACTTATATTTTTTTAGAATTTACAAAGTACCTGAAGATAGCATCTGTTAAAGGAAAGAGCCAATAGACACAGTTAATAGGATAATTCTTTTCCAAACAACTTATCATAGTGGAGTAATATGAAACAGACTTTAAAATAAGTAAAGCATCTTTAAATAGTCAAGTAAAGAAATAAGGGAATAAGATAAAAGAGGACTTTTTAAATAAAATATCAGGTAGATTTTTTAATGAATCCAAAAAAATCTAGAACTGAAGCATTACAGTAGATAAAATAAAAACTCATTAAATAGTGGACTAGACACAATCAAAGAGAGAATAAGAAAACTGTAGAATAGAACTGAGGAAATCAATCAGAAAGTAATACAAAGAGAGAAGGAGATGAAAAATATGAAAATGAAGTGAAGGTCTATGAAATAGAGAAGGACAGGATTGAATGGCTATCTAATAATAATTCCAGAAATCAAGAGGGGAGAGAACAAAGAGAGAAATATTGAAAGAAAATTAGAAGATTTAAAAAAAAAAGAGTAATTGAGTTCTCAAGACAAAAAAAAAAAAAAAAAAGCATATCCCCCAAAAAAAGCATACTCCTGAACAGGAAAAAAGTAAATAGACTGAATAATCACACAATGTTGAAATGATAGAACATCAAGGAAAACTGGAAGATCTTAGATTCATGAGACAAAGTGGTCAAGTGACCTTCAAAGACATCTCTTCAGAGGCAATAGATAACAGAAAATACTTAAATAATCCTGCCAAGATGCTGAAAGGGAAGAAAAACTCCTCTAATCTAGCCTTTATTCAAAAGTATGAAGGCACCTGGGTGGCTCAGTTGGTTGAGCATCTAACTCTTGATTTTGGCTCAGGTCATGATCCTAGGGATCAAGTCCTGTGTCTGGCTCCATGCTGAGTGTGAGGCCCGCTTGAGATTCTCTCTCTCTCCCTCCCTCTGTCCCTGTCCTTTGCACTCTCTCTCTCAAATTAAAAAAAAAAGAGTAGTAATAATATTAATGCATTCTCAAATGAAGATGTTCACTGAAAAACTTACAAAAGAGTGTAATTCAGTGCATTGTTTATGAAAGTTTTCTACTACAATTTTAGAAAACTTAATTAACTGTAAATGACACATATAGATAATCTTTCTCCTTTAAGAAGTATAGAGGTTAACAGCTATTGATTCACTTACTCATTTATTCATTTACTCAATAAATATTTACTGGGTACCCACTTAATGTCTCCCTATGTGTCTATCACGTGAAGCCTCATTCTATGCTGACCAAATTTATAATTGAAACTATCCCTTACCTTTTCACTCCCATGTCCCTTACCTTGTTTTCCTTTTTTTTATGGCATCTATTTCTTCCTGTATTGTTATTATGTCTATTGATTAATGTGTATCTTTGTCTGCTGAATTACAAGCTTGGGGACAGGGATCTTTGTCTACTTTGTTTATTAATGAATCCCAAGTTACTAAAGCATGACCATAACAAGTGCCAAGTGCATGTGTGTGTGTGTGTGTGTGTGTGTGTGTGTGTGAAATATAGATATATATTTTTAATATATATTATATATATTTAAGCAAATAGCATAAATAAGCTGTTAGGTAGACAGAAAACAAATAATCAAGCAAAATCTGATTCAATATCAGAATCAGTCTTTCTTATATTCTCTTTGTCTTCCCTTTATGCCCACCACCTCATAGTAACAAGATGGCATCTTCAGGGTTAGACATCAGGCCTCCATTCATGGTAGGAAATAAGAGTGAGTCAGGGTAGATTCTGCAAATTTCAATTTATTTCTAATTGGTCATTACTATTATTCTAGGTACAAAAAAGTTTGGGAAATCAACTATTTCACTTTTACAGCCCTTATGATGGAGGCAGCCATAGAAAATGGGGTTGATTTTTGAACCTGGGTGAGCCCAGCAATGTCAGTCACATTCAGTAAAGAAGGATTGAAACTTAAGAGGAAAGAAATAACAAAAATATATAATCTAAATACATCTGCAAAAGAAAATAAAACAATATTTTTTTTTGTTTTGTACAGTATCTCAAAGGTCATTATCACTAATCCACAGTCTGAAGAAAGAGATGATGAATGGAAGGAAGGAAACTGAGGAGAAACAAGACAGAGAGCAGATTGCCATCTATGATATCATGGCCTGTTTCAGACATCTGGAAAAGTGTTTTTTCCTCAAATCTCTTTCCCCCCTCCCCAAACTTGAATTCACTCCCAATAGGACCAAAGTCCTTAATTACCAATAGGCAGAGGAATCCTTCCTCCCACTTCTAGATAAAATTGTTTCCTCGGTGTTATCAGCACAATAGTCTTAATACAAGATAAGAAGGAACTAGCAGTTGAGATGGAAGACAGGACTCCATTTGTGCAGAGGGCTAGAGTTGACACCATTCTTCTCCGGTTCCCCAAGAGACCATGGAATGTGTTCTGGCTTCATTCGCAAGTGAAGGGACTGCAACTGTATGTTGGGTTTTACTTTTTTTTTAAATTATTTTTTAAATTTATGTTTTTTAACTTAAATCCAAGTTAGTTAACATATACTGTAATTAGATTTCAGAAATAGTATT
The DNA here is from genome assembly GCA_028646485.1 of Cryptoprocta ferox. Taxonomy (NCBI): domain Eukaryota; kingdom Metazoa; phylum Chordata; class Mammalia; order Carnivora; family Eupleridae; genus Cryptoprocta; species Cryptoprocta ferox. The sequence continues at coordinate 181,054,732 of CM053567.1, read as the reverse complement.
TAGTGATTCATCTCTTACATAATAAATAGCAGTCAACCCAACAAGTGCCCTCCTTAGTGTCCATCACCCATTTAGCTTATCCCCCCCACCTACCTCCTCTCCGGCAACCCTCAGTTTGTTCTCTATCATTAACAGTCCCTTATAGTTTGCCTCCCTCTCTGTTTTTATCATATTTTTCGTTCTCTTTCCCTATGTTCATCTGTTGTGTTTTTAAAATTCCATATATGAGTGAAATCAAATGATATTTGTCTTTCTCTGACTGACTTATTTTGCTTTTTGGAAATCTATTTAAAAGGATATATAATCTCCTCTCAGACAGAGCAACACAAACCTGGACATAGCAGTTTCTGTTGAAAGAGTGGGTCTGGGTACTTTCCTCCTCAGCCCTATTTTTCTTACCAAATCATTAAAGGAGGAGATGCCCCGTGGCTTCGGATGCTGGATTCTCTCTGAGTGAGAGAAAGTTGTCCTCCAGTGGGAATTCCAGGTGCCCTGCCACCCACGGAGAGTCCGCTCTTTCTCAAAGGTGGTTTTTTGTTTCGTTTTGTTTTTTGTTTTTGGCATCTGGGTCTATCTGCTCCACCATGCTTTCTATTCAGGCAGAGTTTCCAGCTGGTTTTCTATTAAATCTAAGGAACAGTCATTCTTTTCCATGAACACCCCCTTCAAAGCAGAAAGAAGAGACACTTATAGCACTAGTGAAAAGGGAAAGACCCTAGAACAAGCTAGACCTGATTTTAAAGCCTAATTTCTGAGAGTGTCTTCATCCTCAAGGATGATGTCCACCCAGCCTGCAATACTACTATGAGGACTAAAGATAATGTATGTAACGTTGTCAATATGGTGCACTGTAAGGACCATGTGTTTCATAAAGGACTCATGTGTATTCTCATGCCTGTTTTACCGGGCTATGCTCTTTCCTGTTACCTCACCAGCTTCATGTGCACACGTGAGCACACACCCTTGAATGTTCAGGTCCTGTTAGGCAGACAAGTTAAGGAAGCACTGTGTATGTATCAGCTATGTTGATCCCAAGTTACTGCCAGGTTTTATGCTACAGAAAATGGAGTGGTGAAAATGTAGCTTTAAACCATTCTAAAGGCTGCCCAGTGCTGTGTAAAACACTCATTTGTTTCATCATAGGGGAAAGAATAATGGACTAGGGATCTGGGCTTATGGGCTTGCTTCTGCCAACACCATGTATTGTCTTTAAATCAAGAACATGCAGTGCAGAGGCACCAACCAAAGATTCTGCATGTCTCACCTCAGGGGAATGGTGTCTGAACACACAGGCCCTTTCCCCACCCCTTCTGCCCAACCCCAGAGGAGAAAGAAAAGGTCCTTAAGAGAAAGAACTTAGCCACAGCTTCATGTCCCATCTCCACTAGTGGGCACATTACTTCCTGACCCTGGATTTGAGAAGCTTACAAGGAAGCACTTTGCCTCTTCCTGACAGGTGAGTGGTTGAGAGACTCAATCTGGGATGAGCAGGGGAAATAGAGGTCAGTGAAGACATTTTAGGAAACCCATGTGGTTACAGTCACACCACATTCCTTCAGTGCAGCCTTAGGGCAGTAAGACCAAGGTTTTTATCTCCACCTGTGTGATTCTTGCAGCTGTCTTTCAAGGAGCTTTCATTGGAGTTTTCAATGTCTTTCATTGGAGACCATGGGGGGGGGGGTTATTTAATGGTCCTGTTAAGCCCCAACAACAGGTATTTCCATTTCTATCTTAAGATATGAAGGATCTGAAGCTCAGTGAAGTTACATAGCCTGCAGGGCTGTCCAGATAGCAGGTAGCAAAGGTGAAGTTGAAGCCAGGTCCCTTTGACCTCAAAGCCTGTGACCCACCCTCCATGCTGTGCTGTCACCCCCAGAAAGCAAATATCCATCCTTGAGTTAACTTAAACCACCAATTTCCTTTTTACAGCATGGTCTGGGGAACTTTCCCCTCCTGCTCTCAGTTTTCACATCAGCAAAATCAAGAGCTTGGACTAAACACCAATAAAGTTCCTCTCAGATCAAAGATTTTTCTTCCTCCATCCATAAACCTCTAAAAACAGAAGAAATTACATTTTATAAATTTCATTCTAGTGAAATGTATGAACTTATTAATCTATAGATTAGTAATTTTTAAAAATAAAAATAAAAGCAGAGCTGGTCTGGCTAGGTGACCGGTGAGAACGTGTAACCAAATGCTTCCAGTGATCATTATCACCTCATCAGACTGTGAGATATCTCAGCACAAATCTGGAGCACCCTGAAACCCAACCAGGAATGTACTCAGGTAGAACAGGAATAACATGAGCTTTGGGGCCAGAAGGCCTTGGTTTGAGTCTCAGCTACCACTGAGTGGTAGTGTTCTGGGTAAGTGTGTTCTGGGTAAGTCACATAACATTGCTGAGCATTGGACTGTTGTCTTTAGAAGGAGTCTTACCGTCTTCATGGTGGCTATGACACAGATCATTTTTGGAAACGTCAAACTGCACACATGTTAGTCATTAATATCAATAAGGTAGTATATTATTTTATGACCGATAGACCATAGTTTCCTATGAAAATTACTAGGTAGTGCCATCTTAGACATGGTATCTTAGAGACTCAAGCTTTGTGGAAAATCAACAACTCAGGCCCACCAGAGTTAAAGGCAAGTGGGAGCAAAGAGGCCAATCCGTGGAGCCTTGCTGACGCATTCCCCTCCCGGGGCTGAGCTGTCAGCAAGGTGGGAGTAGACCCACAGGCTCTCAGTCTCTCACTAAAGTTCTCCATGCAATTGTTGAACACATGTGTTTTCCATGTCATGCAACTTTGTGCTGTGATTTGAAACTTTTGCATCTGGCAAAGAGCTGAATTTAAAAATGGAATGTTGGTATATTACTCATTCCTCTTCCTTGCACTGACTTTAACAGATTGGACATAGTTTTCCTTTAGGAAGTGCACCTGCTGTTGGAGCACCTGGGTGGCCCAGTTAGTTAAGCATCTGACTCTTTATTTCAGTTCAGTTAATGATCTTGAGGTTCGTGAGTTTGAGCCCACATCGGGCTCTGCACTGACAATGCAAAGCCTGCTTGAGATTCTCTTTCTCCCTCTCTCTCTGCCCCTCCTCTACTCTCTCACTCTCTCTCTCTCAAAATAAATAAACTTAAAAAAAAACTTATAAAAAGGAAATGCACCTGCTGTATGACACTTAACCTTCACAAAGACAGTTATTCACTTTCCCCTTCCCTGTGTCTATGTAACTTGTATATTCTTGTATCTACAGTGGATTCTCACTTTTCCCAGGAACTAATCTCTGTAAAGTCACCACAAACACTAATATAATGAATACCAAGCCATTGTTTTTAGGGGAAGTAAAGGGTTAGGTTCCTGCAAACGTCTGGTCACAATATTTTTGTCAACTGATCAATACATAACCTTGTTTTATTTATGTTTTCTACTTAAAGATACCTTATCTATTTTGTTGATTCATTGATACTGAATTCATTGCCAATAGTACTGTAATTCATACTTTAACAAACCTTGTCTAATGCATATTTTTCCAAAAGGCATACCACACCCCAAGTGTTCTTGAACTTAGGAGTACTACACTACACTTCAGCATTGAGGGCCATTTTAAGCAACAAAATCACCACAAAAAAGTACAAATATGCAAAACCCAAGACACTAAACAGGCACTAATACACCTATTCATTGTATGAGAACTGAAACGGGAAGGCAGAATAACATCTTGTCCAACCTAGGCTGGTAATGTGCATCGTGCAACTCAAAATTTTCACTGCTCTCTGCATATCTGCAAATGACCTAGAAAGCAACATGATTTGGGGACTAAAATCTTTAGCAAATAGATGCATTTGCAAACATAGACGGCACAAATAACAAGGATTGACTGTAGCTCTCTACTGCAAGCTGTTAGAAATTAAGTGACCCAAACTAAGTAAAATGCCTAAAACTGTGAATATGACTATTTTGCAGATACTTTTTACACATCTGTGCTTCTAGCCACAAACTCGCTCCTAAGTGCTAGACACATATTCCCATCTACTGAGCACAAAGGCAACTCAAGCATGATACATCTAAAGCAGAACTTACCTGCTTTCTCCTTAAAACTTGTCTTTTCTCCTTTTATTTTCCAATTTAGATGTCTTCTCTCTAGGAAACCTCAGTGTCCACAGTCATGAAGGTACTGGATGCCCACCTTCAAGGGAGATTACCAAAGCATTTTCTTCAATAAGGTGGCTCCCCTGCTTAAAAGGGTTTGTAACTTCCATGGGGCACCTGGGTGGCTCTGTCAATTGAGCATCCAACTGTTGGTTTTGGCTCAGGTCATGATCTCATGGTTTTATGGGTTCAAGTCCTGCTTCAGGCTCTGTGCCAGTAGCATGGAGCCTGCTTGGGATTCTCACCCTCTCTCTCTGCCCCTTCCCCACTTGTGCTGCCACTATCCCTCTCAAATAAAAAAAAGTTTGTTACTTCCTGCCAAAAGAAACTTCTTCTTTATAATAGTTCATACTTCTTGAATGCTTTCTCCGAGGAAAGTCCTCTTCTGAGCATTTCACCTCTATTATTTTATTTGACCTTGACAAGAACTTCATGAGAGAGGTACAGCTATTATTTCCATTTTACAGATGAAAAAGCTGAGGCATGGAATGCCTAAATACTTTGCCCAGAGTCTTACATCAAGTAAGTAGTAGAACCAGGATCTGAATTCCAGTAGCCTGACTGCAAAGAATGAGTTATTAGCCACTGTATTGTTTTACTTCGATTCTGTTAAATATAAACAATTTTGATAGTCACCTGCTTAAATGTCTTCAATGACTTTGTATTACCTACAAATAATAATAATAATAATAATAATAATAATAGTAGCTCCTGAACAGAAATTTCTGGATCAGGAACTTTTTCTTTTCTGATTTAGCTTCCTTTGCTCCCTTCATGAATGTTGCACTTTTCTTTTTTTTTTCTTATTTGTTTATTTCAAGAGAAAAAGTGCAAGCAAGGGAGGGGCAGAGAGAGAGAAAGAGAGAGAGAGAGAGAGAGAGAGAGAGAATCCCAAGCAGGCTCCATACCACCAGTGCAGAGCCCCATGTGAAGCTCGAACTCGGGAACCATATGATCATGACCTGAGCCAAAATTAGTAGTCGAATGCTTAACCAACTGAGCCACTCAGGCACCCCATGAATGTTGCACTTCTAATGCTGAAGATTGCTATCTTTTCTTCACTGAATTTCTATCCTCAGGACTTTGTGCTTTTATACATACAGTCCCATCCTCCTAGAATGTTTGCTCCTGAAATGTGGAGGGTCTACCCATCTATGTGGACAACACATCATAACATTATCATCAGAAGAGCCAACAAAGCAGCCAGAGGTCATGATGATTGTTTAGTGGCAAAGGACATAAAAAGCTTTCTGCATGGGGACAAATTTTCAAAGCAGAAGGCATCACAGCATATTTCTAGTTGGAAGAATAGCATCTCACCCCCTAATGGCAGTGTTCTTGCTGTACATGGCACAGGGTTCTGCCATTCTCATTGGGTTCTGGTTGAAGGGCAAGACTCAATACCCTTCCATCCTTCCTGTTACTGGACCCTGATAAGTATGCCTGCCCATTAAGAAATGCAAATGTGCAAAGTAATTGCAGTGTATCCCTGAGTGTTTTCTGCAAAACTGGTTAGTTAGGGACCAAGTCTTGCCTATTCTTAGATATTTGAACAATAGGAGAACCCAGGCATCCCTGAACACTGCTTTCTCAGCCCTGTGTAGTGCTTGTTCTGAATTTGTTTGAACACATCTTGACCCCATATCTAGTTCCCCACAACATGTTTTAAAGATGATCTTAAAAGCACTTATCTTCCAATAGGACTCTCTTTCCTCAAAAGACTCTAAGTCACAAACTTGGAATCATACAAGGGTTTTCTTCCATATGAACTCTAAAATAATTATCTTTATAATATATCCATATTTCATATGTGGGGAGGGCAGCCATTCCTGAGTGCTTCATGAAACACTGAACTAAGAAATATTTCAAATACACTATCTCATGTAAACCTCATATTAACCCTAAGAGAATGGGAATTATATCTTCATTTCATAAACAAGGAAGCAGAGACTTGAGGAAGGCAAAAACCCCATTCAAGTCCACACAGGCAGCAAAAGGCAGAACTAGTAATTTTACCTATTATATTAAACAACAATATTTAAGTAACTATTAGGTACAGTTCCAGAATACTCAGAATATAATGAGGGTGAAGTCAGGAAAGCTATCATGGAAGAGACAAATATTAGTCAATAATCACAAAATCCAATGTATATTTGCAAACTGTGGTAAATGAAGAAGAAGGGAGCCACATCATGAAATGTGTGGCATTTGAATCTTATCTCATCTGGGAGGTCAAAATGTTCTTTCTTCAGGGTCATTGCTTCTGCAACAATCTGAGCAATGATTTGGGGTTAACTGGGGGAAGAGCAGAGTGGCAATAGAGGTGCACAGTTTTGAGAAATATTTAGGAGACAAAAATCTTAGGATTTGCTGATCGAATACAGGACTATCAAGGATGACCTTAGATTTTTGAATGATCTGAAAAGACTCTGCTGCCATTCATTGAGAGAAAGACAGTGGAATGGGCTTAGGTCAGAACGCAGAAGGGAAATCATGAGTTTGGCTTTGGATATGGTGAGCATAAGATGCCTTTGAATCACCCCAGTGGAGAAGTTGAGTGGAGAGTTGGAAGGGAAGCCGTGACTGGTATAAATGTGTAAGTCACCAACATATGGATGATGAAATGAAAGCCATAAAGTTAAGAAGAAACTAAGAAAATGATTTAAGAAAATGACCTCTGATGGAATTTAGTGAGCTCCAATTTGTAAGGTACAGGAAGAAGAGTCTAGCCTAAGAATATTGAAAGCAAAGAATGTATAGTATCTTTGAAACAAAAATTTTCAAGAATATTCTGATGTCAAGTGAGATTGTAGTTGAAAAATATCTTTTGGGTTTAACAACAAGGATGTCCACTCTCACCACTGTTATTCAACATAGTGCTGGGAGTCCTAGCCTCAGCAATCAGACAACACAAAGAAATAAAAGGCATCCAAGTCAGCAAGGAGGAAATCAAATTTCACTTTTCACAGATGACATGATACTCTATGTGGAAAACCCAAAAGAGCCCACCAAAAAACTGCTAGAGCTAATACATGAATTTAGCAAAGTTGCAGATATAAAATCAATGCACAGAAATTGGTTGCATTTCTATACACCTATAATGAAGCAGCAGAAAGAGAAATCAAGGAATCAATCCCATTTACAATTGCATCCACAACCATAAAATACCTAGGAATAAACCTAACCAAAGAGGTGAAAAATCTATACACTGAAAACTATAGAAAGCTTATGAAAGAAATTGAAGACGACACACACACAAAAAATGGAAAAACATTCCATACTCATGGATTGAGAGAAGAAATCTTGTTAAAATGCCGATACTACCCAAAGAAATCTACATATTCAATGTAATCCCTATCAAAATAAGACGAGCGTTCTTCACAGAGCTAGAACAAACAATCCTAAAATTTGTGTGGAATCAGAAAAGACTACAGATACCCAAAGCAATCCTGAAAAAGGAAATCAAAGCTGGAGGCATCACAGTTCTGGACTTCAACCTGTATTACAAAGCTCTTATCATCAAGACGGTATGGTACTGGCACAAAAACATACACCTAGATCAATGGAACAGAATAGAGAACCCAGAAATGGACCCACAAATGTATAACTAATCTTTGACAAAGCAGGAAAGAATATTCAGTGGAAAAAAAGACAGCCTCTTCAGCAAATGGTGTTGGGAAAACTGGACAGCAACATGCAGAAGAATGAACCTGGACCACTTTCTTACACCATGCACAAAACTACACTCAAAATGGATGAAAGGCCTAAATGTAAAACAGGAAGCTATCAAAATCCTAGAGGAGAAAACAGGCAACAACCTCTTGTCAGCTGCAACACCTTCTTGTTTGACTTGTCTCCAGAGGCAAGGGAAACAGAAGCAAAAATGAACTATTGGGACCTCATCAAAATAAAAAGCTTCTGCAGGGTAAAGGAAACAATCGGCAAAACTAAAAGGCAATCAATGGAATGGGAGAAGATATTTGAAAATGACATATCAGATAAAGGATTAGTATCCAAAATCTATAAATTACATCAAATTTAACACCCAAAAAGCAAATAAGCCAGTGAAGAAATGGGCAAAAAACATTAGTAGACACTTTTCCAAAGAAGACATCCATATGGCTAACAGACACATGAAAAAATGCTCAACATCGCTTATCATCAGGGAAATATAAATCAAAACCACAATGAGATACCACCTCACACCTATCAGAATGGCTAAAATTAACAACTCAAGCAACAACAGATGTGGGCGAGGATGCAGAAAAAGAGGAACCTTTTGCATTGCTAGTAGAAATGCAAACTGGCAGCCATTCTGGAAAACAGTATGGAGATTCCTCAAAAAATTAAAAATAGAAGTATCCTACAATCCATCAATTGAACTACAAGGTATTTATCCAAAGGATACCAAAATGCTGATTTGAAGGAGCACATGCACTCCTTTGTTTATAGCAGCATTCTCAACAATAGCCAAAGTATGGAAAGAGCCCAAATGTTCATCAACAGATGAATAAATAAAGAATATGTGGCATATATATGCAATGAAAAATTACTCGGTGATCAAAAAGAATGAAATCTTACCATTTACAACAATGTGGATGGAACTAGAGTGTATTATGCTAAGCAAAATAAGTCAGTCAGGAAAGACAAATGTCATATGATTTCACTCATATGTGGAATTTGAGATACGAAACAGATGAACATAAGGGATGGGAAATAAAAATAATATAAAAACAGAGAGGAGACAAACCGCAAGAGACTCAAATACAGACAATAAACTGAGGATTGCTAGAGGGAAGGTGGGTGGGGGAATGGACTAAATGTGCATGGGGTATTAAAGAAGCCACTTCTTGGGATGTGCACTGGGTGTTATATGTAAGTAACAAATCACTAAATTCTATTCCTGAAATCATTATTACACTATATATTAACTAACTTGGATTTAAATTTTAGAAACATGAAAAATATCTTCTGGGTTTAGCAGTTTACAGCCCATTGATTAATTTAGCAAGAACTGTCTGGTGGGTGATGATGGTCCAAGACAGATTACAGCGTCTGATCAGGAATTTGAAATAGTGGTACTAGATGACTGGTTGAAGAAGTGTCCCTAGGAAGGAAATATAGCACTAGGTCTGCAGCTGGAGGGGATGTCCAATAACAATAGCAAGGAGCTTGATCACTTCATTATTGCATCTCCCCTGTAAAGCAATGAAGGTGTGTTCGATTTTGTATGGGTTGATTATCCTTTGACTTCTAGACATTCAATGATAAACTGCGTTCTTTATCATTTTGTATAACCAAACAATTGAGTTTAGGCCATAGTCTCACACACAGTAGAGAACCTCAATTATGATTTGTTGAAGGAGAGATAGAAGGAAGGAAGAAAGGAAAAAAGAAAGGAGAGAGGGAGGAAGGGAAGGGGAGAGAGAGGAAGGGGAAAGATCGAAGAGCTCTGCACATAAATCTCTTTACCATGGAGGGTGAGGAAATGATGAGGCAGTCAATTGTCAAAAAAGAAACAATCCAGGCAGCTCACAGCATAAAATGTCTAATTCACACTCTATAATGGTTTCCTCTCTCTACTGAGAAAAAAAATCTTTGGGGTAAAAAATATCCCCAATGTAATGCTTTCATGAATAATTATTCTTACGATCATACCATATAAAGTAAATTTCACAGAACCAATTTGGGGTGGAACAGAATTTTAAAAATTACTTAAGGCAGGCAGAAAGAATTTTGCACCGAAGCCAAGTTCTTGAAAAGGTGCTAAGGCAATTTTTGTCTATTACTGAAACACATCACTGTTTTAAGGGTCCTGGAGGGCTTGGTTTCTGCATGTAATGACAATTCTCTTTTCTTGACACTTGTGTCCTGATCCCCTTTGAGTAAAAGATCATCATCTGTGTATCGGGAAGGCTGACTCACCCTGCAAAACCTTACTAGAGTGAGCGTGCCTCGTTTTGAACTTATACCCTTTATTTCATTGTTTCAAGAAATAGGAGTCTTTTGCACACAAACAATAGCATGCAGCAGCCAAGTTTCAATTTTGGCTCTGTCATTCTGAGCCCAAACATCATACCTTTGTTTATGTGGAGCTTTTAAAATATCCTCACATTACTGTGTTGACTTAGCTAAAGACATAAATTATATTCCTTGTGTTTCAACAACACTTAAACCAGGAAAACATTGTCCAATGGACAACATTATGTTCACTGTTTGGCCAGATGGTTTGGAGCAGATTAAAGTCATTTTAGGATGTTTCAGTGCCTAACTTCTGGAGAAGTTAGTCAGACTTCTTGTCCCAGAAACTTTGTAAGAAAGAACTGGTGCATTCAGGAAAAATAACCCTCCGGAGACTGATTTGCTAAATTGTCGATGGATGGTTCATCATCTATTGCCTGAGAAAAATTCAATGCAAATAATCTATCCAGTTGTTTTTGCTTTAAGGCAATGTGGCATGCAATAAGAAGACACTCAGTTTAGTGAGGGCATTAAGGAGGAACCAACTAGCTCAGCTTAATTAGAGCCTGTGAATTTCATTTTCTGCCTCTGACTGCTTCACATGCTGATTCACTAACTGTTGTCAATACTCTTGGTCCTTCACCTCTCATATCATGTCCTGAGTTTCAGATTTTAAACCCTCTCAAATGTAACAATGGAAACCAATTCTTCATTCTTGACTTTTATTGTTCCCACTAAATCAGCAACTTATAGTGGATTCTTGGCTCAGTCAGTTTCTGGTCCCTCTGAGAAAATGTCAGCACCCACCAGCCTCAGGAATTTCCACACCCCCTCCCACCTACATTCCAGATCCACATCTATCCAAATTGGAGTGAATGACCTTTCCAGCAGTCTTTCTGATAACCCACCTACTCCTTGATTGTCCATTGCTTCCAGCGTCACTATTGTCAAATAAATGTATAAGTTCATTTAAATGCTATTAACAGTGAGCTTCTTGCATAAAATTTTAAAACCCATGGGGCACGGGGGTGGCTCAGTCAGCTGAACATCTGACTCTTGATTTTGGCTCTAGGTCATGATCCCAGGGTCTGGGATCAAGCCCCATGTCAGGCTCTGCACTGAGAATCAAACCTGCTTGGGATTCTCTCTCTCTCTCTCTCTCTCTCTCTCTCTCTCTCTCTCTCTCTCTGCCCTTCCCCAGCTCACATGCATGCACGTGCACTCTCTCTCCCTAAAATGAAAAAAATCAACTTTTTAATGATGATGATGATGATGGTGATGATGATGATGATGATAGCTAACGTACTTTGCAGGTTGCGGACACCCTGCAGAAACAGAAAGCCCCCCATGCCCAAAATTTGGTCCAGATGCCAAGACTGATAATTCTATGTACAGACTAAGATGGTATGTAAAGGTCTACCGTTTACATAATGAGACTTCCTAGGGAAACCAGAGCAAGCCTTCTATGTTGGTCTGAAAATGACTTGAGAGAGCAAGAAAAGAAGACTGGCTTGAGGTTTTTATTGTGGTTAGAGGGTAGGGTCAAGTGAGGATTTCAGGGCTTTGTATAGCTTGGATCTTCCATCAGTTCAGGAGAACCACTCTGGCTTTCTTATCAACTTGTTCTGATTGGTGGCAGAAAGGGAAGCAGGATGAGCTGAAGCTTATGTGCTATCAGCAAATATCAAAAATGGATTCAGACTCCTTATTATACTGTGTCAGGTCCTATGCTAAATATTTCATGTGTCATCTCATTGGATTCTTTCCTTAAGTTCATGAAGCAGCTGATTAACTCCATTTCATGGTTGATGAAGTCAATGCCCAGAGAGGGGCAGATGCTTCCCAAGGCCAGAAAACTAGACTGCATAGAGCCAGGACTTTGACCTATGTCTGTATAATGACAAAGCCCATGCATGACTTTGGCTTTGACCAGATAGCCAGAGCAGATGAATCCAGCCTGACAACTGGCAGGGTGATAAAATTCACAGCTGGGCACTCTCAGGGTATCGATTTCTGTCCTTGTCAGTATAGACACAGAGTGTAGAAATCTTGTTTTTCAGTAATGAACTTGGTGGGTCAAGTCCAGTGCTGGGGCAGAAAGATCAAATGGCAAAGCAAAAAGACATCAGGCATTGAAATCAGAGATAGCTTAGATTGAACCCTAGCTTCTTTCTTACTTGGGGAGTTCAGGAAAGTTACTTATCTTCTCTGAGCCTGAATGTCCTTATCCATGAAATGGAGGCAATAATCCTTAGCTTGAAAGATTTTTTTAAGGATGTTTGGAAATTTCAACTATCTACTGCCTAAAATGTGCATGTTGAAGCACCTATCATTATTTGTATACATGTACCTAAAATGTGTTACTTTTTTATTAAAGTATAATTAACATACACTGTATTAATTTCAGGTGTAAGCCACATATTGATTCAACAATTCTATACATTACTCAATGCTCATTGTAAGAAGTGTAATCCACACACATTATAACCATATTATTGACTATATTCTCTATGTTGTACTTTTAATCTCCATGATTTATTTATTTTATAACTGTAAGTTTATACTCCTTAATGCCCTTTATCTATTTCACCCACCCTCTGGCAACCCCAAGTTTGTTCTCTATATATAAGAATCTGTAGCTTATTAACACAGAGAGTGATTTCAGAACCAGAAGTTTCTGTTGACCTGTTCCTGTTGCCTTTGTTTAACATGTGACTTGGGTGTGCGGTAGACGCTGCGTATGCTACACATCCACTTGAGCACTTCCTGTTTCTAGATGAGTGTTTATTGGCCAAATGCTAGAAAAATGGCATCAGGTAGGCACAAAAAGACACAGACAAGCTCTCCAAGAGCTTTTACGGAGTTGTGATCTATGCTCCTGCTGCTAAGGGAACCCTGAAAATGGTGTTCCCTAATCTAATCTAATCTGTCCTAATCCAGTTATGAAAGAAAATTAGAGTTGCAAATGATTCCTTCTCCCTCTCATTTGATTAAAATTCTTTGGGATAGATTTTTGGGAGGCTGCTCCAATCCAATTTAAAAAGAGAAGGCTGCATTTTTCATTACTTTCATGTGAAACATGGTCAGATAGAAGTCCCAGGGAGAAACTTAATGTCAATGTCCAAAAATGAAGCTGGTTTCTTTTCGGAACAGCACAGTACCCTGAGGTGGGCCTCCACTTTGGGAACCTCATTTCCATTTCCTTACGGCCTTCACATGTTTATAACATTTCCAACTTAGCTGGATTTCCTGAGCTAAGACTAAGCACTGGTGAGCCTAAATGACCTGCTCTGTGGTGTGGAGAGAGCTCACACCTATACCCTCTCATGTCTGGTTATCACCTGAGTGTGAAGCTGGCGATACCACCGCTTAGTCACAGAACATGGCTGACCTCTCACTCCTCTTGGAACCACCATAAAATGGGAATGGTATTCTCTCATGCTTACCGACTCTGTGAGGATTAAGAAAGGTACGGAGAGAATGGTGTCTGGCCTATTGCCTGACCTAATAAGGGTTTTGAAGAATGTCTCTTTCAATTGCAAGTGACAGAAATCTAATTCAAACCAGGTTAATAAAAGGTGGAATTGATTTTGTGTGGTTCTCACAACCAAGCCTCCATCCAAGCGTGGGTTCTCTGGATGGCTTCAAGCCAGTCTGGGATGATGAAGTCAGCACTCAAGAGAGGAGGCCAAGGTTGTGCCTTCCCTCAATCCCTCTTCTTGGCTTAATTTCAACAACGTTCTCTTTGCACGGTTAATACAATGGCCACACATAACCTTGGACTCACAGTCTCCCAACTTAGCAATACTAATAGAAGTAGGACTTCTCTTTCTTAATGCCCCTTATATGAATCACAATGAAGACCCCAATTGGCCCTGATTGGCTTATATGTCTATCTCTGAACCAATCGTTGTGGCCAGGGAAACATAGTACTCTGATTGGCCAGCATGAAAGAGATTAGCATGTTTGAATAGAAGGTAGGGTGATTTCCAAAAGGGAGATTCACTTTACCTAAAAAGGGGAATAAATGCACCACAGGCAAAAACCATAGGACACAATCCCCTTCTCTGAATAGATGAATGAAGCCACTAATTGAAAATGTTTCCCTCCACCCTCCCTGATCCCTAGACATTTCAAACTCCATCTGGCAGAGTGAGTTAAAGCAAATGTATGGACCATGAGCCAATACCCAAGACCAAACATAATACCCAGTACAAGATTAGCTGGTAGATTGTCTTGCAATTTTCTAAGCAGCTTAATATAATTTCTTCAGTGAATTGGATAAATAGAAGAGCAGGTTGTATTTAGCCAGAGAAATAATAGGGTGGGTTTTTTTTTTTCTTTTTTTCAATATTTGAAAAGTCGTGACATGTAATAGTCTTGGACCACAATCTTATGGAAATTCACATAACAGTTCCCTTTCTCTCATAGGCAATTTCCTTCTTGACAGGCTTAAGTGGATGAGTGATTGCATCCGTGCTGTCTTCTTGAGGATCTGAGAGTGAAGTGTCTTGGAGCCAGTACTGCAATCTTAGAATGTTGTCTGCTCTGATCAATTGTGAAGACTGAAATTCAGTTTCTGATGCAAACCTTTACCAAAAAATGTAAGGCTCCTTAATCTACAATTCAGACGATGGAAAAAACTATAATTGTAGCCGAGTGGACAAAAGGATTATCCAGTGTACTGCAAGCAACCCTCAAGAAGTTACATAGGCAATTGGGAAAGCAATGTGACTGAGCCCCAAGATGGGTGGCTGGGTCTTCCCTGGCAGAGAATGGCTGATGATATTAATGGAAAAAGGCATCTGTAGGAATGATGAGTGGTTATTCCAAAGAACTCAATTAGTACTCAACTTTTTACAGCAGGTCTGTGATGAAAAGGAAAATTGAACCACACCTTCTTTGGCCACTGGAGTATGTCACCATGGAGCATGCACACAGGCACGCTGTGTAGGAAGGAAACACTGCACCAATGGAAGTGATGACACATCTCATTACCTGAGGTGTATGTGCCGATGGGGTCCCAAGACCATCCACAAAATGAAAGGTCAGATGGAGCACGAAAAAGAGAGTATGGGTCTCATGTCATCCATAACTTTGTCATCAATGAAAAGTCCCAGATTAATTTTCTCATGTGCCCCCCAGCAGCTCTTTGGCATGAACTTTACTTCACTAAAATGGAAAAATGGGGCTCAGGAAAACAGCCTAGCCTGTCAGCTATGATTGATGGCTTAGAAAGTATTCCTTATTATCCAGGTGAGCAATGTAACTGAATAAAAAGTGAGAGGCAGAAATGGTGTCATTTGGGGCCCTGAATTCCCCTCAGCAAGTGAGCCCCAAACAACAGATTGAGCTAGACATGATTAAAGATCTCATCTCAAGATAATTTGAATACATAAAATAACATAACAGTAATGATTAGGTGCTGAGAGAAAGTCCCTGTACCTGTTTGAGGTGGTTTGTGAATGTTTGTCATATAACTGAGGGAATATCGATCTCTTTTCTTTTTTATCATACTGTGTCCCAGAATCACAAAATATTTTTGAGTTTGAACAAACTGGCCTCTAACAACATCTGTATGGACTGTTGAAAAGGGCCTATGAAATCCTTTCCTCTTGATAGCTGAGGAATCTGAGTTAAGTGATTTGAAGATAACATTTCATAAATTCTGGATGAGGTAGAGAGAAAACATATCTTGAACTTCCTGCTTCCCCTCTAGAGAATAATCCCATTCTTTCACTATTTCCATCAGCTTGCTGACCGAAGACACTGTGGCACAATAGTGCTAGTAAGAACCTTGATTTTTGGGGTACCTGGGTGGCTCAGTCGATTAAGCATCTGACTTAGGTCATGATCTCACGGTTCATGAGATCGAGCCCTGTGTCGAGGCTGACAGTGCGGAGCCAACTTGGGATTTTCTCTTTCTTTCAGTAAATAAAAAGAACCTTGATTTTCAAACAGTGACCTGGAGCAGATCACCATCCCTAAATGGGCCAAGAGAAGCTTCCTTTCTCCTCTTTCAAAGATGCTAAATGCCCCCCTATGTTTTCTTTGGAGATAGTTTGCATCTCTGATGAAAGATCCCAATAAATTGCCAACTTAGAGTGGGTTTCTGGCTAAGCCACATACTCTGGGAAAATGCTTGAGCCAACCATCCCAGTCCAGGAACATCCACCTCCCCATCCTGTGCTAACCTGGAAAATGGGACCAAATAAAGATGACCCAAGGGAAAGAGTCAGGAGCTCCCAGACGATCAGCAATAGATGTGACCTCAGCTCCCACCTGCCCAAGTCTACCTTCATCAGATGAGCTAAAGCAGTCTGCAGAGGGGGGAAGTGAAGCAACTTTGTACCCCAGCTGAAATCACATCTGGAGCATGCAGACTCACCGAGGACTCTGGGTGTCTCTGGATTCACAGAGAGAGCGCTTCTTGGGAGAGAGTGGTCATTCTGTCATGAAACTGCTTTTTTGGGGCTGTATGTTTTGTGAAATTAAATGAGCCACTCTACTTCATCTGTATTTGAGTGTCATTCAGATTAACTAAATGGAAGCAATGTGTTTAGCTCTTGAAAGAAAACACTCAGGAAAACACTCAGAAAAGAAAAGGAGTCAGGAGGTGAAGGGGTCTTTTTCATTGTTACAACAACACTAACTGCCTTTTGAGTAATTTTCTTTATTATGGCTAATACAGTAATTGAGTAGTTGGTCTCATGCCAAATAATGGTTTCATTTTGGAAATTTAAAAAACTCTAGACAAAATAGTGATTTTCAAAACCCTTAGTTCAAATATACATTAGCTTGAGCAAATGGATTCAGAGTTTGAATTTTCTCATCTGAAATGAGAGCTTTCAGATCTCCTAGGATTATTTGAGGATTAAATGCAATCAGGTATGTACCGGGGCTAACAGCACTTGGAACAGATCAAGTTTCCAGAGAAGCTTATTGCTTTTCTCTTCCATGTGCAACCAAATTCTTTTTCCTCTGACCTGGTCTTGAGAGAATGTGCTCCTGACAACACTTCCCAACTGCTATGTGATGAAACCAAGTCTGCCTCTTTCCGAGCCCTATTTTCCTTCTTCATTACAAGAGAATGGCTTTGGGCCATCTTTGAGATTCCTATGGATTGTGCCATTTTTTATTCCCCCCAGAAATGATGCATCCCACAGCAAAGCCCCCAGAAGTTTCTTTTCCTTCCCAGTTCTATACCTGTCCCTCCAAGGGTGAGGTGTAGCAATCGTTTTCTAATTTTGGTGGCCACGATCTCACCTCTTTTATCTAAAATGTACAAGAAAAAAAGCCATGCTGAAAACTCTTCTTCACCATATGCCCACACAGGAACCCCAGCTGAAGCTGAGAAAGTGGTCCTAGACTTCAGTTTCCATGTCAATGAATCTTTAGTTCAAGGGCACTAGGGAATAAAGAGGAAGCTATACTGCTATAAAACCAAATGTAGAAACTACCCACCCATTATTTCATATGTATTTCATAACAAAAATTTTCTCTCTGTAAACTGTTTGGGACCATAAACCAGTACTTAAATCTTCCTGCTGTGCAACTTTGAGCAAGTTAACTAGATTATCTGTGCCTCGGTGTCTGCATCTGTAAAATGGGCACTATAAAAGAACTTGCCTTATAGAGTTATTGTCAAGATTTGAAACATAATAAATGTAAAGTGCTTCCAATAGTGCCTAGCATATGAAAACATGCTCACTTTTGTGTTTGCTATTCTTTTTTGTTTATATTATTCTATGCCAGAGTCTTTGTTATTGACTAGCTATCAGCTCTAAAACAGCTACAGCCCCTACTCATAAAGAACTTACAGCCTTACAAAACAGACCTGCATGCTTACTTCAATATGTGATCAGTCTCCCAGTCCATTCTAGAGTTCTCTCCATATGCTGAGCACTATAGCTGGTGCTCAGGATACAAAGGTAGACATGCTATGGTCCCTGATTATATGAAGCCAGGGGGTCATGGGGAGGCCCATGTGGACTTGGGCTGCCTTGATGTGAATCTAAAATGCCAGTTACTATGTGTGTGACCGTGAGCAAGTTTCTTAATCTCTGCAAACTTTCATTTTCTCAACTGCAAAATGAAGAGGACAATAACAGTGACTGAGCTTTGCGTGAGATGCTATGCATGAAGCCCTGATACAGGACACATCCCAGGAAGACCCAAGAAGCTCCTGCTGGGTACTTACAGCAAAGGGTGGGAAATGCCACAAGGCAGTAGACCCCAAGTGGCCATGGAGGACCAGAGGAAGTACTCTCAACTCAGACAGCAATGAGAAGAGGGGCCAGTGAAGCTTTCTGAAGAAGGGGGTCCTTGGGGCGATGGGAAGAACAAACCATGGCATTTGAGAACATTCTACATAGAGAAATAACAAATCCAGAAAATGTACTGCAGACAGAGTTCACTGAAGCATTTTCTCACCACGGGAGTACCTGCAGGATAAAACAGCCCACCTGCCAGTTCAGGTTAAAGGAAGTGAATCTTGAAGTTTAAAAACTTGATCTCCAGTTAATGGCCATACACGGCTAGTCTAGCTCAAACTGCAGAACCAAATCCTCCAGATTTGTTTATCACACGGTAACTTAGTGGGGAGGATGGGAGGTCCATCCCTAGAGTGTCATCAGCTCTTGCCAATTGCATTCCACATGAAGTTCGACATGGAATAGAGACCTAGCTCTATTCCGGTTTTGAGTGGTTCATAGTTGAGCTAGACCATATCCCGCTATGCCACTCTCAGAATGAAATTCACATAGCTAGGACACACAACATGAAGGAGGAGGAAGCCCATCTTCCACCTACGAGATTAGCAATATAATAATAGTATAAGTTCTGGCAGCCTCGTTAGGTCCAGGAGAATCATAATGGCAGACTACAATGCTGACAGCAATTATGTTTTGCAGACCTCCACTGCAGGGGAAAGGCTATTATTCCACAACTTGCCGAAGACACATTTGAAAATAGAAAATAACTTTTCTGCAACAAATGACCCCAGGACAAAAAATCACACCCACCCCCATTCCTAACCCCTGCAGCTTTAAACTGGAAGTCACATGCGGGGATGGTACTTGGGGATACCAGTGGTTGTATAAGCCTGTGTACCCTAGGGGCTTACTGGACAAAGTCAAGAAAACACAGACAGGAAGATGAAAAAGATGACCAATGTAGGAACCCTCTTCTTCTGCCCTTTTCTCAGCTTTAAGAATGCCCCTGTTTGGACAAAAATATTTTGTGTGATTTGTATCCACACAAAAGGTTTTGTTTGTTGGAGTGTTGTTTATTTGTTTGTCTGTTTGGTTTTTGATCTGCACATCCTCACTCTGGTGTCTTGGTAGATCCAGTTGCAAGTTAAGAAGTGGCTCAGGAAAACCCAAAGGTGGCAGCTGTTTCCCTATATAGGGAGTAGCCCTATACAAATGAAAACCATCAACCTCTCTTATGCATGTATTTAGAGAGGAAAATGTTAGGATATGCAGTTTTCATCCACATGTTTGTCTTGATGGTGGCAGATACTTGCTGACTTCTCATCCTTTGTCTACTTGCAAATGTTGCAATTCTCCCAGACTCAGTCCTGCTCTTTCCCTTGCTTCCCCAGGTAAAATCATCTATCTCCATGACTTTAACAGATCCATGCTTTTCATTTCCATACTAATCAACAAGGGTTGGGATATATTGCAGTAGCCATCAATTCCCCAAACTCTGAGGCTTAAAACAACAAAGGCTTATTTATCTTCCACACAAAGAATACTGGGGGTCTGGATGTCTCTCTGGGTTGGCTATCCTATATTTGATGGTTCAACATCTCTCCTCTGTGTCAGAGCTTCCATGATTGCTGGGATAAGAGAAAACTGGGTAACTGAATCTCACATAAGCAATTAGTTGATTTCTCTGAAAGTGACATGTAGTACTTTTGCTAATATTTGACTTGTCAAATGAAAGCATGTGGTCCTACATCATGACTGCCTTTCCATCTTCACCTCATGCCACTTACCTCCTCTCACTTCTGTCACACCAGACTCTGAAGATCTCCAAAAAGAACTGCATCTTCCCCAAGAACTTCCCAAAGTGTGGTTGACTGTTGCTGAAATTGTCCCCCAGTGATTTGTACCTCCCTGTCCGCACTCTCTTGGTCCCCTGTCGCATTGACTTTGAGCTTGGCTGTGTGATTTGCTTTGGCCACCAGGCAATAAAAAATGTGATATAAACAGATACTTGCTCAATGAGGCTTTCTCTCTCCTGCTGTTCTTTGGAACCCTGAATCTACCATGTGGAAAAACCCTAAGCAGCCAACTGGAAGAAGAGACAGCACTGAAGCAGAGATGAGGCATCCTTTGAGGACCTCTAGACCAAACATTCTGCCAACTGCTAAACATATGAATGAAGCCACTCTAGAACCTCGTCCCAGAGAAGACGCCAGCTGTGCACAGAGATTAGCCAACCCAGCCCTGCCCCAAAAAGTTGTGAGAAACAATACATGTTTATTGTTTATGGCTGACTTGTTATGCAGCAAAAGCTAACCAACACACAAAAACTATTCTGTTGAGAAGTTTCTTTCTCTTAGCTTTTTATTGCACTGGCTCCCTTCTTATCATTCCAGCCTCAGGTAAAATGGCAACATTTTTAGATCCTAATTATAATAACAGAGTGATTTACACAAAATCATCAGCATTTATACTTGGTTTATAACTTCTAATGGTTGGAGCCATGACATAGTTTTTATTAAACTCTTTCTATTGGTCTAGGCAACGATATCTATTATACCCATTGCACTGTTTATCTCCATTACCTTTATGTAGTAAAGCCAATGCCATTCCTATATTTTTACCTAAAGCTTCTCATTTTGTCCCCCTATCTGCAATGTCAACAAATCTTCCCAAGATATCTGATGTAACTTAATAAATGTTTCTAGATATTTACTACATGATCAGGTAGGCATTGAGTACTTACAGATGAGTAAACCATGGTTACTACACTTGACAGTTTATAATAACAGAGAACATAATGCATGAATAAGGGAAGTGCAGTAAGTAGGATGCTTGTAGCAGCAGGAACATGGACAGGGCAGAGCTAGCACAACTCAGAGCCTGTCTGAGTTGTAGAAAGGAGGAGGCAAAGCAGATTTTATTGAATAAGGCTCTTTGGATGTTATTCTTGGAGCTGCATTTGAAAGGGTAAGAGATGGACAAGGCAGGGGAAACCACTCCAGACTGAGAGAAAGACCATGAGCAAATTAAAAAAGCGACAACCCAGGGTGTGGATAACCAGGGTAGGGGTAGACTATAAGCAGTTGTGTGTTCCTGAAAGGTAAGGTATAGAATGAGTAGCAGTAGGAAATGAGGCTTGCTGAGCAAGAAGGGGCCAGATAAATGGTAGACATTGCATGCCATCCCAAAGAATCTGGATGTTCTGATGTCTTCTTCTACCTCCCTTTATCACATGGATTATTGTCCTGGAAATGAGTGAGTGAGTCATCTGTATCTCACCCATCTCCACTCAATCTGCACCACCTCTGACAAGAAAGTTTTTTTTCTTATCTGTCTTTAGGATATCAATTTCCTGTTTCCTGAATCTGTTCTTTCTTTTCCTCCTCCACTCAACACCTCCCCTCCCTGTGTCTCCACCAGCAGATCCCTTTGCCACCACAACATACACATTTTCTCCTGTCATTATTGGTTTCATTACTAATTCTCGCCTTCCTCCTCTCCTCTTACATCATCTAGTATCACAAATGTAATGACTTCTAGAGGGGAGAACATGTTCCAGGCAGGGACTAAGGTGTGACCGAAGGTGAGAACCAGCAGGTCTTAGGGACAGGAGGGAAGACAGAGTGAGAGGTGATCCCAACAAGGATGTATTTGTTGGGTGGAGTCAAAGGTTCATGTTTGGGGAGCAGTAAGGACTTGGGGAGGAGAGAGCAAAAAAGGAAGGTCATGGTGAAACAATGATGAGCCTCGAGTTACAGGCTAATACATCTTGATTTCCAGCCTGGAGCAACAGGGAGTTTCTGCAGACTTCATTAGGTGATCCTGTGTGATACTGGATGGAAGGGAGAGGAGTTATACATTGCACAGGCAAAAATTGCATGATGTTGGAATAATGAAAATGTTACAAGAACAATCATGTGAAGAAGAAGCCAAAAAGAACAGAAGAGTAACCATGCAACATAAGGAAGGGTAGTCACACTCTGGTTACATATCAAAGGTCGTGTGTTGTATGTCAAATAGTATGATAAGCTCTTTATGTATGTTCTCTCGCTTGACCTCATTAGTTCTCACAATAGCCATTTAAGTTTGATACTATTGTCTCTATTTAATAGATTAGAGATTTAGAGATTTAGTGAACTGAGCAAGGTCATATAGCTTGTGAGGGATGGAACTGGAGTTCAAGTCCACAGTTGCTCTACAGCACTTGGGACACATCCAGAAGAACCCTTCCAGGCCCCTTAACAAGAAAGCCTGATGCTTAGGAGCAACGCACAGCCCTAACTTAGATGGGCTCTTCCTCTTCCATCTGTTCAAATAGAAATATGTGCTTGGTTAGCCTCCCACCTGTGATTTCATGTCAAAATGTATTTTATTCTCCACATCCCCTTCCTTAAAATTCCAACTTCTATCTCTATCTGTGTCATTACTTTTCCATTTTAGAGTGACCACAGAGGCCTCCTTTGCCAAGCCCCCCTGCCCTTTCTCCTTTTGCACTTTGGTTATTATGATTTAAAGTTGGGGCCTCTCTGCCAGTGACAAGAGGACAGGTAAACTGTCCTCTTGAAAGAGTCCATTAAAACACAGCTATCCAGCCAAATCCAGTCCCTCCCGTGATGCTCTCTCACCCTCACATCTGCAACCACTTTCTCATCCTGTCCTTCAGGAATCCCCTGTCTTTCCTTCCATCCACCTCAGGCCAGTCCCGGTGCTCCCCCTGTTGTGTGGTTTTCCCCACCTCTTCCTAGACAGTTCTCTTTGTTTGCAGTCCTTGGTCTCTCACTCACTTTCTGGCCATGAATGTCCAAGCTCTTCACTTTTTCCAAGCTCAGCTGTCACTGCTTCCTCTCACACTTGGATCTGTACCATTTCTTTCCAACTGCCCTAATTTATTGGTGCTTCATGTGTTGTTACTCAATGGGGTTGACAAATGGCTCCCCAAGGATGTCCACAACCCAATCTCCAATACATATGAATGTGTTACTTTACATGGTAAAAGGGACTTCACACACAGGATTACATTAAGGACCTTGAGATAGGAAGATTATCCTGGATTTTCCAAGTAGGCCCAATGTGATCACAAGGGACCCTACAAATGGCAGAGGGAGGTAGGTAGGGTGGAAAGTGTAGTACAATGTGGAAAGAACTCCAAATGCTGCTGGTGATTCTGGAGATGGGGAAAGGGGACCATAAGTCAAGGAAGGCAGACAGCCTCTAGGCGATGGATTCTCCTCTAGAGGCTCCAAAATGGAATGCAAGCCTGCTGATGACACCTTGATTTTAGTCCAGTGAGACCTGTGTTGGACTGCTACACTATAGAACTATAGAATAACAAATTTGTGTTGTTTAAACTACTAAGTTTGTAGTAATGCATCATAGCAGCTACAGAAAATTGACACACTCATTTTTTAGAGATAAAAAACAATAGAGCCTGGATTAACTGAAATTACTCCAGAAAGGGGAAACTGGGGTCATCTCTGATGAACTGAACGTTGACCTGAAAACCCTTTTTGCTGGAAGATTTTTGAGAAATATTGGTGAAATATTGTTTGTCCAGCGCAATGAGCTGAGTGTGCTGTACATGTTTGCTACTCAGTATGGTCCATGGCCCAGCAGCCTTAGCAGCACCCAGGAGCATACTAGGAAATAAGAAGGACAAGGGGCCAACTGGCTCAGAATCTGTATTTTAATAAGATCTGCAAATAATTTAGACACATTTCAAGTTTGAGATGTAGTGCTCTCCACAATTACAAATTATACTAAAATAACCGCATTGATTGCATTCTTGCAGCCAGTTAGCATCTGTTTATTCAGAATTCCTTAAGTTGAGAGCTGGACAGCAACTTGAAGATGGTCTCATCTGGTGGCTTTCAAACATATTCACCAGAAGAACTTAATTTGAAAAGAAATTTTTCCAGGAGAACACCTTTGCACTGCTGGTGGGAATGCAAACTGGTGCAGCCACTCTGGGAAACAGTATGGAGGTTCCTCAAAAAATTAAAAATAGAACTACTCTACAACCCAGCAATTGCACTACTAGATATTTATCCAAAAGATACAAAAATTCTGATTCAAAAGGGCCCATGCACCCCAATGTTTATAGCAGCTCTATCAACAATAGCCAAATTATGGAAAGAGCCATATAAATGTCCATTGACTGATGAATGAATAAAGAAGATGCGAATGCGATGGAATACTACTCAGCAATGAAAAAGAATGAAATCTTGCCATTTGCAACAACATGGATGGAACTAGAGTGTATTATGCTAAGCAAAATAAATCAGTCAGAGGAAGACAAATATCATATGATTTCACTCACATGTGGAATTTAAGAAACACAACAGATAAACATAAGGAAAGGGAAGGAAAAATAAGATAAAAACAGAGAGAGAGGCAAACCATAAGGGACTCTTAAATACAGAGAACAAACTGAGGGTTGCTTGAGGGGAGGCAGGGGTGCTGGGCCAAATGGGTGATTGGCATTAAGGAGGGCACTTGCTGAGATGAGCACTGGCTGCTAAATGGAAGTGATGAATCACTGGGTTTTACTCCTGAAACCAATACTACACTGTATATTAAGTAACTTGAGTTTAAATAAATAAATTTAAATAATAATAAAAAATAATTAAGCAGCAAAAGCCAACTACAAAAAATAAATAATCAAAAAAAAGTAAAAGATATCTTCCCAATTAGAGGAAGGGTATGTGTCCCCAGGACCCTACCTGACTCTGTCCCTCTACCGTCAGCCTGAGAGTCACCTCTGGGCAACTGTTTGGAACTTAAAGGGGTTCACCTTTCTGTACTTGAAAAATACAGATTTTAAGCAAAATCCCTCTTAACATGTGTGGGAAAACTAAGACTTGAAGAAGAGAAGAGACCTGCCAAGAGTCATGGGTACAATTATTAGGTCATGAAGAGGAGCCCAGAAGGCCTACAAGCTACTCAACATGATAGACTTGTTAGTGATCTGACTGCACTCCAATAAGGGAGAATCTATTTCCATCACTGTTGTGATGATGGTCTTTATTACAAGAAATGAAGAAACTGAAGCCAAAGATTCACAGAGGCAATAAAGGGTGAGGGCAGATATTCCTGACTTCCTGACTCCTTGTTCTTTCTATTAAGCGTTACATCCCTGGTAGGCTTGCTGGAAAACAAGCTTATTGTCTCAAAGAAGCAGATGTTTTTAGATCTTCTATAGACCCTTTATTAAGTGTAAATGCCTCTCTTCATTGTACTTATTTTACTATTAGTAAGTTTTTGAATGTATGCCTCCTCAGCTCTGGTCAAATTTCTGCATCCTCAGGGCTTAGCACAGTAATCAGCAGTACTCAGCAAAGGTTGACTGAATAAGTTAATACTAATGATAACTAATGGTTATTTCAAGTTCACTGTACACCAAGCACCGTTCACTTTATCTTGTCTGGCCTCAACTTTCCACTTTATAAAATAGAAGATGGATAGAGAGATAGATAGTTGGGTGGATGAGATGGATGGATGGATCGACTGTTGGGTGGTTGGATGAATGGATGGATGGATGGACAGAGAAATGGAGGGACAAATATTAGGATGGATCATTGGATGCTCATATAGTGGAAAATATACCTTAATGTCTAGGAGGGTTTTACCAAAATATTGAATCTGGTTGCAATTCTCCTCCTTTGTGTAATTACAAACAGAATTAGCAGAGTACAAGAGCTGGAAATGTTCTTTGGATGGTTTTGATGCAACCATTCTGAAAATTAAGGGATTCTTGCCCAGATAATTCTTTAAAAAAATCTTCATGAAGTTTCATGAAGAGAAAACAACTGACTTGCTAGAAACTCTTACAGTATATGCATGCTTCTCTCTCAGGGATTTTAAAAGAGTTTTTTTAAGTTTAAGTTTGCAGGTTTTTTTTAAGTTTATTATTTAACTAACACTTCCTCACAACAGCACTAAATAAGTAGATTACAAGGATAATATTTTATTCATCCCTTTATTTCTACTATGAAGCATAGAATCTGAAATATATTATTTCAATAAATACCAAACAAAAGAATGAATGAATGAACTTGATTGCTATCAGAAGACATTTGAATGAACATTGGGGGTTTATAAATTTGTCATTTTTTTAACAAGTGCTAATAAAACCTACTGTTCCCAAGGCCCTGCCCTGGTCACCCTGGGGGAAGCAAGGTGAATGCAACACCTTTATTTTTAAGTTTATTTTATTTTGAGAGAGAGAGAGAGAGAGAGAGAGAGAGAGCAGGGGAGAGGCAGAAGGAAAGAGGAAGAGAGAGAATCCCAAGCAGGACGGACATGAGGCTCGAACCCACAAACTATGAAATCATGACCTGAGCCGAAATCAAGAGTCAGATGCTGAACTGACTGAGCCACCCAGGAGCCCCTTAATGCAACACTTTTGAGGCAGACATAAATTCAATATGATTGCATGTGGGGAAACTGAGAAATCAGGTCACTGAGTGAATATGTCCATGCATGCAACAAATATTTATTGACTGCCCACAACATGACAGTCAGCTGTGGGTACTTTGTGAAGAGCCTGGAATACCATTCTGAGGAATTTAGAAATCACCCCAGGGACCATGTGTATGTAGTCACTGAGGGCTTTGCATAGGGGGCTGAAGTCACAGCACAGCTGCAAAAAGAAATGCAAAGACAAATGCTGCCTTAAAATTCAAAAGTAGCTAAGTATTTTTTCCCATAAATGCTTAGCTATGCTTGTCTCTGTCAAGTTCTGGTTTCTTTTTTAAAATTTTTAATGTTTATTTATTTTTGAGAGAGAGAGAGAAAATGAGTGGGGAGGGTCAGAGAGAGTGAGATAGAGGATCTGAAACAGGCTCCTCACTGATGCGGGGCTTGAACTTACAAACTATGAGATCATGACTTGAGCCAAAATCAAGAGTCACCCACTTAACTGACTGAGCCACAGAGGCGCCCCTGGTTTTGTTTTTAAATCTCAAGATAAGAACTTTGTATGATATTTCTTCATGATTAACAGAAAACGTCAGACAGACCTGATTTTGCATCCTGGCTGTGCTTCTCACCAAAGGTGTGATCTTGGGCAAGTTGGACTCTCTCTGGCCTCAGTGTTCACGTATGAAAAATGAGAGAAATAATAGTATCACTGGTACAGAATTATAGTGAGAATTTAATGAAGTAATACATGTGAAACACTTAGCTCTGTGCATGGCATAGAGTAACCACTCAATGAATACCAGATAATCAGAACACAGCAGACAATGGGGTGGGCAGAGCTAGCCAATTATTGAGCGCCTAATTTAAGACAAGTCCTCTAACTAAATTAGATGTTTAAGAATGCATTCATTCAATGAGCTTCATGAAACCTCTGCTTGGGCTCTGGGCACTATTCTAAAGATTGGGCCCAGAGCAGTGAAGAAAACAGAACAGGAACAGAAGTCCTTACCCTCAGGGAACTTCTATGCTAGTGGCATGCTTAATCCACTAAGTGTGACTCAGTTTCCTCACCTTTTAGACAGTAGTAAGAACTGAACTTTCCTCACATGGTTGTAAGAATAATTCAGTTATTAAAAAACTGTTTTTAAGTTTATTTATTTATTTTGACAGAGACAGAGACAGAGACAGCATGGACAGGGGAGGGGCAGAGAGAGAAGGAGAGAGAGAGAGAATCCCAAGCAGGTTCCACACTGTCAGTGCAGAACCCAATGCGGGGCTCGAACCCATGAACCGTGCGAGATCATGACCTGAGCCAAAACCGAGACTTGGATGCTTAACTGACTGGGCCACCCAGGCACCCCTGAAAACTCAACTATTAAATGTGAAGCTCTTCAAACAGTATCTGGCACAGAGTAGGGGCTGTAGAATATTATTTTTTGTTCTTCTTACTGTCGTTATTTTTGTAGGGAATCGTTACCTACCTCTTGTACCTCTGGTATTAGCCAAGGAGCAAATTTTAGGGATTATTACCTATCATTTACAAAGAGGTTAAGTAGTCTCATTAAAATCACACAGTTATTAAAGGCAGAGCCAGAACTTAAGCAAAATCTGTCTCCAAAATTGAAGCTCTGACTTGCTACAAACATTCCCCAGCTTCCCTTCCACCCGCCCCTGAAAAAAATTTATTTTATATACACTGCCTAATATAAACAATTATATCATATGCTTCTTTTCCCAGAGTCATTTAAGCTCCTAATAAATGGGTTTTCCTGATACTGCATTGATGGATGACAGAATTAGCAGTACTGTTGGAATTTCTACTCCCAGGCTGACCTCATTAGCCTTGTTTATAGACCAGGGCGGGCAGACAATGTTACGTCCTGTAAAATAAGGAAGGGAGCCCTTATAGGTTGGGGCAGCTTGCTTTGATTATCCATTTTGGACCATGGAAGCCCCTACAGTAGTGATTTTTATTAAGTGTTTTAATACGAACCAGTAAGACAACTTTGGAGTTCTAAAATGCAGGCAGCGATGGGTTTTTTTGAGAAGTGACTTTTAAAAATCTGCAAATCTGTTGTTCTTTCTTTCTTCCAGTAATGAATATTCTAGACCTTTTCTCTAAAGATGTTAGAAATCCTCTTTAATCTACAGATTAACACCTAGTTGGAAATTACATTCTTTCTCTGATAAAAGGGACAAATAAGACAGAGATCAATATTGTGTGTGGCATGTTTCTCAAAGAGCTAAGTTCAAAGTTACAGTTGAAAACTTCAGGGGGAAATATGCAAAGTATATGAGAGGGATGTTGAAAGATAAAGAAGAAAAAAATGGATTAATAAAAATCTTTGCCAAGGCAGGAAATCAACCTAGACATATTTTATTTAAGCCTTTGACTTTCTGTTTGGGTTGAATTCCAATGGCTTTGAACTTTTTTCAAAAACATCGAAAAATATTTCTTCCAGAGGAGGAAGCTCGGTGTGAATACAGGAATTCAGTGAGATCCATTAATTATTTCACCTCCTGGAGTCCTTGTTAAAGTGTCTAGATTCTTCTGGTGAATGAGACTCTCCTGCTGCTTAGGACACACCTGATATGCTCATTAAAATCACAGGTTTCCTGATCATCAGAATCCTACAGAATTAGAAGCCCAGAGGCAGGAGTAGGGTGGGGAAGGAGTTCATATTTTCAACAAGGCCATGGATGAGTCTGATGCAGGCCAGGACACTCTATTCCAATCTTTCCTCACTGGCCTAGGGGTCCATTTTGTGGATAAGAAAACTGAGAACCAGAGAAAGAAAGTAACTCACCCCCTAACTCTTTTTATTATGGTAAAATACACCTAACAACAAATTTACTGTTTGAGCCATTACTAACTGTGCAGTCCAGCGACATTAGGTATATTTACCTTATTATGCAACCAATGCTGCCATCCATTTCCAGGACTCTTTCATCATCCCTGACAGAAACCGCACACCCATTCAACACTACCTGTCCATCCTCCATGTCCCCATCTCCTGGTAACCTTATTGTACTTTCTGTCTCTGTGAAATTGACTCTTCCAAATACCACATGTAAGTGGAATCATACAGTATTTACCTTTTTGTGTCTGGCTTTGTTCACTTAACATAATATCTTCAAGATTCATCCATGTTATAGCATGTTTCTGAATTCCACTCCATTTTAAAGTTGAATAATGTTAGGGGTGCCTGGGTGGCTCAGTTGGTTGGGAGCCTGACTTCAGCTCAGGTCACGATCTCATGGTTTGTGAGTTCAGGCCCCGCATCAGGCTCTGTAGACCACTTCCTAGCTTCAGATTCTATGTCCCCCTCTCTCTCTGCTCTTCCCCTGCTTGTACTCAGTCTCTCTCACTCTAAAAAATAAACATTTTTAATTAAAAAATATATAACGTTGAATAATACTCCATTGTATGTATGTATCATATTTTGTTTATCCAGTCAACCAGCAATGGACATTGAATTTTTATTTTTAACCATCTTGGACCAAAGACATGACATTTTCACTTAAAAGTCTTCATTTTCCTGTCCCTGTCATAGGGTCGCCAGATTTAACAAATAAAAATACAGAATGTCCAACTAAATTTCAGGTAAAAACAAACCAAAACAAAGCAAAAAAAACAGTATACATTTTCAGTGTCAGTATTTCCTATGCAATATTTGAGACACACTTATGCTACATTGTTCCTTGTTTATCTGAAGTTCAAATTTAACTCAGTGTCTTGGATTTTATGTGGCAGACCTACAGTCCACATTCAATAAAACCACAAGGAGATTCCTGTCTACTTGGAACCCTGAGTTGCCAGAATTCTTGTTTTTGAACCTTATCTTAATCAAGATTAATATAAAGCAAGTAAAAGCACAGCATAAGCAATATTTGTACACTTTTTCTCAGGTTCATAAGCTTTGTCTGATACATTGCACTCTTGCCTCAAACCTGCAACCATCACCCCAATTTGCTAGATAAGGAAAATGAGGCTTGTATATGGGGAGTTCCTGACCTCATACAGGTGGTAAAAATCAGGGAGTTGGCTCAAATCCAACACCCCCAGATTCCAAATTAGTCATTAGTGGATTGTTTTTTTTTTTTTTAATTTTCACTTTAAGTATAAAAATAGGATAGACTATGTGGGGAACAGATACTTTCATTCAGTGCTGGAGGGGATGTAAAATGACACAATTCCAAGAGGAGATTTGGTAATACCTCATAAATAATCCAAGCAGGAAGCATTTCTCCATCAATCCACCAATCCCACACCTGGAAATCCACCCCAAACATACTTTCATACTTCTAGCAGCATGAAAATACATATGCATGCGGTTTAATTGCTTTATTTATAATTACAAATATTGGGCACTCCAGTGCCCAAATATAGGATTTGGAGTAAATAAACTATAACACATACACACAATGGAGTACTATGCACCTGAAAGAAAAGAAAGGAAGCCCTAAGAATTGACATGAAGTGATTTCTAGGAAACAATGTCAAATGATGAGAGCTGTGTACAAAAAGTCTATCTTTTGTGTGGAAAAGAAGAGGAAGTAAGAAACCAAGGTGTATCTGCTTAGCTCTGCAAAAAGAACCACGGGAATCATCCAGCAGAGAAAGATGAGGTCTGGGAGGGAGAACAAGGTGGGGGAGTCCCAGAGTGAGTGGTATTTCTCAGGCAAATTTAATCTTTGACATAGATTTGACTTCCAGAAGCAAGTTTATTTCTATGTATTTAAAAATAACTTTACATCAGCAAGGATAGGATGGAGGAAAGAAAACCTAGAACAGCATACAAACTAAAGCAAATAAACCCAAAAAATATTTTAAATCAATGCAAAAACCATACTGATGGGGGGTGGATAACTCATCTGAGTAACTCTGACACAGTATGTCACCCTTAATCTTGAGTGGGATTGAGGACCAGGAGACAACTGAACTCCTCTTATTAGGTGTGTTTTTCTCAATGGTGTGGGGTGAAGCAATTTTAAAACTACTTTAAGATGCGGTATAGGACTGAGCAAATAAGTAATGTGCCATTGATGTTGTTGGGAACCAGGGTTCTCACTAAAGAAGAAGGGAAATTTAAATATAGGATGGGAGGGTGCTAAGAACGACCACCAGATGAGTTAGAGATTTCAGTCAGTGCACACCCCGCCTCCACTTGTGTGTGTGCTCTCCTCTCTCTCTCTCTGTCTCTCTCTAAAATAAAAATATATATAAAGGTAATAAATACACAAAATTCATAACATCCTCATTATTTTACCACATCTTACTATTTTCTATGCACTTGACGTTAGTTGCATTATCATACCTGTTCTCAACGCCATGTTCAGTAACATCACATCGGTAGCTTAAAATTAGCTGCAGTGGAAGTATTTACATCATGGAAGTCCATAAATACTACAAAGCAAGGTCCTATTTATTTGTTTGTGGATCTGGTGGTTAAATACTTACCAGCATATATTGTTTGTATGCATATATGTAACTATGCCTACATTCTCTAGTTCTGTTCTTACTATTGCAACATTAAGAATCCACATCTAGGGCACCTGGGTAGCTCCGCCTGTTGAGCATCCGACTTCAGCTCAGGTCATGATCTCATAGTTTGTGAACTGGAGCCCCACATTGGTCTCACAGCTGTCAGTGCAGAGCCCACTTTAGATCCTCTGTCCCCCTCTCTCTCTACCCCTCCCTCGCTTATGCTCGCTTGCTCTCTCTCTCTCTCTCTCTCTCTCTCTCTCTCAAAAATAAACATCAAAAAAGAAAGAATGCACATCTAAGAACTGGTGGAATAAGGTGTTTGTTCACTCCCCCTTTATGGTCTGTCTCTGTCCTTTGGAACATCCATTCTGAGAGAGCAGATCCTTGTTTATTTTATGCATCGCCATACGTGGTGTCTAGGACACAGCCTGCCTTACAAGGTGAGTGGTTGAGAACTTTTGCCAAATGAGTGAAAAGACAAATAAATGCCTAATCATTCTCATTTAATAATTCTAAGGGGTCCTTGATTTGTCATAGTTCTAGCAGGAGGAGCCTACCAAAGAATCCCAAGATTCTAGCCAAATTTGAAGCTAATAGACACTCTGGCAGTGTAAAGAGAATGGCACATGAATTCATTGACTTCCACATACAGGATGGTGTCTCCCAAGCTCTCTCTTCACTATTGCCCTGAAAACTAGAGTCCAAGGGACTGTTGTGACCACTGCCAAATCCCCAGCTCCTAGAATAGTGTCTGCCATTAGTAGTTCTTTGATTAATAAAAAAACAGTGTCTCTTCCAGCAGTTCTCAAAAATGAACTTGAGGTCTCTCCCTTGTGAATCAGCACTTACACACACAGCCACCATTCCTTAATCAACATGCGTGTGACTTCAGATAAATCAAGGGAATTTATAAGAAAAAAAAAAACAAGTTGAGGGCCTGAGTATTCAAATCCAGTGAATAATACTTTTGATATCAAAGAGATTATTCACTGAAAGCAAAAAAAAAAAAAATGGCCAAGGATAAGTCACATTGGAGACCCAGGCAGAGCAGGTAATATAGGAGGCCCACCCTATGACACCATGGTCCAAGGTCTACTTAGAAATCAGAATTCAACCTTTTCTGGATGTGGGCTCTGCTGCAAACCTCTAAAATGTGAATAGTGAGTCATTCATGTAAGTGCCCTCACTGTTAGAGGATAGATCTAACTTTTGATTTTTCCCCTTCTTCTTCCTTTGCAAATCCTTCAAAATCCCATCTCCTCCCCCAGAAGCCTGAGGACCTCATCCACTGCATGGACCCTGAATCTCTCTCTCTTTTTTTTTAAACACTTTGTTTTATTTTATTTTTTTATTTTTTAAATTTATTTATTGTTTATTTTACACCCAAATTAGTTAGCATCTAGTGCAACAATGATTTCAGGAGTAGATTCCTTAATGTCCCTACACATTTAGCTCATCCCCCCTCCTACAACCCCTTCAGCAGACCTCTGTTTGTTCTGTATATTTAAGTCTCTTATGTTTGGTCCCCCGCCCTGTTTTTATATTATTTTTGCTTCCCTTCCCTTATGTTTATCTGTTTAGTATTTAAATTCCTCAAATGAGTGAAGTCATATAATATTGGTCTTTCTCTGGCTAATTTCGTTTAGCATAATGCCCTCCAGTTCCATCCACGTAGTTGCAAATGGCAAGATTTCATTCCTTTTGATTGCCCAGTAATACTCCATTGTATATATATACCACATCTTCTTTATCCATTCATCCGTCGATGGACATTTGAGCTCTTTCCATACTTTGGCTATTGTCAATAGTGCTGCTATAAACATTGGAGAGCATGTACCCCTTCGAAACAGCACACCTGTATCCCTTGGGTAAATACCTAGTAGTGCAATTGCTGGGTTGTAGGGTAGTTCTATTTTTAATTTTTTGAGGAATCTCCATACTGTTTTCCAGAGTGGCTGCCCCAGTTTGCATTCCCACCAGCAGTGCAAAAGAGATCCTCTTTCTCCACATCCTCACAACATCTATTGTTTCCTGAGTTGTTAATGTTAGCCATTCTGACAGGTATGAGGTGGTATCTCATTGTGGTTTTGATTTGTATTTCCCTGATGATGAATGATGTTGAACAATTTTTCATATGTCTGTTAGCCATCTGGATGTCTTCTTTGGAAAAGTGTCTATTCATGTCTTTTGCCCATTTCTTCACTGGATTATTTGCTTTTTGGGTGTTGAGTTTGATAAGTTCTTTATAGATGTTGGATACTAACCCTTTATTTGATATGTCATTTGCAAATATCTTCTCCCGTTCTGTCAGTTGCCTTTTAGTTTTGCTGTTTCCTTCACTATGCAGAAGATTTTTATTTTGATGAGGTCCCACTAGTTCATTTTCGCTTTTGTTTCCCTTGCCTCTGGAGACATGTTGAATAAGAAGTTTCTGTGGCCGAGGTCAAAGAGGTTTTTGCCTGTTTTCTCTTCTAGGATTTTGACGCTTATATTTAGGTCTTTAATCCATTTTGGTTTTTTTTGGTTTTTTTTTTTAACTTTATAGTTTATTGTCAGGTTGGTTTCCATATAACACCCAGTGCTCTTCCCCACAAGTGACCTCCACCAAGACCATCACCCCCCTTTACCTTTTCCCCTTCCCCTTCCCCCCTCAGTTTGTTTTCAGGATTCAAGAGTCTCTCGTGTTTTGTCTCCCTCCCTCTCCCGAACTCTTTTTCCTCCTTCCCCTCCCCATGGTCCTCTGTTGGGTTTCTCCTGTTAGACCTATGAGTGCAAACATATGGTATCTGTCCTTCTCCGCCTGACTTATTTCGCTGAG
>CM053567.1:180987673-181019177 GCA_028646485.1 Cryptoprocta ferox | reverse complement strand
TTCATCAGTTGATGGACATTTAGGCTCTTTCCATGATTTGGCTATTGTTGAAAGTGCCGCTACGAACATTGGGGTACAAGTGCCCCTATGCATCAGCACTTCTGTATCCCTTGGGTAAATCCCCAGCAGTGCTATTGCTGGGCCATATGAGAGTTTTATTGATAGTTTTTTGAGTTTATTTTTGTGTATAGAGTAAAAAAGTGGTCCAGGTTCATTTTTCTGCGTGTCACTGGCCAGTTTTCCAAGCACCATTTGCCAAAGAGAGTCTCTTTATTCCATTGGATATTCTTTCCTGCTTTTTCAAAGATTAGTTGGCCATACGTTTGTGGGTCCATTTCTATATCCTCTTTTCTGTACCATTTATCTGAATGTCTGTTTTTGTGCTAGTACCATACTGTGTTGATGATTATAGCTTTGCAATATGTCTTGAAGTCTGGGATTGTGATGCCTCCAGCTTCTGTTTTATTCTTCAAGATTGCTTTGGCTATTCAGGGTCTTTTCTGGTTCAATACAAATTTTAGGATTGTTTTTTCTATCTCTGTGAAGAATGCTGGTGTTATTTTGATAGGGATTGCCTGACTCACTTCTTTTTTGAGGACCCCAACACACCATAATTCCTAACTCTCTCATTGCAGTGGGAAAGGACTTTAGGGTTAGAAAAAGGAAGGATATGGCAAAGATCCCATGCTAGTTAGCCTCCCAGCTCTGTATCAGAACCACAGGCACAAAAATAGTACTGGAATGGACTCTTGTGCTGTTTCTTAACACATTGAGCCCAGATCCTGTCTTTTCCATTCCATGGGAATGTCCTCTGGGAAGGAGGGAGCTTATTTAATAAATATCATTGAACACTTGATCTGTGTCAGGCACTGTTCTAAGGGTGTTACAGCTATTGAGTCGTTTTATCTTTGCAACAGCCCTAAAGATTAGCCACTAATCATGCTCAGCAAATTATTTCTGGCTCTCAATTCTCCAAGTATCTCCTGAACCCCTGTGGTTGGACAATGTCATGTGACTGGTTCTGACCAATAAGTTGTAAGCAAAATTGATGCATGTGTCTTCCTGGCCGAACTAGATTACCAGACCTTCTAGAGACCTCTTTTCCATCTTCCATGAGTACCCACAACATTCAGGTGCCACCTGTTCCATTAAGAAGCAGTTTCTCACACATTTTATCCTTGCCTCAATCCTACAATGATGTAGGAATTGAGGCTTTTTTTCAACTTTATAGAAAAGAGGTAGGTACTTATAATAATGAGCTTCTGACAAGACAGAGCAGAGCCCCAACTGACCCACCATCAAGATGGAGTATCAAAGAAATAAAAAAAGAATCTCTGATATTATAAACTACTGAGAATTAGAGTTCGCTTGTTAAAATAGCATACTCTGGCCTCTCCTGACCCATTCTGTGAGGCAGAGCCTACCATTGTATGCTTTGAGATATGGAAACTTGAACATAGTGGTATTAAGTAACTTGATAAGGTCACAGAGCTAGTAAGCAATGGGGCTCCTATTTGAACCCAGATGGTTTGGAAGGGGATTTATCTCACTGTTCTTCCAGCTTGTTTGTCTCCCAGCAGCTGATGCTTCCCATTGCCCAGGCACCCACAGAAAGATCAGGACTCCTGCCTGTAAGGACCATGGAAGAAGTGTGTTCATTTTAGAGCAGCCATAAGAAATTGCCATGAATTCAGTGGCCTAAAACAACAGACATTTATTCTTTCACAGTTCTGGGGGTGAGAACTCTGAGATCAAGGTGTCCCTGGGGCCATGCTCCTTCTGAAAGTTCTAGGGAAAAATCCATTCCTTTCCTATTCCAGCTTCTAGTGGTTCCATGTGTTCCTTGGCACATGGCCCCATCGCTCGAATCTCTGCCTCCATCATCACTGCCCTCCTCTTCTTCTGTATGTCTTACTTCTTTCTGTGTTTCTTTTTTTCAGACACTTGTCATTGGATTTAGGGCCATCTGGCTAGTCCAGTACGATCTCCTCATCTGAAGATCCTTGACTTAAGTACATTTGCAAAGACCTTATTTCATTACAAAAGCCACATTCTGAGGTTCTGGGTGGATGTGAATTTGGGGGCATTCTAGTCAAGAATAGAGAAGCAGAATGTTAGACATTTACTCAGGAGACTGCCTCTACTATCATTCCCAGAATCAAGTGGACACTGACACCTATCAAGGTTTAAACCCCAAAGACTTTAGAAAATTGTGTCAAAGCTCTAGAAAGTTGGAGATCAGGGATTGGGGGCACTGAATGGGAAGGAAGTGAGAAATGTGGGGAGTAGAACAAATCAATAATTGAGCCATTTGCCTGGTTAAGCCACTTCATTCTTTGATGAGCTCTCACTGTTCATGCCTCAATCCTCTTCGATTCCTTCTTATGTTGGGCAAAATCCTTCAGCAATGGGTATCCATTCAATGTCATAGGCATGTATCCCTTTCCCACTTAGAAGGGAAAGCTGGGCTCCAGCTTGTGGTATTCCAGTTCTCTGGAAAACTGAACATGATCTCTTGCCTAATGATTGGGAAGCATGTGACTACTTGGTCTTAGAGATAGGGATAGGAAATTAGTGTCCTCAAGAACTCAGCTACAGATGTCTTGTTTGACCAGATGCCCTAGTTCTCCAAAGTAGCCTGGACTCTCCACTATCTTGTACACAGCCTATTCACTCACTTATCCTACTATCCTGGCCCCCAGAAAACATTTTGGCTTAAGCCTTTCTGGGATATGTAAAATTAAATGTACCTCACCACCAAGAGAATTTCATTCTGAAAATTCTTGTCTGGTCTACATTAAAAATTCATAATATTGCTCCTAACATAACTGACCTCATTTCTTGAGCACTAATAACCTTAGCCTTATTGTGTGTTTGCCAGTCCCCATCCTCCCTGCCAACTCCACCCCCTCCTTCCTGCCCTGAGTCACAATACAATGGTTCCAATATTGAAGGGCCCCATGCCCCAAAAGTTTCTAATCATTAGGTTTCTCCACTCACCACAGAAGAAAAGATCAGAGAAGAGTTTCTGTTACCTCTAGCTTTCAGTAATTTTTGCAACCTGTGGAATGCACAGATATCATAGCAAGATGACTATTGCAGAGGAAGAAGAACTATTCCCAAAACCAGACAGACCTAGGCTTTGCATTTGGCTTGCTGAGAAAGTTTTCACAGAGAAACCCCAAGTCTTGACATCTCCATGCCTTTGTATTGAAACGTGGATAGCAATACCCTACTTGGAGAAGTTAGACATGACAATAGTAGTGAAATCACTTCTTAGGCTGCAAAACCTATAAAACACACAAGATTGCTGTCATTTTTCAATCCACGCATTTCAAGTTTCCTCCTACATGAACTGACTCTTCCATCCACATCCAGAACTGCCAACCAACCCTTGGCTTCTTCAGTTTGCAAAAGTTGTTGACAAGCCCATTGGAAGGCAGATGTTGATAATCAGAGACATGACTTCAAAGGAGAAATACTAACAGCATCATCATTATGGTCCTAGTATGATTTCAGGAGAAATGCTTCCTTCCTGCCCATCCTCCTCCACAATTGCTTTCAGGTTCCCTTCGCAGAATGATTATAACTTGATCCCCAATTTGGCTGCTTATGTCAATGATAATCATCTCCATAGTCTGTAATTATAGAAACCTGCTGAGTCTCCACCAGCACTCGCCCTTGGAATAGGAAAAAGAATTAAGCACATCACCAACAGATGTGATCAAATAATGGGGATGAAATATGGAAATCCACAATGAACCCTTCCTGTCATATATTCTTCCATTGATTTTACTGCAATGTGGAGAGACACAAATTAAAAATAATAATAAACATTTATTAATGCCTCCAATGTGCCATTTTTTCTCTTAACCCTTGTGTATCAGTCAGGTTACTCTAGTAAAACAGAATCAAAGAATACACACACACACACACACACACACACACACACACACACATTAGTGACTGAAAACAACATCCATTTAATAATAGCTCACGGTTCTGTAGGTCAGAAGTTGGGGTGGGGTGGGGTAGAGAGTCAGCTGGATTTTACATTCAGAGTCTTATAAGCCCCAAATAAAGTACTGGCCATGCCACTCTTACATGAGGGTCTCAAGGAAGAATTTGCTTCAGGCTCATTCAGATTGTAGGCAGAATCTGTTTTCTTGCAGTAGTAGGACTGAGATCCTCACTTTCCTACTGGCATGACCCAGGGCTCACTCTGATTCTAGAAGCCACCTGCACTTTCACTACTTCTCATGTGGCCTCCTCCAAATTCAAAGCAGCAACAGCACATTGCATCCTCCTCACCCTTGGAATCTCTCTAATATCCTGTTTTACCACCAATAAGCCAGAGGAAATAAGCACTTCCCTTGAGAAGCACTATTTTATACCATTTAGAATAGTAATCCACACAGTCAGTTCTTAAATGTGTTATATTTTGGTTAGCAATTTGCTTAGTAAGTATGGCCCATTTTCTATTGCACTTGCATTATCTCATTTACTTCTTCAAAGGGCTTATGCATGGTAATGGATACTTTCCATCTGAGGATAAAGAAGCTGTTGCCCAGAGAGCCTCAGTGTTCTACCAATATTAGATGACAAGTGCACAGAACCTATGGTATTTGATCCTGAACTCCTGCTTAAAAGTCAAACCCGCTTCCTCCTTCTCTCCTTCATACACTTAGAAAAACTAGTTCTCATAGATTATTAGAAAAGCAACTCTGATATTAAGCTCATTTTTGTGGAAGCACAAACAACTGAGAGAATTCGTTCAGTGTTTTCTGAATGACTTGCTGCTGTGTTACAGGTTTGTCTAGATGCCCTAGTTCTCCAAAGTGATCAGGACTGACTATAATTGCTGTCTTCACCAGCATGGGATATTAACAGTTAGCAGACAGGGTACTCTGGGATCTAATGGCCCAAGGTGATAAGGAAGTGTTCTAACCTGGTCTAGGAGGCTCAGTAAATCCTTCCACAGTGACTTGCAATTTACAGGAGTTGATTAAAAGAGAAAGAACGCAAATAGCATTTCTGAGGAGAAATTTTGTGATCAAGGCCCTTTCCTTTGAAATCCTTCAAACCACACCCCCAGGATGATATAGGCATACCTCTGAATCTGTGTGTGAGGGAGAGAACATTTGCCTTGGATGAAAGTTTCAGATCTGGAGTGTGGGTTCTCAACCTGGCATCAGCAGATATCATTGGGGATATCATGTACCAGCTCTGAGTCTCAGGTTTTGAAAACCCTTAGATGGTTTTTGAAAAAACTTCAGTTGGTAAAGTAACTCTATGATCTTTCTGTTCAAGGATGCTGCGCCAGAGACAACAGTGAGGTGTAAAGGGAGCTCATGAAAGGAGGGACCAAATACCTGGAAACCGTTTATTGGAAACCATCCCAGCCCCAGTGGCCCCAGGGTGGGGTGGAGAGCTGGGAGTCATTGAGCAAAAGCCGGAAAAGCTGGTGGCTTCAGAGTGGGCCAAGAAAAGGTGGCCTGGAGCAGCTTTGCTGCTGACAACTTTCTACAAAGTCCCACCTCAGGCCTGGAAGACAGCTGGGTTCAGTAACAGTGTAGACATCTTCCAGCTACAGGACTCAAGCCCTGCTGAAAACACTGAACCAGACCCTTCAATGCCCACCATCAGCCACTTTCTCCTTTGACATTCTAACAGCTCAAATGGAAAACTCTCGGGGACCCAGTTTCTGAAGCATGATGAGTTGTGTCATCAAGTTAAATGATGCCACCTGTCTACTTTGTTTCATCTGGAAGGCTTTTAAAGTCTGGTGTCTTTTCTTAAAAGGGGACTGAACAGCTGGCCACCAGATGCCAGTCTCCATCCCTTGAGTCGTGTTGGCAGCTTATTGTTTGGATTATTTAATGACAAATCTTCACTTAAGCTGGTGCACAGTTCCTGCCAAGCTGGACTTTTATTATTATGTGGCATTTATATCCAGGACTATGGGAGACTTAATGAAAAGAGGATAGAGATGGGTCTGGAAAACAGTCTCAAGGATAGGATGACTGGAGCCAACAAAAATTTTAGAATTTTTAGTTTAGAACCTTATGCCTAGATAAATAAACAAATGAAAACATATAAAAATAAGGCCAGCTTATAGGTAATAATTCAGAACAAGTACCAAATCATGGTACTTTTCAAGACTTTCCAATATTTATCCGAAACATATCTATGGTACAATGAACTAAAGACAACGCAAGGAATGTTTGAACATCAATAGTCATAATGCTTACCTTCCTACTGCAGGATCCACTTTTCTGAAGAGAATATACAAGCTGAAGGGAAGAATCAGAATTATCAAGATAATTGCAAAAATTATTTTCAATATTTTTTTCTTTTTGTCAACTTTAGTTAAATATAATCCACATATAATACATATAATAAAACCACTTTAGGCGTATGGTTCTATGGCTCAGTGAGTTGTGACAACTGTCTGCCCTAGTAACCACCACCACAGTTAAGATCTAGAATGTTCTCAGTACTCCCTCAAATTTTTCTGGAGCCCTTCCTTGCAGCCCCTGTGCTTTCAGTCCCCACTCCCACCCCAGATCCAGACAAACTACTGATCTTCTTTTTCACTATAAATTGGTCTGCCTGCTCTAGAATTTCTTACAATGGAATCATACAGTATATTCATTTTCATATCTGATTTCTTTGGCTCAGAAGTGTTTTTGAGATTCATTCACGTTGTTACACATGCTACCTTTCATTTTCTTTTTCCTGAGTAATATTCCATTGTATGAATTTACCATAATTGGTTTCTTTGTTCACCAATTGATGAACATTTGAGTTGCTTCCAGTTTCACTGCTGAGTAGTGTTCCATCATATGGGTATACTTAGAATTGTTGATACAAATACAGATGAATATTTTGTTCTCAGTTTGGGGATATTATGAATTAGGCTGCTAAGAATATTTTTTATTCACTTCTTGCAGATATTCTTTCATTTCTTTTGGATAACTGGCCTAGGAGTGGAATTGCTGGGTTTCACAATAAGGACATAGTTAGGCACCAACCAGTTCTTGAGAGTGTGTGTACTATTCTCCTCGTCCACCAGCAGTACACAAGAGTTCTCGTTGCTTCACATATTTGTCCACTCTTGGCATTGTAATTTTTTTACATTTTATCCACAGTAGGGAGTGTGTAGTATTACCACACTATGTTTTCAATTTCCATTTCTCTGGTGACACTTCTTCAGACACTTTTTCAGATCAGAATAGAGAAGATCTTGATGCAGGTATAAGAGAGAAGGCTAATGGTTAGAGTTACCATATGTTCTAGTGTGTCTAAGACAGTTCTGGATTACACTC
The DNA here is from genome assembly GCA_028646485.1 of Cryptoprocta ferox. Taxonomy (NCBI): domain Eukaryota; kingdom Metazoa; phylum Chordata; class Mammalia; order Carnivora; family Eupleridae; genus Cryptoprocta; species Cryptoprocta ferox. The sequence continues at coordinate 181,011,849 of CM053567.1, read as the reverse complement.
GGTGTCCTAATGTCATTACCCACAGCACCTCCTTATTCATTTGCTCCGGCTGCCATAACAAAATATCACAGACTGGATGGCTTTATTTACAGGAATTCATTTTTTCATAGTTCTGGAAACTAAGAAGTCCTAGATAGGTGCTGTCAAACTTGGTTCCCCAGTGAATCTTCCCTTCCCAGCTTGCAGGTGATCACCTTCTTTCTGGGTCCTTATGTAGCGGAAAGAGAGAGAAGAAGCAAGCTTTCTGGTGTCTTTTCTTATGTGGTGCCGACCTTCCTGACCTCATCTAAACCTTACTACTACCTAAAGGTGCTATCTCCAAATATCATTGGGGTTAGGGTTTCAATGTATGAATTTGAGAGAGGGACACTCCATAGCAGCCCCATGTAATTTGGATTAAGTTTTGTTGTTGAGTGTGCAATGTAGTCTTCTCTACCTCCTCACAAAACCTCCAGTAAATCCACATTTTTTACCAATATATTTGAGGTTATAGCTGTGTTTGTAAGTCAGGTACCAAGAGCAGAAGTTATCTGATGAGACCCCATTGCATTCATGCTACAATTATTGTAAGTTTTGAAAACATTCAAAAGGATATACTACTATCTGCATCATCTTATTGAACTATTTCCTTTAGTCTAGTATTTTGGTTTGAAGGAAAAAACCTACCTCATAAAAGCGCATTGCAAATTAAAGAACCACTATCATCAATGAAAATATATTATTTCAAGTTCTGGCAAGTTCTAAAATAAATATGAAGATTTATCCTCTAATATTTTATTTTGACCTTTTGTGAATTGAAAGAATTATACTGCACACTCAGGTACAAGTTTATTCATGAAGGCAAAATAAAAGTTGAGCCAGACATTCTGTCCATCCCTAAAACCAAAGCCAAGCAAAAGTGTTTTCTTGACTCTCTTCCCATTTTCCTCTTTCATTCTGGCAATAAACTACCATCATAATGTAACGATTTCAATTTTACATACCCTGTCTCTTTCCTGTTCACAATATGATTTACAACATGATAACGTCCAGTCCCAAGCATTATATCTGGTAGCACTTCATGACAGGTTAGAAATAGATGGAAGCATGCATGCATACCTTAAATTTGTTCCATAACTCTGACCACATTTTCACCACATAACTTTCATATAGTTTTACCCTTATGTAGTTTCATTTGGCAAATTTTTAGCATGTATATAAAGACAAGTATTGCAAAAGGCACCGTGGATAATGGAAAGTTACAAAAAAGTTAAGATACAGTCCCAGCCTTCAAGAAACTTATACTTTAGTATTAAAAGGGGACAGACACTCACATAAAGAACTATAACATAAAGAGGAAAGTGGTAAGTACCCTGTGCATGAGATAAATGATTGTAGCTTTGAAGCATTGAGTGTCCTTGTAGGCAGAACTTTGCTGTTCCAAGAGAGCTATGCATGTACGAATTACTAGCCAAGTGGGGAATAAAGTCATGCTTAATAGCTTTCCAAGTGCCCCTTTGTACCACCCCCCCCTCAGAAAAAAGAAAAACTGATCTTTTCTGATGTTTAGTGTTGAAGCACAAGGTTTATAATTTCAATTCAAACTTAGCTTTGCTGCTCCACATCTCCCACCCTCATATTCACAAAGCCAACACTGAACCCACTTACATAATCAAGACTGTGGTTCAAAAGCTTAAAGCAGATTGATGAAGTGGTGAACCCACCTTGTGGGGACATGACTTGCCTACTACCACACAGAAACAAGAAATTGAAAATCACACACCTCACTTAAGCACAGGAAATGAAAGGTAGACAAGAGAATTGGCTATGCTCAGCCCTGAGGACACAGGTTATTCCCCAGTCTACCACAGAATCAGAAAAGAGCTCAGCTAGAAAAGCCCCACGCTGTCAAGGCTGTGTCTCCATCCACTAATGAACTGTGGCCAGCCTTGGACCCAGAAGATTATAACTCCTTCTCCATTAGAGGGAGGCTACACAAGGAAAGGAAGATTGCAGAAAGGGAAGACAGTAGTATTCTTTCTGTCTCCTGTGGGCTGAAGATGAGATGTGAGCAGGGAGATAGATATATTCTCCCTCTCCCCACAAGTTCACTACCTTAGAACAGCCTCTTCCTGAATGTGCTTTACCCAATATTTGTATCATAATGTGCACCACCAATAATCTTTCTTTGAATCAAGTGTTTCTTTGAAAAACATGGAATATTTTAGCCCTTAGTCGAAGATTGATTGCACTCATTGTGCAGCTTTTTCACAACTTCTTGTGTCCATGTCTTTGGAAGACTCTCACACTGACTCTGGCCTTAAGCATGGAACTTACTTTGGCCAATAGGTTCATAGCAAACTTGATGCATGCACAAACTTGCAAAAATAGTTGCATATTTGCACTTCTTCTTTTGGACTCTTACAACGTCCTTACAACTACATGTACACACTATCCTTTGAAGAATAAGACCCATGAAGCAGAGTCAGTTGCCCTAGCCAAGGCCATCTTAGATCAGTCAATAGCCAGCAGACCAAAAGGCATATAAGTCAGTACCTAGTAAGACCAGAAGAAATGTCTACTAGCCAAGCACAGCCAAGACGAATGGAATTGCCCAGTCAACCCACAGATTCATGAAGAATAATAAATGGTTGCTATTTTAAGCATCTTTTTTTACATAGAAATAGATAAATGATATCCCTTAAATGAGATTGCTCTGGACTGTACACTCTAGAATTCATCTGTTGAAGCCCTAACCTACACTGTGATGGTATTTGGAGGTGGGGCCTTTGGGAAATAAATTGATTTAGATGAGGTCATGAGGGTGAGGCCCCCATGACAGGATTAGTGCCCTTATAAGAAGAGGAAGAGACATCAGAGTTCTCACTTCCCACTCCATGTGAGGATACAGTGAGAAGGCAGTCATCTAAAACAGAAGAGAGCTCTCATCAGAACTTGACCACACTGGGGCCCTGATCTTGGACCTCCAGCCTCCAGAACTCTGAGAAAATAAATGTGCTGTGTAAGCCACCAGTTTACAGTGTTTTGTTATGGCAGCCCAAGCAGACTAGGACAGCTTTTGGTACCAAGAAGCAGGGTGCCAGTGTACCAAACACTTGAACATCTGGAAGCAACTTTGGAATTGAGAAGTATGAATTTGCAATATCATCCATATGGGAAATATGGACATTTATAGCAATTCTGGCAAAGTCTCAGACAGATGGGGGACATGTTATTGGGAACTTAAGGAAAGGTAATCATTGTTTAAATTCTTAAAATCAGCAGAGAACTTGGTTGAACTGTATTCTAGTGTTTTGAGGGAGGTAGAAGCTGTGAGCAACAAAAATGGATGTCTGGCTGAGATTTCTAAGCAAAATGCTGGAGAAGTGGCTTGCTTGCTCCTGTGCTTACAGTGAAATGCCAAAAGAGATAAATTAATTGAAGAAAGAACTGTTAAGCAAAAATGAACCATAATTTGAGGATTTAGAAAATTCTCGGCCTATTCATATGGTAAAAATGAGAAACTTGTTCTGAAAGAACACAGGGAGGGGGTAGCTGAACAAGCATTTGATAAAGAGATCATGGGTGGAGCTCACTCACTTAGTCAGACATCTCAACAGAAGCCAGGAATAGGGATGGGATTTTATCAGCAGACACTGCCTCTTTGTACTACAGGAGAAAAAAAAAAAAAGGTGGGAGGGAATAAAGGAAGACTGTCATTTTTTTTTACAGGATGAAACCATATCATTCTTTGGCAGTAAACATGTACTATCTTTCCAAAAAAGGGAAGATGGAGCCCCCAAAGCAATTCAGAAATTATCAAGGCTACCACGGTCACTAAGACCCAGAATCCACAAACTCAGGGGCAAGATTGCCTACACCACAGTTTCAAAGACTGAGACCACCACCCAACACAGCCTCATTGGTGTGGGCACCCCGCTAAACTGTGGGGTGATATTACCACCACAGGAAGTCCGGAGGAGAGCATCAAACCAAAGTGGATTATTCACAAAACTTAAGATCTAATGCAAGTTGCCTTGCTAGGTTTTGGACTTGCCTGAGGCCTATTATCCCTTTCTTCTTTTCTATTTCTCCCTTTTATAATAATGTCTATCCTATGCCTGTTCAACCACTGCATTTTGGAAGCACATAACTTATTTGGTTTCACACGTTCACAGCTAGAGAGGAATTTGCCTCAGGATGAATCCTACCTAGAGTCTCACCTATATCTGACTTAGATGATATTTATATGACAATTTGGATTTTAGAGTTGATACTAGAACAAGTTAAGACTTTGGGATGGAATTAATGTATTCTGAATACAAGAACAACATGGATTTTGGGGGACCTGGAGCAGAATGTTATGGACTGAATTGTGTTCCCCCAAATTCATATGTCGAAATCCTAACACTCAATGTGATGGCATTTGGAAATGGGGCCTTTGGGAGATAGTTAGGGTTAGATGTCACAAATGTGGGGTCCTCATGATGAGATTTGTACCCTATAAAAAGAAGGAAAATACACCAGAACACTGTCTTCCTTCCATCTGAGGACACAGTAAGAAGGTGCCCTCGAGAAGACAGAAAGAGAGCTCTCACCAGAGCTCAACCCTGCAGGCACTCTTGATGTCAGATCTCCAGCCTCCTGAACCATGAGAAAATAAATTTATATTGTTTGTAGCACCCAATTTGTGGCATTTTGTTATGGCAGCCTAAGCAGACCAGGAGATTTCCATATATAACTAGTATCATCCAAACTTATTTTACTATTATGTCCCTTCTCATGGAACATTCCAGAATATGATTCCACAGACAATGCTCCAGGGAAACACTGGGATAAATAAATTGTAATAATATAAGTGCATCAGGATGCCATATTTTAGAGACATAATAAAGAAAAGACAATCAGGATTTTATGATGGAATTTTGGGGGAAGTAGATAAGGGAGTAAAAGCAATATTTAAAATCCTGACAAACTGAGAGGATTGTGGTATTAATGACAGAATTAGGTAATTCAGGAAGAGGGAAAATAGTTTTGCTTTTGAGATATTAAACCTGAAGAGACTGTGCTATCTCCAAGAAGTAAGATCCAGCAGGCATGAGAAACACAAGAATGGTGTCGGGGAAGAGGTCCTATTAGTTATATAGATTCCAAAAAGAGCATGACCAACTCATGAAAGAAAGATCTTATGGAAGAGAGTCAAAGGCTAAGTGTGGTACTTCAAAGTGCTGGGACATAGGTGGGTCATACATACAGAGGCCAAGAGTGGGAAAATCACTTTTCAAGGCCAATTCAGAGTTCAGACTATAACTCAAACTGTTGATTTCTTGATAAGCTTACTACAGTGCTCATAAGTCACTTAGCAATTAATTGGATATTGGTTCACTGAAGGGCAACCAACCAAGATGGCAACCTAATTGAAGTCATGTTGCATGAAGAACTGTTAGAAAGAGCCAGAATCGTTAAACTTGGGATAAGGAAAATGGGCCTGTGGAAGATGAGAAGGACGAACGTTGCCTCTGGAAATTGTCACAGCTTTTATGTGTGGAAAACTGAGCAGGAATATTTATTGTTGCTCAGAGAGTCACCTGGTGAAGTTGGGGCCCCTTTCCCTGGGAGCTGACAAACAGAAATGGAGAGGCTCCTGCCAAGGCTCTAATGTGAGCTATGCAGGAGGCTCATGAACAGAGAGAGAGAGTGAATTAGATCGTCCCAAGTCGATGATCCTATGGTCTACAAACAGATAGTCTCCTTTCCTCATTTTGATTAGTTGCAATAAGTTGATCTTCTACCTTATATCACCAAGAAAGTAAAAAGGGGCTTTCATATTTGCTCACCATAACTGGAATCCATGAAAGGTGAGTTCTTGAGAAACTCAAAGAAGCAGCTCTGTCCCGTCTCCATCTCTCAAAGCTAATAGTGACAAGCACACAGTAGGCATCTGTGTATCATCTAACCCTCTGGAGCAGGGCCAGGGCCCCCCGAGTGGCTTCACCTTGAAGTTAGGACTAGATTATTTCCTACCACTCTCAACAAAGAACATTTCACTTACTCTCCCATCTCTATACTTCAGTAACATCTTCCAAGAGGAAGATGACATTTTCCAACAAGTTTCATTTCTCCTTTGGCCTCTTTCTCGTTGTCTTCACGTGTTTGATAGAACTCAGCGAAGGCTTTATTATAAGATCCAGATGAAGCCACCTGGGTTTTAGGATATAATTGGAAACTTGGCTGCTGCATGCATGCAAAGGAGAAGAAATAAAATCGACCAAAAGAGCACAGACCCTAATATATGAAAAATGTTCAAACTTTATAATTATATTCAGAGAGGGACTGCATGTTTTCCAAGAATAACAACTGGTGCCTCTAAGAGTTTAGAGTGTCTTTCACAAGTAATCTGTATTCATCTCAAATGTAGTGGATGCTAAGGAAAATATACGGTGCATGCATCTTCTCTTTATTGGGGGTGGAAATAGTGTTTTAACCAGCATTTAAGAACTCAGGTACTGGAAGAACCAAACAACCTACATTCAAATCCCAGCTTTGCTATTTACTGGCTGTGTGACCTTGAGCTAGTCACTTAAGCTTTCTGTGCTTTATTTAGGTTCCCCATGTGTAAACTGAGGATAATGCTAGTATCTAATAGAATTGTTGAAAGGATTAAATGAGCTCATGCACTTACAGAGCACATGAAACAGTTCCCCGTGCATAGTTAATACTCGACAAATGTTTGCAATTTTGTCACTATTGATTAAAATGGTAGAAAAGAAAAGGGTCTGACCCTTTTCAAAGTATGTGTGGAATGAAAGAAGTCATATTTCTAGTGGGGAGTCCTCAAAATACTTGAGTTAGAAACTAACTGTATGAACTGGGACCTTCTGTACCTACATTTAGAGCAGTTCAAAGCCAACAACACATGGCCTGAGAAGAGAGCTTTTAGAAATATTGGCTTTCAACTAGCATTAATAAGCTGTTTAGCCCATTTTGGCTGAGGGGCAGCCTGAAACTGTCAATGTCAGGATGACAGCCTTGTTCTGTACACACAGTAAAATAAACGTTTGGGTAAGTGGAGTTTACACTAGTTAAATGCTAAACAGAGTATTTAAGTTGTAACTTGGAGTTTATAACTTCCTTTACCCCTTGCTTTGAAGGTTGCTTGTGCTATCTGACAGCAACTCATTGGACAATTTTATTAATAAATGCAAATATTTTTAAAGATGGGGAATAAATTTTGTTTTCGGCATCTATTTCTGTCATAATCTTTCTACGATTTCCAATTTACTTAGCCCGATAGTACACACAATTTATAAACCTTAAATTTATTGTGTTTCCAACTGACATATAGCTAGATTAGTTTTGCAAGAGCAAGAGAGTGGGGATTTATGTTTAATATAAAAATACCCATCATTTGTTGAGCACTTTTTATAGTGTCAGGCCCTGCTCTGCATTTTTTGCATATATTACCTCATTTAATCTTCCAAGAATCTTTCAAGGCAGCTATCTGTGTTAGAGTAGTTGACATTAGCTAACTCTGACAAAAGCCCAAACTCAGTGGGGGGACACAGCATAGGTTTATACATTTTTCTGTAATGTCTGATGCCGTCAGGCGGTTCTCCTAGGCAGCATCTTCTAAGGGATGCCTCAGGGTTTGGGGATGCCTTCTACTATGGAGCTCCAGAACCTAGGGGAGAGAGAAAAATGTGTGGTAGGCACACCACTGCTAACTACCTGAGCCCCAAATTAACCCCACATTACCCCTGCTCCCATCCCATTGGCCAGAAATCAGTCACATGGTCCACCAAACCACTTAAGAGGCTAAGAAATGGGGAGGAATATGTAGACATCACTAAATCCTAAATATATCTGCCATAATGTACTCTTCTGGTCACCAAATATCTATTTTTCTCCTCTTTTCTTATATATAAGGAAAAGAACACAAACACAGAATCCATGACTCTCCAAATTCCACCCGATCATCGCACCCAGCTCAAAGTACAGATTTCTGAGTTATGTGAAGCGCTAGTCAAAAGTCTGAATGTGCCATTTCTTGATCCAGTGATCTATAAGGTAAAAGGAAAGTGATCTCTGTCACCCAAAAAGACAAGTTTCCTCCCTCTCCCTCCCCCTTACCTCCTTCTCTCCTTCTCTCTCTTTCCCCATGCGCGCACGCACACACACACACACACTATAAATGGAGTAACATTTCTTGATCCAGTGATCTATAAGGTAAAAGGAAAGTGATCTCTGTCACCCAAAAAGACAAGTTTCCTCCCTCTCCCTCCCCCTTACCTCCTTCTCTCCTTCTCTCTCTTTCCCCATGCGCGCGCACACACACACACACACACTATAAATGGAGTAACAGTGATGCTATAACTACAACAAAAATATCCCTTCAGAGAGAAAGAGTAGGAGACACCCAACAGCCATTGATGCCACATTTGGCCGGGCAGACATAGTAAAGACCCTCTGCCTTATGGGTGGACAAAGTTCAGGCTATGGGCCTGGCTTTGTTTTCTGGGGAGAACTCCCTTGTCCATTTTTCTCTGTGGCCATCAGTTCTTCCTTCTGAAAGTCTCCCCTTGCTACCTCTGAGGTGTGTGCTGGGAGCCAGCCCTCCATGCAGCCAATAGTTCACCTGCTGGTGGGAGAGGTTGTTTTTTCAGTCTTGAAAGATATTCTTAGTACAGGCTTATAGTTATTTTAGCAATAGAAGATCCTCACAAAACTGGTGGGTTCCTAAAAGCCATGAAATTTAGGTACTGTCTCTCTCTTCCCTTTTATTTCTGCTTCTAATTTAGCCATTTCTTTCCAGGCTATTTCCAGCCATTTATTTTCATCTCATTCTTGAAACACCGTGCAAAATGCAGTCAATAGCAGCCAACACACACAATGGATGTTTTCCCCCCAGCCTCTCATCCTAGAGCTATAGGGTGACTCAGCATAGAGGGCTGTGCACGTTATCACAGATGTCAGTTTCACCACATGTGTCTGCTGGGGCAAAACCTGGCACTTTACCTGCCCAGCCTCCGGTATCCATCTCCTTGCCACTCAGCTCCTGACGACTCGTCCAGTGACACTGAGCATAGGTTTTCATTAGAGCAGCACCCCACGTCCATTACCTGTTTTGGTATTGATCAGGGGACAACACTAGCTGCTGTGGTCAATCACAGTGACTCACAATAGGTCCTAAAGATTGACCGATAACGTAGAGAGGTGCTTAGTTAACGGTCATTGAGTAAATGCAGCATTATGTGTATATATACAAATAGGTTATATTTTGGATATTTGTATTTAATCTTTCACAATTAAGGAAACAAATTCCTAAGGAAATTAAGTACATATTCAAGGTCACATAACTGGAAAATCATCGATCAAGGTCTGGGACACTACCTGTACTAGGGCCTATAGAAGTCTCTTCAGTAGTAGTCAGAGCAAAAATAGACTCTACCTTTTTCTCTGCTTTCATAGCAAAGAAAATCTGAAATTTGACTGCTTCCCTGCAGTTTTAGATCCTTTCTCTCTTTGCACTATTTCGATCAGAAGTATTATCCTCCGTCCATAGCGTAATAGTCATTTTAGGTGACTCAAAAAACACAGTGGAAAGTAATCTATAGTTTTAAAATAATGAACGAGGTTTTTGTCCTGTAATTTGTTCATGTAAGTTTACATAGTAAGCATACTTAATAGATTGCACCTGTGTCCATATCTCTATTCTCCACCAAATGGTTTATTTATTTACCTAATGTTTTCTTATTCATTGAGGAGATTTTATTATCATAACCATTCATTAAATCTGGCAAGGGCACACATTGTCCTGTTTACTCTCTGTACAAGCTTTGACATACTATCCCTCCCCAATGCAAACCCAAATTGTCAAAACTGTCTAATGATCTGCAACTACACGATACTTTTTTTCATGCAGCATGTATTTATTGAGGACTTATTATCTCTCGGGAACTGAGCAAGACCTGCTTTAAGATATACTATAAATATTTTTTAAATCACCATTTTCAGTTGACCACACTTTAAGTTGGTTATAATTTGAATTCACATATGCTCAGTGTGTGTGTGTGTGTGTGTGTGTGTGTGTGTGTGTTTAATGGCAGGTGGGGAAGGGTGGTGGAAATAGTAAAATCGGTAACATTGAATACAGACCGTATGTCACAAGACTTACATCCCGCTGCATGGACACACTCTGCAAAGCAAATATCCCTCCTAGAGTTTATGATTCACATTCAGGACGCAGGTTAAAATAAGTTCAATTCAAATGACATCATTTTAGGTATTTTCTCCCGTTTATGAAAACATAACGTACACTAATTTTACATTTCCAAACATATAAATTAGGGAAGAATTGCATGGAAATAACTGTTAGCAAATGTGATGTCTAAACATAATTTCACCAGGAGCAACCATTCTATAAGTTGAGACAGAAACGTCCCTATGTCCTTTTTTGCATCCAGTGAAGTGATACCATTTGGTCTCAAGGTACCGTTTGAAAATGCAAAGCAGCTTGAAGCACCACAGTGAGAAGAGCTACGGATAAAAGAGAGAAACAGAATTGCTCAGATACCTGAAACCTTTGCCTCTCATTTGCCTCAGTCTGGAGTTTGCAGAAGAAATTCACCCACTCCTACTCTTGCCTAACGAGCGTATATATTAAGCTCTTTGAAATGTGAGTATTATGGGAAGGATCACAGTTGCTTTAAATTATAGACGTTGGCAAGTGGCGGGGAGGAGCAGGAGGTTGTTTAAACTGAGAAAGACAGTTGCAAAACTTCATGCAACAGCATGAGCTCCAAGCTTCAAACACATTCTCGTGCTCACAAGAGCACTGTATTTTTCACCGAGTTATTTTTTGTATTGTTTCGAAGCGGCTTCGAATAATACACACACATTTCTGCTTTAAATTTTTTAATGGTTTCTAAATTCATGGGACAACCAAAGCAAGAAAGCCTCATGTCTTGGGGGAAATTTTGATAGCAGCAATGCCTAGAAAAGGTAAGCTCCTATTTTCATTACACTTTTTCTCTTTTTCCCTCTTGTTTGGCCTTCGTCAAACATATTTACTGGAAGAACTTAAGACAGCTACTTGTAAAGAAATGGGGATCTTGTAGAAATTATGTCAACAAATGATAAATCAGAGGTTGGAAAACCTCAGCGGTCATGCCTTCTCCTGCTTTTTATTCCGCTTGACGCAAAGCTCTGTGAAATAGCTTTGACTATTTGAAAAAATGGCATTTCTCTTTGAAAATGTGTGCAGGTCTTCAGAATTTCCAACCCGATGTGCCCCGCATTCACTAGTGGGGTGTTGGGCTCATTTATTGCCCGGGTCAGAGTGTCTGTGTTTTCTTATCCTGTTATATGTAACTCAACTTCCGGAGCTATGATCTTTCTATTAACTCAGAAACCATTCCCATGGAAGATTTTAATATCTTTCCAAACATTCTCTTAAGTGTGGTTACTATGACTTCTTATAAACTTGTTTTGCAGAATATGTTTTTAAAAGTTAAATAAAGCACTTGGCTTTTCCTTTGTAACGACGCGAGAGGATGTTACAGCTATTATGTCCTGGGAGAAAAAAAGTCCATTTCCAGGTTTGTTCATTCCAGTTGCATTGATCGACAATGTTAGTGTTTGAGTAGGGTGGCTTTGCTTTCTTGACTGTGCCTCAGATACAGGTAGGGAGCAGAGAGGCTCAGATATTCCTCGGTTTTCTATTGCATTGGTCATACGGGAAGTATGCTGTGGTTTTAGGTAGAGAGCCGCATAAATGTGCGGTGTGCAATTCATATTTCCCTGGGAAAGTCTCTGTTATCAGATTTCCCATCTTTCTGAGGCAGAATTCCAGGTGCAAAGAGCTAGCTATCCACAGAGATCTATCTGCAAATTCTTCCGGCAGGCTGCGATTTGAAGAGCCGTGCATTCATTCCTCCACGCACACATATGTACTCACAGGCAGAGGTTACAAAGCCCCATGGGTTGGATCAAGTTTGAGGGTTCTGGGCTCTCTAGGCAACCACAGTCTCCACAATCCACTGGTACAGAAGCAGGACGAACACAGCCCTCAGGCCCGAGTGAGAAGGCAAGGCTCTGCCGGGAAACGTGCTTGGGTTGGGAAGGGCTCTACCTGCTTTGCCGAACCAGCTGCTGCCCTGTTTCTGGGATATTTTTTCTATTTTTTCCTTCTGTGTCAAATTCTAATTATTGTCTAATAAGGTGGATTATGGTGGTCTCAGTGAAAAGAAAGATTAATATCAGAAGAAGGACATTGTTAGAAGGGAGAATGCAGCTAGGTCATTGCAAGGTGGTCAAGAGAAACTGCTAGTTTCTTTCTCCATTCCCAGCTGTTCGTGGAGGGAGGGATCCGTGCCTGCCACCCCACTGTCCTTCCCCCCCGTGTCTTCCCTGCTCTCTCTCTTCCTCCTTCCATTTCTATCCATGCTGGCCATGCAATCTCAAGAGAGGGAGCAGTGGGTTGGACAAACAAGATTATTACCATCTCCTCCTCTCTACCATTCCCAGGCCAGTTGGGGAAGCCCCCACCCTATTTGTATGTGGGGGGGTCTCCAGGACCCCACCCCATGACCTCATCACAGGCAGCCGGGGAGCTGGGATGGCCAGGGTTGCATGGCGCCTGAGTGCACCCTGGGGAAGGGTGCGGCCCAGAAATGCGCAGTGTGGCATGACGTGGCTGCTGGAGAGTGGGGCGCGGACTTCCTATCACGGGCTCTCGTGGAGACTGGCGGCATTTCTGGAAGCCAAGCCCGCCAGGCCCCACCTCTGGGCCTGAGAAGGCCCTAAAGAGGACAAAAACAAAAAGGCAATTAGCGTTGCTAATGAAGCCCCAAGCCAGCTGACTCATCTGAGGCACAGCCACTGGGGGGCTTTGTAATGAAACCTGGACAACACCCTGGAAAGGACAGGTCAGGATTGTCCCCAGAAGGACACTGATGAGAGGCCTGATGTGACCTAATCGTGCTCCTCACCTCAGAGAGGCTGGGGAGAGGCAACATCTGTGAGGCACAGAGGGAGGACAGTGTTAACTAATGAACTGCCAGGCAGTTCAGGACCCATGCTCTCTGAACCTGGAAAGGGTTGAAGCCAGACTCAGCCCAGGTTGGCAGCTATGATCACACCCCCAAGTCTGTGACCCAGAATCTGAAGAGTCCCAGGCTGAGGAATCAACTCCCAGAGCAAGTGGGAAGATCATAATTCACTAAGCTCTGAGTGTCCACTCTGTGGCAGGAACTTTACCAAGGCTCTTTGAACATGGCCTGAGACAGAGAGACCAAATGTGGAAAACACAGAGACGCTTTACACATCAACCTGATGACATCAAAAAAAGCTCCTTATAGAGTTGCATTTAAACTAGACCTTGAAGGAGGAGTAAAACATCATGAGAGAGACAAGGGGAGCAAGCATGCAGGCAGAGGTCAGTAACCAAAGATGCAGAGGTAGAAAGTTCATGGTTTCTCCCATGGACCAAGTAGCTTGGGACGGCGAGGCTCTGTTTCCCAAAGTTCATCCCAAGGAATAATACTTGAATAGGGTGTTAATAAGAGGATAACCAAAAGTATTTTGTGGTCAGGCAAATCCAAGAATATGGAAAGCTGTCCACCACAGTGAACCAGAACTCGAGTTCTGGGGTTACAAATGCCTGATTAAAATCCCAACCCCAACTCTTAACTGCTGTGAGAACTTGGACCATTCACACATTTTTTTTTTCCATCTGTTCAAGTGAAGATCATAATTATATCCATTCTTAAAGGGGATATATTTTGAGGATTAAGTTAAAGAATTCAAGAGAAGGGCCTCCTATCAAAACATCTGCCATACAGGAGGTCAATGAATGTTAGCTACTCTTATTGGCTATTAAGAGCTGGTTTCTTTACTGCAGACTTCTCATACATTTCAGTTTCTTTCTGCCCTCTCTGCCTTTCCCTGAGCAGATCATTAGAACCAAATGTTTTCCAAATTCATTAGAACTTAAAACTACGTACCCCCCACAAGGCATATTGCACAAAACATGGAATACAGAATGCCTGCTGGAAAATGGCAAGGCTGAGTTGACCCAGTTGTTTGAGGCCCTATGACCTTTAAGCACATGCATTTCCCAAGATTGCCCTACCAGCCTCTTCACACATTGTTTTCCATATTTGTGTGAAACCAAAGCCCCACAAATGGGATTCTCATATCTAAGGAAATTGACTTTTTTTTAATATGGTCACTTTTTAGAAGGAAGAGAAAAGTGACAGTGAAGAAAATTGTTCTCATACCCAAATTTTACACCCAGAAGGTCAGCTTTTGCCTGTGGTTTGAGAGCCTGCCATACAGAGGGCAACGCACAGGACACAAGCTAACCAAAACACAATCCTGCTTTCAAGGAGTTACCAATATCATGGGGGAAATAACATATAGGTTTCAATATCTGAAATGCAAAACTAGATTTACAAGAAAGAATATGAGAGCTCAAAGTGAATGGGAGCTCACAGAAAAGGAACCTTCAGCTCCCTGGAATAATCAGAATAATATGTAACATTCTTTGATATTTACCATGTACGAGGAACTATGTCTAGTACTCCACAGTATGACTAGCCCATGTGTCCTTCATAAGGCTCCTCAGTGAGTGTAGACTTGTCCATCTCACAGATGAGAAAACTGAGCCATAGAGAAACTTGGTAGCCTGCCTGAGGTGTCCTGGGAAGTAAGGGGCAGAATACACTCTCAAACTCAGGCCCATCTGGTTCTCTGTATCCCTCACCCAGGGAAGACTCCTCAGAGGAGGTACTGTGTAATCTGGCCTTGAAGGGTGCATAGAGATTGGTATGAGGGGTATTCCAGGCAGCAAGATTGGTGTGAGAGGTATTCCAGGCAGCAAGAATATTAGTAAAAGCATAAAGAGTACAACGTGGGGAGTAGCAGGAAAGCCACCCTCACAGAACAAAGTGCATGCATAGAGAGTTGGGGCAGATGAGAAAGAAAGAAGAAAGAAAGAAAGAAAGAAAGAAAGAGCGAGAGAAAGAAAGAAAGGAAGGAAGGAAGGAAGGAAGGAAGGAAGAAAAGAGAAAGAAGAAAAAAGAGAGAGAAAGAAAAGAAAGAGAAAGAAAGAAAGAAAAAGAAGACAGAAAGAAAGAAAGAAAAGAAAAGGGAAAAAAAAGAAAAAAGAAAAGAGCAAGACTTGGTTGGAACCAGATCATAGAAAGCCTTGAATGCCAAACCACAAAGTTTAGATTTTTTTAATAGAATAATCATTCAAAGTTTGTAAACAAGAAAGTAACTCCCTGGCAGTTCATTAGAATGATGCTTTAAGATGATTAATCAGTGTCCAAAAGGGACAGAGACTAAATCTCCAGTTAGGAAGCAGATGTTTGTCCAGACAAGAGATAAGAGCACCAGGGGGTCACACAGCAGTTAAAGGGTGGAGATGCTCCTTGGACTCAGTCCCCTAAATGGTCTGCGCCAGGGCCTTGACCATCCTAGTGGTCTTCTGAATAACAACCTTGAAGCCTCATTAAATCCAGATTCAACCCTATAAAATGGGAGGGGGTGGGGGATGGAAGGGACAGGAGGAACTGATTGACTTCCAAAGGCCTTCTGACACCTCAAACTCCATGGAGATAGACCGCTAAGCACTTTTATGAAAATCGTTAACTATATTGTTCCTTATTCAATCACCTTTCCAGACTGCTCTTTCATATCAAGCAGGCACATTTCCAAGAGAATTTGAGGGTGTGCAAAAGTTTTATGAGTTTACAGCCATGGCAATTACATAGTAGTGGTATTGGCATGCAGTGATTGGGGGAGGGTGTATTTTAATATATACCTTCAGGAAGAACATTTATCCATCATCTTGGCTGTGTGCCTTTTGCAAAATTCAGCTGCCTACCTCCAGTGACAGAGGAGTCTTACTACCGTTCATTCAATGTCAGGATCTTGCAGGGCTCCATATGGTAGTTATTCCTGTAGGTGTCATATGACCTCCTCCAGCTCCCAGAGAGGTGGTCAGCTTCCAGACAGTAGGAATTAATTCATCTTTGACTATCTGATGCCTTATAGCTATGGCAGGTCTGACTCAATTTACGAACGCAGATCTCCACGAAGTGTCACATTTCCATATTTTCTTTCATTCAACTTGAACCTGATCCCAAGAGTCCATGCCAATAGGAGCTTCAGTTTCTGAAGTTATCTGGCTCCTGTCCCTGCAACCTCCAACACCAAGGATGTCTTGCTTCACACCAGTCATGCCCACTCTTATAAATTGCCTGTCTCTTAGAAGTTTGTGGATTCTGCTTTCAAACTCTGCTTGGGAACTGGGGATCACCGTCTAGGCCAGGAACCTGGTGTCTGAGCAATCCTGGGCCACACAAAGCTCATGTTTCCACTTCTCACAGATGTACCCATCCCTGACGCCCAGTCTCCAGGTCAGGTGAGGATCTTGTCTCAAAGGCCCTCCTCTGCTCCTTTCCCACATATTCTCTTGGACTTGGCCTTTCAGAAAATAAAGGAGGAAATGTTGCTGTCAAGACATTTCTGCCTCCTGCTCTGCACAATCTTGAAACAAGGACACACAAAGGACCAGTCAACATTCTTGGAATAAACTGGGGGTAGAGAACACAAATAAAGTTATTTTGTCACTCACCCACCAGGTATTTAACAGTCATCAGTGAAATGCATGCCCCAGTAACTAATGAAATGGTTCCTCCAAAGAGTGTCACCAGAGGAGGTATTATTATGATTATCTTAATAGAAACTTTTTATTAAGCACCTACCATGTGCCAATACTTTACATATACTATCTCTATATCCCCATTTTTCAGATGAGGAGAAGTGAGTAGTTTACCTCAGATCCCACAAGCACAATGAGGTAGAGCAGGTATTTAAATTCAATTTGTGCCTGTCTCCAAAACCCACACCCTGTCCATCCTGCCATATGGACTCCTGGAAAGGATTCCAATTTTCCGTGTGACAGTCTAGAGGTCTGCTCTGGACAAGTGCCTTTTCTAACTAAAATTTGTTTTAAATTAAGATTATTCTTTCACCATGAACATAGTGTGACTCTGCTCAATACAGTAATAATCCCATAGAACAGTTTACTACCCCAGCTCATCATTCATCTGCAGGCAGCACAGAGCAGACGTACTCCTGTTGGAAAGACGAGACCAGATAAGATGACTTGTCCAAGGCCATGGAGCTAGAAGAGGGGTTAAACCCATGTTCGTCCATCTCTACCTCCAAGTCAAGGGGAGGGAGTTAGTCCTAATCAATGAAAGGCTAATTATAAAATAGCATTAAATATTTGCAGTTTACAGACTTTTCATCTGCCAAAAACCATAGTTTATGTAGCCTTAGAACACATCCTATCAGATGTAACCTAATGATATTTGAGAGCCATCAGTAAGATACCAGTTGGTGGCCTTGCCAATTGCCAACATCCTCAAAGCAGCTCATCCTCTGAAGGTGGTAAATAACTTTTTTCAGTATTTTTCTTGCACCATTAATTTTTGCTTTTAGAAAAAACTCTTGATGAAGTAATTTTTATCCCATTTCACTCCAAAATCTAATTTGACATCACTGGAATCTTTGTCAAGGGATCCTTTGAATTTATCACAATGCTTTTCTCAGGTAAATTTCTATCAATTTCTCAGATCATTAACATCTCCCTTTTTCCTTCACCATAAAGACCATATCCCTTGGAATGGTCTTGGAGAGCCTTTGAAAATTTGTCTTTGGATCACCCTCCTTGTCCACATTCATCCCTCCTGCCCCACCTATACTCAAGTATACCAAATACTACAGACTGGTGGCTTTAACAGAAAAAAATTATTTTCTCACAGGGCTGGAAGTCTGAGATCAAGGTATCAATAGGTTTGCTTTTTTCTGAGACCTCTGCTTAGCTTGCAGACAGCTGTTTTCTTGCTGTGTCCTCACATCGCCTTTCCTCTGTGCAGCCCTGGTGTCTCTTTGTTTATCTAAATTTCCTCTTCTTGGGAGGATACCAGTCAAATTGGATTAGGGCCCCCTTTCCAGGCTGCCTTTTAACTTTATCACAGCCTTAACGGCCTTACCTCCAAATATAGTCATATTCTGAGATACTTCAACATGGAATTTTGGGGGTACTCAGTTCAACCCAGAACAACCCAATGCCTGTGAACAGTGAACTCCACAGCTTATCAGCCACCCCTTTTCTCTATGTGTCATATAGATCTAAAGAATCAAGTCCATTCCCTTGCCCTTATGTGAATTATGCTGAGTCATATAAAATTGCTGGCCTTCAACCATTCTATTACCTACCAAAGTGGAAATTTTATATGATTCCAATATAATCTGGAAACTTAACAAAAACTTTCATTTCTTGATGACAGTTTTATGTGCCGGGCCCTTAAAATATCACAGCAACTGTTGCTCATCCCCCTGTTTGTCCCTGAGGCTGAGAAAGAATGATATTCAGACTTTGAGAATTTATTCACAATACAGATCTTACCTCCAGCTTCAATGCCACCAGTAACAAAAAGCTCATACTTAATAAGGCAGCACCTTCCACTAAGATACAATTGGTCAACAGGTAGTTCTTTATTATGCCTGGAATCTGGCCCTTATTAATGTATCTCCATTAGTCCTTGTTCTGCCTTTTAGCAGTAGCAGGGAAAAGTCCAGCTCATTCTCTAGCATTTTAAATACTTGGAGGGGTCTATGTGCTCCCACCCTCTCCCGGGTCTCCCTGCACTTACAGGGAGAGCTTTCGCCCTGGACACCCTGGGGTTCACTGAGGATTCCAATGTCCCTCTTGAAACAGACCTCCAGACCTGAACACCAGATTCCAGATAAGTTTCACATCTTGTGCTAATTCCAGATCAACTTCCTGGGATGGATGCTGGCTACTTGCCGTTCTGCATTGAGACAGGATCTGAACTCACTCTAGGATTAGCAGGAAAGAATACAGAATAAAGTCAGTGAATTCTAAGGGAGAATCAGGT
Organism: Cryptoprocta ferox; assembly: GCA_028646485.1. NCBI lineage: Eukaryota > Metazoa > Chordata > Mammalia > Carnivora > Eupleridae > Cryptoprocta > Cryptoprocta ferox. The sequence goes on along the minus strand of CM053567.1, from coordinate 180,992,893 downwards.
ACTTTCTAGAGCTGGTCTAACTACTACTCTGCATATTGCCTGATGGCCCCAATTGCAGGGAGACTAATTTACCGTCTCTGACTTAAATACTCTATTTTCCTCAGTGCTAAATTTTGCATCAGCTTTGCTAGTAAACCCATCTCATAAAAAGACCATCTAAGACACTCAGATTATTTTTTAAACGTACTTATCACAAGGCCTATTTTTATCTATGTTATGGTCTTGCTTTTCTTCATAGTTAACTAGAAAAAAAATGAAGAATCAGGAACTGTGTTCTCTATGTGCCATTTTTAGCTGTAACTCTTCCTGGTTGTGCAAATTATTTGAACTCTGAGCCTCTGTTTGTTCATCATAGAGAATGGGGAATAATATATTCTATCCCACTGGAGTCACTGGAAATATTCAATGAGATATGATGCAAGAAAAGGTATGCAAGCTGGAAAGCAATACAAATTTTTGTTACTGTTAGGAGCCTGATATTTCTGGACAGCCAGCTTATCTTCCCCTCATCCTCCTTGATTTATGGAACTTCTTCTCACCAGACAAATTGACAACTAGTACGGGATTAAAACAAAATTACAAGCAAGAGAAATGAATACACACCCCCTGCTCAGTAAATGAACTTGCGTGTGAATGAAACGTGTCAAGGGAAAGGACTTCAGCCAAGAGGAAAGTGTTGCCATGAGGCTGTCAAAGCAGAGTGACAAACAAAATCCAGACTGGCTCTCTAGGACTTGTTTGATGAGTCGAGGCCTCAGATGTGTGGCTTGTGATGGTTTGTGCTCACCATCTGCTCACCTGGTTTTACATTGTTGTTCTAACAGCTTTGCCTGCAAAGAAAGTGTATCTGTTTCTCAGTGTTCCCAGCAACACCTGAGCAGAGCTCTAAGCAATACATTAAGCCAAGGGCTATATACAGCCCTTAACCTATTGGACTTTGCAGGAAGTGTGCATGAGTGATTAAGCGTATGGCAGAGACCCTGGAGACCTAGGGCATCATGCTCCTCCTGAAGTGGACAGACACCCCCCACTCTTAGTGGGCTGTGTCCATGGGGCAATGTGGCCTCACAGTGCCAGATCTTCAGACTTTTCAAGAAAATTCATACATCTGGGCTTTTATGTGAAATATTCCTTTTTAAAAGACACTTGCTGGGGGCACCTGAGTGGCTCAGTGGGTTAATCATCCGACTTCAGCACAGGTCATGATCTCACAGTTCGTGGGTTTGAGCCCCATGTCAGGCTCTGTGCTGACAGCTCAGAGCCTGGAGCCTGTCTTCGGATTCTGTGTCTCCCTCTCTCTCTGACCCTCCCCTTCTCACACTTACCTCTCTCTCTCACTGTCTCTGTCTCAAAAATAAACAAACATTTAAAAAACAAACAAACAAACACTCACTGGGTTTTTGACCCTTAGAAATGGCAATTTCATATAGTGCAACCCACTCTAATCTAGAGACAGAAACAAAGTTCCCATTTTATTGTTGTGTGGGAAATCTCCAGAGCCTTTGCTCTTCAAAGAAATTTCCTAAATAAACATGCATACAGACGGGGCCAACACTAACAGCAATACTTAAGAGAGTGCACCCACTGCCCAGAAGGTACTCGTGTGGTAAAGCTTTCTGTAATCCTTTCAGCCCCCTTAATAAGGCTGGTAATGTTTATCATTTTTTACAGATGAGACCAAAGGCTCCCCATCGGTTAGCAAGAACACATCCGTGCATGAGCATATAATCCCCTGGCCAACAAAGCTTGTGCCCTTGTGCCTTTTGGATCGGAGGAGGAAGTGTAAAATGCAGGTCACTGCTCACCCCCCGAAGTGGGAAGGTTGGGGTGAATCCTGATTCTCCTGGCCTCTTGTGGTAGCCTCCAGTCTCCATACCCCTTGCGTTAGTGCACTTGGGCCACCATAACAGAATGATACCACAGGCTGGGGACTTGGACAATGGAAATCTATCTTCTCATTGTTCTGGAGGCGGGAAGTTCAAGAGCAAGGCCAGCAGTGTTGATTTCTAGCAAAAACCCCCTTCCTGGCTTGCAGACACCTGCTCACATAGCAGAGAGAGAGAAAGTGATCTGTGTCTCCTCCTCTTATAAGGACATTAGTCCTATTACATTAGGCACCCACCCCCATAACCTTGTTTACCTTAATTATCTCCCTAAAGGTCTTATCTCCAGATATCGTCATATTGAGGGTTAGGGCTTCAACACATGAATGGAGGTGAACACTATTAACTCCATAACACTCCAAACCCTTTCCATGAAGACTCAACCTCTTCTGCCATTTTGTTCATTGCTGGCCCACACACTTTGTCCCCCACCTCACTTCACGCAGCCAGCTCCTTTTCCATCCCACACTTCTTTCAGTCTACACTGTCCCTCTTTACTCCCTTTCCCCATCCCCTTTCCCTCCCCCATTCTCCACCTATTTCTAAGCGTATGGCAGAGACCCTGCTTCTGCTTTTTCTGCCCAGCTCTTCCTCTGCAGCCACACCTTCTCCAAAATCCCATTCACACCCCATTTTTTCCTCACCCTCTTCTTCACGCCTCCCCCTCAAGCTTCCATGTTTGTATATGCACCCTCCATAACCAGTGTGCCTAGCACAGTGCCTGCTAGATGACAGAAGCTCCACAAATATCAGTGTGTCCCTCCCCCACAGGATTCGAGGCAAGTTCAAAGAGAAGGGCAGAATGAAGCAGTTTATGTGGAAATAGAAAATCAAAGCCACGAGAGGGAGGAGGACAAAATGTGTGAACCACAAGGACCGATCTGGAGACTGTGATTGAGCGTGAAATTTCACTGTCTGGCAGCCAAACCCAATCTTTCCAGACTTCGAGTGACTCGTGTGTTCTCTGGCGTGCTCAGGGTGCGGGCCACAGAAGGGGGAACCACCTCCCTTCCTGTTGTCCTGACCCAGTCCGGCCTTGGAACAACTTTCTTTCCCCACATCTCAACTCACTTCTCAGGACCTCTATCCACTGCTGTGTTGTGTCAAAGTCTCACTCACATCCTATTTAAATATTGTTTTGTGTTGTAACACATGCAAATCTTATCGTTAAGGCAATGGGTGGTTGAGGTTGTTGCTCTGGTGTTGCTAGAGGGAAGGTGCAATCCGTGGTGAATCAGAAAGCTTGCTGAATGCAGGCTCAAGGGACACCTGAGTGGTTTGGGGAGAAAAGGATCACAGAAAGCAGGGAGGGAAGGAAGGAGGAGGAAGAAAGGGAGAAAGGTTTTCCTGAATCCTTCCTACGTTCCCCTGAAGACACTCATTGTCCTCATCTTTCCTGATCCTGAGCTATTTCCTCTCATGGTTACCTTCCCTCTGAGGCTCAGAGAGACCCTGTCTCCACCTCAGGCCGCTCCCTCCCACCGAAACCTACTCCTTCATTTCCAACGTGTTCTGCTGAACATAGAAAATGCACCATCATCACAAACTTTCTTCGTTGTTAGTGGCCCAGCCATTCTCCCAGACAACAGATCAGTGTCTGAGGCTATCACTGCTCTGTTACACTCTGGACACCACAGGTCAACAGGGCCATTGCCAAGCTAAAGAGAGGTGGCTTGGGTGACCGGAAGAGAAGTCTTAAAGCCAAAGAACACAGAGAAGGATTGTGGGGTCCCACCCAGGAGAAGGGCAAACCGGCAGGAACATAAGATGTATTTCAAGTATTTGAATATCTCCCTCAGGAAGGATGTCTGAGGCAGTTCTTCAAGACTGGGCATCAATTACTTACTTAGGATTCTTAATCCATAGAGGATTTTATGAGTTAAAATAGCAGCTCTATCATTTTCTAGGCTTGTGTTCTGGGGCAAGTAACTCTCCCCATGGCTATTTCCCTGCTGTAAAAAAATGAGGAAAATAGTATCTTTCTCATCAAAGTTTCTGTGAGGATATAATATGGTGCTCAATCGATCATAGCTAAGATTAATATTCCTGGCACCTTTCTTGAAATGCAATTGAAGAGATAGCATTATATATGCAGGGTTTTTAAGTTGTTTGGATCATAAAGTATAAGATTTTCCTCCCTTCCATTCGTCCTTCCTTCCTTCCATTCTTCCTTCCTTCCTTCCTTCCTTCCTTCCTTCCTTCCTTCCTTCCTTCCTTCCTTCCTTCCTTCCTTCTTTCCTTCCTTCCTTCCTTCCTCCCCTCCCGATGCCCTCCTCCTTCCCTCCCTCCCTTCCCTATCTCCTTCCCCAGAGCCATCCAGCTGTACCCTGAACCTACATTCAGTAAGCTTCCTGACTAACCAATAATTGCAGATTTCCTTTAGCAACACTATAGCAACAATTCCAGCTATAAATTGCCTTGCTCACAAAACTGCATTCTAAACAGGATTCAAGGGAGACCCTGAAAGGGATTCAGAGGAAGTGTTTGGCAAGTGGGGGGAAAGAGATCTTTGCAATATTATATAAATAAAGGAAACGGAGAGTCTTAGCTGTGGTTCTCAGCCTTAGCTGCACCTTAATCATGACAAGGGAGCTTTGAAAGATCCCGGCTCCTGGGCTGGACCCCAGACCATTACATAAGAACCTCCGGGACTGAGATCCAGACGTAAATAATTTTTAAAGCCCCCCAGGTGACTCTAATGTGCAGCCAAGATTCAGAACTGCTGTGTTAGAGGAAGTGGTGGCCAACGGACTGGGAAGCTGCAGAGTTAACAAGGCTATACGCTGTCCATGTGGTGTTCTGAATCCTTCCCACGTTCCCCTGAGACACTCATTGTCCTCATCTTTCCTGATCCTGTGCTCTTTCCTCTCACGGTTACCTTCCCTCTGAGGCCCAGAGAGACCCTGTCTCCACCTCAGGCCGCTCCCTCCCACTAAACTTACTCCTTCATTTCCAACGTGTTCTGCTGAACATAGAAAATGAACCATCATCACAAACTTTTCTGCGTTGTTAGTGGCCCGGCCATATTGAACATGGCCATTTTTATCTGAATGCCACTGCACCGGAGCTCAACACGCTGCATTTGCAGATCAGTGTCAGTTGTGGGCAATCCCCATTCTGGCTGCTCCCCCATTACCTCCCTGGCCTCCCATGTCAGTGACACCATAGACCTGGTGCCGCCCCTCTCTTGTTCAGGCTGTCCACAACCCAAAGTAGGCACTGCAGCTCGGATACATTTTTCACTCTTTAAAAATTCTTTTCATTCAGAGGCCCTGGTGCTGGGACGTTACCTTTCAGGTCATCGTTTTTGCCATTTTGTGGGTTTCAATGGAAGCAC
>CM053567.1:180839237-180987173 GCA_028646485.1 Cryptoprocta ferox | reverse complement strand
GTGCTTCCATTGAAACCCACAAAATGGCAAAAACGATGACCTGAAAGGTAACGTCCCAGCACCAGGGCCTCTGAATGAAAAGAATTTTTAAAGAGTGAAAAATGTATCCGAGCTGCAGTGCCTACTTTGGGTTGTGGACAGCCTGAACAAGAGAGGGGCGGCACCAGGTCTGTGGCGTCACTGACATGGGAGGCCAGGGAGGTAATGGGGAAGCAGCCAGAATGGGGATCGCCCACAACTGACACTGATCTTCAAATGCAGCGTGTTGAGCTCGGGTGCAGTGGCATTCAGATAAAGATGGCCATGCTCAATACTGTTTCTCTCCTCCATCTGCCCACTTCCCTGGACATGTAGTCCTTGCTGGCCTCTGCCATCCAACACATGATGGCTCGTTTGGCTGCCTTTGCTTGCTGAAACTAAATCTCCACCTCTGTGGATTACCCCTGAAAACTGATTAGTGTTTATGTGCAAGCCGTACTTTCCTTCAGTACATCAAGGTATATATAGTCCAGAAGGCTGTTTGATTTCTGGAATATTAGCTTAGAGGAGAATGAGATCTAATAAAATATATATTAGCTCCAAATAGCTGCATAATCTGTGTCAAAGAGATGCTTTCCACTTGGGCTGCCATCTGTACATATTATTATTAGTTATTCCCTGCCCTCGGATGGAGGACTGAGCAAAATATTTCTTTCCCTTCCAATCAAAAAGTCTGGAAATTGCTGATGCAATGTCTGCATGAAAGAGCCAGTGACATTTTGTGTTGCCTTTTTAGAAAATATTTTAATACCATATTTTAAGAGAAACTGGCCAGCAAGTTCATTCCAGGACAAGTTTTAGATTCTTTGCGAATCAAGTTGGGTAAGACCATAACAGAGACTGTTTGGTTTGGACAGACAAACTGCCAGCATGCCCATAAAGGGGAGAACTGGCTGAGCATTTTTCTTTTGTCTCTTATTTTCAGATTTTCTTCAAAAGTGAGTCTAAGAAAAATTTGGGAGAAGCTGTGTGAAATACCCATAAAACACAAAACACCTCAAATAGAGCTTGTGTCTCAGACTGAACCAGTTAAGGGATTTTGTGGTGATCGAGACAAAATCCCTGTCTCTGATATCCCTAACTGATTATAAAAGTCATCATAATAAAGGAAAGATGGGCATTAGCTGAGTGTCTGCTGTGTGTCAGACATGTGCCCTATGTCCTGTTAGACAAGCATGATCTCATTCAGTCTTCCCGGTCACCACCTGAGTTAGTATTATTTCTATTTACCAAGAAGAAAAAGAAGCTGAGTTATGAGCTCCAGAATAAAACTACTATTTGTCCAAAATGTGTTTGAACCAATGAATGAATATTCACCTTCTAAGATTCATATGGTGGATATATATGTATATATGGTATAGTGTGTGTGTGTGCGCACGCGTGTGTGTATGTGTATATATATATATAGTGAACACACACATATTATATAATGAATCTACAGGTCCTGTATCACTTCTAATCCTTGGAAATCAGAACCTGATGTTTTGTGTGTCCAAAGCTTCAGTCAAAGTACATCCCAGTATTTGTGGATCTCCTTGAAGAAGCAGCACTGTTGGGTGGCTCAGTCAGTTAAGCATCTGACTTCAGCTCAGGTCATCATCTCACAGTTCGTGGGTTCAAGCCCTGCATCGGGCTTTGTGTTGACAGCTCAGAGCCTGGAGCCTGCTTTGGATTCTGTGTCTCCCTCTCTCTCTGCCCCTCCCCTGTTCGCACTCTGTCTCTCTCTCTCTCTCTCTCTCTCTCAGAAATAATAAATTCATTTAAAAAAAAAAAAAGAAGCACCACTAGCCCCTCCTCCACAGCTGTTTTGTGGAAGGCTGGTTGTGCGCACTTAAACTTCATCAAAACCCACCTTCCAAATGAGGGAAAATGAGGCTCAGAAGTCCCAAACTTCAAAGGAGAAGAGGCTGGACAGGGTCTTGAAGGAATGAGGGAACCCACCTGTCCAGTGGAAAACAGCAGAAAAGGCTTGCATATGGAATCCATGGGGAAGGCCAAGTAGCCCTAAACAGGGATCAGAGAAAAAATGTTCTGGAAGGAAAGTAGTGAGATAAAAGTTAGATAAGGTTTGGATGGGGTCAAACTAGGAAAGACTCAATACAGGAGACGTAATGTTGACTTTGTTCTCAAGGAACTGGGGAACCCGTCAGAGGCTTTTGAGTGAGGGGGGCATGTGGGATGCAGAATTTTAGGATTAGCCTGGCCCTGGTGTGGAGAAGGATGGAAAGTGGAGAGGCCAGAGGGAGAACTTTCCTCAGAAGGATTCCACGACACTCTGAAGGCCGAGGCTCTGCATGCCATTTGGGCTCTGCTGTGTCCTGTTCTGGATGAAGAAGACATCTTTATGGGCTCCTGTTGAATGGGCTAAATCCTGTGGCCTGTGATGTGGCAAAGTCATCCTGACAGTGCAGGAATTCCAGGAACTCTTCCAGCCCCACCCACTAAAGAAGGAGGCCCCATACACTCATGTTGACCTTAGGAAGCAGGAAGACAAGATAAGCGGAAAGCCACTGGGGGAAAAATGTACTTGTCTCCTAAAGAATTTTTCCCAATGCTGTAGGACACAAATTTAAATTACAGGCCCCAAAGCAAGAATGTCAGAATGTGAAGGGCTCACTTGAACTTTGTTAATACTTAGAGAACAATGTCCCAGGGAGACATTGCTGCTTCACTCCACCCCAGCTCATGTATAGCAGGCGTGACACCACTAGATTCTTGCTTTTATCAGAGCAGTGTCCAGAGATTGATGCATTAGGAATATGGTGAGGCCTCACTTTGGAGCAGGTAATGGGTCTGTGATGTTTATAGGTTGTAAAAATTCAGGAAGACTGAGTGGGAAAAGGGGCTGGAAAGCTAGGATTGAATCTCTGAGTTCGCTTCACCAGATGACCTTGGGCAAATTCATTCAGCTGCAGAATAGTAATAAAAACATGAGGATTAGATGAAAGAATATAGGTGACAGCATCATAACAGAAGGAAGGAGCTGACACAGCAGTGAGCAGAGTTGTAATTAAACACCTGTGGGGCCAGGCAGGTGATCAAATGAATGCTGCACCCGTGTGAAGACCTGAGAAGCTAGAACTTACTGCCCCACCCAAAGAAGGAAGCACTAGGGACCACTTGATTTATTTTCTGGTTTAAAATAATAGCAGCTGATTCATATCATCTGTTAAACCATGGACAAAACAGTGGATTGGGAAGCCTGGGTGGGTTAGTTGGTTGAGCGTCCTACTTAGGCTCAGGTCATGATCTCATGGTTCATGAGTTCAAGCCCAGCATCAGGCTCACTGCAGTCAGCCTAGAGCCTGTTTAAGATCCTCTGTCCCTCTCTCTCTGCCTCTCCCCCATTCTCTCTCTCTCTCAAAAGTAAAATAAACATTTTAAAAAAAAGTGGGGGGCCCCTGGGTGGCTCAGTCGGTTAAGCATCCGACTTAGGCTCAAGTCATGATCTCACAGTTTATAGGTTTGAGCCCTGCATTGGGCTCTGTGCTGACAGCTCAGAGCCTGGAGCCTGCTTCAGATTCTGTGTCTCCCTCTCTCTCTGCCCCTCCCCTATTTGCACTCTGTCTCTCTCTCTCTCTCTCTCAAAAATAAATAAACATTAAAAAAATTTTAATAAATGAAAAAAATTAAAGAAAAAAAACCCAGTGGATCAAACTTGGCCACCAGTTAGCAAACAAGGACTAGCAGCTTGCACCCTGTCGTGCGCAACCCCACATCTGCCACTTTCTTGTCGTGTGGGTTTAAACAAATTCTACACCTTCTCTAAAACTTACTTTTCTCTTCAAATGTAGATAATAAGGCCCACACAGAGGGAAGTGGTGGAGATGAACTGGGACCAAGTGCAGTGGCTCCCCATCAGGTGACAGAGGCCCCGGCATTCACCCTTTAGTTGCTGGTCTACAGAGAGGTCTGCTGGGTGGGAGGCTGGTGGAACAGCTTTTACCAAAGCCAAGAACTTTCATTCAGTTTCCTTTCCCACATAATGTCCAATTACTGATGCCAGTTATTGTTAAGGCTCAATTAAGGTTGATCTCTTGTGTCTGCTCCTCACCATCCAGAATGGTTTTCAAGTCACTCAGTACTGTTCTGCGTTAAGGGGGATAAAATATGAGAAAGATGCAGGCCCATCTATGACTGTTAGAAGACACATAACGTTTAATGAGTTCTCACAAGGCAGAGTGATGTGGTTAGAAATAAGCTGGTCTCTGCAGCTGAGGGACCCCTGATGCACTTGGGTTTGGTGTCAGGGGCCTGGTGGATGCAGTAACAGTGGGCTGGCCCACAGTAAAGGCCTGCAGGAACCTCCTCTTGGCCAGGCAGCCATCCTCTGGAAAGCGAGGGCTTTTGGATTGGAACAGGAGACCAGGTATTGGAGAGTGGGGTCTATGGGCAAAAATAACCCATCAGTTCTTAGACTCCTGGGTGGCTCAGTTGGTTGAGTGCCTGACTCTTGATTTTGGCTTAGGTCATGATCTTGTGGCTCATGAGATCGAGCCCCAAGTCAGGCTCTGTGCTGACAGTGCAGAACCTGCTTGGAATTCTCTCTGCCCCTCACCCTCCTCTCAAATTAAATAAAGAAACATTTAAAAAAATAATCCATCAGTCTTTTAAAACGCATACAGTCAAGGGGCGCTTGGATGGCTCAGTCAGTTAAGTGTCCGACTCTTGGTTTCAGCTCAAGTCATGACCCCATGGTTCATGGGATCAAGCCCTACATCAGGCTCTGCACTGCTTAGGATTCTTTCCCTCCCTCTCTCTGACCCTCCCTCATTCATGCTGTCTCTGTGTCTCTCAAAATAAATAAATAAACTTAAAAAAACTCAAAATAAAACACAGACAGTCAATTCTTGCAATGTGCAGTAGTTATGTTCTATGCAAAGTCATTCCAAAGACTGAATTAGCAAATACTGAATCCCTGCTCCTGGGGAAAACACAGGGTTAGGGTCTTGCCAGCTTCTGGTCACAGCCTTCTCAGCAGTAGATCAATATACAACCTTGTTTTACATGTGTTTCTGTTTAAAGGCACTTTATTTAGTGCATATTGTTGATTCATTAATGTTGAACTAATGGGCAGCAGCACCGTAACTCATGACTGAACGAAGCTTATCTTACATACTTTCTCCACAAGGCATCTCACACCCTTCTTGTGCTTAGGAACATGAGAAAGGACTTTTGTGCTTGGGGGCCATTTGAACAACAAATTCACCACCAAAAAAAAAAACCCTAAAAGTGCCCAAAATGTGGACTTAAACAGGCAGCTAAAAGAAAACTTGTTCATAGTATGAGGAACTGAAACAGGAAGGTAATACATTGCCTTGTTTGACCCTGGCTGGGAACTCAGATTTTTGCTGCTCTGGGCATATCTACAAATGACCATGAAAGCACCATGAGTATTGATTCGCGGTCACCAATAAATTTCAGCAAGTAGGCAAATTCACAAATACAAAATCTAAGACTGTATCTAAAAATCCATTCACACACTTATATATGAGACATAACATTTACACTTAAAGTTAGCCTATCAGAGCTCTGTCAATTCCTACCAACTCAGGGTATATCTAAGACCTGCAAGAATTTAGTCCAGAGGACACGATGGTTGTCCAAAAACAAAAACAAAAATTCCATTGTAAATTTGGATTTTTTCTTTCTGGAAAGGACAGAGGCCCCAAATAGAATTATCCCTGAGACAGCTTTCCAAGATACTGCATCAGCCACTTGCATATTTTAGCATTAAATGATAGAAAATCTTCTTCCTATTGAATTTAACTTTTTTTCTGGAATTTTTATGAATTGATCCTAGTTCTGTCATTGGGACCTGCTCATAACAAGGCCAGCCCTCCTTCCACATGGTGGTCTCTCAAATATTTGAAGACATTATCAGTTCCCTCTTCCAAGACAGCAATTTCCCATGCTTGACACTCTCATCCTTCATAATTTCCTCATTTCCACCATCTTTGCTATTTTCTTGCAACATGCTCTAATCTGTCAGCAATTAACTGCTATCATCCACTTAGGTACTAAAATAAAATGAGTAGCTTCAAACTCTGCCTAAAGGACAGTTAAATAACTTTACTGGGGGATAACTTGGCTTAAAACAAGCATATCCCTCTATGTCTTAAAATTCATTCTAAGGAAATACTGAAATTTACTTATAAGGATGTTTACTATGGCATGATTTACAATCCCAACAGGTGGAAACAATCTAAACACCCAAGAATAGAACATTAAAGAAATTAGGGTACATCAGTATAGCCATTAAATACTATGTAGCCATGAAGAAGACACTGTGAGCAAATCTACATTGACTCACATAGGTATTTATGTATTCATAATAGAAAAGAAGATTATTAAAGAATGGGTAAAATCTGATTTCATTTTTATTAAAACATTCATCTATAATCCCAGAGGTAAAGAAAAGCATTCTCTAGAGGTTAACACAGGCTCTTGAAGGTTTATTTTCAAGTGTTTCCCTTCTTCCTTATCTATTTTTTCTACAATAAGCTATTACATTCATAATAAAGAAAAGCAGCTCTTTTTAGTGTTTAAAACGATTAAAATTAAATTCTGAAGTTCCCTATTGCTTTCAGGAAAGAATCCAACCACCCTGGCTTGGGACATGAGACCTTTTACGATCTCACTTCTTAGGGTTCATCCCCTAACAAGCCACACACACAACATATTCCACTTTGTCCGTAATGAACTATCTAAAATTCCCCCGATTTGTAAGACTCTTTTCCGCCTTACACCTTCTGTTTGAGACATCCTCTAGGTTTCAAAACTGGTTTGGGGATATTGTTAGAAATTACACCATTAATGAATGACAAAACCAGTCCAGGCTCCTGCCTCTGGAACCCATGGTGTCTCCCCATGATCCAAATGAAAAACTGGGACAAGTAAAGGTGATATTTTTCTATCTCTGCACCATATTTAATCTCAGCATAGGCAAACACTTACACTGTTTATAACCTTATCTCGGGGAGAGAAAAAGCCTTGAAGTCTAGTTCTTTCCATTGTCCTATAGACAGAAAGTCAAAATGATTCCAGAAATGTGTTTTTACCTTCGGAGAAGAATGATCGAGGGTATTTGAAACAATGTTTCAGCCAGACATTAAAGCCCAGTTTGCAAACATATGCCCTATGTAGTCAGATTTCACTAATATGGTCTACTTTGACTTCTTTGTCTCTTTCATTATGAGAATTTAATATTGAGTTTCAAAATCCAAATGGCATAAATAAATTCCAGATGTCTTCCCAAATCCCTAAATCTTGCACTACAATGAGGAGATACACAGCTATATATGAGTAGGTGGTTACATTTTAATTCACTGAAAAACTGAAGAGAGCAGTTGCTCAGAGTTTCTTTAATGAAAAAACACATGAACTCTTTTGAGTTTCTTAAGGAGCTGAGTCCTCAAGATTTACAGTCCAGCTGTTTGACATATGTGCCACATTATTTCTCCTCCTCAATTGGTAAAACGGCATCATGGTGAACACAGGGCCCCGGGATCAGGCTGTCTCAATTCCAATCCAACTGGGTGACTTTGAGCAAGTCACTTAACCACTGTACTCCTCACTTTACACATCTGCAAAATGGGGAACACCGCTGTACCTACCTTGTAAGCTTGTTGTGAAGATAAGTGGGTTAATAACTAGACGTGTTTAGCACAGCGTCAGCTACACAGCAAAACGTTTGCATTCATTGTCCCCTAACAGGTGTGTGTATAAGAAGCTGAGTGAGGTCCTCAGTGGCTAGAAAACTCCTTTCTCTTCTTCCCATTTTGATAAACAGGGCTAAGTCTCCTGAACCTTGGATTAAGAAGACTCTCATCCTTTCTTCCATGAGTGACTACCAAGCAAACTTCAGATCCCAGACCCTTCCTGAAGCCTGGCCCAAGCCCACATGTGTACTACCTGAGTCCACGTTCCTGATCTCAGTGCCCAGGTCACACCATCCCACCAATTTTGCATGCAGGCAACTCCCTTGCAAAAACATAAAAGCTCAATCCTCAGAGGATTTGTGGAGGGAAATCCACATCTCCAATTAATTAAAGGTCATATACGTAAAACAGCAAAGAATCATAATTAGTGCTCCACAATCCTAGTTTTCTTTCCTCATTTTCCCTCCACCATTAATGATTGGTCCTGATGTTTGCAAGAAATACCTAATCACACCCATAAAAGACCTTCACCACTAACCTTCAGGAGACCTTTACAGTCCGTATATCCTTTAGCATTTCTGTTTCCACACTTGGCGTGTCTTTTCACCTCTCAATAGAGATGAAAACTTATGTGACATTTTGAATTTACAGATCCCATTGACATACATCACCTTACTTACTCTTCCTATCAACTCTCTAAGTAGGTAGTATTATTACTGTTGTTGTTATTGCTGCTGCTGCTGCTGCTGCTATTGTCATAATTCTGCATGCTGGGAAATGAAAGCCTCAACAAATGGAAAGACTTGTCCCAAATTATGCAACTGATCAGCGACTCCATAAGGATTTGAACCTGGATTCTCTGCACTACCATTCTGTGCTTTTTTTCCCTACCAAACTCCACTGCTAGAGTTATAGGATTCAAGAGTGAAAACCTCATTAATTCTTTGCTACATCTCTTCCACTGGATGTCCTTTTTTTATGTTAAGCTTTTGATTTTTCTGTTTTCTCTGATGTTGCTATGGTTTGGCAAGCTCAAGCTCAACAGTCTCGTGGCTAGGTTGCAGTTGTTTCTGTAGGCTATCATGATTGTGTGCTAGATGGTTGGTTTAAAAAAAAAAGACATGTTTAATTGGTGTTTTCTTTTGGGCAGCATTGTGTTTTACTGTAGCCAAATAATGCCTCATCTAGAAAGAAAAAATGAACTATTCCAGAAAGTTTGTTCAGAAAGAAGCCAAATCTTTTGCAACAATGAAGCATTATACACAAATCTGAAAGTATTTCAGATTGAGAATAGGATGGAAATGTGGCATAGAGCTGTATCAGTAGGGAATGTGCTTGACTTCATGCAAGAGAAACACAGCTTCTGTGACCTGGCCAAACAGGGGTTATGTTTCTCATCTACAGTGAAGTTAGTTTGGAGATACGCAGTCAAGCGTTGGTATGATGACTTCAATGTCATCCAACCTGGGTTCTTTTCTGCTCTGACATTCTGATATGTGGCTGTCTTTATCATGATCACAAGATGTCTACATTAATGTCATGACTGCATTCTTGGCGAATGGCAAATTACAAAGAACAAGAACTGAGCAGGTGACACCAGCTGTCTTTCTTCTTCAAGAGGCTTTCCCAACAACCTCTTCCATCTTCTTACATACCCTGGCCCCGACTGGGGGTGTCACATGGCCTTCCCTAGCCACAGAGAGTCTGGGACTGGGGGCATTACATGGTCACATTGTCTCGTCCAACAAACAAATTCTCTGTTAGCACAAAAGAAGGGCAAGATCAACATTGAGGAGCAACTAACTGAGACTTTTAAGACAACTACTACTGGGGCGCCTGGGTGGCTCAGTCGGTTAAGCGTCAAATTTCTGCTCAGGTCATGATCTCACAGTCTGTGGGTTCGAGCCCCGCGTCGGGCTCTGTGCTGACAGCTCAGAGCCTGGAGCCTGCTTCAGATTCTGTGTCTCCCTCTCTCTCTGCCCATCCCCGGCTCACTCTCTGTCTCTCTCTCAAAAATAAAAAATAAAGACATAAAAAATTTAAAAAAAAATGACACTACCATTCACTGAAGGCCTGCAGTGTGTTAGGCACAAACTAAGACAAAGCTAAGAAAGAAATAACACTATCCTTGGGGTGTCTGGGTGGCTCAGTCAGTGAAGTGTCCGACTTCAGCTCAGGTCATGACCTCACAGTTCATGGATTCTATCCCCACATCAAGCTCTGTGCTGACAGTTCAGAGCCTGGAGCTTGCTTCAGATTCTGTGTCTCCCTCTCTCTGCCCCTCCCCCACTAGTGCTTTGTCTCTCTCTCTCTCTCTCAAAAACATATAAACATTAAAAAAATTTTTTAAAAGAAATAACACTATCCTTGCATTAGACATACAGAAAATTATATCCACAGAGATATAAAGTGTGAAATGAGAGGCACTGTTCTCAGAAGATTGCTATGTGAATTTTTCTCCTATAACAATGCCTGGCACTGAGCAGACACTCAAAAATGGTTTCAAATGTTTTGCTCTCTTTGTCCTCTCTCTCAGTTGAAATTAGAGATGCAGTGCCAGCTTTCACTTGGAATGCCTTTATATTTGCATTGTCTAATTAATCTTATTATGATCTAACTATGGCTACTGTTCTGGCCTGTGCATCCATATACCCCAAACTTTGGCAAACATAGCACTGAGGATTCTATTAGATCATGTAAATCTTTCTTGCCTAATATGTTCTTTCTTTTTGATTGACTCTCCAGAGCTGTAATGATACTGTTTTCACTTTTAATTTCATCAGCTAAGACATAAACAGCCTTTGGCTTGGTGCCTTATCAGCCTCTTCATGTATGGGCTCAGTGACATCCATTGAATGAATGAGTGAACTTGCCAAGTTCATTCATAACCTGCAAGTTTCATGACCTGCCATGAGTGAGGAAAAAAAATCAATGTTTTTTGTTGTTACAAACCACTGAGATTTGGGAGTCATTTGTTATACTATAGTATTATGGCTGCAATAGCTGATTATGAGATCCTCTAGAGGGGGAAGAGAATTCACGGAAAAGAAATTTTCAGTAGATAATACCAAAAACATTTACTATAGAATAGTATCCACACTGTAAGAAGACACATTGTTTTTTTAGCATTCATTACAACCAATGGGCAATTGAATTATAATATTATAATATATATAATATATACAATATAATATATAATATATTATAATTGAATTATAATAATTTCACATATAATAAATGTTAAAAAATGACACACAAACTTCCCCAAATCATACTGAGTTTTTTAGAGTATATATAGATTATCAACAGGGAAAAGACATGTTTTCTGGGCAAGCACCATTCTGCTGCATCAGTGGGCAAGAACATGAGATGCCAGAGATTAAGAAAACACTTTGAATGTTTATCTCACTGACACAGCCGCATTATCAGGTGTTAAGTTGAGTTATGGAAAACAAATTAAACAATCTCTCTATACAGAGAGTAGAATAGATAAAGAATTTCTCTTTCATACAGGCATAAATTGCATCTCTTGATTGTCAGTGAAAACCAAAGCTGGAGTAAATTTGGAAATCTGACATATGATTGCCTAGAATTTTATCCCTGCTAAAATGTAAATACACACCAGGGTACAATGGGGTTTTCCATCTTGTTTGGCATTCTCATGTATTTGACTTCTTTTCATGAAACAGCCAGTGAACAGGGATTTTGGAAGCAATAAGCAGGTGTTTGGCACCATATATAAGTTCATACATAGGGTTTGAGTCACAACTTAGTACTTTTCAAGGCATTTGTCAAATAGCAAAGGATAGCTCTCAAGAGATTTCTTTTTTTTTTTTTTTCAAGAAGCATTAACAACTGGAAATGTATTTGTGTATCTTGGAATCAAACTGACCTGGCTCTGATTTCCGGGTCTCCTATCTAATAACTGTGCAACATTAGGGACACTACTTATCACCACTGAGCTTTTTCCCTCATCTGTAAAATTGGGGAAATAATACTTAGTTGAACCAAGTGATACTGCCATATTTTCAGTCAACAGAAGTCAAATATTGGAAGTTTTATATGGTTCAACCTATACCTGTCTGGCAGGACTAAGTTCAGAAAAGAAGACCAAGCCCATATATGTCTACTAGTCATAACTCCTTTGTTGCATGTGACAGACACCTTACTAAACATAGCTTAAGAAAAAAGGGAATACATTAACTCATGTATTTGGTCAGTTAAGTAATGGTGTTGTTTTCATGCATGGCACAATCCAGGGGTTCAGATGATGCTCTGGATCCCCTTTCTCTCTCTCCCTCTCCCTCTCTCCCTGTCTACCTCTCTCTCTCTCTCTCTCTCTCTCTCTCTCCCTCCCTCCCTCTCTCCCTCTTTCTATCTTCCTCTCTCCTTTTTTCTCTCCCATCCCACTTTCTTCTGTGTCTGTTGACTTTGTTATACATTGTGGACAGGATGGCCAATGATAGTCTTTAGGAGAAGCAAAAGGGACTTCTCTCTCCCAAGGGCTGTCTCTCTTCAGTTACATGCTTACCTCTACCAGTCACTGTTTTCAGATGTTTCAGGCGGCTTGCTATGCTTGACCAAGCTTGGTTGACTTTGTCACTCCAAGGGAGGTGGCAGGAGTGAAGAGTACTATACATGCTAGCCCAATTAGAACCACATAAGATAGGGAAGGAGTAAATCAAAGAATATGGGGGCACCGGGTAGGCAGGGAAAAAGAGAAATCCATTACATTTTGTGCAACAACTTCACATACATCCTGGCATGTAGGAGATGCACTGAAATTAGCTAAGGCTAATTTTCTACACAATATTCAAAGGACATGAGAGGTAATATTTACCCAAAGGTAAGGTTTCACCCAAAGATACAGTGACCAACTTTTTTTCAATTTGCCCAGGACTCTTCTGGTTTAACACCGTAAGCATCATGCCCTGGGAAACTCCTCAGCCTTAAGCAAACCATCTTGGTTTGTCTGGACTATTGGGTTTTACACTGAAAGTCCCACATCCGGGGAACCCCATAAGTCCCAGGCAAACCAAGACAGCTGGCCACCCTGTCGAAACATGGCATTTGTACGTGTAAATGTTAGCTGCATTTCAACTCTTAGTAAGTCAGTTTATAAGATGCTGCATCAGTAGAAGAATGATGTGGTATGGTACATCCAAAACAGCAGCTGGTCTTACGGGAAAAATGCTTAGATGATGCCTGTTTGATCTAAAGTAACAGGATCTGCCCCTTTGCTTTTCTGCCCCCACTGCCTCCTTTGTTTTCCTTTCATTGTGTTTTTCTTTCTCTCTTTTTTCTCCCCTATCTGCCTTTCTTTCTTTCCTTTTTGGCTTCCTACTGATATTCCTTCCTTCCCTCTCTTTTTTCCTCTTTCTCTTTTACTTTCTTTTCTGGTGACATATTAACCTTTCAAATTGCATTTGACTTAGATTGTTTGAAATCTTCAAAGGAGATTTTATACATTGTTTGACTGAAATAAACTGGCCACTGTACATTCATTTGTCCTGGATAATGCACTAGGTGAAAAGATCATTGCCAGTTAAGAAAAGCAGTGTATGAGTAATCACTAGGAGTTTTCTGAGACAGCACAGTCATGATGTTGAGCATTAAGAATGAAATAATTAGGATGGGGGGGCAGAAAAGACAGTGATGGTTGTGAAATGGGAAAGTAGGAGATTGGGAGGATTTGAGATTGTGTTCTTTCAAGGGACATTTTGGTTTAAGTGTTTACATAGAGGTTACATCTACTACCAATGGAAATTGCTGAGATTTGGGAACTCTTTCTTCCTTTGAATCAATATTATCATTAATTAAGCAATGTAAACCAGGAAATCCGTCCTGGTTACAAACTATGCTTTGAAGCCAGGCTCGCATTTGAGTGTTTTCAATCAAAATCTTAAAATAAAATTGCAAAGAAAGCAATTTCTCTTCTTCAAAGGAGAGCTATCATTGGGGAAAACAGTCTTCTGAATTATGCTTCAGAGAACGATGAGAATTTTGTTGCCTTTATTGACGTGCTGCAGTTCTAAAAAACTAACTGCACTTTGGAGACAAAGTGCAAATGCTCCCTTATAGCAAGGTTCCACCCACAAGTCAAGGTCATTGACTTAGGACTTCCACAACATTTGAGTTTTCCAAATATCAGTATTCACATTACTTTCATAATTTTTGTTATTACATTGGTACCCCCATGCCATTTATTTATCTAACATCTTGTTGCAAATTAATTTTTTTATTAGATTGACTAAGCTGATGCAGCCAATGCAGCTTATTAGGGCTCATGAATACCCTTTGTGAGAAGAATAGTACTGTCACTTCCAAGGAAAGCACTCTACTATGGAGGTGTTGCATAAAGGCTAGGAGATTCACCATCTGGTTCTCAGCTTGGTTCTACCTTCTGGTAGCCTTGAGATTTTGGATCAACTTCAATTTTCTACTCATATAGTTGTAAGTACTAATTAATTGTAAAAA
The DNA here is from genome assembly GCA_028646485.1 of Cryptoprocta ferox. Taxonomy (NCBI): domain Eukaryota; kingdom Metazoa; phylum Chordata; class Mammalia; order Carnivora; family Eupleridae; genus Cryptoprocta; species Cryptoprocta ferox. The sequence goes on along the minus strand of CM053567.1, from coordinate 180,972,996 downwards.
TTGAGGAGCAGTATTAGCACATAACAAATGTTAGCTAAGATTCTCTTCTTAGTTCATTAATGAAGAGACAGAAGATTTGCATAGTCCTGTAGTGCAGAAGAGACACTTTGGGAGGAAATATGCAGTAGCTAGGAATGGACAAAAGACACATCATCATCTTTGTTTCTAAACTGGCTTCCCCCAGGCCAGATTTTTATCACTTGTGGCTAGTGAGTCATAAGTAATAATCAGGAGGGGAAAACAAGATTTTGTCAATCTATCCACACAAGAAGAGCCTATTAAGTTCTCAAGTGAGAAAATAGAGCCCAGAGTTAGGGAGACGCTAAGATGCCCTTCCTCTAAAGAAAAACCAACATCATTTTGCTGTCACAAGGATTTTAAATGATTTTTTTAACATTCTATTCTCTGATTATTTTTAGTGTTTAAGTTATTTTTCATGTGTTTATTTTTTATCTGGCAACCATATTGAATATATGTTCTTTCTAATAGCTTTTTAAAATTTACATGCATTGTTTAGGTGTGCAACTGTATTATCTGTCAATAATGATACCTTTGCTTCATATAATCCAATTCCTGTATCTCTTATTTTTTGCTTCCTGTCTTATCACATGTAAATTATTTTACCACTATTTAGGGATGATTAAAATAGTATTGCATTTTTGGATACACTATGGTAAGGATGATTTTGAGAGTGTAGCAACTAAAAGTCCAAGAAATAACTAAAAATATGTTGCAATAATTTGAATGTATTGTGACAATGCCATGGACGAAGACAATGGGTAAAAGAGCATACAGGAAAAAATATCAATGAGTAATATTTTAACTGAATAAATGAATGAACATATTGAAATGTAAGAATCAAACCTGGTTGTAAGGCTTCAAGTGTGTAATGACACCAGAAAATTACCATTCATATCAGTCAGGAAAATAGAAATCACTCTAGGTAGGGATTGAAGATGAGGAATCAAAGCCTTAAACAACCATCAAAAGAACTGTAGATAATCTATACATAGGATCAAATTGCACGGAACTATACAACACACAAATGAACCCATGCAAAACTAGTGAAATCTGAATATGTTCTACAGTCTACTTCATAGTATCGTACTGATGCCAACTTCTAGTTTTGATATATTACAGTGATAAAAGACATCACTATTGAGGGGAGCTAGTTTTCGTTTTATTTGGTTTTTACGCAACTTATTTTTGCAACCTCCTGGGAGTATACCATTATTTCTAAATTAAAAAAGAGGCTGTGAAATCAGTATTTGGAAGAAAGACCATGCTGTTTTTCTGGAAACTCAGAAGTGCAGGATTGCTGGAAAACCACACTAGAGTATGTGAAGCTCCTATAAACCTTTACATCAGTTGAGTGTCCTCATTCTGACTGCAACTGCCACCAAAGGGTGTCCCCCCATTAATTTCTGCCTTTTACATCCCTGTGGTACCCTCATTGGCTGACTCTAAGCAGGGAACCTGATGAAAAAGTTTCAGTGAAATCTAGTTTCAGGCTTCTAGTCCCTGATCTATAAGAGAGAGTAGAAAGATCCAGGGATAATGCTGAGTTAAAAACTTATATCCCAGCTCACTGATGTTTAATAAATACTATAAATTTATAATCTAGTCTTTGAAAAGGGGATTTGAAGAAGGAAATTAGTCAAATATTTCAGTTTATAAATAAAGAAAATTCATAAATAATTTAATTTCCCAGCATAGTTTCTCGGTCTCTCTACCAAGCTATCTTCATCCAGAAAAATTTATAATAAGCAAATTTTTATAACATTTTTCCAGTTTATAAAACAATTTCACATGAACTCTGTCATTGGCCAACCAAACAAAGATGAGAAACAGATAATAATTAAAACACTTAATACCTATCTGGAACTTTCACTTATGTTATCACATTTCCTTGCAACATACCAACAAAAGTGTGCTCCTTGTAATTCTCTAAACATAGCACATTGCCTTTTCATGTCTTTGCATATGTGGCTTCTATAGCTGAGAATGTCTTTCCTGGTAAAAATTCCTCCTGGTAAGCCTTATACCTCCTCATACCCTGTTGTATCAGGGTCTTTCTTCATCTTTTTCCTGAAAGAGACCGAGGCTAATGGACTATGAATAGGCAGTCCCACCGTGCAGAAGGCCAGGCTATGCTGCCCTTGCAGGAGTCCAAGGGTTGACCAGAAGTTTAGCAAGTGTGACCCAAGATCCATTCCTCGGCTGTCTCTCCTTAGTCCAAGAACCTCACTCTTGATTAACCAAATCTAATTTCCTTGTTCAAAACAGCAAGGAGAAAAATTAATTTGGTGGTAACAGAGGCCTTAATAAGAGTCCTCCATTAAAAGTGTGGTCTCAGGCATATGTTTGCCAGTCACACTGCTACTACAACTGAGTCTTGTACCTCCTTTTTACTACTATTTCTTTTCCCGGATTCACCGATTCCTACTTCTCCCTTTCTTCCCTGTAGGTTCTCATGTTAGTGGTCTAATGACTGGAAATATTTCAGTGAACCAAACATCCCTGCCTACAGTGAACTTACAAACCAGTGAGGAAGACAAACATTATGCAATTATCTTAGAAATATATAACTACACAACTACTATAGCTATGAAGTAACATTTGTAAAGTTTTACCAGAGGGAAAAAATTAATGAAGGGGAAGGATAAGATAGTATAAGGGAGAGCTAGAACAGGTACAGGGAAGGTCAAAGAAAGCTTCCCTGAGGTAAGAACACCAGTTGAATTCAAACTGATGAGAAGGATTTGTCAACATAGAGGAGTCTGGGAGGATAGCAGGGAGAGAAGAACGTTCTAGGCAGACTCTGCACAGCTGTCAGCCTTAACACAGAGAGGGAGGTGGCCTGAAGAAAACCACAGAGCTCCTCTCCACTCCCTCCCCTTCTCACAGTGCACTGGGTAACACCTCCCTGATGTGAGGCAACTGAATTCAGTGTTAGAAGGAAGGAAACATAGAGCTTTGTGGCTCAGAACCCAGGAGAAAAAAGGAGATGGTGGCAGACTGTGTCATGGAAAGAACATGGTGCTGGTCATCACAGTTTACATGTGGACACTGCCACTTATTAGATTTGTCACCTTGGAAAAGTCACTATTAGCCTCTCAAAATTCTTATAAGGATTCAGTGAGAAAAGAAACAAACAAGTAGGGCCTTATACTCACTGAGTGCTCAGTAATGTTAGCTTAATATTCTCACTTTCTCCAGGTTTGCTCTGGACTCAATTGCGTCCCTTCAAAGTTCATAGGTTGAAGCCCTGAGTCTTTAGGAGGTAATTAAGGTTAAATGGGCTATAGGGGTGGGACCCTGCTGTACACGGAGCATAGCCTTATAAGAAGAGGGAGAGAGGGAGGGAGATCCCTCCCACTCTTCATCCTGTGGGGACACAGTGAGAGGCAGCTGTCCACAAGCCAGGGAAAGGACTCTCACCAGAACCCAACCACACTGACACTCCATCTCAGACTTCCAGCCTCCAGAACCATAAGAAAGTTAATTTCTCTTCTTTAAGCCCCCAGTCTATGATGGTTCGTTATGGTGGCCCAAGCTGGCTACTGTAAGGCCCAGTTAGAAAACTGCTCTTACAGATAATGACGTGCAAATCTTAACTGCAATGACATTCAAAGAATGAATTTATGAAAGGGTCCAAAGGAAGGGAATGGAATGACTAAATAGGATTGGGGGCTTGAGCATTTTCATCAGTGAGGCTGATCTTGATCCATTTGCTGTCTGGCCGTGAATACTTCCAGGATGTACACAGCCTTGCATATGTCAAAACTCTATGGATGATTTTCTGTGTGGTTGAGCAAAACATTTTCTCCTTGTTTTCATTCTCACTATTGCATGAGAGATGGAAGGACCCTTAAACCCTAAGAAAGAAAGAGGATCAGTAGTGGCCAGACCAGGGATACAAGTGCCAAGAGACGGCAGGATAAGGGAAGGAAGGCGAAATATACTCCTTAAAAGGAGAGGGGGAAAAAAATCCAAGAACCCAGGATCACTGGCACCAAGGGGTGTGAGCCAATGCCATGGATGAAATGGGAAGAGGTGGTGGCATCATCCCATCAACAGAGCTTTCTGTGTGAAATGCTATGCTGGATGCTGGAAAATACTACCTCACAATTTCAAAGCCTGCAAATGTTGATAAGCACAATCTCCATAAAGACTGCATTTGATCTTCCCACTGCAAAATGAGGCAAGCACAGCAAGACAGGGATTATGTCTCCAGGGAGGAAACTGCGGTTTGGAAAGCTTAAATGAAGCTCCCTTGGCTGGTGTTAGAGGCAGTAGTCAAGCCTTGATTTTCTGATTCCAGACCCAGTGTCCTTTCTGTGGCAAATGTCCAAACATGCTCTACCTTTGCATCTTATCTTGACATGGTTTTCCAAGGTCAAAAATTTTCTCCATGTCCTATCTGCTTCCCTGACCAACATTCTCTGCCCCAACAAGCCACTTAATGGCTTCTTCCGGAACATTGAATGGACTATGAGAACGGAAAGGGACAAGAGAAGCACGTAGATAGGGCCCTACTGACAAAATCCCATCATGGGGTATAACTGGTTTCCGCCTTGATGAAGCTCTCCCACAGCAATCCCCATACTGTCAGGCACAAATATAACCGCTATTCTGATTCCCACTTTGCACCTATGAGAACTGAGATTCATGACATGCATTCTAAAGATCTAGAGCCAAATGCCAAACCTTTGTGCCTGTCTCAACTTCCCTATAGGGAACAGAGCTCTGGTGTGACAGTCAGGAGGCTCTTGGGGTCCAATCCTTCCACTCATGCCCTGTGTGCTCCTGGTAAAGGTTTGTAAACCCTGGGTTTCATTTCCTTCCATTGCGAAATGAAGGAGCCAGACTGCATGGTCTCTGAGAACATTCTCTAAAGTGGCTGGTAAGAAAGCAGTCACAAATATTGGAACAAAATATTGTCCAGACTCTTAGTGCTGTTTCCCAAATATGATTTAGGGAGGGATCCAACAGATAGAGGAGGCTATTTATTTTTGGTGGTGAGGTCGACAGATACTTCTTTCGAGCTTGATCAAACAGGAGGTCTGTGCAGGCCACAGCGTCATTGCACGTCATGGGCCTTGCGTGCTCCCTCTCTCCCGGCTACTGCTCGAAGCCTGGGAGAACGCTTTTGAAACCAATCAGGAAATTACTTATCAATCTGAAGCCCCGCAGAGCTATCAGCCTCCTCGCTGCCAAAGGGAAGGGGATTTTGAGTTAAAGCTCCACATCTGTGCGCACTAGAATTCAAAGACTCCAGCTGTTGGAAGGTCTTGCGAGCAATGTAAGTAAACAGCCCTCTCTCCCGATCGAAGTGAACTTCTTCAGGCTTTTCTTCTCCCACAGATGAGTCTTTTGGCTCACGCTGGTGTTGAGTTGTTCTCTCTCTGTTCATCTATGAGGTTTGTGGTGTTTACTGACCAGGGCTTACTCAATGAACCATCTCCTCTGGGGGATGCTTCTGCTGAACAGAGGAGAGAAAGTGAAAGTCGTCAGAATCGGCTTTTCTTGGAAAGGGTTAGTTTTGAAAAGAGCTTTTGACTTGGTAGTTATGCTTCTTAATGGCTATAGATCCATAGTCAAGAGGACCAAGAGGCTGCATGAACACTTGCAGGAGCCTCACCCTGAAATACGGAATTGTCATCGAGTGCCTACATCTGTCATCTTTGCCTGCGTAATTCAAATTGAAGGGGTTTCCTTCATTTTGATATACCACAGGATTTTAATTAAGGAAAGGGAAACATACAAGCTAATAGTGTCCGGTGGAGATTTCCCTGTAGTAGTATAAACCTAGTGCTCAATGTAGTTTTGGTTGAGGGTGCTGATTTATTTAGTGTTTATTTTATTAAACAAATGTGCTTGATATTTTACATTGCTGTGGGGAGGATAAGGCATTCGTTGCAATACATGAGCGTAAACTGTGTTGGTAAAACTATGCGTTTGTATTAATAGTAATTATGAGACAGGACAGCTTAATGTCATAATAACTCATTGTACTAGAGTATATTTCTTTCAAAGCTTTTTTAAATGTTTATTTTTGAGAGAGAGAGAAAGAGAGAGAGAGAGCTGGGGAGGGGCAGAGAGAGAGGAGGACAGAGGATTCAAGGTGGGCTCTGCACCCACAGCATAAAGCCTGATGCAGGGCTCAAATTCATGACCGGTGAGATCGTGAGATCACTATTATGAGATCATGACCTGAGCTGAAGTCGGACGCTTAACCGAGTGAGCCACGCAGGTGCCACTCTTGGGAAGTAATTGCTGGAGTACAGCTAATGTAAAGGAAAAAGCTCTGTTTTGATCAACATTTGCTCTCTGAGACCCCACAGCTTCCCCGGGTATTTGTTCTTTTCCTTGGTCTCTTAACAAGTACCCTATGGCTGCATGGAACTCGTGTCCCCAGATCTCAGACATTCCCTCCCCTCCCCCCTCTCCCCCACCCTGCCATCAGACTACGCATCTGTCAATATGTCTTGATTCCCACTTTGCATAATAAAGCCTGGCATCCCCATCTTCTACTCCCTGGAAAGCTCTCCTAAGCACAAGAACAACTTCCCTTAACTCCAGTCAATATCTGACTTGCTTTCTTTCCCTTTGAATACTTTTGGTTCACAGTTTGAAGTCCTGTGATGACGAGACTCGTCTTGTTCCTAATATGTTAGTTACTTAACTCCTCTGTGCCTCAGTGCCAGCGCATGCATAAGGCATGTCAGAGGGTCAGGAGGCTCCAGATGGAAAGGGATTGTAGTTACTAGAAATATATAACAGCCTATTTCCTATGTAGACACCTCCTGGAGCAACTTTTAGTCCGAAGTGATCTCTAACCTTTCACTTTTACTTAATACATATTACATGCTTGATGTGCTAAAAGCAATAAAAACAAAAGCTAAGACGATGCTCCCCTTTTAGAATTAACATGTTTGTAGTCTGTGCAGCCCAAGCTAGCTTTTGTTTTCATGTCATTAATTAAATAAATCTGGGCACTAGCTGTTGGACATGTGTGGTGCAATGGACCATAAAATGGAGGGATACATGTTTGGAATGTGAAAGGAAATTATCCAAATATTGGGAAACATTTACTGGGCATTTGCCGTGCATTTGGCCCTCTACTCACCCTGTCTCCTGATGTCTTCGGAGCAGGCAACTCGCTGGTTAGGAGTAGCAGCAGTGCAACCATAGCACCTAGGGACACGTCTCAGAGTGGCCTCTATGCAATCACTTCACTCCTCTGTTCCTCGGTTTCCTTACTGTGAAATATGGGTAAAAACCTTGGGGGCTCATGGGAGGGTTGAGAGTTAATGTAAGCAAAGTGTTGTTTGGGTCTCTCTGTAGGAAAAACTGAGGTCAGGGCTAGCTAAGTAACTTGTCCATGGCCACACAGGTGATGGCTGGCAGGGCTGGGATTTGGAAGTAAATGATCCGGGTGCATCGTAGTGGAGAAAGTCCACATTTAGAATGACCATCTGCTTCCTTCGCTTCCCTCATGCTGTTGGGTTCTTTTGTGTGCATCCTTGCCCAGCCCTCACAATGCCTTATGGGGGAATGTAACTGACCATTGCCCATGAAGATTTCAGACCAGGAAACAAGCTCAAGACGTGAGACAATTCCCCCCTAGGTCACACACTGAGAAATTAGCAGAGCTGGGAGCTAAGTGCAGTCTCTCAAATTCCCACTCCTGTGGTCTTTTCAGGACCCCATGCTCTTGATGAGGCCAAGTCCATACTGCCCCCTGCAGGGGAGAGTGAGCTAGTGGAAGATGCCAGTGGTCCATATCAGTTAAACCCTCATGGGTAACTGGCCCCAGGGCCTCATTAATTAAAGCAGGCACCCGGACCCCTTGGTCAGTAATTCTCCAGAGGATTTGGATGTGCATCAAAGTTGGACAGTCACTCTCCTCAGCCTGTTTTGTAATCTGGGAAAGAATGGAGATTGCCGTATCCACTAAAGAAGGTGAAACGTTCTGTTAAATACAAGGGATTGAGCCTTTACCCCATTCAAATTTTTAGATTACCCTGTGGTCAGAATCAACCTTATTTCAGAATTATTTACTGTCTTGTTTATATCCCGGTGCTTTTTTCAACTTTCAGCATGTTCACCTTCTTCCAAGCCCTGTGACCATCCAAACTTTTTGTGATCAACCCTTTTGATTGCATCAGCAGAGGGGAAGCTTTCCTTCCCTTTGTAGGCTTTTTATTATAAATCAGTACAGCTCAGTGGAATTCATCACCATCTTAGAATAAAGTGAGCTGCTGTCTGTATAGCATGAGAAATTTACTCAATAAACTTTACACAGAGAAATCAGCAACTTGGAATATTTACTGTGCTGAATAAAATATAATGAGATAGATTTCTCTGAAGACTACTGCAGCACAGATAAATGCAAGCCAAACGTGTTCTCAAAACATGTGCTGGGAAATTTAGCTGCCTCAGAAAGAGGTCACGGAGGGCGTGGTGAAACAGGAACCATTGAATGCTGGAAATAATTTCCGGTGGTGGCAAATGTCACGATTTGAGGGGAAATGGCCATGGTTTTGAATTCTGGCTTCATCACTTTCTAACTGCAAGACTCCAAGTATGTCACTTACCTCTCAAGTGTATGTAACAGACATAACCAAGCCCACATGGAACCTAGAATATAGGTGCCCAACCAACAGGAGTTCCTTTTCTCCTTAGTTCTGGTCCATTCAGTACCCAGATATTTACTGAGCACCTACTATGTGCCATGCATTATTCTAGATATACTTGTGAACAAGAACCAAAGTCTCTACCTTCCTACCTCTAGAGGGGGCTACAAAAGAATCATAAACCAAAATGTAACTTCAGAGACTGGTAAGTGCTATAGAGAGAAGATAAAATACAGTAATGAGACAGTGTGACTAGCAGTAAATCCAGGGAGCTTCTTTTAGGCCTGAAGGCCTGTTTTGTCATTTTCTTCCCTCGTCTTAACATCATATGCCATGAGTAATTGTATGAAAAGGAGAGAAAAATCTCTAAACCAAATCATACTACATTCATTCTTTCATTCCATCCTCTGCATTTTTTTCCAAATGTTCTTTGTCGTCAAAGATAAATTAGTACGTCCTAAGTGAATGAAGATTAATTAATGATTCTTAAAAAGTTCATATCATCACAATTCCTAGGGATTACATTGTTGGAGAGGAGAAGAACCACCGCATGGCAGATTTTAGGGATGATTTGTGCCACTTCACAATGACTTCATGTGTGGCTGCGAGTCTGAAATTATACATATGTTAGTGAGGCCAACATGCAAAGCTGCCAGAAGTCAACCGATCCAACGCTCTATTAGCCAAGAGTCATGTGTATGGCTTTGAAAAACAATTCATGGTCTGAAATATTTCCTTTCTTAAAATGGTACAGCAAACCTCACTTGATTCTGAGACAGCATCTCTCCATAGGGAAGATCACAGTGTAGATAACTTGTACCAGAGGAGTCTTTGTCTTTCAATCAGCCAACTATTTGTGGCCAGAGTATTCTTGGCTGTAACAATCTGGATGATTGTCTCATTACTCCATTATGCCTTTATCCTTTATCATCATCGTGTAAACCCCAATTAAGGGTCCACAACTTAGAACGAAAATCTTGTGTTCATGGCAACACAAACTGTACAGGCCAATGTTTCCGATTTTCAAATATAGCACCGATATTTTTTTCTTAATTTATAGAAATGTGATCTCTCCAAATAGCAAACACATTTTAGAAATTGTTTTGGGAAAACCAGGTCCAAAGTTAAAATCCAAGGACTGAAAACTAAAAGCGAAGAGGATGGGATTAGGACATTGACAAGTTAATTAACTGGTCATGAAGATTGTTGTGGGGCAATTCAGTGATGCTTCTCAGGACTCCAAAGCAATCTCACCCAGAGAATGGTGGTGAGCTGCTGTCCAGAGGCAAGAGTAGGAGAAAGGGTCTACTGTTATACATGTACTTTTACGACAGATACTATACCCAGCATTTTACATATATTAGCGCCTCATCAAAACCCTAGTGTGGTAACTATTTGCTGATTCTACAAATGAGGGGCTGAAGCTTGGTGCAGTTAAATAATAAGGAAGTTCAGCACCAGCTAGAAAATGGCAGGACAACCTTAATCCAGGACTGCCCAGCCGCACACCCCACTCTACCACCCTGTTGGAGAAAGATAAAGGGCTCCCCCTTCCTATGTAATACACATTCTATTTAAGTAAAGAAAGAATGTACTGCAAGTTTTTAAATGTTGGAATGGCCTCCTGAGGGAAGAGGCTGAGGAATCGTCTTCTTTGGAGGTCTATTAAACCCAGATTGCTTATCATACACGTCTGGTATAACTTCAGTGTGGTCCTTCCCCAAGGTGAAAAGAAAGACAAAATGATTTCTCAAGGTCCTTTCTAGTTTTTCTGATCAAAGGCCAACTCTACATCCATGCAAGGCAAAATGGTGGTGACATGTCAAGCCTGGTCACCCTGCTCTCCCTCCCCGACTCCATGCTGAGTGCTTTGGCTGAAGTAATGTCCAGACTTTCTGGAAAAACCACAGTCACTCAGATCACAGGCACTGCTGGCCATTTTCTCACAACCAGGGAGGAGACCCAATTCTGTTCCAGTTTGTGCCCAACCAAAGAAACACCATTCTAATAAATCTATCATCTAATTTGGTGGCTGTACTTCCAATGTTTCAGAACTACAAATTGGGACCAAACTGGCATAAATATGGAACACAGTTAGAAAAAAGGAATGTCTTCTAAAATTCTGGCTACCAAGTGTATCAGTTAGGATTGCATTTATCTGTGAGCATCAGAAAATCTAGTTCCTTTCACTGGAAGGGGTTTATTTTTCTCACATAACAAGAAGCCGAAAGGTAGATGATCCAAGGATGATGTAGCTATTTATAGATGTCATCAGGAAGCCATACTCCTTCTGTCTCCCTGTTTCACTAGTGTTGGTTAGCATGTGGCTTTCATCCTCATGGTGGCAAGACAGTTGCTGTACCTCCAGGTACATATTCTAAGTACATACATTGAGTTCATATTCCAGGCAGGAAGGCAAAAGCCTTGTTGTCAAACTTTGCCCTTTTAACTAGAAAAGGAAGCCCTCTTCCAGTACTTTCCATGTACTTCCACACCCCTTGCTATAAGGAGATCTGGAAGGTTGTGTATTGTTTGTGTATTCTGTCTTTAATGTAGAAAAAGTCAGGGGGGAAATGGATTACGGTGGATTTTGAGAGAGTCAAACCTATAGTATTTGTCAAAATATTCCATAAGTTCTTATTTCTGAAAGCAATGAATTTGGAATTTGATACAGAAATAAGGGCTATATTACATAAACATTTGCTAGTTGTATCTATTTTGATACTTAACTGTTAACATAAAAATATTTTTAAAACAAGTCACAAGGGGCAGATAGGGACAGGATTCTATCCAAAGTACCACAGAGTAGGGGGAAGAAATGGATTTGGGTGTCAGATCAAGGTCTGTATTCTGATTCATACCTAATTAGGTGTGGGATATCTGCAGGCCTTCATTTATTTATATTTAAACTAAGGGTAATAGTAACTACCAACAGAATTACTCTAGAATTAAATAAGATACATAATCTTATAAATAATATATTATATAAAGAGTCTGGCACATAATAAGCATTCAAGAAATGATAGTTCTAGGGGTGCCTGGGTGGCTCAGTCAGTTAAGTGTCTGACTTTGGCTCAGGTCATGATCTCATGGTCCGTGAGTTCAAGCCCCACATCAGCTGTGTGCCGACAGCTCAGAGGTTGGAGCCTGTTTCCGATTCTGTGTCTCCCTCTCTCTCTCTCTGCCCGTCCGCCACTCATGTTCTGTCTCTCTCTGTCTCTCTCTCTCTCTCTCTCAAAAATTAAAAAATAAATAAATAAAACATCAAGAAATGATAGTTCTCTCCTGCTTTGCACATTTTATTCAGCAAGTGCATAAACCTTCATGAGCTAACAGTTGAAAAATCAACTCTTTGAAATGAGAACAAATCCACTGAACGGTGTGTAGCCTTGCTCGATCTGTACATGCCAAGATTCTTTCATTTTGGGCTTCATCACATTATCTTAGCAAACCAGACAAAAATGTCCAAGTGATTTTGTTTTCTAAACTGCATCATACACTTCAAAGTGCCATCTGCTTGTAACTTGTTACAAAACAGAGTCAACAGAGCCATTTGGTGACATTTGAAAAAGTGACCAGTGTTTGTTATCAAGGGACATAATTCCTAGAATTTGTGAAATTTGTTCTGTGTTGTTGGGATGTGAAGTAAAGCCTGCACAGAAACTCAGCTGTTTTGATACATTATCCTCATCTTAATCCCTGGAGCCAGGTCTTAGATTGTGTTTCCTTCCATTTTAATTATCTCCCCATGTCACTCCAACCTTTGCAGTCAAAGGTGGATATTTAAGACTTATCACTTCATAGTCATCATTGCAAAATTAAAAAAGAGGAAATGAAACAAACCAAAAAAATCCACAGCTTTGCCATGTCTAAATCTATCCATCAGCCAAAATCTCATTTCTGCACTACGATCAGGTGAAAAATATGATAGAAAGCAATCCAAGTCATTGGCTCTTGTTCACACATGAGTGAATCATTTAAAGTGAACTTTAGCAAGCCATTTAACTTTATTCTCTCTGTCCTTGCCTGGAAAAAATAATGAACATATATGTCCCTCCCATCTCACCTGTTTGGTATGAAGACCACTGAGATAAGGTACTAGATGTGCCATTCAAAATAACATGATATACTTGCCTGTTTTGGTGTTTTCTATCTATTGTAGTACAATTTGTGGCACATTGCACAGGTTCACCTCTAGTTTCTCACCATATTTTCACAGCCAAACTTTCTTGACAAGAGGCCACTGCTCCTCTCTCATTCTCTCTTCCATACCTCAGTCTGAATTTAACCAATTCAACCACTTTTTTCCTGACCCGAATGAACCCCAATTCATTTTGCACTCCTTGAATGTATACTTATTTATTGGATCAGAAGTGATCCAAACAGGCAAAAATCCCTTCCCTCCTTGAGGTTACATTTCTGTCCTCTGGACTTACCAGCCTAGACATACTTGATAAGGACACCTCAAAGTCAACAATCCAATGTCATGCTCTCTCCTCTTGCTGAGATCCTTCCCCCAAGTGTTTCTATGCTGTGCTCACATGTGCTCATGAATTCCTGTGCAGAAGTCACCATAAATGATGGTCCAAATCATAGTCCTCTATGCAAATTACAGTCCTTAATGGGGTCCATCTTGAGAATGGTAACATTCAAATGATAGATGCAATCTCTTGTTTTCCCAAAGTTGATTATCTTCATGCAGCCAGAGTGTTGCTAAGCTCTGGGCAGAGATGGAGAGAAAGTCTCTTTCCCATAGTGAGTCACCTGGCTCCAAAATAGTTGTGCTTGTACCCAGGGACTCAAATTTTTACTGGAAACATCTTCCTGAAAAGTTTCCCTGGAAACATTTCTTTCAACATCTCACATGAGCAACTCTCTCCATAAAACCTTAAAACTAGTCACTGGGCAGGGAATAGAAACTATTTATACCCTCTATTGTCTGTATATATCCTCCCCCCCATTCAGATATGTGTGCACACACATCCTCACACCTCTCACCCTAAATTACCAATATCTAACTTCTAGTTGTCCTTAGGTAGAACACTCCAGAAATCAATGAAAAATGGGCAATCTAGCTAAACAGGTGTCCCTTCAAATTAGTATAGCTTGGAAATAGTTATTCCCTACTACTGTCATGCACAGAATTGCCAGGCACACCTGAATGCCTTCAGATAGTGGCTTTTGAAGGACTCTTGGGAAAAGCTGATTTGCCTTCTTCACTCTTTATTGGTCCTGTAAGTTGCCTTTAACCTACCAATTCTACTTTTCTTGGAAGAACAGAGAAGTATGGTGGTTAGAAGTAGTTAGAGCCAAGTCAAAGTTATTTCAGGGTGGGAAAGACTTGAACATCTGTACCGACTAAGAGCAGTTAGCCAGTGGTGAAGTCGAAGATACTAGAAAATGACAGAAGGTTACTGAGCCAGGTAGTCTAGAAGAGGCAAGAGGTAGTTTGGAACAATCTCCAGGGGGAAGGCTTGGTTTTGAATAAGCATGGGTCTTGCCTCACACCAATGTCCATTAAGACCAACGGGAAGCAAATGAGAATGGATGGGAATGTGGATAAATTAGGTAGAAAAATTGAGGGGATCCTTATGCTCTCTGTTTTTCTCTAGGATATTGGAAAAGGGATCATTACTTAAGATAAAGGCAACGAAGTGATTAAATGTGTACTGCAAATACCCAGCCCAGTTCTTGTCGTAGGGAAAACACTAGAAACAAATTATATTTACTTCTTTCCCCCTTGACAGATTGAAATCTATGGCAAATGTTTATCTACAAAAGACATCATATAAAAATAGCCACCATGACATCAGCCATATATTTTGCATTTTAAGTGAAACACATGAGCCTTCCTGAAACTTTTATTTTAAACTCTGAACCATAATGACCTCTCTAAACTCATCTCAGCTTTCAAATAACTTGGCTCAGGTGCAGACTGTCAGAGAAGCCCTCTGACCACACATATTCTCTTTCTGTGACCCATGCGCCTGGAGAATGTTCTGGAACCTTGCCAGCAAAGAGGTGTGTGGAGGAAGAAAGCTGAACTCTTGGAGCTTTTGATTTCAGTGCTGTAAAAATGGTTCCAGACATGACAAATGAGAGGGAGATAATCTAAAACATGGACCATTTCCATGTTTGCCCTTTGAAGATTTTAATAAGCATCATCTTTCTTGGGCCAAATCAGGTTCTCAGCTTCCAAGTGTTTCAGATTTGGCTGTCTTCCTTTGATTATTTGAAATCATAAGGGTCAGTTTTGAGAGGTTTCATGCTCAGACTCGAGGGCAGCTGGCAGACAGACACACAGGTAGTGGTCTATGAGGGGAGCAGATATTCTTCTTCCCCTCACTCTACCATCCTTGCCCACAACAGGATGAAGAGGAGCATGGATGCGGATGACCAGGTCCAGATTTAGCCAGGTTTCAAGGCTCCCAAAAGAAGAATTATCTTGTGAGAACAATGGTTAAGAGTTTGAGATTTCTAGAACATTGGTTCTCTCAATCTCTCTCTCTCTCTCTCTTTCTCTTCTCTCTTGTAAGTAAGTAGTGGTCTCTTTGGCTTGTCCATTAATGATTCTTATTGCCCACAAGACTGGTATAATTGGGAGCCAGGATTAAGAATCCAGAGTGCCTGGCACTATTCTAGGCACTCAGGAGAGGGCTGCTATCAAAACAGACAAACTCCCTCCTCTAGATCTTACAGGCCACATGAGGATTGGACAAATAGACAAAGACAATAAAAGATGTGCCTGTCAGGAGGTGATGAGGACAATGAAGAGGGAAGTAGGTAAGAGAGAGGCCAATGTGCTGCTTTAGAAAGGTTGGTCAGGCAATAGGCAAAGTAGGGAAAGAGTCCAAATGTCCATCGACAGATGAATGGATAAAGAAGATACGGTGTGTGTGTGTGTGTGTGTGTGTGTGTGTATACATATATATATATATATATATATGAATATTACTCAGTGATCAAAAAGAATGAAATCTTGCCATTGCAATAACATGGATAAAAGTAGAATGTTCCATGCTAAGAGATATTAGTCAGTTAGAGAAAGACAAACATCATATGACTTCACTCATATGTGGAATTTAAGATACAAAACAGATGAACATAAGGGAAGGGAAGCAAAAATAATATAAAAACAGGGAGGGGGACAAAACATAAGAGACTCTTAAATATAGAGAACAAACTGAGGGTTGCTGGAGGGGTTGTGGGTAGGGGGATGGGTTAAATGGGTGAGGGGCATTAAGGAAGACACTTGGGATGAACACTGGGGGTTCTACATGTAGGGGATGAATCACTGGATTCTACTCCTGAATCATTATTGAACTATAGGCTAACGACTTGAATGTAAATTAAAATAATAAATAAATAAATAAATAAATAAATAAATAAACCTGGGGAAAAAAAAGAAAGAAAGGTGAATCAGGAAAGGCTAGGGCCACAGAAAGCCAACATCTGAACAGAGACGGGAAGATAGAGGAATGAGTCATGCCAGCATCTGGGTGAAGATCATTGTGGGATGAAGAGTAACAAGTTGGAGGGAAGGTATGATTGATGGTGCTTGGAATGAAGTGCATGAGGAGGGATGTGAGGTCAGAAGGGAATGAGGATCAAGCCCAACTAAGACCGTGTGAGGGCCTTGAGATTTACCTCCAGGGATGCGGGAAGCTATTGCAGGGTTGTGAGCATGAGAGTGACTGACAAGCTCTGATTAAAGTTCTAAGACCAATCTAAGACTGCTGTTTGGAAAATGGACTGTTGGGTGGGTTCTATCATCCCTGCTCCAGCTCTCAGCAGGCTTGCCAGATTTATTGTTATATCAACAATAGCAGGCTCATTTGATAAAGAATTCACAGACCACGATAAAATGGACATGCATAAAAAGTCTGACAACAATCTACCTCACAGCTTATATTTTATATTGTTTTGTTCTGTTTGAGGGCAGACTAACCGCATTGTAGCATAGTAAAACAATGTAATTAATTTGGATAAGGACATTTCTATTTGTGGCATTTTATTTTACCAGCCAGAAAGCTCAAATACCAGACTGCTTTGTTCAAAAACTAGACCTGAAAGCCAAAGAAAAACTGTCTGTTGCCTTTGTTTTCCCTGGACCTGTCTTTCCTGGCCATCCCAGAAAAGTGATATCCCCCAGAATGCAGGAAGGATGTTTGCATACCAGCCCTGCTCACTAGGGTGCTGGGGTCCCACTTGGGCATTTGTGACCGAAGCTCTAGCTGTAACCAGATGCTCCTTTGACTGGTTTATCTCTTGTGCACAGGACTCTTTAGAGGGCCAGGGATGGGGGTGCTGGGCTAATACAGAAACTAGCTAATTGAAGACTTAGATATGAGAAGACATAGATCCCAATCAAATACTGTTTATCATCATTCATAGCTTTTACTTATTATCTCATCAATAAATACATGTCCCCTAATATGCACCAGCTGCTGTTCTAGATGCTCAGGACTCAGCAACAAAAAGGAAAAACAAAATACCTGCTTTCATGGAGCTTACATTTCATGGAGGAAGATAGATGATACCAAAATAAATAAAAAACATAGTATGTTCTATAATAATACAGGTAATGGGCTTAAAAAAACAAAGAAGAGGGTATGGAATGGTTAGATTTATAATTTTGAGAAGAATGGTTGGAGAGGTCTCACTGGGAAAATGAAATTTGAGTATAGACCTGAAGTGGTGATACAGCACGGTGATGACAGATACAAATATAGTTGTAGTTATAGGTATAAATAGAGATACATATATAGACACAGGTGTAGGTGTAGCTATACATATATATGTACATATACACATACAGTGGAGACAGTGAAGAAGGGTGAGATGCTTGAGACAGCATTTATGGAGAGCCACAATGAGTTGTCCCTAATGTCAGATTCATGGGAAAAAGGAGTATCAAGGGGAATCCAAGGTATTTGGTCTGAGCATTGGAAAAAAATATTGTTACCAATTGGATGAGGAAGAATATGGCATCATGTTGGGAAGAAGATATCAGGAACTTGATGCTGGCAATATTGGGTTCATGTTCCTATGAAACCCTCAAGTGTAGATGTCTGGAGTTCAGGAGGAAGGTCTAAGCTGCAAATAGATATTTCAAGCCGTGTGATTGGATGGGATAACAAAGGAAAGAGGGTCAGTACAGATGAAGAAGGGATCTGAGATTGAGCTTGGGCTCCCAACATTCACAGATTAGGAAGAGGATAGGAATCCATGAAAGGAGGCAATGAAGAAGAAAAGGAGTAAGAGAAAAATCAAGAGACGGTGGTTTCTCATGGATGAGTGAAGGAAGAAGGAGGAGCAATAGGTCAGGTACCAAGAGGACTAAGGAGTGACCATGGCTGTATACTTGTGGGAGTGGTTGATGGCCTTGAACAGGTTGCTTGCACTGGAGCAGTGGGATGGAAACCCAATGGGGCAGATCTGAGAGAGAACGGGAGGAGGGAATGAAACTGCAGAGAGGAAGTAGAGAGACTTTATTCAAAGACTTTGCTATAAAAGGGAGCAGCAAAATGAGGCACTGACTTGAGAGAGAAGTGTTTGGAAAAAGTAACATATTAGTACTGTACATATAGTGTATGTAGCAATATATATTAGTACACAAACATAATTTACTTTTTATGTATTGTTTCTATACATTATTTTATTACTATATATGTATATACAACTACATATATAATTTCCATATTTACATGTATAATATGTATATATGTAATATCTAGATATACATGATTACACAATGAGAGAGAGAGAGCAGTAGATATAAGGAAAGAAATGATCTTTCGAGTGTGCAGGACAGAGAGGAGACTTGCTGGGGTGATGTCATTGAGAAGACAAGAGGGGAAAGGGAGAGTGGATGGGATCCAGTGCACAGGAGGTAGCTTGGCCTGGGATAGAGGCACAAACAAACAACAACAATGACAAGAGAGTGGCAGAGCATCCCCGCACGATACAACACAAAAGGGGGTATCAATGTGATGGTGGGAGCTTCTATGTCTTCCAATTACCTCTATTTTCTGAATAAAATGGGAAATAAGGTCATTTATTGAGGGTAACCATGGAAGAAGAGGTGTCAAAGATTTAAAAAGAGAAGACAGGTATGAAATAGTCATAAAGGAGAGTGAGATGGTTAATGAAATGAGAAAATTGAGTATTACTGGTGGGCAGCATTAATCAACAACCCTTCTGAGATGAACAATCACATTTGAAGATGCAGGGCAGTCAGCTGGTGGTGCGTTTTTCTCTAGTGCTTCTAGCCAAAGTGGTGGTTTAGCTAAATAAGGCTCAATAAAGCAAATGAGAGGCCAAGGAGTCAAAGGTTTATTCCAGAGAGTAATTGTCATAGGAAGGAGGTAAGGACTTGAATAGGGTAAAGAATAAAAATGGCAGCATCCAAGTAGAATTAAGCAGTGGTTGGGTTTGGGATATTGGATGGAGTCCCAGAAAATAAGCAGCAGTAGGACAGTGGGAAGCATGAAGCTCAGTCTGTGAAGATACCGCAGTTATCGGTAGTGATAAGTTCTCCATATGATCATGTGAGTAAGAGGCTGAGATTGGGTGGGAGACGAAACCATAGGAAGAAAAAAAGTCAAGGAACTGTGAGGCCAGAGTATGTGGCAGAATTTCTAAGGAGACACTGAAATCACCTAGAATCAGGACAGTAATGTCAGAGAGAGTGACAGGCAGAGACCAGGAGCTGAGACTTCCAAAATATCGTGAGAGTGAAGTAAATTAGGAGATGACATCAACCAGAAAGACCAGTGGGCATCATGGAGTGATGACAGGAGACTCAACCCTAGAGGGATATAAGGAGGCAGGGAGATGAACTGTCTAGAAATGGCAAGGAGGAGCAGAGAGGTCTTATGCACGTCCAGACCCAGTGGAATAGCAACTGAAGGGTAGAAAACATCCACTGCATGAGTGTGCTACAGGAACAGAGGTCCCTCAGAGGACAGCCAAGCTTCAGTCAGAACAAGAAGATGCCATTACATTCAGGAAGGAGGGTGAGGATACAGGGCACTTTGCCGATGAGCTACCCTGTGTTCTAAGAGGCACCAAGGAAGAAAGGAGTGGGAGATGGTGATGAGAGTCCACAAGATGAGTGATGGCCTGGGGGTCCAGAAGGACATGAACTGGGATAAAGAGGCTGATAAGACTCCCCTATGTCTCAAGGTAGAGAGTGATGGTCTGTAAGTGGCAGGGAAGACCAAGGTGGGGTCTACAGGAACCATGACAAGTTTATGGAGGTTTGAAGACAGGAGAGTGAGGAGCCTTGTCTGAAGCACCCAGAAAGCTCTGGGTGTTTTCCTTGCTCCCAATAGAGATTTTCATGAACTTTTTTGTGGGGCCCAGGTGCATTGATAATCCTAGACTCTAAAAAGTGAAAAGGTGAGAGGCCAGAAATGAGGTTGAGGTGGTAAGCAGGGACAGGTTATGGAGCACTGTGCATCATTTTAAAGACTTGGGCCTTTATCCAGCAGACCAGGGTTCTTAATCTTTGTGATGTGACAAGGGCCCCTTGGAACTCTACAGATTGTGGTCTTACATCCACTCCCACATAGCCCTGCACACCCACTCTGCCTACCATTTCAGGAGTTAGATTTGTCATTTGTGTACGTCAGTGTTCAACCAGAGAACCAGAACCAGGAAGAGATATATTAATCGATATCTGGTAAGCAATTGGAGTATGCACTGGTGAAGATTGTCTGGAGACTGAAATCTGTAGGGGAGACCTCTAGTTAGGACACACTAGGACTTTTAGGCATGAGCAGGTGCTGTGGTGTGTAGGTAGAATGTCTTCTTTATCAGGGAAGCTTCAGCTCTGCTCTTGAGACCTTTTAATTGACTAACACATGCCCAACAGATTACTTAGAAAAACCTCCTTTACTTAAAGTCAACGGGTAATGGATTTTAATCATCTCTACAAAATACCTTCACACCAAAACCCAGATGAATGTTTAATGAAAAATAGGGGACTGAAGCCTAGCCAAGTTGATGCATAGAACTGATCATGACATTAGTGTATTCCCTAAAATCTACAGATCCATGGCTGGGGGCTCCTTTTGTGAGCAACCAGGAATCTGTGAGGCCAGAGGAGGTAGATGATCCACCTTGTAGTTCAGAAAGATCAGATCTCCATGCTTAAGTGGTAAAAATTCTTAGTAAAGAATTTGAGTAAACAGTACTAAAAATAAAATATGACTTTCTCCAGTGCAAATCCATGTGAACTACAGTTGGTCTCAGTGGGAAATCAAGCAAGTTGGAAGGAACCCCAAAGAAAAGTTATTCCAAATTTCACTGGATATCTCAAGAAAGCGAGTAAATGAGTCCAGTACACAAGGACTTTTAAGTAATCGTTCAAAATTCTTAATAATTATCCCATCCTCCACTAAATTCATGCTTAATGAATTGATAAATATTTATGGACACCTAATCTGTGCCCTGCATTCCAATGAAAAAAATAATTAACCACAGTCCCCTTTGACCCCTGCCAAGAAGCGGTCTCTTTGGGAGAGTCTGTAAGTTAACACCCTTTCAACTGAAAGTGACAGAACACCCAACTCAAGATGCTTCGAAGCAAGAAATGGGGAGGGGATTTCTTAATGCATAGAACTAAAATCTGGAATAGATCTTCTGGCTTCAGGTTCTGTTGGATCCAATAACTCTAAGGAGATGCCCTGAACTCTGTCTTCCCACATCTCTTGGTTCTGCTTTTCCCTGAGTTGACTTCACTGTCGGTCAAGTCTCTCCTTGAATTGGCAGAGAGGGTCACCAACAGCTATAGGCCTCCATTCTTGTAGCTCAGCAATCCCACCAGAACAGTCCCAACGTTGGGTAGATGAATGAATGGTTGTGACCAGACTAATGTCACACCCTGGAGAGGCTGGAGCATGTGTAGGAAGACCTCACGTGAACCACAAGTTCTGAGGTGAGGAGAGAAAAAAAAATTAAAAAGGTCCTTAGAGGAAAGTCAAGAGACTATTCTAGAAGAAGGAATAGATGTTGGGTAAACAAGAAAAGTCAAGGTCCTCTACAGAACATCATCACAACTCAAGGTCCAGAAACTAGTGTAAGTCGGAACAGAGCTGAGAATTCCATCAGGCTCCCTGTCCTAACCAAGAGGCTGTTCCCTCATCTCTAAAGGGCAGCTAATAACAATACACTTACAATGTCTCACAAATACAAGCATTATTAAAAGTCAAATAAGATATGTGCAAATATACCTTATAAATAATAAACTTTATATATTTAAAAAGATATGATGATAGCTTTACTGCTGAGGTGAGGCTTGGTTTGTGCTGAAGAGAAGGGGAAACAGGAAGGAAGAGAACAAGGAAGAAGTACCACTACTGGGGGAAAGTTACAGGTTAAGAGATTTGTTCTAGAGATAGTCAACGTAGTTAACATGGTCTGAATTTGTATTCAGAAGCCCCATCTGCAAGAATGAATTAAAATAATAGTCATGAGAATACAGACTTGTTCCTTACTGGCTGTGTGACTTTGGGAAACTTCTTTAACCTCTCACTGTTTCCTCATTTGTAAAATGCCATAACAATAGTACCGACCTCATGGGATAATTGTGAGGATTACATCTGTTAATGTTGGTAAAGTGCTGGGCATAGACTAAGTGTTCTACAAATATTAACTATTGTTGTTAGTTCTCAGAACCGCCTGGATTGGTAGGTAGTCATATCCTCATTTTTCTGTGTTAAAAAACTGATGCATAAAACAATTCAGTAGATAAGGTAAGATTTGAACCCAGGTCTGACTGACTCCAAATTCCGTGCTCTTCCCGTTGCAACAAAGACTTCATAAATCTAAGTAGGCAGGGAGAAAGGTAAGGAGACAGAGAAGGAGGAAGGGAGAAAAAAGCATTCATGAGTATCCAGATCCTTAACCTGAATTTACTTTAACAACAGTTAACCAGATATTCTAGAATATTCCATTAGCTCTGGATTGAGTGATATTAATTTAAATGGTTTTGTTAGGGAAAGTTTTGGCCAGCACAAAAAGTGACAATTTTAGAAATGTGCCTGAGACATCAAGTGTTCTTCTATGGAAATTCCCAAACTCTCCATTCCTCCGGACATGGAGAAACTTGACTCCATTTCCTGACAGGGGGCTGAGATGGAACATTCATCTGCCTCATAGTCCATACCTGTGTCCATCTAGAAGCACTCACCTGACCTTCCTCATTTGCTCCTCCACACAAGGGCAGAGTGGATACAGCCATCATCACACCCCCACAGGACAGATGAGGAGAGATTGGCAGAGCCATTTGTAAACCTCACAATCCAAGCCCTCTGCTCCTTCACCTGGTGCTGGCAACTGTCCGGGGAGAGCGGCCCCAGCCCCAAGGCCTTGGCCCTGACCGGCACCCTGCACAGTCCCAAGGCACATCCTTGCCCATCCACGGCCTCTCTGGGAAATCCAGCTTCAGCCCTTCCTCAGAGAACAGTGCTGTTTCCCAGGTGCCTGCAGGCAGAGCACAGGGTTTAAGGAAAGAGGCTTTAGAGCCAGAAATTCCTTGGGGGTCCTCTTTACTCTCTGTGAGCCAATTTCCTTTCTCTATCACCTAACAGTAAACAGCATAATTACCATCTAAAAAGAGCACCAACAGGTTTTTCAAGAGGGTTTTGAGTGAAATGTAAGTATAGGAGTGAGAATAACCAGGAAAATAGGTGCATGCCAAAACCTGGAGATTTTGCTTTCCCCCAAGAAGGAAGTAATCATAACAATTGCAATAAAAGCCCAGAAAGAGACTGTGAGCTTGCCTGGAAGACACAGTCCTCTCACTGAAAAACAGAGCATCCAACACCCATCCCTCAGGACGGTCTGCACAACCCTCCATTGTGATCAGAACCCACAGTGCCCCAGCTGCTGGAGGTTAGAGACAGGGCAGGAGGAGACCCTCCAGGAAAACAAAAACACATTCTAGGTCAGCAGTTCCCAGCCCTGACCTTTCTCAGAACCTCCCGGGGGCAGGTTATGAGGCAAACTCCTAGTTCTTAAACCTAAAGATCCTGATTGTGAGCATGTAGGGTGGTGCCTGGACATGTGTGGTTTAAGAGGATTCCCTGGAAATTTTTGGTTTAAAAACCACCACTCCAGGGGCACCCGGGCACCAGTTAAGCATCTGACTTCAGCTCAGGTCATGATCTTGAGGTCTGTGAGTTCAAGCCCTGAGTCGGGCTCTGTGCCGACAGCTCAGAGCCTGGAGCCTGCTTAGGAATATGTGGCTCCCTCTCTCTCTGCCCCTCCCCTGCTCATGCTCTGTCTCTCTCAGAAAATAAATATATGTTAAAAAAAATCATTAAAAAAAAACCCATCACTCCAATTAACTTCCTTGCTGTGTGGCCTGGGCCAAGGGAGGATATCTCTCTAAGCCTGTTTCCTCAACTTTGAAATAAGGCAAACCTACCTCCTCTTCCATAGGGTGGCTGTGAAGAGCCACACAAAGCAAGAGCACTAGCGACAAGCAGGGCTGTTCACAGTAAACACATACTCGTTAAGGACCTGCTATGTGCTGGGCTCTGTCCTAACATGGGGGACACTATGCACATGGACCTTCCAAACAATAAACCAGTAACCACTCCCTATCTCATCAGTCAAGGAGAAAATAGAGCAGGGTAGGGGCACAGGGCCAAAGAAGGGGAAGTTATATAGCAGGTAAGAAGGGGTCAGATGTGTGATGTTTGAGCAGGTCCGGAAGGAGGTGAGGGCACGAACCTATGAAAGTCTAAAATGTAAGCATTCCAGGCAGACAAACAGTCCTGTGCAAAGGCCCTGGGGTCAGAATATGTTTAGAATATTTGAGGAACAGTGAGATATGTAAGATGGTGTGGCTGAGGTAGAGGTAATGACAGGAGCTGAGGTCAGAGAGAAACCCAAGGACAGACAGTGGAGGGCCTCACCAGCAGCTGTAGCTATACAGTGAGCTCTCTAGAAATAGCAGTTAAGTCAGCACAAAATTAAAGACAGCCTAAATGTACATCAAGAGGAAAAGGCCTAAATAAGTCATAGTCTACTCATACCACGGAACTTTGGCCAGAGATGGACATTCACCAAATATTGTTGAGTAAGGAAGCACGTTGCAGAAAAGAGATCTGTTTGGATCTCATTTTTTAAAGAAATTTATCTCGATATGTGTACATGTCTGCACAGAGTAAAACAAGTGTGGAAAGATGTATACACAAATCATTAGTAGGCATCTTCGAGGGTCTGGATTGAAAGGAAGCAATTTATGGAGAGCGACCCTCACATTTAGCTTCATATCCTTCCATATTATGTTCATTTTTTTGCAACAAATACATTTATTTTATAATATTCAAAAAATGAATAATATGTATTGAATCCAAATAGAATTGGTATCTACCCTTCACATTTCAGGGCTCACAGGTGAGAGAGTGAGGAGTCTTATAGGTCATGAGCTAAAAGCCTTGGCTCTAACACTTTCTTACCCAAGGAACCAGACATCTGTCCCCAAAGGGATTCTAATTACTAACAACAATTTGAACACTTCATTTGTTTCCCAAAAGGATTTGAGCAGGACTATCTTAAAATGTACCTGTGGGATTTTAACACAGGGAGGTGACTGATAACATGGGGAGGCTGAGACACTGCAAGAGCTTTATTACTTCCATTTCCTGAGGGGAGAGATGTACTGGGACACCCTAGACCACATGGGCAAGTACCTAGTTTGGTTATAAGACAGAGGGAGAGAAAGAAAACCCTACGCCTGAATCTATGTTGTGTTCTCTACAAGAAAAGTAAGGCAGGTCAGAGTACATAGGTTTGGCTAGTTTGAATAATTCCAGCAGGCTCTGGGGCATAGGAACCATCCCCATTTGTCAGGAAGCTAGCCCTGAGGTGATTTAGGGCAAGAGGAATATAGACTTGGTATGTGAGAGTATGATAAAGGATTTGTTTTGGGGGTCTGGGCTCTGGATTGGATTCTGCATATAAAAGTCATGCCCCTCAAGTGAGCCTTTTGCCATCTCTAAAAATTGGCTAGCCCTAGAAGGAAGCAGTCTCTCCCTGGGCAGTGAGGCGGTATGTGCCAGAGCATCAAGAATATCGAATATAAGACAACTAGTGAAGTTATTCATTGGTCCTGTTATGAATTAATGTCAAATAGATTCATAATCTAAGAAAACACAAAACAATGACCCATTGAAAAGAGGCCACTGTCCTGGATCATAACTCAAGACATTCTCTGTCAGGAGGCATAGCTGGCTGTGGGTTGAAGGGGAAAAGGTATGGGGAGGCAGGGCCAAGATTGGGGAATCAGGAGCAGGGCTAATAATTTAAATGACACCGAAAACAACAGCAGAATATCTTAGAGCCTCCAATGTGCTGAGCAAATACAGAGCACTTCAAATATATTTACCTTTAATAACCCTTTGAAACAGGTGTTACTATCACATTTTATAGACAAGAAAACCAAGGCTCAGAGAGGCTAAATGTCTCACCCAAAGTCATCCAGCCAGTAAGTGGTGAAGGTGGAGTTTCATCCTCAGTCCATATGATTCCAGATTTAAAGCCTAATTCCTCATAAATATGAGCTTAAACCTGGGTAGATGTTGATCGTTAAGGAGATGGACTCTGGTGAGTCAGGAGGAAGGAAGAAGTAATGGTGGTTGTCAACACTGGCGTTCCCCGGTCAGGGCGTGGCTGCAGGACAATTCTAAGCAGAGCTGCCAAGCAAGAAATTTATCGTAACCGAGACTTTCACAAGGATCCCAGGGCAGATGTCATTCCGAGCACAGCCAGGCAGCAGAATGGGTGTGGACTACCGCTTGAGGGTACCCGTATGTGAAAACTCGGCCACCTGTCCTGCATCCTGGACCCCCTTAGTCCAGATCCCCACAGAGGTGGCCTGAGCTAGCGCAGTCAGGTTTGACAATAAGACTGGACAGGGAGGGGCCGGCTGTGGATGGGAGGGGAGCAGTGTGCCTCCAAATGGGAGGGCCAGGAGGCAGACGGGGACTGGCACAGAGGACCATGCATGTAGCAGAGCAGGAGAGGCCCCATCCAAAGTCAAGTGAATCAGCACAGGTGCACACTGATGCTTCTGCCAGCTTCCCATGTTGTGATCTGGGAGGAATTGAGCAGATCTCTCTCTCTCTCTCTCTCTCTCTCTCTTTCTCTCTTTAATATTTATTTATTTTTGAGAGAGAGAGAGAGAGAGAAAGAGAGAAAGGACCCACCCAAGTGGGGGAGGGGCAAAGAGAGAGGGACACAGAGAATCCAAAGCAGGTTCCAGGCTCCAAGCTGTCAGCACAGAGCCCTACATAGGGCTCGAACTCACAAACCATGAGATCATGACCCAAGCTGAAGTCAGAGGCTTAATCTACTGAGCCACCCAGGCGCCCCTGAGCAAATCTTTTATATTGTATCTATATTTACTGAGCGCCAACCATGTGCGTGACACAGGGAATCATACTTGGGTTTTCCCAAAAGCAAACCCTAAGATCAAGACTCAGGGGCAGGTTGTTTTTGTGCATAAAGCAAAAACTGGGGGAAGTAAGAAAAGAGATAGTAAAGCAAAAAGGAGGGGAATTATCAAATGGATCAGCACTGGAAGCAGCTGAGGCTCCGTGCCTCTGGGGATCCCAAGGAGCTGTGTAAAACACACTTCACAGTGGTCTCATCAAAGATAGGGAAGATGAGCTTTTATCCACCAACCCACATCCCTCACGGTTGAGGGTAACCCCGGGGGCTTCCCATCTCCAGAACTTGCTGGCAGGTCACAGGCTCCAGTAATTCCAGAGAAATCCCCCAGCCTGGGAAGCAAAGGGCCATGGGAGGCAGCTGTCCGTTTGGATGGGGACTTCCCACTGCAGATGCATGCAGGTGGGCTCTAGGGTGAGTTGAGGCCATGGAACAGGATAACAATGGTCTCTGTCTCTGATCCACGGAGAGCCCTCACAGACTCTGTGCTTCCATACTGAACTGTTTGCAGTTACAGACACTCCAGCTTGGCAACAATCCAGGCCTATGTTCAGGAATCCTCCATCCGATTGCAGACCCCCTAACCAAACTCCGGAGCTGAACGCAGACATTCCTTTCCCCAAAGGTTCTTTGTGACCATCCATCCTTAGGCGACAGTCTGTTTCTGGCAGCTGAGTATCACTAGAGAAACCATAGACAGTGGTTAAGCTCACGCACTCCAAGTTACACTAGGCTTGAAAACAGTAAGTCATGGCCCTTATCTTCAAGGGGCTCGTGGTCCAAAGCCCAAGAACATCCCCAAACCTTCTAGGCTATAAACACTCCCGAGTCTTTAAGGCTTCACTTACAAACATGCTTTCTGAGAAATGAAAACAAGGAATATTCTTTGGAATCAGCTTCACTCTAGTTCCTAAATTAATCAGTGGGCACATAATAGCCCACCTAAGACAGCCCCATCCACAGTCAAGGAAATCCCCTTAACTACTGAGCTCTACTTCCAAGAATCCCCAAATCATCCAAACCAATTTTGAAGGTGCCAGACACGAAGTGCAGAGCACATCCTCAACCAATGCATGAGCTCTCCCACAAATTTGGTTGTTATTGCTTTTTTCTAGATTTTTGTCTACTGTCATTAATCTACATATTCATTCATTAATTCACCCACTCAGCAAACAATTTCTTGGGTGCCAGTCATAGGTCAGATGCTGTTCAGTTCTAGCAATGCCAATAAAAATGTATTCAGTTCTAGCATGCCCTTAGGTAAAAAGAAGCTTATAGACCATAGAGAGGATAGTCATTTTACCCTTTGACACCCAGATGAAAATTTTAAAACACTTGGGGTACCTAAGAGTTCTAATGAACCCCAGCTAGAATCCATTTCCCAAAACCAACCAGCAAAGCCAGTCATCTTGGACTTGTGCTTAACATCCAGTACTGGTCTCCCATGGGCCCAGCTCTTTCATCTGATGTCTAAATATCTTGATCAGATCCAAGCCTGTCCTCCAATACGGACCCTCACAGCTCTGTGCTCCTAACAGTTGCCCAGGCTCGGGTTTCCTCTGAGTGGTCACCCCATACTCAGACTTCAGAGCTGAGCTCAGGCATCCTTTTCTCCAAAGGCCTTCCATGACCATCCATCCCGAGGTAGCTGTCTCCTTCCGGTGCCAATCTCTAGCGGTGTTGGAGATGACGGTTAAACACGCGCACCTGAGGTCACACTGCCTGCAGTTCCCATTCCAACTCTGCTGCTCCATGACATGAGCCCGTTCCTTCATACCTCTGTGCCTCAGTTTCCTTATCTCTAGAGTAGAGATAGTGATGGGTTTTATATGTAGAGCTGATGCATGGGTTTAAGGAGATGGCCCATGTCCAGATGTAGCCCTGTGCCTAAGCACATAGTAAGCACTCAAATGCTAGCTACTGTAATCTCAGAATATGCACAACATCTGATTTTAATTGTTACCTTAATTTGACTGTCACCTCCTGATGTATGTCTTGCATAATGGTAAGTAACTATATATGCGTTAAGTACATGAATAAATGCACCGATAGGCCACTTGCAAAATTAGCAAGTGCTTTCAAGTAATAGGTACTGAGTGCCCACTGGGGACCAGGCACTGCTTCCAGGGCTTTCCCACATATTACCTCATCAGCTCTTCCCAGTATTCCTGTGGGATTAAAAAGTCCACTGCTATTATCGCCTTTTTGCAGATGAGAAAATAAGCTCAGAGATTTTATGCATTTTTTCTGGGGCCATGCCATTAAAGAATGGCCAGGCCAGGATGTAAGCCTGGATGATCTGGTTCTGGGGAAGAGGTGTCACTGTAGCACTAATATGCAGGCTAAGACATTTCCAATTGTCTCTTGGCCCTGGTGGTAATTCAAAGATGCAGGTTTTATTTTTAGGAAACATCTAGGATTGTATACACATTTTTTAATTACAGAGAGAACAAATAACTTGACTGAAAAAAAAGAGAAAAAGAAACATTTACAGATTATAAATTGCAAAAAGACCTGAAGGCAGCAGCTCCCATGGCTCTTTGGCTCTTTAAGGGATACATGATCAGTGTAACCAATCAGAACTCAACCCAGTTTGTTCAGAGGTAGTAATTGAGGCTGTCAACAGCAATACATCTGGGCAAAAGAAGATGTGGAAAAGGAAGCAAAGAGAAACAAACCCCAAAAAAGTTAGATTCCATTGTTTCATTTCCCGGTGAAAGCAAGAAATCTAAAACCTTCTGCAATAAGAGGCTTAATTTCGCAGATTCTACAAAATTTTTCCTCCAATGTACAAGGAAGTCATTGAAGCCAGCCAGTGTCCTGGATGCCTGATGAATGGTCTGGCTCTGATGTACACCTTGCAGCCAGCCCTCCCCACCTCCTCAATGCCCAGGCTCCCTAATGTTTGATACAGAAAGTGTTGGCTTTTCTTGCCCTGTATTGGTCAAAGATCATGCAGGAGAAGCAAAAAATCCCACCTTTCAGTGACTTAAAACAGCAAAAGCTTCTGTATTATCTATTGTTATTATTGCTCCATACTGTTGCTGCTACAATATGGTTATTGCCACATGCTCAATATGAGGTAACCAGGTAGGCACTTAGAGAACTCACCAACTTCATGATCTTCCCATACCACTATCATGGCATGAGGCTTCACAGTTCATCATGGAAAGGGAAGAAAGAAGGTAGGTGGTTCATGTTACTTCCACTCACATTTTGCTGCTCAAACAATTCATCCGGCCATGCCTAGTTTTGAGGGGTGATAAAGGGTGTATCTCAAAAGAGGATAGAACTAGAAATACTGGTGGGCATCAGTGCTGTGAACCTCACACAGGATAAGTCAGAATAGCCCTACAAAAATCTACCTTCACATTGCTGATAACCAGAGGGAAGGGCATGGCAAATAAATGAGGAGGAACCAGGAAGACCTGCCATGTTTATTGTCTAGGATGCCTCTAGTTGGGAGAGCCTGCCTGAAACGAAATGGGATGAATTGGACTGGGAAGGACAACTCTGGAGTCACAATGTTCCCTGCTTCCTAAGCCACACTGACCCCCTCGAGACCAGTCTGAGGAAGACATTTCACCTAAGCTGTTTGAATAGGAGGGAAGAGACCACAAACTAATTTGGTTAACCACGCCCTCCCATGCCCCCTCCACACTGTTTGGATGCACCTACTCATGTTTGAGTGACACCAAGAAAGAAACCAAGCAGGAAGAACCCCAGTATGAGTACTCTAAGAGGCGGAAAATAGGAAGAAAAAATAAATGCTGAAGGCAGATTAAAAAAATACACAGCATAAATGATCGATGCCAGAGAACAGAAACATTAGTGCTCTTCAGTATTAAATCATTGTCAACATAGTTTTTCAGAGAGAAAAAAAAGTTCAAAGAAGTACTAGAAGTGATCAAAAAAGAAATAAGAAGAAAACCAGTTGCAAAGTGACCCAGCAGCACTCAGGAAATAAGTGGAAGCTAAAAATAAAGCAATTATTGAGATGAAAGTCAACTTAGAAGAAACCGAAAATAGATAAATACCGTGGAAAAGCACAGGCCATGCTTAAGAAATCACATGAAAAGAAATAGAAAGGAACAATGAGATCAAAATGATTGCAGACAAGACCATTCAAATTGAAGAAAAAGCCAGGCTCACATCCTCAAACTGGTATTCTGAACAGAAAAAAAAGCAAGGGAACAGGAAAAAACTTAAAGACAATTCAGAAAAGTTTCTTGAAGTAAAACAAAGCCAGGCATCTCAGATTTAAAGGACACACAGTATCCCAGGGAAAATAAGCAAAATTAGAAGCATCAGGATACGTACTATAAGATACTGACATTCAAGAGGAAGTGCAGAGAACAAGAATCATGTGATTCCTCCCAACAGCCACTGCCAACACACAACAGGAAAACATCAACCAAGTTCGAAGGGGCAAAAGGGGGCCCCGAGAGTTTTCTACTCAGCCAAACAGTGCCGCTACTATAAAACCAACATTCCTAAACATGCAAGAATTCAAGGACTACAGTAACAAAGCGTTTCTTAAAAAAAATATTTGATGATGGGGGCACTGGGTGGCTCAGTCAGTTAAACGTCCAAGTTTGGTTCAGGTCACAATCTCGTGATTCGTGAGTTAAGGCCCGGCATCGAGGTCTGTGCTGATAGCTCAGAGCCTGGGGCCTGCTTCGGATTCTGTGTCTCCTTCTCTCTCTGCCCTTACCCTGCGCACACTCTGTCTCCCTCAAAAATAAATAAACATTAAAAAGAATTTTTTTAATATATAATGATGAAATCCAGCATCACAAAGCATGAATCAAAATTAAACACCCAGCAATGGAGAAGCCACCCGAAAGCACAACAGAAAGCACCAGATCCATTTAAACACAGAACCAAAGATGAGCAGCAATGGGAATGAGCTGACAGAACAGAACAGAAATGTTGCAATTCCAGGCAATCCAAAAATAATAATGTAACTAACAAATCTCAGGGAGGCCAGGGGTGGAAAGGAAAAGGAAGTGCATAAAATCCCCCTTTCGTAGCAGAAAGTAATGACCTATCATGTAAAGTTGAAACTTTTCAGTTTTTAGAAAGTGAAATCATGCCAAACTCTTCATACTTTCTTTTCTCATAATTGTCTCTTAACTTTAGAAATGTCTTTTAGGAGCTAAAAATCTCCTTTTATGAACAAATATTTATGTGGAGTTCAACAATTCCTTCAGTTTGATTCTACTTTCTTTTCCTCCTGGTAAATTCCAGTAGACTCGGATTTAATAATTTTTATAAAAATAGCATGCACAGTATGAATCTATTTTTGGAAAACTGTATCTACCAAGGCTTCTGGCTAAATATGTGCCTAAAGAGACATCCAGGACAATGTTCAACAATGTTGGCAAAATGGTTTCTGAGAGCTGCAAGTTTTACTTCACTCTTTTTTTCTTTGCTCTTTTCTCAAATTCTTAGATTTTTTTAAGTTTACTTATTTATTTTTGAGAAAAAGAGAGACAGAGAATAGGAGAGAGAGACAGAGAGAGAGAATCCCAAGCAGGCTTTACTGTCTCAACACATAGCCTGATGTGGAGCCCGAGCCCATGAACCATGAGATCATGACCTGAGCCAAAACCAAGAGTCGTTCGCTTAACCAATTGAGTCACCCAGGCACCCCTGAAATTCTTGATTTTTTTTTGTAATGAGCAGACATGTCCACAAATAGTACCAGTCTCGGGCAAGTCAGTGACTCTTCCATCTCCCTGGCCAGGCACTGAGCTCCCAGGCCCTGCATGAGCCCAGACCAGCTGAGTGTCTCTCTGATCAGGGAGAATGTGTCTGGGCTGCATAGCTCTTCTGTCCCTACCGTCATAAGCAATAAATGTATCTTGTGTTTCTCAGTGTTGGTCTCACTGAGTGTTGGTCTCACCCTATCCCATCCCTAGTGCTGTGCTGGTTTCTTAGAGCCGCATAACAGATGACCACAAACTTGGTGCTTAAAGCAAGAGAAATGTATTCTCTCACCGTTCTGGCAGCCAGAAGTGCAAAATCACTGTTTTGGCTTGATTTGGTTCTTCTTAGAGACCCTGAGGTAGAATCCCTTCCATGCTTCTGTCCTAGCTGCTGGTGGCTGCCCCAACCTTCCGGCTCCACGGCTTGTAGACACATGACTGCAGTCTCTGCCTTCACATCAGCTTCTTGTCTGTGTCTTCTCCCCTACTCTCCTCTTCTAAGGACATGTTGGATTTCGGTCCACCCTAATCCAGGACAATCTCATCCCCTCAAAATCCTTAACTTAATTACATCTGCAAAAAAAAACCACACTTTTTCACATTCACAGATTTTGGGTGAAACTGTCTTTTGGGGAGTCAACATACAATCCACTGTAAATACTTTCTGAATGGTGTGAAAACCAAAACTGTGTGTTTCCTCCTCCGTGTGGTTCAGGGAAACCACGAGCAACCCTCTAGATGGGGCCCAAGGATCCCTAAAGATCACAGGCTTTATAATCAGGTAAATATCCAAGAACAAGTTATTTTTGTCCATTTACTGAGCTTTAGGAGTTTGGGGAAATGACTTAATTTTTCTGGGTTTTGATTTTCATCAGGAAAATCATGTCTAGTCTGCAAATTGTGGTGAAAATTAATTTTGGATTAGATCATTTTTATGAAGCACTTCATAATATGCCTAGAATAGAGTAGGTGCTTATCATGCTCCTTTACAAATTAATAGTAATTTCAAAGGATTATGCCAGGGAGACCACTGCCTCTCAGTAATTTCACCATCAAAAGGGAATGTAGCAGAGGCACTTGCATGGATCAGTGACCAGCATCACTGAAGTAGTGTGTTTCCTGATCTGAGATGTGCAATTGGGACTTTAAAATGGCGGTCAGATGGGGTGCCTGGGTGGCTCAGTCGGTTAAACATCCAACTTCGGCTCAGGTCATGATCTTACGGTTTGTGAGTTCAAGCCCCATGTCAGGCTCTGTGCTGACAGCTCAGAGCCTGGAGCTTGCTTTGGATTCTGTATCTCCCCCTCTCTCTCTGCCCCTCCCTTGCTTATGTTCTGTCTCTCTGCCTCTCTCAGTCTCAAAAGAATAAACATTAAATATATATATATATGTATATATATATATATATATATATATATAAAATAAAATGGCAGTCAGAGCCAGCTTGGCTGGAGTAAGGGTGGCATGTGACCCTTAATGAGAACTGAACAGTCTGAGAGAGAAAGAAAGCCTCCAGCATGGCTCCTCTCTCAGGTAAAGGACATCTGCACAGCATGGTAGAGAGCATTTTTACCTCATGTGGCAATTTAATAGCACATCTGTAGCATCGAGATCGTGAACTGGAATCCATAACACACAAGTTGCCCAAGTTAGGTTTGGTGATTGTTTCAATTTTAATACACGATGACTTATTCAATACTGAAATGATTTGCGTAATACTGTGTGGAATTACTAATGGAGTCAGTTCTGACTTTGCCAGGGTGATAAATGTATCAGTTCGGAATGCTTTGACTACAACAAACAGGAGACCTAAGGAACAGCAGCTTTAACTAGTGGGGGTTTTACTCCTTCCCATAATAAAAAGTCAGGGGGTTGCTGACATTAATTGTTCAGCTGCTCATTCAAGACATCAGAGACCCAGGCTGTTTCTCTCTTCCCACCCTGTCATCCTTAAGATGTTATCTTTCATTCTCATGCTTGTCATCGAATGAGAGAGAGGTGGCTTTTGCTGAGACATCACCTCTGTTCTAGTCACAGGCAGAGGAGGAGGTAGGGATGTGCCGATTGCGTCGTCTTGTGGAGGAAAACAGAAGCCTTTCCAGAATTCTCCAGTGTTTTCTTATACCTGATTGGCTAGAACTATGTCACATGCTTCCCAAGGCTACCTGCATAGGAGGCTGGGAAGGAGGCCTATATTGGCACCTGACAAAAATCAGAATTCTGGTAGCAAAGATAGAGGGGGTTGCATTTTGGATGTACCTAATTTGATAATTTTAAAAAAATATGTCCATGTAAGGTATCTGTTTGCAAGTCAGAAAATGAGAAAATGTAATGGTATAGTGCTCTGAAACATTTTTTAAAAAGCTATAAATAAAATCAACTGAATAATAAAAGAGGGGGAAATGGATATTGATTTTTTTATTATAATTATTGAAGTAGAGTTGACATGCAACCTTACATTAGTTTCAGGTGCACAACATAGTGATCTCACAATTCCTGGATATTGATTTAATAACAGAATCTGCCTCAAGAAGAAACTGGGAAGGCTCAGGAAACAACTCAGAAAACCCTGTCCTTTCCCCCTGGCCAATATCTGTTAAGGAGTTATCACTCTCCCTCCTGTTTATCATCTGGGTAATATTGGTTTAGGATAAAATTTGAGCAGAGTGATCTTTTTAAAATGAAAACCAAGGGCACCTGGGTGGCTAAGTCAGTTAAGTGTCTGACTCTTAATTTCAGCTCAGGTCATGATCTCATGGTTTGTGAATTCGAGCCCCATGTAGGGCTCTGCACTGACGATGCAGAGACCGTTTTGGATTCTCTTTCTCTCTCTCTGCCCCTCCCTCACTCAGGCTCTCTCTCTCAAAATAAATAAATAAACTTAAAAAAGTAAAATAAAAGAAAGAAAGAAAACCAGATCATGCTCTTTTCCTACAGCCTTCAAATAAACTGAACATCAAATAAAATTTGAACTCCTCCCCATGGCCTCTGAGACCCAGCACTGCAGCTCCTGTCCAGCCCTTCAGCCCAATTGTTCCTGCTCCAGCATACTTAGAGTGGCTACTCCTCTGCCAGGGGCTGCTGGCTCCCTGCCACAGTCACGGGCCACACCTTTGCACCACCCAGATCTCTGCCCAGTGGTGGTTTCCCTAGAGAAACTTCCTCTAAGCCCCTCCCAGAAACCCCCCATCCTCCTACTTGCTTTCTTGTCCTCCTACCATTTAGGGCTACTTGAAACCATCCCTGCCTGTGTTCCCTGGCTTGAGGTCTGCCTACCGCTCTCCAGTGCCACTCCCCGAGGGCACGACCCCTTTCTGTTTCATTTGCCCTGTTTCCCAGCTCCGGGATCCATGCTTTGCAGATCAAAAGTTCTCAGTAGATCTCTCTTGAATGAGTGAGGATATGGACCAGAGTTAAAAGCGCAAACGTCAAATATCCAAGCAGAACAAGCAATGGGAAACAGGTTCCGGGTAACGGGTTGAGAGTAGAGAGCTACAGGGCTGTACACTGGAGAGGAGAAAAGGAAGAGCATGCGCTCACTGCCCTCAAAAGAGCACACAGTTCCCCCCGGGAACCCACGCATGCATGGACAATGCACACGCACGCACAGACAGTACCCACGCATGTCCAGACAGTGCACACACATGCACGGACAGTACACACGCATGCACAAACGGCACACACGTGCACAGACAGTACAGGAGAATCTGCAAAGGGAAGTAATAGAAAAAGAGGGTGTGGGCCTCGTATGACAGCTGCCAGCTTCAGACTTCCAAATTGGAAAATGGTGCACACAGATTTTGCTAGAGGCATGCATATATTGTGATGTTATTGGCAAAAGCAGAAATTGAAACCACCAAATCATTCAACAATAGAGAATTAGCTAAGACAGTTTCAATGCATCCATATAATACAGTTTCAAAATTAGATCCCAGAATTAGATTTTCTAATATGGAAATGTGAGTAAATATAGAGTAAATGACAATACGATTCCAAAAAAGGTAATGTGTAGAATAGTGCAGTTTTAAAAAGAAGAGAGGAATAGAATATGTATCTTTCCAGATGTAGATCCCCAAATGATAACAAAAGTTATTTCTGGGTGGTCTGATGATTACAGCTGATTTCTATTTTCTTCCTTTTGTTTATCCATATAACCTATTTTTTTATGATTAACATGTACTAATTATGTAATCTTTTTCCACTTTGGAACAACTGAACTAGGATTCATGTTTTAAATCCCATCTCAACAGTACGATCAAAACATTAGCTATCAGATGGTTTTTTTTTTTCTTGAGCAGAAGAACAGGCTGCTGTTAAATATTATTCCAGGTACACGGAAATGGTTAAGAGGTTCAGCAGTCATGGGGACAAGTCCCTGGATGGCCGCACCAATGGTGCACCATGAGGAGGCGTAGGTGTCTTTTAACCTGAGAGCCAGTGGCACTATATGAAGAGCCACCATGGGCAGAATGTTTCTTACGGTTGTACCTCACCAAAGTCACTTTATCTTCAGAATGTACAAATTGGGCATTACTCTCCCATTTTACAGATGAGAATACAGAAGTTCAAGGAGGCTCAGTGAACTGTCCAATATCCTCCAGAGGGCAAAAGTTAGACCAATTTGGCCTGCCCCCAAAGACCGTGTTTGTTCCCCTACATGGCAGTCAATCCTCATACATACTGTCGGCCTCAAGCCATACAAGTGGAAGACAACTAGCCAGCAGTTAGTCCAGTAGATGGCAAACATTTCTTTCTGTTGTTATTACGGAACCATTGATTTGAATAACATTTTAATCAGAGGCAAAATCAAATAGGACACTAAATGCAACATGATATCTTAGATTGGATCCTGGAAAAGAAATAGAGCATTAGTGGAAAATCTGCTGAAATCTTCAGTCTGGAGTTTAATCCTAAAAAGATGATAGATAGACAGATAGATAGATAGATAAGAGAGAGTTGCTCGTATTGAATAATGAGTTGTGGGGGATAGGGGGAGGGCTATCCTACTGAGATAGAAACCTGCGTACTCAGTCATCAACACCCCTTCTCCATCTCAGGCCCAAAGAATGCTCTAGGTTTCCCAGGAGAGCACTTTGGATACCCTTGAGCTGGTCCAGTCAGCGTACCTTATAGATGAGGAAAATAAAGCCTGACAATGAAAATAACTTGACAGGAGCTCTCAATTCAACATGGCAGAGCAAACTAGACCCAAAGTTATGGCTGAATCTTGTGTCCCCACCAAAATCCATCTGTTGAAACCTTTACCTGCCATTGTGACAGTATTAGAAGTGGGTCTTTCAGAGGTAATTAGGTTGAAATGAGGTCATGAGAGTGAGGCTTCCATGATGGGACTAGTGTCATTGTAAGAAGAGGAAGAAAGACCAGAGCTCTAATCTGTGAGGTTGTGACAAGAAGTGGCCATCTGTAAGCCAGGAAAAGGGTTCTCACCAGGAACTAAAATGGCCTGCACCTTGATCTTGGACTTTACTGCCTCCAGAACTTGAAAAATAAGTCTGTAAAACCAAGCAAACTTGAACCTGTTTCTCAAACACCTATATTCCTGAGAGGCTGTATGAACCGAAATATTGTTGATACATGCAGCGTGAATTTGTTATTTTTGATTGAATTGGCTGTTAACTATATCACAGGAGCAGTGGTCCTCAGCCCAGACCCTGCATCCAAATTATCTGGGATGCTTGTTAAAAGTCCAGGCTCTGGGGCAAACTTAGGAGACTCTAGATCATTAAAACTTGAGAATGGGTCCCTAAGACCTACATTTATTAGTGTTCTCCATTTACAGTGGTTTTCTCAAGGAAGACAAACTGGAGAATGACAGGTGGATGTAGAAGGAAGACTTATTTTCACTGTATATGCTTTTTATTATATGGATTTTTCAAACACCGTTGTGTCCTGACTATTTAAAACTAAACCACACTTAACTCCCCATGCACAGCCATGGTAGGGAGTGATGAATCTAAGGAGAAACACTGTTGGGTCCCTGAAA
Organism: Cryptoprocta ferox; assembly: GCA_028646485.1. Taxonomy (NCBI): domain Eukaryota; kingdom Metazoa; phylum Chordata; class Mammalia; order Carnivora; family Eupleridae; genus Cryptoprocta; species Cryptoprocta ferox. The sequence continues at coordinate 180,934,171 of CM053567.1, read as the reverse complement.
AACAGAGGATTATACAGATTCAGCTGGAGTGTCTCCGGGCAGCCTCATAAGCTAGTATCCTGTCTGAGGTAACGAGCTGTGGCACCTGACAGCCCAGAGTCTGAACCTGCCTCTGCCCCAACCAATTAGCATTCACTTTTCTGAGCATCTGTTCTGTTAAATCCATACAATAGAACCTACCTCACAGACCCGTGAGGATGAATGGAGACAATAAACGTAAAGCACTCAGCACAGAGGCTGGCACATAGCAGGCCCCCTGTAAATGATAGATTTTCTTTCATTTCTCCAGAGCCCCTGAGCTGGAATGGAGGTTACTGATTAAATCAGAATTGAATTGTTTTGGAGAACAAAACTTTCCTTTGTTTCCTGAAACCCAATCAGCTGACTTAAAACAAGAAGTGTATGTGTTAAAATGGTCTCCACATGCCCTGCTAAGTGCTAATAGCCAAGATTTCTCACCAGGGGGTTCCTGCAATCAGCCCTAATCTAGGAAATTAGAACCTCTTGTGCATTTTCATTTGACTTGTAAATGTGCGCATTCATGATTTTCTTGGACATCTTCCACACTATTGTGAAGCTTTGGCTTGTTGCTTTACAGTTTTTTAGCTAATTTTTTCCTTAAATGAGTAATTAACTATATTACTAAATATTTGGAAGATAGAGGGGAGAAAAAAATTCACAATTCCATTGCATGGACACAAGGGATGTTGGTATTTTTTTATATTTTCTGCTAGGCTGTTGATGTGTATTATAATCATCATAAGCGTTTTATTCACACTAAACACGATTTTGTCTTGATTCTTCTCCCATCAGTATATTGCAAATATTTTCCCCATAATGGTAAAGTCATTATAGCCACACTTTCAACTAGCTGCAAAATAGTCCACTGAGTGACTATACCAAAATATATTTAACAGTCCCCCTATTGTCTAACATTTCCATGTATTCCCTTTTTTTGCTGTTTTTAATAATGCTGCAATGAGCATTTTTGTATGTAGATACTTCTACTGAATTAAAAACTATTTCCGTAAGCTAAATTCACACAAATGGTAAGTCTTCTGTTTTTCAATTATGAAATCACGTTAGAGAACAGTATTATCCTAAATGGATAAACTTAAAAAAATAACAATTTCATGTGAACGAATGCTTTCTCTGTTTTTCAGAATTATCAGGGGAATAACTTTTTTGCATAGTAGAAAAAAGCAGCCAGTTGTCTACCACAGACTAACAGAAATGCAAAAAGTTCACAGGGCCACATATTATTTGGCTGTGACAGCCTCCACATCAATTTTGAATTTCAAGCAAGAGACAACACAGAGCTTTGAGGAGCATCAGTGTCATCACCCCATTTGAATCTCATTGTCCACATGTAAGCAGGAAGGGAAAAGAAAGAAACTGCCGTTGACCTCACTGGGGGAAAAAAGTCCATGGAAATGAATATGTACACTAACTAAAACAATCCTTCGACACTGTTCAACAACTATCTGGTGAGCTCTGACCAACACCTTGATGCCAATGCTCTAATCATTTTCCACTATTGCAGAAAAACAGGAATTCATTTCAGTAAGAACTTGTTTATATTAATAACAACTTCTATTTACTGAGCACTTACCATGTGCCGATGTTCTAATATATTATATCCATAATGTATGTTAGCTTTCATCCCATTTTATAGAAGGCACACTGAGGCACAGAGACTGGAGTTTTCTCAAGATCACAGTTAGTAGATGATGGAGCTGGGCTGCAAGCCTAGTGTGCTGGCGTTAGAAATCATTATGTTGAGCAGACCCAGAGACCCCTATTCTCATGTTGCCTGGGGCTCAGGCAGGTTTCACCTGTATTCGTTTCCTATTGCTACTATTAACAGATGACCACAAAGTTAGTGGCTTTAATCAGCATAGTTCTTACCCTACAGCTCTGGAGGTGAGAAGTCTAAAAGGGTTCACAGGGCTGTGTTCCTCTTGGAGGCTCTAGGGGAGAAGCTGTACCCTTGCCTTTTCTTTTCTAGAGGCTAGATCCTTGTCTCTTTCTCCACCTTCAGAGCCATCAGATGGCACCTCCTTCTCTCACTCCTTCCCTCTGCTTCCATCCTCACATCACCCTCTCTATATATAGCATTGACCCTCCAGCTTCCCTCTAGTAAGGACCCTTGATTTGTCATCAGGCGACGAACCCGGATAACCCAGGATGCTCTCCCTCTCACAAGACTAGTACCTTCATCACATCTGCGCAGCCCCTTTGCCAAGTAAGGTAGCGTATTAACAGGTGCTCGGGGTTAGGACATAGACATCTTTGGGTGGCCATTACTCAGTTTGCCACACCTGAGAAGTAACTAAAGCTAAAAGACAGCTTGGAAAGCCACAAGTGTACCCGCAGAGCTATTTTTTTTGGAGACGATACAAGAAGGAAAAGCTGTCAGGTTTAGAATCCCAGTGATCCTGGCAGAACAAGCAATAAGGATGGAGGCAGCATTAAAAGAACGTGTGTCAACCCTTCTGTTTCTGAGCAGCTAATATGATCCACATCCTTCTCTTAATCCATTTCATCATCACAACACAATTGGCAGGGAGCTTCCTTGTCCCCAACACAGAGCTGAGAGGCTCAGATTAGCTATGTAACTCTCCTGAGGTCACACAGCTAGCAACGCTGGTGGGCACCAGGCTTATGATTGAGACCCAGGTAAGAGTGACACCAAATCCCAGGTGTACCCACCCTGCCCAGGCAACTGGTGATAAAACTGATCAAAATGAACCACACGAGCAATGTGCACACAACCTTTCCACTACCACCCTCTGAATGGCATTTAGCACCATTTTTCATTTGTTTGTCTACATGTTTGTTATCTATCTCTCTGCAAAGGTAAGAATCTTGTCTGTGGCTGACTGTGATCACCCCAGCCCTGAGAACAGGCCAGGCACATAGTAGACACAAAATAATTGTTTGTGTAACAAATGAATAACACTTCTTTGACCTGGAGATAACCAATGTGAGCAAACTCAACCACTTACAACATGGATGAGATGCTAAAAAGTAACAAACACCCCAAAAGTCTTCGGTACAGCCAAAGCAAACAATTCTTAAGTCCAAGTTAATGCACTATCTCTTTAGAAAACCCCTTGAGACCCAATCCAAAGCCCGTGTTCTCTTTCTGGAAAGTGATTTCTAACGATTTGTTGAGCTCTTTATTACTCTACTTCCTGCTAAAAGTGATACACTTTGGTGACTGTTAAAATTAAAAAGGAAGATTGTTCATATGAAACACATGATCCAAGGGGCAAGGTAACCACACATTAATATTATAGAATTCAAGAGATACATCAGTGAAGTTATAGCCTCTGTAGGTGGAGACAAGGATTCAGAGGAACTGATTCATGACATTTCCCGAATGGACCAGCTGGAAAGCCCCAACCCCAACACTGGTGTGTACCTCAGTCTAAATACATATAACTAGACAGAACAACCTAGACACAAAGACATGTTTTTTCATGCATACAGGACCCTGACATTATGGTCATATGCACTTAATTATTTTTAAAATTTGATGCTGCATGTAAATATAATACCATTACATTTTTGATTCACACTTTGACCTCAATACCTCCTTCATGGCAACTGTTCACTTCTTATCTATCTGTCTTTCTTCCTAAGAGTGCTGTAAGCTTTTTCATGACAGATAATTGGCTAAATCATCTTTGAATCTCTAACCTTGGATATTGGCACCTGCATGTTGGATGAATGAGTATTTTATCATAAAAACAGTATATGATCATTAAGAATTTCAGAAAATAGAGAAAGGTAGAGAACAGCCAACATAGTTCCATGATTGTGAAAAAGCAGGAAACATTTTGTTATATTTTTCTGTTTTTTTTTAATGTAGAGTGGTTTTTCTTTATTTCTATTTTTCTCCTTACAAAATCCTGTGCCCGCATTTCTAAGTTGGGACTTTTTCACTGAACATTACAACATAATCATTGCCCCATGCCATCTCAGAGTTCTGAAGCTTGATTAAAGATATAGAATGCTCTAACACAGCTCTTGAGGGCACTAATTTTATGCCATTGGGCACATTATCAACCTCAACTCTGGTGTAATCCTAAGAGAATTCCTCCTGTGTCACAACTACTATAAACTAGGCTTCATTCCCCCAACTCAATTAGAAACACCTTTTTTTTCCTCTGTTACCTTTTACAATCCAGGACTTAAATGAAGCTGCCCCCATTTCTTCTCAGTTTGATAAGCAGCAACAGCCATCTGAATATAACCCTAAAAACCATCCAGCAGGAGCCTTTTGGCAAAACCCGGTGTAGGGCACTCTCATTCTAGTGCTGTTCTATTGGGGTTTTTTTCTATTAAAACAAATGTTTTCATGAACTCACAAATGTGTTAGTCATAACCATCACAGAGTTCCAGTTGATGATTAAAAAACAAACTAGGTTTGGGAAAAAATTCAAGATGCCTTCCATACTCCAAATTTGTTCCCAGTCAACAGAGAACAGGGGCCAATGCCTTGAAACCAAACATATTTTTATGAAACCAAACATCATAAAACATGAGTGAGCGTACCCTTACATCACTCAGACCACTAAGATTAATAGACACGCTGAAAGCATTTGCTTCACACTTGCTCAACTGAACAAATACATCTTTTCACAAAACCAATCCAAAATCATGGCCATTCCCAGATGTCTAAAATCCAAGACTCTTTGCTCTCAAATTCCTCAATGAGAAAGTGTAGAAGAAGAGAATGTGGGTCTTTAATCAAATGTTTAAATCTGGCACCAGGAAGAGAAGGAGCTAAAGTTGTACATTGGTGAAGAAAAGAAAGGAAAGGGAAGGGAAGGGAAGGGAAGGGAAGGGAAGGGAAGGGAAGGGAAGGGAAGAGAGGAAGGAAGGAAGGAAGGAAGGAAGGAAGGAAGGAAGGAAGGAAGGAAGGAAGGAAGGAAGAAAGAAAGAAAGAGACAGGAAGGAAGGAAGGAAGAGACAGGAAGGAAGAAAGAAAGAGACAGAAAGGAAGGAAGAGACAGGAAAGAAGGAAGAAGGAGACAGGAAAGAAGGAAGGAAGAAAGGAATGAAGAGGGAGGGAAAATAGAGGAGGAAGAGAAAATACACTGAGATAAATATCCACAAATAATCTCTTATGTTATCAATGTTTTATTTATTTGAGAAAAGGACATTCCTTCTATCTGCACATGATCTTGTCCATTGGGTTTGTAGACTGTTTTGTTTTGATGTAGCATTCATTTGTTGACTTTTTAAAACCAGAAGGAGTATGCTTATTGGCTCTCATGGAAATTTGGAAACCACAACAGAAATGAAAGTTGAAACTATAAATCACTCATAACCCCTCCACACAGCAATAAAGCCACATTAGTATTTTGGTATTGAGGCCTCTCATCTTTGTGATACATATATTACTTTTTAAAGCCAAAATGAATGTTCCAACACTAGAGACACTATTTGGCAGCCTATTTTTTTCCTTAATTAACATATAATAAATGTTTGCCTTTTTCATTAAATATTCTTTTAGAACATAGATTTTAGTGGCTGCAAAATAGTCCTTTTGTTGATGTGCCATTGACTTAACCCATCTATAATCATAGAAGAAATCATTTATAACCAAAAAAGAGCATCATTATACATATAGCTTTGCCTACATTCTTAAAATTTTTCTTCAAATTAAATCCTAAGAGTGGAAGTGTTGAGGAAAAGGGTGGCATAATTTTCAGACTCTTCGTATGTATTTATCAACATAAATTTTGCATTCCTAAAAGGTTGTACCTTAAGAACAACTTGGTATTTTTCCAGCCTATGAACATGCTTGCCCCCTAGCTGGTTTGAATTCAAACCATTTGGCCATTAAGAACTATTTGTTTTGCTACCATTTGGTTATTTATTAAGCAAGTGCTTATCCAGCAACTTCTATGTGCAGGTTCTATTCTTGGGTGGGAGGCACCACAATGAACACAGGCTCTGGCACAGACAGACAGTGTTGGAATCCCAGCTCTGTCTTGTTCCCTCTGTGACCTTGGGGACGTTCCCCGCCTGAGCCTCCATTTTCTCAGCTACAAAATGGAAGCAAACACAGCCCACCCAAGTGGTGCTTCTAGAAGTTAGCCACATGGACATGTGCACAATGGTGCAGCCCAGGCAGAATCCTGGGGCCCCTCAGTAAGTGTTGATGCTTGAAATCCACTTCCCTGCAAGCCTGAGCAGCTGCTCTGTTGATGCACCAGCTCTTTCCATGACATTTTATGGAGACTCCACTGGGAAGCCTCAGCCCTCCACACGCTGTGCTATTGTATCTCAGACAACTTCTCCATCTGAGGGAACAGAGACTAATTATGGGAAGTTGATATTTGTAGTTTGTCAGATCTCACATTGATATTGCACTCATTTTAAGATGGGAACTTTGGACACACACACGGCATCTAAGTCTAATGACCTTGAAGTCTCTCCTTTTACATTAAAGTCAGAGGCTTTAGGAGATGGAGAATTAGGATGAAATTTGGCCAACTCTGCCCTCATGCTCAGCCATGGCACTTTGTTTTGTCTTAGCTCTCCTTCTCTATATGGAAGAATTCCAGCATTAATACAAATAATGCTAAGTTTTCAAATTTCAGATCTTTTATAAAGAAATAAAAAATTTATTTATCTTTATAGAAAATAGAAAATTATAGATTTACCTAAGGCTCCATTTTGATCCTTTCCTTGCTCTTCAGTTAACCACTAGCCTGGAGCTAGTGCATTTCATTTCCATGCATTACTTTTTAAGGAGGTGAAACTTACATGATATAAAATTCACCATCTTAAACAATTTGATGGTATTTAATGCATTACATTAAATGACTACAGCCACCACCTCTGGCAAGTTCTAAAAAATTTTCTTCATGCAAAAAGAAAGCCCCCCTAACCATTAAGCAGTCACTTTCCATTTCTCATGCCCACCTCCAATCCTTGGCAACCAATCTGTTCCTGTCTCTACAGATTTACCCATTCTAGATATTTCATACAAATGGCCACATATAAAATGTGGCCTTTTGTGTCTGGCTTCCTTCACTTATAATAATGTTGTCAAGGTTTTTCCATGTTGTCACATGTATAGTACGTCATTCCTTTTTCATAGCTGAACAATATTCCATTGTATGTCTACACTGTCTAAGTTGGATTGAGTTCCATGTACACCTACTTGCTGCCTACTGCATTGTCCCAGGATTTCTTATTTGGTGATGACCAAAGCAAGAGCCCTGCTTCCCTAACGTGTAAGCCTGGTGGATGGTGCGGACAGAAAGGTAGCTAGATATTCTTGCACATGGTCTTTGGCATCAACAAACCTGGATTCGAGCCACAGCTCTAGCGCTTCATAGTTACATGAATGTGATAAAGGCAATCAACCCTTTATGCCTTTGTTTCCTCTTCTGTAAAATGGGGATGAAATATCAACCACCTCATTTGGGGTTGCTGAGTGTAGCACACAAAACGGTACACAGTGACTCTGTGCAATGACTGGCTCACAGTAACGAACCAATTCAACATATTTTCAAATCATTTATCAAGTACCTGCCATGTGACAGGTACTGTTCTAAGTGTTAGTAGTGCAACAGTGAGCAAAACAATAAACAATAGATAACTCAGTCCAGAGAGAAAGCAAACAAGATAAAGTGAAAGCCGTCACCAGTATGATAATAGACTGGGGGGCTATAGGGCAAAGAGAGGGTGCTCCAGAGCTAGCTGGTGTTGACGAGGTCAGAGGGGTTCCCATAGGACACTTTGTCTGATCCATTAAGACTTAAGCAAAAGTACATTTAAAACCTCTCCATTCCTCTCTGTATCCCCTGCCACCACAGTGCCTGACAGGCTGTGTCAGTCTCCCGACTGGTCATTCATCTCCTCTCCCAAGCCCTCTCTCATCCACTGTCCACACCACAGCCAAAGAATCATTTTAAGAATAACAAAGATGACGGTTTCCCCCACTTGGTGGCTCCTATTATTCTTAAGATACAATCTAAACTCTTCAAGCCCTGAAAGGATATGATCTCATCTATTTCTCTGCCTCTGTTATAGGACACCTTGACCTTTGTAAGCCCCAAACCACTCTCTTTTCATTGCTAGTATTCCCAACACCCTCTCCTGCCTCAGGACCTTCACATAGCCTCTTCTCTTTTCCTAGAGGATTCCACTCTCTCTTCACCCAGCTAAGTCATCCTCAGGAATCTCCTTAAATGTCCCCTCCTTAGTGTGGCCTTCCCTGACCCCTAGAACTAAAGTAAGTAATCTTTGATATCCTTGAGACCTGACCAGACTGGGGGGTGACTCTGGTGTCCTGATACAGCTGTCCACCTAGGGGGACAACAAGATGACTTCAACCCAGCCAATGTGTCTCATCACCTATATCCCATCTGCCAAGGTCAGCTGAGCACCCACTATGCACCCAGTACGGCTCTAGTTCTGTGAAATTACAAATGACCAGGGCTTAATCCCTGGCAGGGGCTGTGTAGGGAATTTGGGGCCACCCAGCTCAGAAGACAGTACAACTGTCAGTACCAATGTGAAACAAAGTTCAATGTCCTCTTCACAAAACATACTGCTATGAGCAAGCATCAGGAAAGGTCAGCTTTGCTGACCTTTAAAGTTACTTCCAAATCAAAGATTCTGTGGCTCTGTGTTCCAGGGACTAAGGTGCCTGACTGTTGGGGAGCTCACATTCCCCTAGATTTTGTTTTCATACAGGAATAGGGTAGTGTAAATTCACACAACCTTTTGGAAAGCAGTTTGGCAGCATGTACCAAGAGAGACATAAAACATCCAAATCTTTTGACCCAGTAATTCCATTTCTGGGAATCTATCCTAAGGAAATAATCCTAAATAGGAGTAAAGGCTTATGCACAAAAGTTTTCAATGTAATCTCATTTATAACAGGAAAAAATGGAAATAGCTTAATTGTCCAATCATAAGGGGAAGGAGATTAAATAAATTATGTTACAATTACTTGATGAATATTGTTTGGCCATTAATGGTTCCAAAGAATAACAGAGGAGAAATGCTTATTATATAATATTAGGGTAAAGAAAAAGCAAGCCGATGATCCAGCAAGCCCACTTCTGGGTATATAGCCAAAGGAAAAGAAAATAGGATGTAGAAGGATATCTGCACTACACTATTTATTGCTACATCATTCACCATAGTCATGATATGGACCACCTAAGTGCCAAGTACCAGTTGAATGGATAAAGATGTGGTGTATATCATAGAATATTATTCAACCATGAGAAAGAAGGAAATCTTGCCATTTGTGACAACATGGGTGGACCTTAAAGACATTATGGTAAATGAAATAAGTCAGGCAGAGAAAAACTATATGATATCACTTATATGTAGATTCTAAAAAAGCTTAGCTATGGCTACAATGGCAATCATATTACAATACATAAATATATCAAATCAACATGTTTTACACCTCAAATTTGCACAATGTTATGTATCAAGTACATTTCAATTATAAAGAAAGAAAGAAAAAGCAAGCAGCAATAGTGATAGATAATATATTACAAATCTCTGCACAAAAGATCTATGCACATGCACACACATACACAGAACAAAAAATAACAGAAAAATAAACTAAAATGGTAACGGTAGTTATCTGAAAAGTAGAACTATAGTTTTGTTATCTTTATTTTTTCCACCTTTTTCTCTTCTATAAGTTTTCTTTTTTTAAGTTTTAAATGTTTTTATATATTATTGAGAGAGAGAGAGAGACAGAGTGCAAATGGGGGAAGGGCAGAGAGAGAGAGAGAGAGAGAGGGAGACGCAGAATCTGAAGCAGGCTCCAAGCTCCGAGCTGTCAACACAGAACCCGATGCAGGGGCCAAACTCACTAACCGTGAGATCATGATCTGAGCCAAACTCAGATGCTTAACAAACTGAGCCACCCAGGAGCTCCTACAAGTTTTCTTTAATGAGTAGATATGTAAAATAAACATGAATAACTCTCTATGACAGTTACACTCAGCATATAGAGCATAGAAAATAAATTCTGAGGTTAAAAAAAGAATATATGTATTTTGGTTAAAAACTTTCTAAACTATGAATAGGAAAACATATTAGAAGGAAATCACACACACAAAAACACACATCCACATAACCAAACAAAAAATGAACAAACCAAACCTGTTACCAGTTCTATTACAAACATGATCCATGGTTGGGTGGTTTTCTTAACTCTCCTTGCCCAAGGGTGCTGTCTACCATAGCCCTTCATTCTTGCCTACCTCAATCCTTCTTGACATGGCAGTCCAACAGACCTTTTTTTTACTTTAAATGTTTATTTATTTTTGAGAGAGAGAGAAAGCAGGTGAGGGGCAGAGAGAGAGAGGGAGAGAGAAAGCCCAAAGTAGGCTCCACGTTATCAACACAGAGCCCAATACGGGCTTGAATTCACGAACTGTGTGATCACGACCTGAGCGAAGTTGGACGCTTTACTAACTGAGCCACCCAGGCGTCCCTAAGAGATCTTTTTAAACTGTATGTTTGGTCCTGCCACTCCCAATCTTACTCTTCACTTGCTTCTTACTAGTGTTCAGATAAAGTCCAAGATCCACAACAGCCTTTCCACTCCTGTGATAAGCCTCTGCCTCCGTCTCCACCTGTATTTCTCACCCTATTCTGCTCCCCACCAGTTTTCTCCTAGTTTCTCCAAGGTATTCTGTCCTGTCTCAGTGTCAGGCTTTTCCTCGAGCTGTTAGCTCTGCTTGGAAAGCCTACTCTACCCCACCTCACACCTATTTTCCCAGATACCTGACATCAGCCTTCAAGTCTTAAGAAATTGCTTAGAAGTTATTTCCTTGGGTAGTTTCTCTAGCCACATAGATGAGATTATTCTGAAAACACAGATCTAGAACCCAGAAGGGGTGCCACCAAGGAAATCCATTTCCCAGCACCAGCAAGAAGGTAAATTCTAAATACTGCTTTTAAAAAAAATAGTTGCCTTTGGGGTGCTTGGGTGGCTCAGTCGGTTAAGCATCTGACTTTGGCTCAGGTCATGATCTCATGGCTCTTGGGTTCAAGCCCTGTAACAGGCTCTGTGCTGACAGCTCAGAGCCTGGAGCCTGCTTCGGGTTCTGTCCCCCCACCTCCCATTTTCTCTGTCTCTCTCTGTCTCTCAAAAATAAAATTAAAACATTAATTTTTTTTAAAAGGAAAGTCTCTGACTTAAAATTGCTTCTCCTTTCACCAACAGAAACCAACATTTCTTGAGTAGCACAAATGCCAGTCAATGAGATGCATTACTTCATTAACCTTAACAATCATCCCTGATTTGAGCAGTTTTCGATTTTTAGTTTATGAAAGAGAAAAGTAAGGTTTAGACAGGTCATGAAAATTGCCCAAGGGCACATGGTTGGGCAAAGAAGACTTTAACCTTCAAAGCCAGTGGTCTTACTCTGCCAACTGCCGCAAAGAAATGTCAGTGGGAAGAGAGAAGATGTGGAGAGTCCTGCTAATTTAGACCGTGGAAACATTCCATTGCTTTTGTCTTTTTTTGCCAAAACCACTCTACTCAGCTTTCTTCCCAAGCACACTATGAGTCACTGTTGGATTTCCATCCACTGGGATGGAGTCAGTGAGAATGTTGTTTTGGCTGGCAGGGGATATGTGTGCAAATGGTACCACCTGCTGCTAAATCTTTATCTTTGTTGGGTCTATTGTCACCCTGGACTCTGAGACTGGCTCACATCCACCTGTCTCCTCCCTGAATGCCTCAAATGTTTTCAACAAGAAGCAAAGCAGAGAACAAGGGTCTTCCTTATCTGGGTAGACATTTAGAAACACCAGGCGGTTGGAATAGAACTGAGATGCCCCAAAAGAAGCGATGTTAGGGGTTTTCAATAAATGTGAGCTATTGTTATGATTATCACCACCATCATCACTCTTTTTCTGCCTAGATAATGTCACACAGATACTCTCAACCCCCTCAGGATAGAGAGGTTTCATTACTCAATGGCAAGGTAGCCTCTGGCCTCCCTGCAACCAACGATGGGCCTCTGGATGCTTTTCAGGTGCAAATAAAGTGGACACAGAGAACAGAGGACAGACAGTTCATCAAAGAAAAAGCCAAAGCTGCAGGAGTCAGAGCAGCAGGGATAATGCCAGCAATATTAACTTACCGGGTAGTTATTAAGCACCTACTATGCTCTAGGCAACGTGTGACTCCTTTTCTATGGATTATTTCAATTAATCTTGACCACAATCATAGGAGCTAAGCAGTGTTACTGTCCTTATATTAAACAAAAGGTTTGATTTGGGAGTCAGAAAAATCTGAATCTGAATGCAAAATCTATCACTTAGAAGCTGCATGCCCTTTGTAAATTCTCTTATTTGGGACCCTCAGTTTCTACATCTCTAATAAGAAGATAATAATACCTACTTTGCTACGTGGCCAGGACTCACTGTGGCTAGCATATAGTAGGTGCTTCCTAAATGCGTGATATGATTTGCTACCTTCAAATTAGGAGCCCGAATAAATGATGTGGATTCTTGGTCCCTTGAAGGATCTCCTCTGGGCTGCTGGCGGCAATTCTTCAGATAGCTCCCCTGCCCTGGGCCACTGGCTAACGTCCTGGAAGGCCAGATATGTACTTCTCAGTGACCATTAGAGAAAGAGCTGCCCTATGTAGCCAGCTGGAAGGGAGAGAAGATGCTTTTGGCGGCCAAGGTGCTCTGGGAATCCAAGAGCAAGCTGGGTCTCACCATTCCAACCAATGTCACCCACACACTGGCAAATAATCCCTTGTCCCATTTGTGCCTTCTATGATTTTCTCTTGCATTTGCCCTGTGGCAAAGTCCTATCTAATGGATATCTTTGGGTCAAAAAAAATTACAGAGTGGATTTAACTGTTGGAATAGATTTAAATAGGAAAGTGAGATTATCCATTCATTTAAGAGATATTCTTTTATCAAATCCCCATTGTTTTGGTTCACTTTTGTAGCATACAAGAGTTTGGACTTGAAGGCAGAAAACTGAAAGGCCAGAGAGAGCAAGTCAGAGACTGTTGCAATAGGTCGGGGAAGAGACAGGGAGCAGGAAAGCTACTCACTCACATGGCTGTTGAAACAAGTTGGTCAGGGGTTGCCTCAGAACCCAATCAGCATTGAATACTCTGGCATCTAATTAGCATTAGTCATTAACCCATCAGGATATGCTGCACCTCTAGATTCTAGCCCTTGGCTGTATGGGGGTATCACAAAGATGAGTAAGACAGGGTTCTTGCCCCAGAGGAGCATATTATAAGATGTGCATTCTTGTACCTGAGACTGTTTCAGTTCTAACTCATGTACATAAGCCTGAATTCCCCACAGAGACTGCAAACCCCTTAAAAGTAGGCATTGACTTCTCACATTTATTGGGGTCCTCTTCCCTTCCAGAACTCCAGACAAATTGAGAAATAAAACAAAAGATTATGGGCATCCATGTTGTGTAAATAAGTGAAGACTAACCAGATGAGAACAAGAAAAGACTATGTATTGTTATAGCAAGGGAGTCAGCCACCATCACTTGCTTTTTGGCAGTGATGAAGGGCAGGAAAGCTTTCTAGTAGAAAAAAATGGGAGGCTTCAGGTATTGCCTGACGGGAGGCTGTCAGTGTGGGGAAGAGGAGGGTTTTGGAGTCTAGTTCTACCCATTACCAGCAATGCTAGTAAGCCATTGCCATATCCAATGGCTGCAAAGACAATCTGCCCCTAACCTCAGTCCCCTTGCCCACCATTAGGAAGTCCTAGCAGCTACCTCTTGGGCTCGTGGTAAAGAATAAACAAGAAGTACATGTAAAGTGCTTAGGACAGTGCCTTGCCACAATAAACACTTGATGAATGGTAACTATTTTTTTATTTTTCATCATTCAAAGATGCGGCATCTCAGAAACAACCTTAAGTGTCCATCGATGGATGAATGGATAGAGAAAATGTGGTATGTATATATAATGGAATACTATTCAGCCATAAAAAAGAAGGAAATCCTGCCCTTTGCCACAACATGGATGGACATTATGCCAAGTGAAATAAGTCAGACAGAGAGAAACTTTCATGTGGAATTTAAAAACAAAAACGAAAACAAAAACTGGGGCACCTGGGTGCCTCAGTCGGTTGAGCTGGACTTCAGCTCAGGTCATGATCTTGCTGTTGGTGAGATCAAGCCCTACATCAGGCTCTGTGCTGTCAGCCTGTCAGTGTAGAGCCCACTTTCGATCCTCTGTCCCCTCTCGCTGCCCCTCCCTCACTTGTGCTCTTCCAAAATGAAATAAATATTTTCAAAAAAACAAACGAACTCCTACTACAGAAACCAGATTGGTGGTTTCCAAGGCTGGGGTGAGGTTGGGTGGGTGGCATGGGTGCAGGGCACCAAGTGGTACAAATTTTCAGTTATAAAATAAATAAGTTCCAAGGGGTGTCATTTACAGCATGGTGACTATAGTGAACACTGCATTGCAGACCTAAAAGTTTCTAAGAGAATAAATCTTAAAAGTTCTCAGCACAAGGAAAAAAAAACAATTTGTAACTAAGTGTGGTGATGGATGTCAACTAGACTGTGTGACCATTTCAAAATATATAGATCCACTGAATCACTATGCTGTGCATCTGAAATTAATATAATGTCATACGTCAACCATATCTCAATTTTTTTAAAAAAAAAAGAACACACACACACACACACACACACACACACACACACACAGATACAACGTCTCTCACATGCCTGATATGTCTCAAGAAAGTGGGCAAATTGAAGTCGGCATAGCCCAGAGGCATAGCAAACACATAATGAAGCGAACACATTGAGGTGGTCTGTCCGCCTGGCATCATGACCAAGTTGTCCCCCAGCCCCTCTCGTCCGACTGCACCGCGGTGGGGATTGAGGCAGCTGTGCCCAACCTTGCAGAGACCTGCTCCGGGGCAGATGCGCCCCATTCTATGCTGGTTGGTCGACTCTTAAGCCCCCAAAGCAACTCATCACCCCATTGGCCTTCACATTCGGAGATTCTTGGATTACCTGACTTTTAAAAACGACTCTCTAGTGTTAAAAACAATCTCAGGACAGTTTGACAGGTCGTGTTAGTGACAGCCAGTCGAACACCAGAGCACCTAGCACCACACCACCCATGCTGGATGTGCAGTGTGCTCCATCCCAGAGCGCGCGCCGCCGCCCTGGGGCAGGCCTTCCATGAACCCGCTGCTTCTTGGAATTTCTGTAACAAGTCATTGGAGAGCTCCCCGTGCACTCTGAAAACTTCGCTGAAGATGCTTGACAGCCCCATAAAATTACATTTCAGAACTTTAGGGCACAGTATGGTAGTCTGTGAGTAAAGTGCTTTTAAGACATTTTTGACTTATCTAAAGTATGCTCGTTTTTTGGGTTAAGAGGCCTCAAGGGGCGATGGAGCTACAGAGTGTCAACTGCTGTGTTATTTATTATCCAAGATGATAAAAATTGCTAGGTTTTCTGAACTAGTTACAGAATAAATGATATGATGGGTGGAATGTGCTTCACAACAGACAAAGTGCAGGCATTGGGGGGAAGGGACCATAAGTGAATAGGGGGCACCGGGGACACAATATTATTCCCCTTGGGTAACTCACCGCGGGTCACTGGGTACATGGGATTTTATCCTGCATTACTTTCCTGTATGAGATTTGCTGCAATTTTTTAAAATTTTCTTATAATTTACAGTACCAGAAGTGATATTTTGAACATAAGGGCGAGGATCAAGTATTATGGTCTGAGCTAGTCCTGTTTTTTAATTCTTAATTACCCACAATGATGGATATTTGTATATATAAAGAATATTGCCATGTGTCCTCCATGAGAAGTCAGGAATGAGGGCTTGATGACAGGCTATGCTATGTGAGGAGTGAGTCTTGGAAATGATACAGGAATGCAAGTTTTAATTCTAACATCATGTGTAATTGTGACCTTTGAGCAAGTCATTTCTCACTGCATCTGTTTCCTGGTCTATACATGGGAAAATCAGGCTGATGCCCTCTGGGGGTCCTTCCTTCCCTGATAGCAAGAAATTCTTGTTGGAATGTGAGCTCTGTGCACATCAGGATCCTGTCTTCCTCTTTCAACTCTTACCCCTACATGCTTTGAACATGCCTAGAGTCAAATCAGAAGGTAAGAAAATTAGAAAATCATGATCAAAGCATTTTTACTCTATATGTGCTATTTGCATGGTTCCCTCCTGGCACACATGGCTGTGCCCCAAGTCTTCAAAATGCCAGCTCTCTCTAGTTGAACATATTCCCAGGATCGGTAGAAGCTTTCTGAGAGACCTCCATACTATAGAGTTCCCTGAATGGATGGATCACTCCTTGGTTGGTATTTTGCATTGCCCTGTGCCAGCCTCAGCTTCTGTATGTAGTTGGTGGCTTCTTAGTGGCTTCCTCACCCTAGGGGGACTCTATCCTGGCTTAAGGTCCCATTTAGATGCCCCAACCACAGCTCATCCTCAGCACCATCTGCCTCTTGGGAAACTCATGTACCCTTGCCTCTCCAATGGCTACCCTTAATTGGATCTCTTCTCCAATGGCCTTCTGCCTTTACAGAACTAGAATTTTCTAGTTTTCTATGATCACATAAGACATCAAACTCCAGGGGTGGTCAAGCTCCCCCACAACCTGTTTATCACATTTCTCTGATTTCTGCAAAGCTTTCAGCTTCACAGTTTAGTTAAACATCCAACTGGGGAATAATTAGCTTCTTTCTTGTGGGCACCTTTCACACTATCAGTGATCCTTTGGGGTCCTCACTACTTGGTTGGAAAGTAGATGTCACTCTTCTCTTCCCTCATTAGAAAGGAGGGGAGAGCTCCTCAGCACTCCCTTATTAGCTAATAACTCCCTACCTTGAAGGCTCTCTTCAACCATTAATCATTTTTGAACTTCTGGTTTTGTCTTATGTGGACTGAAAATGGATGCTAGTCCAGCTATTTTTAGCAAGTCTTAAAAGGATATGTGGGGACTGATTGCCCATTTATTCCCTATTTGGGTCCTCATCTGAAACTCCAGGATGATGGGAAGTCATACTATTAAATATAGTTCTGTGAGTATTTGATGAATGCCTGTATTTTCCACTAAACTTTTCCTCTATAAGGACTCTATGTTTACTCTCCCTTGAATACCAAGATCAAGCATTCAGTGTCTAGCATATAGTAACAGCTCAATAAATATGTGATGAGATAATGAATAGAAAAACAAGATAAAAGAGGTAGAAGACCAGATTTGTATCATTGAAACTCCCTGGTTTGGAAGAACTAACAGACAGGGCATCATTTGAACAATAGAAGAGCAGGCAGATTCCCAAAACCTGGCTATCCATCAGAATTACTCATGGAGCTGTTGAAAAATATAAATGTCTAGATCTAATCTGCTGGTATGCTGATTCAATAGATCTAATTGAGAATCCATGAGCTAAGGTGCATAAGAGAGGTCTAAATAATGTGCCAGAAGGGCTCCCAGGAAAGTAAGGCTGTACCTGATGGGGAGTTTCAGGGGGACTTTCTGGAGCATCAAGGAGACTTTCTGGACAAAGCAATGCATAAGTATGAAAAATGTGAGCAGATGAAGAAAGGGGAATGGGAAAGACATGGTCAGCAGGAATGTGCAAGCCAGAGGAGATGAAATAAGCAAGGCACTGTGGCTAGAAAGAGATTAGATTTTGGACAGAATCTAGTGCTCTGGGGAGGAGGAGTCAGGTGTGCATTCCACCTGACTGAAAGCTGTTTGGATGCAGAAACCTGACCTTCTAAAGTTAGCAACACCCAGGGGAGGTATATGGTATAGTGTGGTTGGGTGGGCCAACTGTGGATCAGACTGCCTACATTCTTCATCTATAAAAGGAGGATGAAATTACTCACCTCAAAAGGTTATTGTGAAGATTAAAAGAAGTAATGATGTAATGTCTTAGCATATAAGTGCTCATTATATATCAGCCAGAACTTGTTTTAATAATCATGAGAGACTCTTGAATACTGAAAACAAACTGAAGGCCAAAGGGGGAGGGGGAAAGGGTAAGGGGAGTGATGGACATGGAGGAGGGCACTTGTGGGGAAGAGCACTGGGTGTTATATGGAACCCAACTTGACAATAAACTATAAAATAATAATAATAATAATAATAATTCTAGTACCTAACAAAATAGCCAACTCTGCAAATATCTTTCCAATTTTGCATTCAGTCAAGATAGGTTGGTGGCTTGAAATTGGCCATGATGGGAAATTTGTTGCTGCTGCTGCTGTTGTTGGTGTTGTTGTTGTTGTTTTAAATCACTAATCATTAGGGAAATGCAAATCAAAACCATAATGAGATACCACCTTGCACCTGTCAGAATGGCTAACATCAAAAAGACAGGAAATAACAAGTGTTGGCAAGGATATGGAGAAAAAAGGAACCCTCATACATTGTTGGTAGAAATGTGAATTGGTGCAGCCACTGTGGAAAACAGTATGGAGATTCTTCAAAAAATTAAAAATACCATATGATCCCGTAATTCCTCCACTGGGTATCGACCCAAAGAATATGAAAATGCCAATTCAGAAAAATACATGCACCCTCATCATGGGAGTGTTTACACCAAGGAAACTGGCAAAACTACAAACTTGAACATTTTCTTTGAGAGCTGAACCAACACATTATTAGATGCTCTGTGGATATTGATTGGATTGGTCTAGATTGAACAGACTTCAGTTGAAAACTGAGTTAAGGCTACAGGAAAACAAAAGCACAAGATGAGAGGAAAAACTTCTCTGCATAGGCAAGGCAGAAGAAGATCTTGGCCTTGGAATGACTGGCAGGTAAAAATGGAATATGATTTTTATTCTAAGCTAATGAAATAAGCTTTGGAATATTATTTTATCCATCACTTTCAACATTGTCTCTAAAATAAGCATCAAAAAAGCTGAGTGAAATAATCACTAACAAGCTGTAGCCCTATCAGAGCTCTGAATGCTCTAGGAGACAATTTCAAAGGCTAGTTCCCTCTGGGAAGAAGAACATGTCCGAGAAGGTACAGATTAAACTGAGTTATCTGAGATGAAAAATAATTTAAAAAATCTAATATTGCAGAACAGAAAAATGCCATGGTACCTTAATAATACAAGGGGTGCCTGGGTGGCTCAGTAGGCTAAGCGTCCAACTTCGGTTCAGGTCACAATCTCATGCCTGGTGGGTTCGAGCCCCACATTGGGCTCTGTGCTGACAGCTTGGAGCCTGGAGCTGGATTCTGTCTCCCTCTCTCTCTCTGCCCCTTCCCCGCTCGCACTCTGTCTCTCTGTCTCTTAAAAATAAACATTAAAAATTAAAAAAATAATAATACAAGAAACTTTATAATCGAGCATTAAAGGGAAATTAAAGAAGTTGCAAATGACACAGGAAAGCGAATATAAATGCCCATAAATTGTATCAACACTCAGCCAAGGGAAGGCAGTAATCGAAGAGTACATCTGTCTGTTTTGGAAGTCAACAAACCATTTATAAGTTCTTTAATACAGATTGTGTTATTTCATAGAGTGAATGAGAAAAGCCCTTTAAGAAGTCATTACTTTATACAAATAAATTAGCACATCCAATGGCTAAAACTCCTGAAATTAAGCTTGTAAGAACTGGTATTCTAGTTCAGCCTCTTACAACACTTCAGTGTCAGCAGTGGGGAGATTCCTTTAAGTCAGACAGTCAAGGCTCTCTTATACATAACAAAGTGTTATTGTGTGATGTTATATTGGTATTGAACTAATGGAAGTATTTAGCACCAGAGACCTGCTTTGCCTGTTCAAGTTCAATACAGTCATGTGGTTTTTCAATACAGTCATACATTGTTGTTGTTGTTTTTTCAATAAATTGCTAGGATCTCATTTGCTTTTATTAGCACGTGGACTACTCAAGACCTGAATCCTCCATTCCATGAACAATCTTGGTTGGTTCAAAAGTAGTCATCCCTACTTCCAACCTACTTCCAAGGAAAATATACAAAACAAAACTTTTAACTGTCAGCCCCATCCTCTCACCATTGATTTAGCTTCCACCAATTGGTGACACTGTTGAACACTAGTTATGCACATTCCAGTAGATACTTGTCCATTTGTGGGAGACACTCTTGCTGATCCCAATAGTATACCCCCTTACTAAGTTTCAGTGTAATGATCCTTTTAATTCACCACTGTGTGTTTAACCACTGTCCCCCAAAGGATCTGCTCTGACAAAATGACTGAAAGCAGACAAACTTGCAGCCTCACTCATACACTGTACCAAAGCCACCACCCCCAAATCCTTTAGACCTTTTGGTCCAGATTCCCATTTACCTCCTGGTCAATTCCATCCTGTGATCTACTGTGTCCTTTCTTGGGGTGTCCTTTCTGGATGACAGGATTTGGACCACGCCAACCTTATAGTCCATGACTAATTTCCCTAAAGTTGCATTATAGAGAGGAATTGGACCCTTAGTTCCTTCCTTCCAGAAGACCATGGATGCTTTAAGCAAAGAATCTTAACACCTCTCCAGCCAAAAATCCCTGAGAGGAAAAAGACTTCATCAAGCTACTACTTAGTGCCTCCTTGTATGCATGGCACTAAAAAGAGTCATTTGAGTGACTTCTCTCAGTAACTGTCTCCTTCAAGGCATATACATACATGCCACATGTATAGAAGTGGCATGTTTTACAAATTCCATCTCATCAGGCACAACACATTGTTAGGGGATATTAAGAACTGTAAGAAAACTTAGAAATAATGAAGGATACCATTTTATTTTGGGGAAGAGAAGACAAACTCAGAGACTCCATACTCTATAAAATGACGGTAATCATGGAAAGGAGGGGATAAAATTGATGGTGTTTAAGGGTACTAACTTGTAACGAGCAGTAAAGAAGCCTTAGATGTCTAAGGCACAATATGATAAATATAGACAATATTATTGTACTATAATTATGCAATTTGATAACAATAACAATCATATTAAAATATTTAAATATACCAAATAGCATCATACACCTTAAACTTACACAATGCTATATGTAAAATTGACCAATTTTTAAAAAC
This sequence comes from Cryptoprocta ferox, assembly GCA_028646485.1. NCBI lineage: Eukaryota > Metazoa > Chordata > Mammalia > Carnivora > Eupleridae > Cryptoprocta > Cryptoprocta ferox. The sequence continues at coordinate 180,913,096 of CM053567.1, read as the reverse complement.
CCTCCTCTACTTTAGCAACAACAACAACAAAAAACAACTGTCTCACTTCTGTGCCCAAGGCATGGTTTTTACTGCCTTCTGATAGAATTCATATTTTGGACAGCCAACAAATTCAAAAGACCATTTCCTCCAGATGGGAGGGTGGACAGCTAGGGTAAAATGAAGATGATCGAGATAGGGAGCCCATCCATCTTCTTGGTCAAATTTATCATCAGTGTTCAGTTCAATAACTTTGAAAATACTTCTTTCGATTAGCATTCTCAATTGCTTGAGAGGAATGGTGGGGAAAGCAGGATAAAAACAAGATTTTTAGGCACTGAATTTCCATAAATGACATCAGGAATTATATATTGCTGTTGCTAAGGAGATGTAAGAAGTACGTATCAGAAGGAAACAAAGAAACTGATTACACGGAAGATGAGCAGTCACACGCTTTGGAGAACCATTCTGCCTTTTGAGTTGTTATGATCAATTCTCTTTAGTAACAAAGACATATCAGTCTTCTAAAAATATCCAATCATTTATCCATTCAGCAGAAAACAAAGAAAAGATCAGTGCAGTACTGATCTCCATTTCGTAGTACACCTCTTCCATTTCGCAGCACATAGGATGAGGGGTCCTTTTCCTGCCTTATTTACCAAGAATATTTACCACCTCTCCCTGTTTAGTCCATGAGACACCACCCAATCTCCAGAATTTGAAGATTCTACCTTGAAAATTCTCAAACTGGAAATGACTCTTTTCTCTAAGTTAACAACTAATTTCCAGTCAGTGAGTAATTTTTTTCCTGAAACTTCCACTCAGTGGAAAACAAATTAAGAGGGAAAAACTTAAGTAAACAAATCTGCAAAAGAGGCCACGACACACAGAGATGGAGGCATCTCTAAACTCACCAAAGAAAGCAGGAGTTTCAGGTTTATCTCAAACAAAACCATAATTTTGACCGGCCCCTGATTGAGCCTCACCCCTATGAATGACTTCCAGGGCCTCTGGCTCTTTGGGACTAAAGGAGAAAATTATTTTTAGCACAACTATTTGGAAACCTCTGAGAACTTGGATCTCTTTTTCTGTCTGGTACCAAAGCAAGTTTTTCGCTGAAGCTCTCATGAAAGATCTTCAGTCTCTTGTGGATTTAGAATCCTGGAGCAAGCCACCAACCCAGAGCAAGGTATGGTGTTTCTTTTTTTTTTTTTTTTTTTTTTTTGTAGAACTTTAGCAAATGTAGATGCAGTGACCCATTTCATTATGGTAGCTTTTGAGTTTATTAAATAGACAGCTCTGTAAGAAAAATCCATGAAACTGAAGACCTGGGTTCAAATCTCCGGTCTGACACTAGCTTTGTGACCATAGACAAGTTACTTGACTTCTTGAGACATCAGTCCCCCATCCAATCTACTACAAAAGAATCATTTGGAAAGATGATATGGACTTAACATTGCTCTGTAGACTACAAAATCTTTGCCAAATGTCAGAATATTTACTCTTATGCCATCATAGTGCTTTACATAGAGCAGCCAAAGCTTTATAAATCATGAGCGGTTGATATAAATAAATATTGAGGAATAAATATTTTCTTCATTCAACCTTTGTTGAACTTCTCCTGCAGACCAGTCTTTGTCCTAAATGTTGGTGATACAGAGTTTATATTTTGGTGGAGAAAAAGGAAGGAGATAGATAGTCCTAACACAATGTGGTTGTGAGGTCATGCTGAGTAGTGACCGGAGAAGGGAAGGTTTTCCATGGCCAACAGGAGAGGCAGTTCTGAGGAGGAAAATTGGAGCCCCAAAGACAGAGCTGAGGAACTAACATAACAGAAGCTACTGGTATATGAGCACCTAAGTTCCCCACCCTGTCTTTCTGACTCCTACTGTCACTCCTAGGGCAGCTAGGGAAGGACAAAACTTGCTATTGTGCAATGTTTTCCTCTGCGGACCAAGGATATATCATGTTTTGGCCACCCCTAGTTACCTATCTTCTCCCTAATGATTTCCAGGCAAAATACATTCTCAAGTCAAATTAATAATTGAGTCAGCCCTTTGTCATGAAGTGATGTTAAAGTTTCCCTCACATGATGTGGGAGAAAACTCAAGTGTTTGGAAACAAGAAGTGCTCAGTTCAAATCCTGCCTGTGCCATTTTGATGGCTGTGTGGACTTGGGCCCTCAGAGTCTCAATAATCTTGTTTGTAAAATCAAGATAATAACACCAACTGCATAAGAGAAGTTTAGGGGTGAAATAATGATGTTTTGAAACACTCAGCACAGGTGGCTCAGTGGTTAAGTGTCTGACTCTTGATTTTGGCTCAGGGCATGATCTCACAGTTTATGAGCTCAAGCCCCATGTCAGGCTTTGCACTAACGCCACGGAGCCTGCTTGTGATCTTCTCTCTCCCTCTCTCTCTGCCCCCCTCATGTTCGTGCTCTCCCTCTCTCTCAAAATAACAAAATAAACTTAATAAATAAATAAATAGATAAATAAATAAATAAATAAATAAATAAAACACCTAGCACAGTAATAAAAATACCAGTATGTTCCCTGCATTCCAACTCATCTGTTTTTTTCACTTAGTATTTTTCTATTATGGTAAAATATACATAACATAAAATTAACCATTTTTAAGTATACAGTTCTGTGGTGGCAGGGATACTCATACTGTTGTACAACCATCACACTATCATCCATCTCTCTTCCAGAACTTTTTGAAACTTTGCACTCATCAAGCATTAATCCCCACCCCACTCCCCAGCCCCTGGCAAGCACCATTTGACCTTCCATCTCTACAATTTTGACTATGCCAGATACATCATGTAGGTAAAATCATGTCCTTTTGTGACTGGCTTATTTCACTTAGCATAAAGTTTTCAAGATTCTTCCATGTCGTAGAACGGGTCAAAATTCCCTTTTAATGACCAAATAATATTCCATTGTGTGTATGTACCATATTGTGTTTATCCATCCATCTGCTGATGGCACCTCAGTGGTTTCCACCTTTTGGCTGTTATGAATAATGCTATGATGAGAATGGATGTGCAAATATCTGAGTCCCTGCTTTTATTTCCTTTACATATATACCCAGAAGTGGAATTCCTGGATCATATGATAATTCTAGATTAATTTTTTTAAGGAATTAGCTTACCATTTTACACAGCGGTTGTGCCATTTTACAGTCTACCAAGTACATTTTTTCCAGGTTTATTGAGATATAATTGACCTATAATATTAGGTAAGTTTAAGGTATGCCTTGTGAAAGTTTGACACATATATGTATTATGAAATGATTATTGCAATAAGATAGTTGACACTCCGTCACCACACATAATTATCATTTTTTGTGTGCAGTAAGAACATGCAGTAACATCTATTCTCTTAGCAACTTTCAAGTTTCCAAGACAGTATTATTAGTTACAGATACCATGCTACATATTAAATCCCCAAAACTTATTCAGCTTATAACTGAAAGTTTGTATGTTTTGACCACCATCCCCATTTTCCCTACCCTCCAGCCCTGAGCCACCACCATTCTACTTTCTGTTTCTATGAGTTCAGTGTTTTAGATTCCACATATAAGTTAGATCGTACAGTATTTGTCTTTCTCTGACTTATTTCACATAGTATAATTCTTTCAAAGTTCATCCATGATGTCACAAATGACAGAATTTCCTTCTCTTTATGGCTGAATAATATTCCATTGTATATATACCACATTTTCTTTATCATTCATTTGCCAGTGGATATTTAGGTTGCTTCCATGTCTTGGTTATTGTGAATAATGCTGTAATGAATGTGGGAATACAGATAGCTCTTTGACATCCTATTTTCATTTCCTTTGGATATATATGCAGGGGTGATTGTTGGGTCATATAGTAGTTCTATTTTTAATTTTTTTGAGAAATCTCCATATTGCTTTCCATAGTGGCTTTACCAATTTACATTCTCACCAGCAGTGCACAAGGGTTCCCTTTTCTCCATAGCCTCACCAAAACTTGTTATCCCTTCTCTTTTTGATGATTGCCACTCTGACAGATGTAAAATGATATTTCATTGTGGTTTTGATTGGCATTCCTCTAATGATTAATGATGTCGAGCATCTTTTCATGTACCTGTTGGCCATTTGTGTGTCTTCTTTGGAAAAAAATGTCTACTAAGATCCATTGCCCATTTTATTTTTTTTAATTTTTTTAATGTTTACTTATTTTCGAAAGAGAGAGAGAGTGCAAGCAGGGGAGGGGTAGAGAGAGAGAGGGAGACACAGAATCCGAAGCAGGCTCCAGGCTCTGAGCTGTCAGCACAGAACCTGACATGGGGCTCAAAGCTATGAACCGCGAGATCATGACCTGAGCCGAAGTCGGGTGCTTAACAGACTGAGCCACCCAGGCATTGTCCATTTTAAATCAGATTATTTGTTTTTCCTGTTGAGTTGTATGAGTTTCTCTTATATCTCCCCTTTGATATATGGTTTTTGCAAGTATTTTCTCTCATTTTATAGGTTGCTTTTTCATTTTGTTGATTGTTGCTTTTGCTATTGCAGAAGTTTTTTACTTGGATGTAGTCCAACAATTGTTTATTTTTGATTTTGTTGCTTGTGTTTTGGTGTCATATCCAGAAATGCTACTGCCGAGACCACTGTCAAGGATTTTTTCCCTGGGTTCTCTTCTAAAGGTTTTAGTTTCAGGTCCTATAGTTAAGGCTTTAATCCATTTTGAGTTGATTTTTTTGAGTGGTGTAAGTTAGGGATCCAATTTTATTCTTCTGCATATAAATATACAGCTGCCCCAAAACCATTTTATTGAAGAGACTATTCTTTCCCCAGAAAATATTCTTGGCTTTCTTGTCAAATATTAGTTGACTGTATATACATGGGTTTATTTTTTTTAATAAATAAAAACATGCTATTTACAAAGATATCAATCTGTGGATACATTTTCTAAAAGTTCAATTTTTGCAATGATTTATTCAGTATTTCTTCAAGTATTTTCATGGTGAGTTTAGCAGGAACAAAGGATTCTATCACTAAAAATCTTACAAAACACTACATACTACATTCCTGCCTTACACACTCAAAATACACATTAACATAAAGATTGTGAAATCTAAAGTACCATAAAGTAAGTTTAAAAAACTAAAAACCCGTTACTTTATAATCCCTACAGAAAAATAGGATATAATAGCATCTCAAGACAGATCTGTACAGGATTAACAATATTTCCAGAGCTTTGATTTTCTCACTCCAAAGGAGCGTGATGTGGGAAAAAATACATTTAGCACATATTCTACATAAATTTGCATATTCAATGCAATTCTTCAAAACACTTTGTATGAGGCATGACTGTAAATGTGTATGAAGTTTCTTTTCGTAGTTTTGAAAATGATCTAAAATTGGATTATACTGTATATTGAGTTATATACTTTAAATTGGTCCAATTTATAGTGAGCAAATTAAATCTCAATAAAGCTGTTAAAAATATTATAATGTTTATAAAACTATGACCCACATAGTGCAGTCCCAGCCAGAATAACCAAATCCAACTGCAACCTAGTGGGACAGTAGGCAAAGGATAGATTATTCAATATAAGGTGCTGAAAATATACAGTTGGATCCCTACCTCACATTTTTTATCAGAAACATTCTACTGGATCAAAATTAAATGTGAACAAATGAAACAACAAAAGAACGGAAAGTGGGAGAATTTTTGTTTTTAGTATTTTGGAGTGAGGTAGGCCTTTTAAACACAATAAATTGAACTTCAAAAATGTTTTTATAATAAAAATATTTTAAAATTCATGAACAAAATACAAAGGCAAACTGTTCTTCCAGTTTGCTGCTCATATCATAAACTATGTACACACACACACACACACACACACACAGATTTATTGTACTATTGCTTATATAGGGATTAAAATATCCCAAATACCCATCAGTAGGAGACTGGTTAAATGTAACACAACCATATGGTGAATATTCTATAGTCACTAAAAAAAAAGAATTAGGCAACTCTATATACCGATAACAGAAAATCTCTTAGCTACCTGAAAAAGCAACGTATAGAAAGTTGCATATTTTTGCCAAAGTGGATAAGAAAGACACACAAGAAACAATGACTGCCTCTAGAGAGGAAGACTGTATGTCTGGAAGACTGGGAGGAAGGAGAGAGATTTACTTCTCATTGCATACCTTTTTTTAATTTTATAAATGTGCATGTTCTATCTGTACCAAAAAAAGGTAAACATTTAAAATATTTCTAAATACTTAGACTATGCAAAATTCAAACAACTCAAGTCTTTTCTTTGTATTTTTAAACACTGTGAAAGGGACCCACAGACCCTTTGAATATTTAAGTTCTCTCTTTTCTCTTTTCCTTATAATATTCTCATATTCCGTTCTTCCTTGTTTTTCATTTTGTTTTTCACAAAACACACACCTCCCCCCACCAAAAAAAAAAAAAAAGCCTTCTCCTCTGTCTACAGGCTGAGTTTTTTGTGCCAGACACTGTTCTAGATGGTTGTAGAAATCAATGACTAAGACAAAGATCCCTCCTCTATGCCCCATCCCGACATACAATATTTTTAAAGCATAATAAAGGTAATAATAATCTAGTGAGTTAGAAGGTGGTGAGTACAAAGAAGAATAGAAAACAATAGAGCAGAATGAGGGGGAATGGGAGGTATGAAAAGGCAGATTGCAATGTTAAATACAGTGTAAGAATTGGCTCCAGGGAGAGGTTGGCATTTGAGCAAAGACTCAGAGAGGTACATGAGTGAGTGAGACATGTAGACATCTTGTAGAAGCAAGTTCTAGACAGAGGGAAGAGACAGCATGAATTCCCTAAAGCAGAACATTCCTGGTGTCTTTGGGAAACACCAAGGAATTCTGAGTGACTGGAGCTAGAGAGAGAGAAAGTAGTGGAGGATGAAGTTAGGGAGGTAAGGAGTATGGGTGCCCAATACAGTAAAGCCTTGAACCATATACCATGAGGCTTTTGGCTTTTAAGTAAAATGTAAAAACATGGCAGGGTGATGCCACCATAGTTTTCTATTACAACCCACACCCTTTTGGCATCCTGATAAATTGAGTCCCAAGACTCAAGTGGCCAGTTACTACCATTCTGTCACCATACATCAGGCACCACAACATATTGTTCCTCAATTCTGATGAGGATTGTTAATGGATAACTATTTTGAGAGCCTTTCAAAAGTTTTAACTGGGGATACTTCCAGCATTTATACTATCATACAGACAATATTCTAATGCATTTGTCAATGAAAGGCAAACCATTTGTTCAATGAATGTATCCGTTTCAGTTGTTTTAATTATTACCTCCTTTGAGCAACTTTTTGCCTGGCTATCAGAAATATTAATACCTTTTCTTCCAAGCACATCTTTAAAATTTCTGCTTCTTCTATTCACCATAACCCAAACTTCTTTGAGACTGATCCCTGACTATTGGCATGTTCATGTTTTCAGTCTCTCCATCATAATGTCTGAGAAGCCACTGCCCAAAGCACCTTCGCTCCAAGCAATTTCAAATCCCACTTAGAACCAAGTCCTGGCCTCAGCTACAGGATTCCATCCCATGTCTTTTCAAACAGCATTTTAAGAGTATCTCCTATGAGCATGTTCTTTTCTTTTAAATTCTTTCTCAAAGCTTCCTCTAATCCATGTTTTACAAGAAAAAGCTAGCAATTTCATCATTGAAGTATTGTTTTAACTGTGGCAGGTATAGATAGAATGTTCTTTCATTTTCTATCATCTGGGACACCTTTGGAAAGGCTGGTATCTTTATCAGATCCACCGGGCTTTTCAAAAAGTGCCTTAATTCCAGTTGAACAATGGAATCAGTAATGTTGAGTTTTTGTTCTATTATAAGCAGACGGCACACAGCAAAAATGTTCTACTGGATGTGGGGGAGGGAAGCGGGGTGGGGAGAGACACTGGTGACATGGAGATTAGGGCCATGGATGCAGGGCCTGTATCTGGGTAGCTGCTTCAGTTTCTCACTAATAAGATTTCTAGGAATCAGACTTATTTTGAATCACATGTGCACACTGTGTTTTTCTCAGTTTGTCATTCCTATGCTTTGGCAAATTTCTAGGTCTAATTCCAAGATGTTGCAATTTCCCCATGGGTATCATAAAACTGGTACAGTGTGCCTGGTTAATTTTCTGATGTGGCTGTCAGAAAGCAAGGAAGCTCCATCCGATTCCTTTTTTCATGTTTTATGATTATTTCCTTTGGACAAGTACATGCCAGGCATATATGTCAAGCGTTGTTGAGATTTCTTATTAAAGCACAGGTCCAACTACCCAAAAACTATTCATTTACACTGCTCTAAAGCCATCTGTATACATTCTCCCATCCAAGAAGCTGCTAATCCTAGGAAACATTTAGCCTAGAAAGTCAGGTGTCCCAGCCCATATGGCCCACCCCTCAGTTTATAAGCCAAATGTCATGCTAATAAATGATCTGTCATTCTCAGGATACTGTTTGTGGAGGAAAAAACCAAGTCTTATTAGACCACAGCTAAAGAGACCTGTTGTCTGCTTCCCTAGGTGCACATGACACCATGCATGGTATAATTTCACTCAGCTCTTTAATTGAGCCCTGGTGCTAACAGCTTAATGGTTCACCAGGGTATTGTTTTCTTCAGATTTTAAATTAAAGTTTGAGACCTCCCCTTTAGGACATGCACAGTACTGCAATTAACACTAATTGGTTTTACACATGATTATCAAGTGAAAAACTTAGTTTTCCTGAAAATGCCACTTCTTTTCTCCTGCTTTAAGACCCCATAAATTCTAAGAAACTTATCATGGATGCATGCAAAGACTAGATATAAGGATGTCTAGCATAGTGTTTATATTGGCAGAAAACAGGAAGGAAATATCTACAATGGAGAATCATGTACACAAAGAATAGTGCAGAAAATGCAACACTTTTTTAATGTTACAAATAATTTTTGACATGGGAAGGGGCTCAGGATGTATTGTTAAGTGAAAAAAGGTGAAGACATACAGGAGTGGCATAATATCATTTTTCTCCACAACATGGAAACAAAGACCCAAAGAATGTCTGTATCAAAATGTAAAGAATAATTATCTCTAGTGGTGAGAATAATGTTGATGTTTATCTTATTTGTTTGCATTTCTAATTTTCTAAAACTAATGCGTTATTTCTGCAAGAAGAAACCATCATTTTTCAAAGTCCATCATTGACCCTACAGGAAAAAAACGCAAACTAGTGGCTTTATTTTGAAATTTTTAAAATCAGTCCTTCATCTCCACCAACCCTTGTGTGGGACACTGAGAACCCTCTATCAGGAACGTGTTAATAGTTTCCAATGGAATTATGAGAGTTAACTGAAGTCGTATACATGCATGGAGAGGTGAGCACTGAAGTGCGTGGTTGCAAATGCCTGTCCTCATGTTCTTTTATGCCAAAACTACCACCTGAGAGGGTGGATTTATGTCCCTGTGTTTCTTTTCCAGAGCCAAAGATGTTTATCTTGCTCTATGTTACAAGTTTTGCCATTTGTGCCAGTGGACAGCCTCGGGGTAATCAGTTCAAAGGAGAGAACTACTCCCCAAGATATATCTGTAGCATCCCTGGCTTACCTGGACCTCCAGGACCCCCTGGAGCAAATGGTTCCCCTGGGCCCCATGGTCGGATCGGCCTTCCAGGACGAGATGGTAGAGACGGCAGGAAAGGAGAGAAAGGTGAAAAGGGGGCTGCAGGTAATGAACAATGAAGTGCCATTAAACACCCCTCGTTCACCCCCCTCTTAAACTGCTTCCTTTCTTTGTTGTCTTTTCTAATGAGAATTGCTCCTGAAATCCCTTCTCTATTTCACCTTCCTTAATCATAATAATGTATTGAGCCCCTACTATGCTTTAGATACGGCTCTAAACTCTTTATCTACATCTTATTTAATTGTAATGACAACTCTTTTGGTTATCCCATTTTACAGATGGGAACACAGAGCAATAACATGGTTAAATTAATTACTGAAGACAGAAGTTCACTCCTAGTGACGGGCAGAGCTGGAATCAAATACTGATGCCTGTGACCACAAGGCTATTATAGCTAGCAGGCAATGCCTGGATGTGCAAGGGCATGGATGGATGGACAGACAGATGGACAAGGAAGAGAAATGGACAGATGAAGCACAGGCAGGAATTAAGAGCCAAAAACACAGATCCCCTCCTGATCTGTGCTAAATATCCTGAGCAAAGTTGCATAAAGGACTTCCAGATTTTATTTTTCACAGATGAAATGACAATAGCACTGTATAGCCCACTTTTCATAGCTCATCTCTTTCCCACCTGTTCCGTCCCAGCTAAAAAAAGTACATTCGTATTGCTCTCTACAGCAACACAATTGCCCCCTACTACTTCAGTAATTTTTACTTTTTTCCCACGAATAAACTGGCCCAGGAAGATTGCCAGACTCTGCAATCCTTCAGAGCAAACTGAATTGAAATTCTAAAGAAGCTGTGTTAACTCTAAAATAGGAAGTGATTTGGCATCAATCTTTAAAAACAAGTTTCTGAGTGTAAAGGCTGGGACAAAAGATAGGAAGAGAAAAGTTAATCAGTGTAAGAAACACATCTCTATCTAGTCATTGCACCTGATTTACTGGTGTTACATGAAACAGTAGTATAATATATATGCAAGTTACTGGATAATAATTCATTTCTGAGTTTGTCATGCAGAGAATACTTGGAAAATCAGTAGTTACCAAATGTATGAATATTGTTCAATATTTGATTAAAAACCTTTAGGTAAAGGTTCAACATCAGATAAAGCTTGCATCTTATCTGTGGTAACACCTATGACTACAACTTACTGCTGTGTCATGATCATGAATAGTCTTGAAATCCTATAATAATACCAGGACGATAGTTAAATATGACCAATCCTTTTAGTTTATTTACTATGTCTGGAAACAACAATGTAGTGCTTACACAAGCATACATTGGAGTCACTCGGGTTTAGGGTTAGATCTTGGCTCCTTCAATTACTAACTTAGTATCCTTAGACAAATAACTGCTTTGAGCCTCATTTCCTCATTTGTAAATTAGGAGTAGTAAGGGTGATTGTGACAATAATCCAAATACATGGAAAACACTCGGTAGGATAGCTGTCATGTGGTAAGCACTCAGTAAATGTTAGCTGTTGCTACCTGTCACACAATGAACCGCAAACATGCGTCATAGTTAAATTCCTGAATATCCGAAGTCATGTAATAAACTGGAAATGAGTGATCGATTTCATGAGGTAGTTCTAGCATCATTTAAAAATACATATATGGAGGGGTGTCTGGCTGGCTCAGTTGGTGAAGCATGAGAATCTTGATCTCAGGGTTGTGAATTTGAGCCCCACAGTGTAAAGATTACTTAAAAAATATAATCTTTAAAAATATAAGTATGTGGATATGTATTCAGGGTAAATTGAATGTTCATAATTGCTACAAGTTTAACCATATGAGGCCAGCCACACCCCCATATTCAGGGATACACCCATGCATTGTTCTTCAACAAGCTTCTTGTATACCTATTGCTATCCAGTATTATTCTAGACCAGTGTTTTTCAACCTCCACCCTAATGATATTTTGGACCAAATAATTATTTACTGTGGGTTGACTATCCTGTGCATTCAAGGACATTTAGCAGCATCGCACTAGCAGTCAGTGGCACCCCCACCAACTGTGACAACAAAAATGTCTCCAGACGCTGCCAACATCCCTTGGTGGGCAGTATAAAATTGCCCCTGGTTGATATTACTGTTCTAGACAAGGAGAACACAAACATGAATAAGTCATTGCCTTGATAAATATTTGGGTGTGGGAGGCCACTATAGAAACATAATAATTACAATATTCATCATCACCATCATAGCCATTTATTAAGAACTTACTACATCAGGAATTTTACATTTAATACTTAATGTCTATCATAAGCCTATTAGAAATCATTATAATCAGCAATAATAATGTTACAATGGAAAAACTGAGATTTAAAAATAAAATTACTTTCCGGACCTGAGATTACTTAAATCCAATATACACACATATACACATAAGGATCTATAACATCTAAGAAAGGTAGGAATGCCTTTGTGATCAATGAAGAAAAACACACCTTATTTACAAACAACAGTAACATAGCCCTGGGGCTTTGGGGATAAGCTTTTAATGTGTCTGAAACTAGGCACAACATGGCTAGGAGTCCTTGATTCTTCTTTCCCCTTTAATGCCACTACAAATATCTTCTCCTTCATGTGTCCTTGATTAACATTCCCACCATATCCACCCCAACCAAGCACAGGCAGAATCAAGCATATTTTTGTTCAACTTCTCTACCTTAAATTACAAATACAGAGCTTATTATACTAACTAGAAAATTTCTATTAAAAATATGTCTCCTTCACTGGTCTATAGTAATTACTGTTGTAGCAGAATAGTACCATTTAATTTAATCTGAATGCGCATCCATATAAATATCTTCTAATAACACTAGACCACGTCTTGAAACCAATCACTCTAGTTTATTATATGGCTTTGGATATTCATGAACTTAGCTATGACCCAAATTTTCAGATCACAGTGTAATATATAGTAACAGCTAACTTGAGGGTGAAATAGGTGTCATTCATGTCAATGTCCCACTTAGTCCCTAGCATAGTGCCTAGCATGTAGTAGATGATCAATCAATATTACATGGTCTAGATGTATGTATGCATGCACACATAAACCCAGGGATGGATGGATGCATGGATGCATGGATGCATGGATGCATGGATGGGAGAAAAAAAATAGCACTGAAGAAGATATCTTTGTAAGCCCATTTCATGGAGAACTAAGAAATCCTTTCTCTCCAAGTGTTAACACCTAAGCATAGACTAACCAGTACTCCATAATTCTCCCTCCACCTAAGCATATGTCTAACTGAATAGGAAGAGGGAGAATGATTTATCCCTTATTTCCCTTATTCATTAATTGGCCATTAGCACAGGTGTAAATCCTTCATGCAAATAGGAAGAATTACTTCAAGTTATTATAGCTAATCTCTGATTATCTAATTCAATAACTATAGAAAATCCAAACACTGAGATTGTAAAGATCTTTACATTTCCTAGCCTTGCAAAATTGCATCTTAGTATTTGTGGTTTTGTCTCAAAGAATTTTCAATAGGATGAGGCCTTAAGCAACCTAGTCCAACACCTTCATTTCAAGGACTGAGAAACAAGTCAGAAAGATGAAGCCCCTTTTTCAAATTCACCTAATGAATCCATGGATGAACTAAGGTTTGCTGGTCTGCTGAGCCACTGTTTACTGCTTTTCTCACTAGGTTTGGAGGGGATTTAGATCCAATTCTTCATATTACACATGAAGCATTTGAAACACAGACAACAAGTGACTTGCCCAAAGTCATAGAGACAGGAGGATTGGAGTACATAATGAAATTTAATAGTCAAAATTGTTGCTGATGCCAAAAAGTTTTTCCATTAGTACATCAAAGGTCACTCATGACCTTCACTCATGAAGACCGCAAAGTTAAGCTCCTGTTGAAGATAAAAATAACAATTTACAATTTGTGGTCCTTGATTCAAAAGTAAATTTAACAGTATTATGGTATTCATATTTTATTTCCACCAAAAAGAAGCAAACATTGAAAGATCACACTATTATGGCCTATTTCAAAAAATAAATACCAGAGTATATTCTGGCTGGGACCAGGGGAATTTCAACTTCACAACAAAAGCCATCTAGAGCTTTAGGACAGTTCTGTGATCAGTAACTGTCTGATCAGTATCGGTATCAGTATCAGTAACAATACTGATCCCAGTCACCAAAAAGGGGGTTTCATTCATTATTAGAATCTCTGGTGCATCATAAATTGTTAAACAACATCTTTCCAAAATTATTAAAACAAATACTGGATGTTTTAAGGGTAAAGTATTCACTCTAAAATTTTTATTATCCAGAACATTTCATTCCTAATTTGCCAAACTGAAAATTAATTAAAATCATACACTGGTGTGCATGTAATATTCAAATAAATTATACCAAAGCATATAATCTTGATAATTTTTATCCCGATAAAAAGACTCAGCTTAATAAAAGTTCCTGAGAACAAATACATAGTTAAGAGTGAAACTACACAGTATATCCATAATATATTTTCCCTGACTACAAAACTACTTTATAAATTACAAATAATTTGGATATTATTTGAGGGTGTATTGTTATACAAGCATTATCTATGGAATGGATTTGGCCATAAAAATTAAATGACATTTTTATACTATGAAGTCATTGTTATTATATATATGGTTTAAAAATTAAATAGACATTGTTTATCCCTTTCAACCGATGATCACAATTTCTCTGCATTTAGCCTTTGGTTGATCTGTAGATGTAAAGATTTGGACAAACAGAAAATATTTCACTGTGGTGATTTTGAATTTGTTGAAATCCTTTCACAGATATTATGTCTTTTCTATATATAAGGAGACCCAGAGAAATTAAGGGACTTGCCTAAAATGATACAACCATTTAGCTGCAGAGCCAAACAGAATTTAAGATTCTTGATTCCAGCCCCAAAGGTAAGAGGCACTTTGATGAAGGGGAAGCATCATTACACTAAGACTTGGATTCCAGTCCTAGCTTGCTACAGAAGCCAGTTTCTTCACCTCTCTGGGATTCAGTTTTCTCCTCCGAAAAAGAGCTGCTGCATAGTGGTGGCCATCACTATTGTTTGGTTATTGTAGCATATTGAACCCTCACTATGTGCCAGGTGCACTTTACATTCTAGCCACTGCCCTGGGGAGATGCTCAGGCTCCAGAGTCAGGAAGGCATGAGTTCAGATCACAGATCATCACATACTAGCTTTGTTCCCTTGAGCAAACTAACTTCTCTGTGGCTCAGTCTCCCCATCTGCAATGGAAGTAATAATACCTAATTCATAAAGTTATTGCAAGACCTAAAGAAGACAATGCCTGTCAATAAAGTGCTTTCCCTGGTACATAGTAAATGTTGAATAAATATGAGCTAATCTAATTTTGATTATTTTATTATTATACTAATAGAAGTAAGACAGGACATGAAACTAAATAACCTCTAAGGATTCATCTGGCTCTGTCTGCTACCATGACCCAACTCTGGAAAATAATATTATTATGCTCATTGAATTTCTCCTGTAGTGACAAATAATGTATATGACTGATTTAGTTGCAGATGATCCATCGTCAAAATAGCATTTAAATGATTTTTCATATACTCAGGAAAATTTACCTGAAATTCTGATGAAAATTTTCTATTTCCATTTTAATGTATCAGTGATTTTTTTTTTAAATATGCATTAGCATTTAGTAGTGTCCTATTGAAAATTGACTGGAGAGACAAATTTAGGGTGTGCTGTCACTATGTGGACATGCTGTTGTGACTGCATATTTGGAGGAATTATTAATTAAACTGTAAACTCTTTTTAAAGGTTTGAGAGGTAAGACTGGACCACTGGGCCTTGCTGGAGAGAAGGGGGACCAAGGAGAAACTGGGAAGAAAGGACCCATTGGACCAGAGGGAGAAAAAGGAGAAGTAGGTCCAATTGGGCCTCCTGGAGCAAAGGGGGACAGAGGAGAGCAAGGGGATCCAGGGCTGCCTGGAGTTTGTAGATGTGGAAGCATTGTGCTCAAATCTGCCTTTTCTGTTGGCATCACAACCAGCTACCCAGAAGAAAGGCTACCAATTATATTTAACAAGGTCCTCTTCAATGAGGGAGAGCACTACAATCCTGCAACAGGCAAGTTCATCTGTGCCTTCCCAGGGATCTATTACTTTTCTTATGATATCACATTGGCAAATAAGCATCTGGCAATTGGGCTGGTACACAATGGGCAGTACCGGATAAAGACCTTCGACGCCAACACAGGGAACCATGACGTGGCTTCGGGGTCCACGGTCATCTATCTGCAGCCAGAAGATGAAGTCTGGCTGGAGATCTTCTTCACCGACCAGAACGGCCTCTTCTCAGACCCAGGCTGGGCAGACAGCTTGTTCTCCGGATTTCTCCTGTATGTTGACACAGATTATCTAGATTCCATATCAGAAGACGACGAGCTGTGATTAGGACTGCAGTCCTGAATGCTCCAAGATTCTTGTGGCAGACACTTTGACTTAATCTGGGGCCCTGGAAGGTGGAGCAAGCAGCAGTGAGATCCAAAGAGACTCCCACTCAGATTCCAAAGCATTTACAGAGAATCCTAGCAGAATCTATTAAAACAAGATGAACCACCAAATGGTTGAAACCACACCAAGATGAATTATATAAAACAATAACCCCAGATAAGAATCCTCTTGAAAAACAATGTTCATAAGTATTTAAACAAATTAAAGACAGTGTTAACAAATTTTCTGTTAAACTCCCTGAGTGATAAAAATTAGCTGGCAATGATAATGTCTCATTAAATCTTCATAAAATTACATTTTTGCTTGTTATTTAAAAGAATCATCACACCCAAGACAAAGTCTTTAACAATTCTCAAAAGTCAAAAACTAAAGGTAAGAGATAGTGAGTAATTGCAAGTAAGCTAAAGTAAAGTGGTAACTTTGCTTTTTTTGTTACGTGCTCCTTCATGCTCCATGTAGGTATTCATTCGACAACTCTTAAATAAGCCTGTGTAAGCCAGACACTGAGGTGCTAGGTCAGATTTGATAATGAGTTAAGACAAAATCTGTGCCTTCATACTGGCTGGTGTGTGAGGAGCATGCTGTCACAATTCAGGGAGATGAGCACCTGACCAACAGACTGTTTCCAAGCTGGACATGGGAGCCGCTCTTCCTGGGGACAGGGGCCAGAGAAGGTTTCACCTGTAGAAAAACACTAACCATGCTAAGTTTTGTGTGTTTAAGGAAGTGGGAGAGATACAAAGGAAACAATGAATTCTTCACCTGCTTTACCCCATCCCATCCTCAAAACACCATTGGTATTTGCAGTCAGAAAGGGGTGGAAAACCCAGAGATAGAGGGGACCTGGGCAGCGTAATGGAAATGAAGAGAAACAAGTTACTGAGATCAGCCAGGAGGTCATTCTCCTAAATTTTTTAGCTTGATGGTTTCCAAGACAATTATTATTCCTTACTTAGCTTGCACACGAGAATGAGGGCTCTACCTTGCATTGTCGGTAAGTATTATTTCTCATGGATTTCCTAGGTATTGAATCCAAATAAAAGTGAAACATATGTGCACTGATATGTAGTGAAGTGATGGCAGTGAACAGAAGGAGGAAGGAGAGAGACCAGACGTCTGAGCAAATAGCTGTTGCTTCCAAGCCTCATGGCCCCTGTAGTCCCACTTTCCCTGAGGCGACATGATTCCACATGATTCCTCATGATTCCACTGACAGTCGTAGGATTGATTCCCTTCCTCTCTTCCTTTTGGTGACTTCTTTTTTTTTAATGTTTATTTATTTATTTTTGAGAGAGAGCAAGACAGAGCCGGGGAGTGGCAGAGAGAGATGGGGAGAGAGAACCCCAAACAGACTCCTCACTGTCAACACAGAGTCTGACTAGGGATTCAAACCCACAAACCATGAGATATCATGACCTGAGCCAAAATCAAGTGTCCAATGCTTAACTGACAGTTGAGCTTTTTGGTGGCTTATAATTTTTCTTCCATGCCTTCTGTCTCTGCTCATTAACTTAACAAACATTTGTAACGCCTCCTATGTGTGAGTCACCAAACTGGGTTCTGTGAAGGTGGAGGAACATATGTCACAGCCCCTACCATCGCATGTCTAAATATATGAGACAGGAAATGACACGCATACACATACACAAAATACCAAGAATTCTAGAAACGAACAGGCTAAAATATGCTAAGTGCTAAACTGGATATGGAGACCAATGGTCTGGAAGAAAAACTGAGGGGGACAGGTGTACTCTCAAATTGAGGGGTGAGAGATGAGGGCTGGGGAAATCTCCTCTGCCCCCTGGGACTTCATCAGTAGGTGGGACTTGGAATAGTCCCAAAGTGGGGACAGCAGTAACAATAGGGACAAAGCATGAAAGTGAGAACAGAGACCCAGAAAAGCCTCGAATGCCAGCCTGACAAGTGGGGACTTCATTTATGAGGAACTGTCAGCCCCTGTGTGCCCCAGATCTGGGTGCTATCCTTATCAGAAAGGACATTTACAGTGGTGAAGCAGCTGTGCATAAAGGCACTGCTCGTTTCTCTCATCCGCAGACCTATCTCCCATCATCTTCTTCTGCCTCCCTTGCTTTGCCCACTTGTTGGTCTCCATCTGAGTCAGGACACAGGTCTGGAAGGCTAAGGGCAACGAAAGTATACAAAGAAGAGAAAGCAAAGGTGTTTTGAGATAGTCACCTGCCTCTAGATAACAGCTGAACCTGGAAGGCCAGGCTACAGAGTGTAAAAAACAGCCAAGAGCAGAAGCTGATTTGGGGAACATGAAAATATGGGCCCTTCGAAGACAGTGTGATTTGCTGGAAAAACTGGAAATAGAAGAGTTATTGCAGACAGTCGTGCCCTACAAGGTTATTGTGTAATTGAGAACTTTTTCTGATTGTGATCCATTAATGCATTCATTTTTTGTGAATGTTGTTTACTTATCTTTTAAATGTTTCTTTCATTACAAAGCCTATTCTGAGTAGTTTTCTTAAATGCATGTTTCTACAGCTGGTTCTAGGCCCAGAGATGAACTTTATTTTGCAATATCTGGTGGGATGGTGATGGGGATCAGAGAGCTTAAGTGGGAAGGGAAAGGGTATTTTGGTTTTAAAAAGATCAACTCTTTAAGCAAACATGGGTGTCTTTTATTCCATAAAAAAAATGACAGATACAATGTATCCACATTTATGGGTATTTGTGTAAAGAAAATAGAAGACAGATTTTGGTTTAAAAAATTCTGATTTTTTAGATTCCAATCATTCTTTGTAAGGGCTGACTCTTGATGAATATGTATTAAGAGAGATTTATGGACTATATAACATCTTGTTCCAGACAGGTTTAGAGTCACTTGCAAAGATGGATAAAACACAGAAAGAATGCATTAGTCAGAATCAGGTGAGATAAGAGAGCAAAACAAACAAACAAACAAAAATAAGTGAGACCTAAACTGTTTAGTAAGCTTGGGTGTGCCTGTGTAATACACTTTTGGGACACATGTGTTTCTTTGTACCTATTCATGCTAAAGGGCATTCCCAGGTCATTTATCATTGTGAAAGGTGTTGTTTGTGGTGAAAAACAAAAGATTATATAATATAACTCTGAATATACTTCTTACCTGCCATTCTGTGAAAAGAGATCGTGGACATAAAAAATTTTCAGAAATTGGCTAACATGTTGATACCTTCCTCTCTCTTCCCTTCTGTAGCTCCATTTCCAGCAAACAATATCCATACCCACCTGTCACCAATGCCAAACCTAAGGGACATCCCAGATGTCATTCTTCCCCTCCCCACTGAATTTTGTTCAGTATAAAATTCTTAATGGTTCTAGCTCTTACATGTACATTTCTGAATCATTGCACCTTTCCATCCCCTAGACTAGTAAAAACCATTCTAACTGATCCTTTGCCTCCAGCCACAACCCTCCAATCCATTCTCCACAAATACAAATATGGTCATGTCAATCCACAGCTTAAAAGCCAATCCCTGCAGTATGAAAGGGGCCTTGAACTTTGGGAGGCTTCGCTACCCGGTACTCATTCCTTGTCATTTTTCTGACATTCATACCTAATCTCCTTCTGAAGGACGACTGTCCTTTACATGCTAAGTCTTTGAGCTTCTAAATGGAATTGACTCCTGCACATGTTAAATCGCTGGCCTGATCAATCAGAGCATAGCATCCCACTCACCAAAATAATTGGCCCTGGTGACTCAATCAGAGACTATGAGACTCTACTGGGACTTCTTTCCCATTGGACTTGAGGTTGTAAGCCTCTATGAGCTGTCCTACCATTACAGAGTATAATACCATTTGAAACAGAGCCACCCACAGATGAAGTAGAGTCAGAGATAAAAGGAGTCACCATTGGAATACTGGGCATGCCTATAGCCTATCTTCCTTTGGACTTTTCAGTTATTGTAGCCATTAAATGCCATTTTTTACCAAGCCCTTTTGAGGTGGGTATTCAATCACTTGCAAAAGACATCTTACCTAATATTAATACAAACACTTTTTAGCAAGGCACATTAGACCCTTTGGGATTCAGCCTCTGCTTACTTTTATAGTCATATCGCCAAAAGTCACCACATGCAACTTACAATCCAAACAAATACGAGGTACTCGCAGTTCTAGGACGCCTTGTTCTTGTGTGTCTCAGGACCTTTTCACACACTGTTTCATTTGCTCATAATGCCATTGCTGTCTTTGTCTGCCTGCCTAGCTCACCTTCCAAGACTCAGCTAGAAAGTTACTTCCTTTTCTCTAGTATCCCTCTTCCCCTATGCCCAAGGGGAGTCACATTTTCCTTATGATCTGGGAACTAGTGCAGAGTTCTAATAGCCATCGTGAGCACTTAACACTATTTAATTGCTTTACGTATATTAGCTCACTTGGTCCTCACAGCAGTTATTCTCTCCATTTTGCAGATGAGGAAACTGAGAGACAGAGAAGATAAGAAATGTGTAAAGTAAATAGTGTCACAGTAAAACCAGGCATTTGGGCACCAGAATCCACTCTTAATCACCATGCTGGATCCTTCTCCTATTTCACACTCATTCCACAATCATGCCATCATTGCACTGCCCATATATTTCTATATTTGGCTATCTATCTTATTCATCTTTATACTCAAGGACTAGAAATAGTGCTGGTCTTAATATGTACACAGTAAAAAATGTGATGGACTGATCAGTGCCAAGTTCTTTTTAGTCTCAATTTTTACATAGATTATTGCACTGTGGGAGAAGTGACCCATTCCTCCACCCTCTCTCTTTGATGCTTGTAAACATCATTTTCCTCCTATTTCGGCTGGAAGCTAAGCCCATCACAGTCAGGACTGGCTCCTCCATGATCAAAATATGCAGTGTGGCTAGAGCAGGCACCTCTGCAAACTCTAGGGAGACAAAGCTGCACTAACTTCCCTTGTTCTGTACAAGGGACAAAGATGGGCCCTGGGACAGGTGCTGAGTCTGTGGGTCTGGTTTAGTTCTGCCAAGGAGAACTCAGGCAGTCTTTTATATCACCATGTTTATCGTTATGCTTAGAAAAGTCAGACAGCCTGAACTCCTCCCACTTTTCCTTACAAGACAGTCTCTATAGTAAGGACACACACACACACACACACACACACACATTAATCCTCACAGAAGCCAGGAACAAATAAGACTACACTTTGCACACGCCTCATGTGCCCCTCAATATGGTTTGTACTCAAGCCTAAGACATGCTAAATATGTTGAGTAACTGGAGAGTCCTTTGGAGAAATAAAATTTAGCACACACAATTTTCAATAAGGAGTGTTTCAACGCTGTTCCAGGGTTTCCAGAGATACACTGATAGTTTCTTCTCTTTTTGTTCTACAACAGGATGTCTCAGTCTCAGCAATACTGACATCTTGAAACAGATCCTTCTTCGTTCCATGGGTCTTTCTTGTGCATAGTAGGATGTGTAGCAGCATCCCTATCTTCTACCCAGTAGGTGCCGATAACCTCCTCCAGTCATGGCAATCAACAATATCTACAGACACTACCAGATGCTCCCTAAGTGGCAAAACTGTTCCCAGTTGTGAACCATTTCTGTACAATCTGGGCATGGTGACAGATTCTCCTCGGTCTCCACAATCCACCTGTTTGCCAACAGCCATTTTCCAGTTGATCTTTTCTTTTTACAGACACAAACTACATGGCCAGTCACCATGTCAAGTAAGATATTTTTTCCTTTCCAAGGGATCCACCAGTTGAAGAGTGCCTTGTCCTCAAAAGCACACGAAAAGCAGCAAGAAACTATGCCCTCATCTCAGTTCTGTCTTGATGTGACCAGAATATTTCTTTTGTGTTTTGTCTAAGATACAAAAATCACAGTCTCTAATTTCTGGGAATATATTCCAAGAAAATAATTAATAATGTGTGCAAAGGTTTAATTACAGAGAAAGCCTTACAGCAAAGTTTATAAAATGGAAAACTGGGAAACCTAACTGATAATAGAATGTTGGTTAAATGAGCTGTTATACATCCTTCCAACAGAATATGTAGAGTGCCATTAAAAGTGATGAGAATGGAAATGCATTGGCACCATGTTCATGAAATACAAACAGAATGAAGAGACTACTGATAAGTATTTCAGTGCTTATCCCACTTTTAAAGTGTTTTTGCATATATGCATAGAAAAAAATTGGATAAAAATAAGGAATTAATAGGGATTTTTAAATTTCTACTCTTTGATCTTTATTTTCATTTTTGTAATAAATATATTTTACTTATTTTACCTAAAACATTTATTAAACTTTTTTTCATTAATTATTTTGAGAGATAGAGAGGGAGTGGGGGAGAGGCAGAGAGAGAGAATCCCAAGCAGGCTTCACGTTGTCAATGCAGAGCCCAACATGGGGCTTAATCTCATGAACTGTGAGGTCATGACCCAAGCCAAGATCAAAAGCTGGATGCTTAGCCGACTGAGCCACCCAGGTGCCCCTACATAGAACATTTTTTATATAAGCTCTTGGATAGTCAGAGTAGTTGCACACTATTATGCTCCCAAAGGATTGCAGAAAAAAGTCTAAGGAGAGACAGGAAAAAAAAGAACCCAAAAATTGTAGGTTAAGTGTGAAACAAATTCACCCTTTAAGTTTTCTGGTTGCAGACCTGGATGTTTATTCCAGAGGATTCTTTAAAGCAAGAATAAAACTAAATAATCCTAGTTTATATATATATTTTAAATGATCCCACCCTAACTTGAACAGGGAAGGAAGTGAGTCTCGAATTGACATCATTTTATTGAGTTTTTATTAGTCTGGAACTATAAACCCAATGGATTAGCCACAGTATGAAGTTACTCCAAGTCAATGCATCTGTCGGATGGCAAAAGAATTTATGAGCAGCAATATGAAGAAGACCAAGTCTTTGGCTTCACTCCAGTGCCATCATGGAGATGGCAGAATGTATTGAAATTTTTATTGCCTTGCCCAATCTAGTCAAAATTCCAAGAAATGATCTGAAAGCACTGGAAGTAGAAAAATCATAAACTCTACAGGGCTGCATGGATGCCCTTACATTACAAAAGTGCTATCTTTTACAAGATTGCTCGTGAGATGCTGCTTTGGCTGAAATAAACAACAGAGGAAGAGTCAAAGTCTCTGTAATCTATCCTTACCACAGCTTCAGATAACATTCTTGGCACTGCAGTGCATCCCTGTTGTTACTGAAATTACTCTGGAACAATGAAAGGGGGTTGCAAGGATTTTCTACAGAAAACATCCAGGTCTCACTATATTCACGATGAAAAATCAAAGTATAGCTGCCTGAGGTGTTCCAGGTGGTCAAACTATTGACAAAAAATAATTAGATAGTTGCTAGGTGAGATTATCAGGATCAAGAATACATATTAATCGATATACCAAGATACACACATACACGCATACACACACATGCACAAAGTCCTTACCCACTTGACTCCCCCTAGGCATATAATTCATATTAAATTTAGGATGTGCAATCAAATTTGAATTTCAGGTAGCCCAACAAATCATTATTGAGTGTAAAGATGTCCCAAATATTTAAATGGGTACCTTTTATTTTTATTTGCTAGGTCTGACAGCTCTACTCCCCTAGAATTCACCCTTGGTTCATGTAATCCAAGTGACCTTCAGAATGGTTCTGCACAGAGTTTTTCATTATAATAAGAAGTAGCTTTTCTTATGAGGAGGGATTCTTAGCTTCTCAAAAGGACTTCAAAACTAAATGTAACTGAATCAGAAAGACATAAGAAAAGCTAGGTGGAAAGTCAGAAGATGTAAGATCTAGCCCCGGCAATACTGGTAAGCAGCCTAGTGTGACTTTTTTGACAAGTGACCTAAATCCAGTAAGTTTATTTCCACATTAGATCCATGGTGTAAAATACGTGGCTGCCTTCCTTTCTCTGAACTCATGCAGACATTGCTAATCGATCTCAGCATTCCTTCCCACTGTGCACATGGGCAGCTTCAGGATCCTGCTCAACCAAATCTCCAGGTGACCATCATTCATCATCCACTGACAAGAGATGATGATCCACTACCCTTGAGATGAAATTGCTTGTCTTCCCTGAATTAAATGAGCCTTGGCTTTCCCCTCCAGCTCTAATGAAAGTTTAGAATACTCTGGAATTCCAATTCAATGCTAAAAAGCAAGATCCTACCTAGTTTTACACCCTCAATTAAAAACAAAACATGACAATTGTATTTTCTGAAATAGAATTCGTTCAAATTCAGAGCAGGAGTAATAGACACAGGAGTCCTGCTTTGATCGGACCTTGTGGGAGGTGGATGGCTCCAACAGTCCTTCAGAACCTCAGTGGAGGACAAGAAAGGTCCTGACTCCCACCTGCAGTAATGCCTTTGACTCCACTTGTCTTCATGTTTTCACTTCTTTCTGCACACCATGGACTTTTCATACTACTCACTGGCTTCCTCTTCCTCTGTATATGTCTTTTCTACCCCATGAGTTCTGCCTTCTCACAATTCCAACCTCTCCTACCCTATTGTGCTACCATGCAAGTTCATAACATCTTGTTTGTTTCAGCTCCAATAGCTCAATCTGCCTGATTTTCTCTTATTTGCCCCAGACTGAGGGTCTCAAGGCTTACCTAGCTCCTCTTTTCCAAGGGGCCAGTCTAGGGATTGGCTGCTAGCTCAGTCAGCATCCATTGGTCCTGTCAGCTAGAACTGTAAATACCTGGAATAAAATATGGTTACCTGGGTGAAGCTCATCAGCTGGGGATGTTGGAAGATCTAGGAGTTTGTTCTGGTTTTTTTTTTCAAAAGGCTGTGATGGGTACCATGATGTCTAGTTCATAATTTTACAGGGTCTTTTCAAGGACCAAATATGACAAGGTATGAGAAAAGTGATGTTTTTATCTGGTTTCCCCCCAAAGCAGAACCTGAGGCAAAAATCAGAGTCTAAGTAGCTCATTTCAGAGGTGTAGAAAACACCAATAGGAAGGTGAGGAAACAGAGGCAAGTGATGTGTGTGTTACTAAGCAAACTGCCATAGTTGCTGCCTGAAGCTTATCCCAAAGGGAAAGCTAGGAGAAATCAAATAAAACACACATCCCAGAATGAGTTCACCCCAAAAATGAGGAAGCTCGAGCATTTAAAGACCAACTCCCAAGAGTTGTTGGTTGAGGACTACTCCCCAGCACTTTGGGCATGCACTGATGCTTCAGCAGAGTGACGTTCCAGGGTTCCTGAAAAGGACCTCCAGCACAGAGATGCAGGTAAGACATTCAGAAATCTACCAGAGCATCCTGAATCTGTTAAAGCCCAAGGAATATGGGAGAGGCACGGACATCTCCTTGCTGTAGCACTTTGTCAACTCTCAAATAAATGTCAATTCTATGAGGGCAGAGATACAGTGCCTGGCACATAATAGATGCTCAAATTTGTGGGATAAATGAGTAAATGGATGAATAAATGAATGATAGAAAGTTCTATACAAATGAATGGAACTTTTTAACATTTATTTATATTTGAGAGAGAGAGACAGAGACACAGAGAGAGAGAGAGAGAGAGAGAGAGAGAGAGAGCATGAGTGGGGGAGGGGCAGAGAGATTCTGAGACAGAATCGGAAGCAGGCTCCAGGCTCTGAGCTTTCAGCACAGAGCCTGATGCAGGGCTCAAACCCACGAGCCATGAGATCATGACCTGAGCTGAAGTCGAATGCTCAACCTACTGAGCCACCCAGGTGCCTCAAATGGAATTATTATTATTGGGGTAATGTCATGGATCTTTCACATTTGTTTTTTTCTTTATGCCAGTGAAGTGATATAATGGGAAAAGACAAAGAGAAGCAGTGGGACAAAGGACTACCAACTAGTACCAAACAAAGCCTGGGTTTTAATAACAACTGTTTTGGGGGTGCCTTGGTGGTTCAGTTGGTTGAGCATCCAACTTTGGCTTAGGTCATGATCTCATAGTCCATGAATTCAGGCCCCACGTCGGGCTCTGTGCTGACAGCTCAGAGCTTGTAGCCTGCTTCGGATTTTGTGCCTCCCTCTCTCTCTCTGCCCCTCCCCCCACTTGTACTTTTTAATAAACATTAAAAAAAATTTTCTAATAACAACTCTTTTTGTACCACTGCCCTGTGTTGGACAAAGCAGAAAAAATATCTTTCTCCTACACACTCCTCACCTGTACTTTAAGGACTTATACTATTTGTCCTTGTACTCATGTTAGTTTGCTTTCAGCTGTATGAAATGATGATGAATGGAGGAGGACTATATTTGTCTTCTTTTTCTACTGCTATGTCCCCAAGGACAACTCTGAGCCCTACTCTTGCTTAAACCTGACAACAGCCATTTCACAAACAAGACAACCAAAATACGTGTTGTAAGGAGACAATACAAACCCGCCTCCATTGATAGGACTTAAGACAAGCTTCTGTTCAATCCTGCTCCTCTGTGACAGGGCTGAACCAACCAAGAGATACTCTCAAAAGCCACAAATGAACCAAAACACTGGTCCTCCTACCCATAGCATAAAATCAAAGAATACAATTTGGAAACGAGGCTGAAACGAACTTCCCAATGGTTGCCTCTAGGTCTGGACCTTAGGGACCATTTGTGTATCAGAAACTTCTCCATTCAGCCTCAATGAGGACCAAGGTCTACCTTGCTCCAAGTCAAGTTTATAGAACCCCAGATGGGCCACACCTGCAAGTGGCCCTTTGCACACAGTCTGCTCCCAAGAGTGCCACAAAAGCCAGTGGGTTGTCCAGTCAGAGAAACTACCCCTCTTCCCACCCTCCATGGGAAGGAGTCATTGAAAGATAGAGATAATTCATTGGCAATTCTAAGTCAATAAGTGAGTAGAAGTTCCTATTTTTCAGGGTGACAGAAACTCAGGGAGAGGAAAACAATAATACCTCCCCATGCCACATCTAAGAGAGAAGAGCTGATCTGAAAATCTATTTCCCTTTCAATTCTCAGTGCCCAAATAGGAGCAAGCCCACCATTGGAGAAGCTGCGGGGCCTGCCCTACATAAAAATCATTTTCAATTATTCTTTCATTCTATCACACAGATATCAATACCTTTAAAATTGTGCAGAAACTATGCTTCAGTAACTAGGGCTATATCTTCTGTTCATCTCAACTCTCACACTGAGATTGTTAGTAAACTCAGCAGTGAGTACTTAGCAAAAGGAGTCAAGACTGTGGCTCCAGTATGTCAAAAGGAAAACTGTTTCTTTGGGAATATTTCTTCCTTCTCAAAACAAGGTAAGAAAATAGTAATTTTGCTTCTCCTTCAAGGTTTACTTTGATGGCTGAATGGAATGAGGCCAGTTTGCTTTTTAAGGTACTGACCTCTAGTGGCCAACAATGATAACTACTCTGCTAGAAAACAGACAAGATTTTACAAACCAAGTGTGAGCCTGGAGGAATTTGAAGATCATCTTTCCTCTGCCCACTTCCCGTTATAGAAGAGGAAACAGAGATCCATAAGAGATGAAGAATTTGTCAGTGGTCACTAAGATGGGACTGAAGCCAAGGTCTGTCTCATTCTGTTCATCTCTCCCCACTGTTTCGCACACCTTTCAAAGCTACTCTTGCACGTGCGCTGCACTTTTAAATAGAGTGACAGTGATGACACTTCAATTCCAGACATTCTTTTGTGACTGACCACAAACCTGGCTGGATGCGTGTGGGTGGAGGCTTCAACTCCCACCAGATGGCAAACACCTAGAAGGTAAGGATATTTTCCTAATCATCTTTGAATGCCTAGTCTGTTTCACTACACCTGCCACATGGCAAGTACATAATAGATGTCAGATGGATGAGTGGATGGATGGATGGACGGACATGTGGACAGACACATTTTAACTTGAAATTGGGAATCAACTAAAACCAGAAGCACCTACCACATGGCAAGTACGTAATAGATGTCAGATGGATGGATGGATGGATGGATGGATGGATGGATGGACAGGTGGACAGATGCATTTTAACTTGAAATTGGGAATCAACTAAAACCAGAAGCACCTACCTACCACATGGCAAGTATGTAATAGATGCTGGATGGATGGATGGATGGATGGATGGACAGGTGGACAGACACATTTTAACTTGAAATTGGGAATCAACTAAAACCAGAAGCTACTTTCCTTTTATCCTATTAGCAAATGGCAGATCCAAAATTTGAGGCCAGCAGTTCAGTCTGACACTAAAAGCCACCATCCCAACCCCTTGCCCCAAGGACCCCTACTACTAATGATGGCCTTCCCGAATTTCACAGAAGCAGCCTTACTGGCTCTTGAGTCAATACAGCTGATTCAAGATGAGATGGTATTTTTCAGACTCACAGACATACGTTTTTGTCCTCAAATAATGACCCAATGAAAACTTCCCTTCATGTGTTGGTTTGTTCCTTCAATCATTCAACATATATTTATTGAGTGTCTACTATGTTCCAAGAATTTCCTTGACTAATGAGAACCCAGTAGGAAAGACAACCACTATGGTAGTGGTAATATTTGGGAGGACAAAGAAAGATGAAAGGCTTGTAAACGACAGCAAATCTTTCTCCAGTGTCAGTGGAGATGTGAGTTAGGAGACAAGCCTGAAGGATGTATAGTATATATCAGTACCTCAAAGAATGTGTGAGCAAACCTCAGGATCCCTCTAAAATAACTCAATCAGTAGTGAAGGATAGAATATTCATATAGTAAGTGGCAAACCCAAGTCTCCCCCCCCCAACTGTTGTTCCTAAAATTTACTCACCATTTGAGGATTCTAGCATTCTCCACTGACACCATCATTTGGACTCCTAAAATTCTCAAGACTTCCTCTCCCTACCCTTCTGTCCCAAGCATTGATATAAACCCTTTCTATAATTCCCCACAGCATAGATGAGACTATGTTGGAAAAAATAAAAGATTTTAATAATCTCCCCAAAAGAGAGAGGAATTATAGCAGAGTTACTGAAAGCTGGCAACTAGATATGATGGCACTTGGGACTCACAGGCCACCCACATGAGGTTGGCCAGGCTCCCATTGGACCGCTCCACTGTCCAGCCCTCTTGGGCAGCATATGGTAGTGTCCATCTTTCCCTGCTGCCTTGGCAAATTCCTCAAGTATGTCAAAACTCCTCAAAGTTCAAGCCCAAGAGAGCGGAATTGTGCATAGTGACAAGTGTTCCTTTGCCCTTAGCTCCAAATTCCATCCTTCAAATAGTGAGAACACAGGCAGCTACCAATTTACAGATGGCTCTTACTCTAGAAATCTATCTGCTAGACAGTTATTTGGAATCTGCCATGCATTTCCCAAAGCATCAACAGTGATTGAAATCAGAGGCAAGTACAAGAAAATTCTATTTATACCCTGGTTCATTTAAGGATGTTAGAAACAAAGCTTCCCAATTTGACAGAAATCACAAAGTGAGTATAGATGCTTCTGGATGCCCACTACATCAGTGTATCATCTGTACCAATATAAGAACTCAAATCCTTCTCTATGTCCCAGACCCTCAAGAATTCTGCACCAAGGGACAAAGCACAGTTGTCTGTACAGAGAGCTATGGCTGCAGACAACAAAACCATGAAAATTCTTGACCTGGAATTAGTAGAAAGGTCATTCCTAAACTACGTCTAGCAAACTGTCTATGCTTCCCAAGTATATTTAGCATTTGGTACATTTGAAGGAAATACATTGCAATTTGTGGCATCACAAGACATGAGAAAATAATAGATGGATCAGCACCCAGAGCATATTTTTATTGAGATATTGTCAGCAGCTCCTCTGTCTAGTGAGCCCAAAAGGTCTCCTTGGATAAGGTCTTGGTGCAATGAAGGGTCATCTGAGCAACTCTTGTTGATTTTGCAAATGTAAGGCACCACCCCCTCCCTGGGAAATGGGGATACAACAGGATTTTCTATGATGTGAAGGATGCTGCCCTTTCTGAATGCCCCTGTAGTCCTTGAATGAATTTGCAAAGTGGCGAAGGAATTCCATGGGGACAAAAGGGATTTAGGCACTTGACTCTTTCCTGCTGAATTTCAACAGCATGAAAACCTCTCTGATAAATGTGGATGGTCCTAATTGAGTTGAGGAATAGAAGAGATACTTGGCACCCTGGAGGGCAATTCAACAAGAGGAAAGGGGGTTTGGGGACTGGGAACTGGAAACAGGGGTTCAAATCAGAACTCAGGTGACTGGGGGAGAGAGGAAGGAATGGGTGTAATTGCTGGTTTAGGTATAGCTTGTGACTGAGGTCTTAAACCTTCCCAGATGCTGGTAACAGCGAAAAATTAATAGGTGTAAACCATATTGGAGAAACCAGGGTCCTATTGTCATCTGGGGCCAATGTTTTTATGGGGGAGGGAGCTGTCCTGTGCTTTGAAAGATGCCTAGCAAGATCCCTGGCCTCTACCAGAGGATCTACCCACTAGATGCTGGAGACAGGTTCCCTATATTGTGACAACCAAAAATGCCCCGAACTTTGCCAAATGTCCCCTGGAAGGACAAATTCAACACTGGTTGAAAAGCAGTGTTATAAACTAAAAAGTAAAACCATGAACTCTTAAATGTGAGGAATCTGGTATTAATATTCGGACTAGCAGACACATCAATGCATCTGCATGCAAAAGCGTTCAGCCCTCCTGGGTAGTGAGCTAGACTCCTCTATTCTCTCTCCTTTGGCATTTGGATACAGGACTACCCGTTGAATGGAGTAAGCCATTGTTCAAGATTTATGAACGATTCTAAGTGAAAATGGGGCTTCCAGGGGGAGACACTGGATGTCCTGCTAACAAAGGCAAGCACGTTTTTGAGCAACCAGTTAGAAAATGAAAACATTGTGATAATACTTATACCCAAAGCTGGTGAAGCAAGTCATAGCAGCCAGATGCTTTTAAAGGAAGTAGCTGGAGAGAAGAGAATATAAAAATTTTAGCAAAATAAACTTTTCAACAAGAAAAACATCAGAATATAAGAATTCACAATTCCTACTAAGAGTAGCAGTTTCTCTGATATGTAAGAGAGTATCCAATTATTTCAAATTATGACATGAGTCTCTAGATATAATGAATCTTCTAGTATTTTATTCTCGATAGCTTAGACAGCTCTCTTAGGAAGGGAAAATGTTTTGAAAAGAAGCAAATGAGAAGAAAGCCATTGCAATTCAAAACAGGTTGAAAATCATAGCCCTGGAGGAAGAAAATTAAATGCTTTAATATCTGTAAAGTAAAAATAAGCTACACAACCAATATATCTGAGTCAATAAGTGGTTCTATCCACTTACTATAGAAACAAGAGGTTCAGATTTGCTGGAGTTCAAGTCATATTTCAGGGGGAGATGTATACAATTCAGTGAATTGGAAAATACAAATCAAGCGTTGAAGAGCATGGTTTTATGTAATTTATGATTCACAGGTGATTCTTTACCTTCCAGGTTGAGCTTTATTTTAACAATGTGTTTTCCCTTATGACAGATTTTTCTTTCCTGGAGAAAGTATCAGCTACAATCAAAGATATTACAAAATTCCCAGTACCGAGTAAGAATGACACATTCATCTAAAGGCTGAACTTGTGTTCCACCTGTTCAGGTGTGAAAAGCATATTTTAACAACTTATTGACCTAATAAATGGGCCACGGCAGCTCTCCTCCAAAAAATATATAGCATGGTAGTCTCATCTCAGGTTGTATGACTTTTCCATTTTGATTCCAGTGTCCTAATCTCCCAAAGGGTGTTCAAATGCACCATGCTTCAGTGGCATACCCTTTCAGGCATTGAATACATTTGCTTATTTTTTTAAGGTATGTAAGTAAAAATTATAGGCCTCAGAGTCTTAAGTAAAAAAATAATGACCATCTTTCATTTGTTCATTCATTCATTTCTTCATCTATTTAAAGATGTGGCTGCTACAATTACTTTTGCTGCATAACGAATGACCCCAATTGCAGTGTCTTAAAACAATTCTTTTATTAAGCATGTGGATTCTGAAGGTCAGCAATTTGAACAGAGCACAGGTGACTCAATCATTAATCTCTACTCTAATCTGCTGCCTCCACTGAGAAAAGTCGAACCCTAGAAGTGACTTAATGTCTAGGGATTAGAAACATCCAAAGGCTGTGACATACAGGTCTGGGGCCTTGGCCAGGCTGACTCAAAGACTAGAACTGCCAAAAAGAGTGTGTACCTTTCCATGTGGCCTGGCTCCCTCACAGTATCGTGGCCTCAGAGTAATCAAACTTAGATGGCAGCTCAAGGCTCGAAGCATAAAAGTTCTAGCAAGCAACATAGAAACTACATATTCTTTTGGGACTCAGCCTCAGAAATCAGCCAGCAAATCAGTATCACCTCCATAATACTTGATCGTCAATGAGGTTGTAAGTCCACTCATATACAAAGGAAAGGAAAATAAACTCTAGTTCTCAATGGGAAGAATGTCAAAGAATTTGAAGGCTTTGTTTTATTTATTTTTATTTCTTTTAAGGTTTATTCATTTTTCAGACACAGAGAGAGACAGAGCATGAGATGGGGAGGAGCAGAGAGAGAGAGGGAGACACAGAATCTGAAGCAGGCTCCAGGCTCTGAGCTGTCAGCCCAGAGCCCAACACGGAGCTGGAACTCACAGACCATGAGATCATGACCTGGGCCGAAGTCGGACGCTTAACTGACTGAGCCACGCAGGTGCCCCTTGGAAGTTTTGTTTTCAAACAACCACAAAGGGGTGCCCGGGTGGCTCAGTCAGTTAAGTGTCCAAATTCAGCTCAGGTGGTGATCTCGCAGTTCATGGGTTCAAGCCCTGAGTCGGGCTCTGTGCTGACAGCTCAGAGCCTGAAGCCTGCTTTGGATTCTGTGTCTCCCTCTCTCTCTGCCCCTCCCCCAAGCATGCTTTGTGCCCCCCCCCTCAAAAATAAATACACATTGAAAAAAATTTTATACAACCAGAAGGGCATAGCAACA
The DNA here is from genome assembly GCA_028646485.1 of Cryptoprocta ferox. Taxonomy (NCBI): domain Eukaryota; kingdom Metazoa; phylum Chordata; class Mammalia; order Carnivora; family Eupleridae; genus Cryptoprocta; species Cryptoprocta ferox. The sequence goes on along the minus strand of CM053567.1, from coordinate 180,879,976 downwards.
CAGAGCATGGGATTTTTATTATTCAAAATAATAAAAAAAATACAACTACAGGTAAGTCAGAGCTTAAAAATAATAAGGAATATTTTGAAAATCCTTATGCTAATCAATTTAAAAACAAAGAGGAGAACAATTTCATAAAAGTATACAATTCTAAAACTGAAAAAAGAAATTTAAAACTTGAAAAGGCTTATAAGCATCAAAGAAATAGAATCAGTGGTGACAAACTGAGCTACAAGCACCCCCTGCTCTCCACAAATAACGTTATTCTCCAAAGAAGTTCCACGATTGGCGAATAAACCTGGTGGATTATGGAGTTCAACATCACTACTCATAGGGAAATACAAATTAAAACCACAGTATGATGCCACTTCATACCTGCTGGAATGACTGTCAATCAAAAACATGGAAAATCACAAGCGTTGGCAAGAATGTGCAAAAATTAGAACGCTTGCACATGAGTAGTGGAATGTAAAATGACTAAGCCACTGCAGAAAACAGTGGCGGGCCCTTAAAAAGATAAACCTAGACATACCCAACAATTCCACTCTAGGTATCTACCGAAAGGAATTGAAAGCAGGGACACACAGCCGCTTGCATGTGACTATTCGTTGCAACATTCTGCATACTCACGGAAAGGCAGAAACAACCCAAGCGCCCATCAGGAGACGAAAGCAGAAGTTAACCGCGAGTCGCTCTGCAAAGGAATAGTATTCAGCTTGAAAAAGAAACCATGTGCTGACACGTGCTGGGACATGGATAAACCTCGAAAACATTATGCTAAGTGAATTGAGCCAAACACAAAAGGACAATTGTTGTATGATTCCATTTATATGAAATAACTAGACTAGGCAAATTTATAAAGACGGAGAGTGGAGATTATGCATTACTAGGGGCTGGGTTAAGCTACCAGAGGGAGAAATACAGAGTTACTGTTTAATGGGTACAGAGTTTCTATTTTGGGCCCATGAAAACATTTTGGAAACAGATAATGGTGCTGGTTGCACTGTGCTGTGAATAGAGTACACTAATTGTACTGTATTAATTGTACAGATTATATGTACTATATTAATTAAACACTAAAATATGTATTTGAACGTTGCTAAAAGAGTAGATCATAAAGGTTCTCATTGCAAGAGGGGGCTCCTGGGTGGCTCAGTAGCTTGAGCATTGGACTCTTGATTTTGGCTCTGGTCATGATCCCAGGGTTATGGGATCAAGCCCAGCATGGGCTCTGCCCTGAGTGTGGAACATGCTTGGGACTCTCTCTCTCTCTCTCTCTCTCTCTCTCTCTCTCAAAAAAAAAAAAAATTCTCATTGGGAGAAAAAACTGTAACCATGTGAGGTGATGGATGGCAACTAGACATTGTGATCATTTTGCAATTGTATCAAATTATTATATTGCACGCCCAAAACTAATACAATGTTATATGTGAAGTATATCTGAATAAAACTGGGGGAAATGGCTAGAACAACAAATTTTATGTTATATGTTACTTTAACACACAAAAAAATAATTTCACCAGATCCGGTTTTAGAGAAAAGTTCACAACATATAATATGTGTGCATGCCTCTGTGTGTGTGTGTGTGTGTGTGTGTGTGTGTGTGAGTGAGAGAGAGAGAGAGTGAGAGAGAGAGAGAGAGAGAGAGGGAGAGAGAGACAGAGAGAGAGAGAGAGAAACAGAGACAGAGAGGCAGAGGGAGAGAGATACAGAGAGGAACACAGAGAGAAATTAGTCTGCTTTTTTTGAGATTCAAATATCCTTTTATCTAAATTAAAGCAAGGACAGTACAAGAAAGGAAAAACATGAGTACAATTTCTCTGATGAACACAAAGGCAAAAATAAATCCAAACAGTGGTAACTAAATCCAAGAATTAATTTTTTAATTATCTTGACCAAGTTTAGCGTATCCCAGAAATGCAAGAAAAACTTGGCATTAAAAAGCCTGTTTGTAATTCACCACATCAAAAGAGGAAAGAAGAAAAATCATATTTGATTATCTCAAAAGGCACAGGAATAAAAGCTTATGATATGTGATTCAACACTTGTGCTTGATTAAAAACTCTAGCTAGCTCAGAACACTTTACCTAAAAAAAAGATTTTTGCGTTTTGATTTAAAACAAATCTGCAATATTCAATTTATTTTGCTTGTACAGAAATTTTGTAAAAAATTATGGTTTTGAATTATGTTTTTAATAATTTCAGAACTTCCTGACATATGTAATTCTTATGAACTGGTGTAGTTTAGTCAAATACTAAAATATCAGAAACTCATAATCAGAAGGTTAATTAGCATGGGGGGTGAACAGACCCTATCTCTTATCATGGTTGATCACTTCAAATAGATGATCTCATACAATAAACACCTCGTACAATAAACATGGACCGAACTGTGTCTCCCCACAGAACTCACATGTTGGTGCCCTAATCCTTGATGTGACAGTATTTAGAGATAGGGATTTGAGGAGGTCACTAAGATTAAATTCGGTCATAAGGGTGGGGTCCTAATCTAGTAGGATCAGTGGCCTTATAAGAATAGGAAGAGAGTTATCTCTCTCTCTCTATCCAAATGCACCAAGGAAAAGTCACGTGAAGATAGGCAAGGTGCCCATCTACAAGCCAGGAAGAGTGTGCTCACCAGAAATTAATCCACTGTCACCTTGATCTTGGGTTTCCCAGACTATAGACGGGCAAAATAAATCTCTGTTGTGTCAGTCATCCAGTCTACAGTATTTTGTGAAAGCAGTTACTCTGAGCTAAGACAACAGCATTCACATTTTTTTTTTTGCATTTAGTAAAACTTACAGAATTTACTGTACGCCAAGACTTGACAAATATTAACTTATTAAGCCTCATAATAACCCTCTGGAGAAGTTACTATTATCAACCTCATTTTATAGAGGAGGAAACTAAAACCTAGAAAAGTTAAGGAAGTTGACCAAGATCCCTCTCTTCAGATCCAGCTCTTACGTCTGTCCTTCCCGCATTTCTCCCGGGGCTCACGGGACATGTGGGCCTCCACATCTCCCATCCACTCTTTTATTTTCCATCTCTCACACCACACTTTAATTTTCTAAATCTCTCTTTTACATCATTAATTCTCTTTCCAGCTCTGTCATAGGTAGTTTGACCCATCATTTGCTTTTAAAAAAAAATTATGACGTTTAGGGCACCTGGGTGGCTCAGCTTGTTAAGTGTCCAACTTCAGCTCAGGTCATGATCTCATGGTTCATGAGTTCGAGCCCCTCATTGCTCAGACCCTGGAGCCTGCTTTGGATTCTGTGTCTCCCTCTCTCACTGCACCTCCCATACTTGCTCTCTCTCTCTTTCTGTCAAAAATAAACATTAAAAAATAATAATAATAAATAAATAAAATAAAATTTAAAAAAAATTATGACTTTATCAATCATTTCTAAAAGCTCTAGCTGATTCTTTTTCACATTTGCATCATCTGTTTGATAGTATCTCACTCTTCTTTCATATTTTCAAAGCCTAACTATAAATTCCTTTATGATCATTGCTTTTTTAATATTCTCCATCTGATTATTGTATGATCAGAAGCTCTTGCATATCTAATTGTGCCCTCTGATTGGGCTGTGTTGGCTAATTTTGGATTGTGAGCTCATCTTCAACAAGGTTTATCCACAGCTTTCCTAAACTGAGTACTTGAAGATATAATCCTCCAGGAACTTTTTGTATCTGTGTTTGCCTGACTCCACAGGGATACAGTAGCCAGAGACCACCTTTTAAAATTGGTGACTTATGCAGCACCTGGGTGGCTCAGTAGGTTAAGCACCCAACTCTTACTTTCAGCTCAGGTCATGATCTCCCAGTCTCGTGAGTTTGAACCCCACCATCAGGCTCTGTGCTCATGGTGCAGAGCCTGCTTGGGATTCTTTCTCTTCTCCCTCTCTCTCTGCCCCTCTTCCACTCATGCTATCTCCGTCTCTAAACAAATAAATAACTTAAAAAATTTTTTTTAATTTGTCACTTAGGAGATTTCTAAACAATATAGATAGCATGAATAAGGCAAACAGCATAGTATAAGACAATGGTTATGAATTCTCTGAAGAATATTTTTCCCACCACAAGTGAAGCACAAACTGAGAACTTTTGTTGTCTCCTTGTATCTATTGCATTATCTATTATATATTGTATATAATATTATATATTAATAATATCCATTTTTATATACTAAGTAGTATATTTTAATCTAAAGATTTACTCTTTCTCCTCTAAGAGTTTTTCTATATTATTTCTTTGATAAATTCTACCTTCTCATTTTCTCGGTTCTCTCTTTCTATAACTACAAGTGTGTTATTTCTTAACTTGAGATTCCCCCATTTTCTCCACAATGCTTTTTTGCAAGGGCAGTATGCTAGTTTTTCAATGGAGGATCCAGAAATGTCAATATTTGGGTTCTGTTTTTTGTGACTGTTCAGTGTCTCCAGAAAATAATTTCCCATGTTTTCTAGTTTGGTGCTGGTGGAGGTGAGACAAGAGAGCCAAAGGTATACATCTGGTTACATTAGTTCTGTGAGAAGGAAAGGACCCTGCCTCCTCTATTTCCTGCCCAGTTTTTGGCCCTGAGACACACCCACATTCTGCTGTACCTGGGAACTTGCCACCAGAGTGTCTCTGGCTCAACTTCCCTAGAGAGGTAGCCTCCATCTCCTCTGGGGTGGGGGAGGGGGACAGAAAAGGGGGAGTGAGGAGGACGAGCATACTTCCAGACTGCCAGGGGTAAGGGAGGGTCCTGAGGACCTAACTCCTCTATGCATAGCTATTCATATCTTCTTGAATTTTCAGTTCCACTTGCCTGGGTATCTGACTAGATTAGTTCCAGGGGAGGCCATAACAAAGTACCACATACATGGTGAGAAGTACACTGTCCCGCTATTGTGAAGATTAGAGATAAGACATCAGGTGTTAAAAAATAAACAGGGGAGCCTGGGTGGCTGACTCGGTTGAACATCTGACTCTTGGTTTTGGCTTAGGTCATGATCTCATGGTTTGTAACATGGAGCCCTATGTCACCCTCTGCACACTGAGAGCGTGGAGCCTGTTTGGAATTCTCTCTCTCCCTCTCTCTGCTCCTCCCTCACTCATGTTTCCTCTCTCTCTCAAAGAAGTAAGTCAACAAAAATAAATAAATAAACAAATATTTAAAAATAAACAAAATGGGGGCACCTGGGTGGCTCAGTCAGCTAAGCGTCCGACTTCGGCTCCAGTCATGATCTCAGGGTTCGTGGGTTCGAGCCCCGCACCGGGCTCTGTGCTGACAGCTCGGAGCCTGGAGCCTGCTTCAGATTCTGTGTCTCCCTCTCTCTCTGCCCCTCCCCGACTCCCACTCTGTCTCTGTCTCTCAAAAATAAATAAATATTTAAAAAAATTTTTTAAATAAATAAAATAAAAAATAAACAAATAAAATGATATAATATAAAAAAGAAATCAGGTATTGGCAGGATCTGTTTCCTCTGAGGGCTGTGAGGGAGAATTTGTCCCGGGCCTCTCTCCCAGCTTTTGGTGGCTTCAGGCCTCCCTTAGCTTGTAGACTCTGCTCTCCTTGGGTCTTCACATCATCTTCCCCATGTGTATGTCTATCTCTGTCCCCAAACTTTGCCTTTCTATAGGGACACAGTCGCATTGGATTAGGGCCCTCCTAAGGACTTCTTTTTAAATTGCCTCTGTAAAGACCCTCTCTCCAAATAAGGTCACATTCAGAGGTCCTGGGGGTTAGGATTCCAACATACCTTCTTTTGGAGGGACACGATCAACCCCCACCATCCTGAACCTAATCCTGACCCTCTCTGGAATCCTGCAGAATGGATGGGCTCGTTTCCATATTCTCCTCCCCGAACACACAGATACACGTGCAAAGGCACACAGATACACTCACACACACACACATACACACACACAGATACACATGGATACACTAATACACACACACACCAGAAAGGTTGGAGTGTGGTTTTCCTTGGTCTGTCCATTCCATTACTCTTTCATCTGCTCTGCCTCTTCTCCCATTAGCTTTAATTTTTTTGAGCCAATACCATTTCTATCCTCTCTGAGCAATCTCAGTGGGATTCAGAGAATAAGCAAAGATTAATCCTGGACATCCAGCCTCCACATTTAACTGGAAAATACTCACCGGTGCCCAGCAGCACCACCACAGAACCTTTGCTGCAAAAAAGTCAGATGCACCGCCCTGTCATGATGACCTTTCATGATTCTAAACCTCCCGCCTCTGAGCATTGCCTGTCTTTTACCAGAAATGCCCAGCGACCCCAATGACATAAAGGAGGGCATGGTTCCTAAAGCCCCACCTAATTTCTGATCAGCTGCCCCAAGCTTGTTCCTCTCTGTGCTGTGCTCCTCTACTCCTCCAACACGTTTGTGCTCCGCTACTGGAAGTCACCTGTCACTTTAAAAGAAAAAAATAAAATAAAGCCAGCGTGACCTCCCTTAGGAACGTGTTGCTAAGCGGGTGTTTTTGCTCCCAGGGCTTCAGCCTCCCAGGGAGCAGCCCTGGGTCCGCCCCCAACATTCAGCCTTTCCCTTTGGACTCTTTCAGAAGACTCGGCTCTCTCCACTTTCCTTTCATCCCAGGAAGCGGAATCTGCAAAGCGCTTTGCAAAGTTCCTTAAGGTAACCAGTTCTTACTGGGAGCAGGGCTGCAGCAAGGGCATCCTGCCTTCCATTACCCCGGCTTGGAGTTCAGCCTCTCTAACCCCTCGGTCCCCTGAGCTGATTTAATGGATTGTAAGTGCAGGGGTCTCACCGCTATGATTTACGTTTTACTTTCTAGAATTGAATCAGAGAGAGTTACTTGGGCTGCTTTGATTTGAGCGGCTGTCTGGTGCCCGGTTTACAGGAAACGTTAAGCCTGGCTCGTCACTACCCCTGGGTGGAATCCCTCCCACAGGGCTGCTCTTCCTTCCTGGGACTTTCCTGCCATCCTGTTGCATTCCTGTCTCCCAGAAACATTTGCTGTGTGTTGCATCTCTGAGCCTCTCAGTTCGAGTTGGTTCAAGGGGCAAAGTGCCAGTTATCGCAGACTTTTCGTGGCAATAGGCAGAGGAAGAGCCATTACAGACAAAGGGATGAGGGTCACTGCTCCAGAAGACCACAAGAAAATCTGCGGGCTCTTATTTATGCTGATAGTTTGCCTTCGTCACAAAGAGGCAGTATGGAATGCTAATAAAGTCTAGTGGGAAATACACATCTGTTATTGGATATTCTCTTCTGCAAATAAATTCAGCTGCAGAATGAAATCTCTATCTCCTAGAGCTCACTTTAAAGAGTCATTCACTCACACGTTTATCGAGCATGAACAAGGCGCCAGGCAATGTGCTGAAGTTCAGAGTGTGCGGAAATGCATTAGAACCAGGTCAGAAGTGCAGTTTACTCAGAAGACAGCCCTATAAATGGAGGCTAACTGTACAATGAGCTAAGTGCCATAAGATATTTATAGAAGCATCGAACATGCTTCAAACACAGCAGATGATCTGGGATCACTTAGTTTATCACGTAAACGTGGGCATATACCACAGAGTGCAGCTCAAGTATGGCATTCATACGCGCTCTTCCGGGGTGATGTGTGTTACATCGAGCTGATTGAGTGATTCCATAAAAGCTATCTGTCACTAACCTTAGACAAAGGGAAGCTGTGGCTGGAATGCCTTGTAGAATCAGATAATGAATTTAGAAGCAGTGTGTGTGGCACCTGCCAGGGTTCCAGGCTCCAACCTTAACAGGCTAGGGCACAAAAAGCTAAGCACTGTACATAGGGAGGAAATGCCCATGGGCGTGAGGGCAGGGGAGGGCTTCAGAAGCACCATAAATGGAAAGAGAAAGGAAACTCCTCTAGGCCCAGCTGGGGGAAGGGAAAAAGGGGACCTTAGGTTTTGGAGCCAGGAGGTTGAAGGTAGTAACCAGAGATGACAATGGGGGACTTGAATGTCACCTCAGGTCTTTCTTGTGACCTCCCCTTCTGTCCTCTAAGCTCTTTTTCCATCACCACTTCTTTTTCTACTTTCCTCCTCTTACATCACCTTTGCTTAATAATCACACTAATCTCGAGAGCCTGGTCCATGCTAAGCATTTTACCATATAATCTATCAGTTAGCCCTTATAGGATAATCACTCTTGGAGGTAAGAATTATCATTGCAAATTAGCAGGTGAAGAAATATATCTCAGAGAAGTGAAGGCATTCCCAAGATCCCACAGCTGACAAATAGAGCTGGAATTGGGACCCAGGTTCATTTGATTTTTTACAAAGGTCTTGCTATTTCGATACACCTGTGTTCGCACTGTTTTGGAATAGGACGCTCATATTGTGGGTTTTTTTTAATTTTAATGTTTATTTACTTTTGAGAGAAAGAGAGAGACAGACAGAGGCATGAGTGTGGGAGGGGCAGAGAGAGGGAGACACAGAATCTGAAGCAGGCTCCAGGCTCTGAGCTGTCAGCACAGAGCCCGATGTGGGGCTCAAACTCACAGACCATGAGATCATGACCTGAAGTGAAGTCAGAAGCTTAACCGACTGAGCCACCCAGGTGCCCCCTTGTGTTATTTTTTTAAGCAGCCCAAAGTCAAATGCAGTGCATCTCCTATCATGGACCTACATTCTTTTGCCTACATCCTGTAGAATTTGTCACAGGGTCTTCTGGATAGGACTCTGATCATCTCATCACCCTCAGAGACAGTCCATTTGTTTAGATGAAGGTCTCAGCAGTACCTTCCTAGAAAATTGTCTTTGATTTTCTGCACAAAGTTAAATAAATCACTGACCTCAAGTAGCCAAAGCCCGGGGCACCTGGGTGGCTCAGTCGTTTGAGCGTCCGACTTCAGCTCAGGTCATGATCTTGCAGTCAGTGAGTTTCAGCCCCGCGCCGGGCTCTGTGCTGACAGCTCAGAGCCTGGAGCCTGCTTCACATTCTGTGTCTCCCTCTCTCTCTCTGCCCCTCCCCGTTCACACTTTGTCTCTCTCTGTCTCTCTCTCAAAAAATAAATAAAAGCATTTAAATTATAAAGGAGCCAGAGCCCTTTCTCATTGGGGTAATACTCCACAGCTTTCAATTGTACATATTTCCAGAAGAGTGGACTAGCCTAGATTGCTTCCTGATATGATCACAAAAACAGGGATCAATGGCGAGACAGAGAGGTAGAGTGGCATGGGAAAGACTGTGGAATCACCAAGTCTTGGGGTCAAATTCTGAATGTGACATTTAATAACTGTAACCTTGGACAAATCGTGTTTCCTGCTGGAGGTTAACCTCAGAGGAAACCTTGTCCCTCATAGGCAAATTGAGGTGCGTACAACTGAACTAGAAGCGTTGTAAGGTCTGGGGATACTGTGCATCTAGAGATAGCACAAAATAAGTCTGCGGTAAATCATGCCTCTTATTTTGATGTTGCCAATAGGAATATATTAACAAGTACTCAGTGCATTTGGTGAGGACGAGCTGTATATTAAAGCCAAGCTGTATTGATTTATCTTCTCTTAGGAACCGTGCTCATGAAAAAATAAATTTTGATGTCATTTGATTTCCTTAGAAACTCATTCAAAGGTAATGATCAGGAAAGAATGAGGAGAAAAAAAATCAACTGTTACATTTTTCATTTTTACTTCTATTTCTTTCATATATGACTTTTTTTTTACTTATTGAGAAAGAATCTTTCTTTCCTAAATACATCTCAGTTCTTTTTTTTTCCAGCTCATAATTACTGGAGTTGTTTACTAGAGAGCTTTCTTGTCCTTGGGCATTTCATTCTTATCCTCTGCCTCTCATTCCATCTAGATCACCTCCTTGTCCTTTTATTTTCTGAGCTGCTGACATCAGTTTCCTTCCTCCATTTCTGGTAGCCTGTGAGGAGGTCTGGAGGGGAGACAACAGATTTCCAGATGCTTTGATTCCTTTTAATATGCTAATTCCCCCCCAAGGTCAGTGCAACCTTGAACACATCAGATGAGCTGCTTAAATGACAAGACCTATCAGAGATTTAGATTCCAAGATATTAGGAAGAGCTTATGACTTGTCAGCCCTGATGTTTCTCCCTGCGTTCTCTCCTTTGCTCTTCCCAGTGACCCAGAGAGGACAATGAAGATTTAAAGGGCTCCAGAATGTGGCCATGGAAGACGCAACCAATAAGTAGTGATTTAGTCATTCATTTGAAACACATTTACTGAGTGTCTGCTATGTGCCATTCTCCTAGGCTTTGGAGGTAAACAATGAACAAACATCCCTGCCCTCTTAGAGCTTAGATTCTAACAGGAATGGGCAGACAATAGCAAATAAATATATTTGTCAGCTGGTGATAAGTACTATGGAGAAAGAAATCATGAGATAGTTAGGGAATTCCAGGAAGGTAAGGAAGGCGGATTATCATTGTATTATGAGTATTCGGGGAAGACTTCACTGAACGGTCTCTGTAGAGTCTTCAAGGAATTAAAAGAAACAGAAAGCCTTGCAGTTATCTTGGGCAAGAGGGTTCCTAGCAGAGGGAACAGCAAGTACCAAGGCCCTGAGGCCAGAGGATTCAAGTGCAGATCATGTAGAGCCTTGTAAGCAATTGAAAGGGTTTCGGATTTTACTCTGTTGAGAAAAAGAAGTCATTGGATTTTGAGTGCACGAATGACATGACTGAGCTTGAATTTTAAACAATTCACTCTCTTCAGTGTAGGTGAGCAAGGTGGGAAACGGAGTAGTTAGGAGGGTCTTGCAAGAGGCGTGTGAGAGACAACAGTGCCTGACCAGGGTAATAACATTGGCGGTGCTTGGAGGTGGTTGGATTCTCCATATAATTTGAAGGCAAAGCTGTCAGGATTTTCATGGATTGCATGTCGTGTGTCATGTGAGAGTCAGAGAAGGGTCAGGCATGACTCCAAGGTTTCTGGCCTAAGACAAATGAGTACTGTTTATTGCAACAAGGAAGGTGGCAGGACAAACATATTTGAGGGTGATGACAAGGAGCTTTCATCTGGGGCATGTTAAGCTAAGTGAAGGTATCCATCAAATGCCCAGATATTTGAGTCTGGAGCTCTGGGGAGGTGTGTGGGCCCAAAGTGTGTGGGGGGTATCAGTAGACAGATGGCATTTAAAGCCAAGAGACAGGGATGGGTACGGGCAAAGCGGAGCCCCACATGTGGTGATCGAGGAGATGTAGACAGACCAGCTTAGGAATCTGAGAAACAGTAAGATGAAAACCAAGAAAGAACACATCGCAGAAGCCAAGTGAAGAAACTATTTCAAGAAAAAGCAGGTGATGGGTCACTTTCATTACTAAGTGCCTCTGAAGGTCAAATAAGATGAGCACTGAGGAATAATCATTAGATGTGGTGATGCAGGGTCACCAGGACCCTGGCAAGAGCAGTTTCAGGAGGTGCCGGGCCCAGCAAACCTATCCAGGAAGAGAAGGTGTGAAGAGCTTTCCTGTAGAAGATTGAAAAATAGAGCACTAGCTAGAAAGAGAAGTGAAGTCCAGAGACAGCCATTTTAAAGAAGGAGCCAATCACAGCACTTTGTTAATGGGAGAAATGGGCCAATAGAGCAGGAAGAAGTGATTATCCAGGGGAAAGGGGCAAATCGTTGGCTCTAGGTCATGGAGGAAGGATGTTCTGGGGCCCAGTGCACAGGCTGACGTCCCAGCCTAGATGGGAGTAGGGGCAGGCACAGTACGAGTAGAGGCAAAAGATGTGACCTGACTCCGAGAGTGGGGGAGGGACAGGGGATGGAAGCCCCCTCTGGTGTCTTCTCTCTGTTCAGTGAGTGAAATGAGAACCAAGGCCAACTGGAGAGAGTGAGGAGGCCTCCAAGGGCAGAATTTTGTCACTCCCACGTGCTGCCCAGTGGCATCAGGTTCATTGCTGGGCCCATGAGGCCAGAAGGGTCTGGCATCCTTCCTTTTCCTCTGGGGCTCATTTCCACCAATCTGGGTCTGCAAGCCCGTATTCCTTGGGAATGAACCGTCTACTCTAACATGGAGGTCAGCCTCATAGTTATCAATAGTAAGAATGTTTCACTGATTTTCAGAGGCCTGACTTCTCTGTTTTGTTTTGTTTTCTTTTCTTTTGTTTTTCCTGTCCAGGAGCAGACATCACAACCAAAATGAATCCCAAGGAAGAAAAAGTAAAAATAATCACAGAGGTAAGTGGTTGCTTAGGTGTCCCCTAAAGGTGTGGTTGTGTGTGCACTGCACTTGCGTCTCGCGTCTTTGTGAGTGAGGAAGTTAGGCCACCAACAGACCTTTATTGCACACCTACTGAATGCAGAGGGTGCTATGTCAGGCACATGGTAGAGAAGGGCCCTGATGGCATAGGAAATGCATCCCTGCAGACATTCTAGGGGCTTACCTCTACACGAATGCTCTGAAGCTGCCCAGTCACCATTTCATGACACACAGCTGTTCGGAGTTACCTCTGCTACTGAGTCAGCTTTGCTGAAGCACATGGATCTGTAGAGAAATTCGGGAAGACGGTACCAGTTGTAGATTATAACCACTGGTAAAATCCTCTGTCTCATGGATTCCTGCCGTTTCTGACTCATCATGTACAAACCATCATTAAACACTATCTAGAACAGAGAAGGGAGGCTGTCTCCTGTTGGAGACTGCAGACCTCAGAACAGAGGAGAACGTCTCTCAACCCCAGCTTCTCTCCTGTCTCCAGGGCCAGCTGACTTGAGACCATAGAGGCAGAAATGGAGGAGATATGCTGTTCTCTATAGAGTACTTCTAAAGCCTGAAAGAACACATTACCCAGGCACAACCACAAAGGTTAACTTTAAGCAAGACATCAAGTGCCTTCAAACCACATAAATCTATATCCTCTTATTCTTTCATGCAGCAAATACTTACTGAGCCTCTGGTCCCTGGGGATATAGCAGCATACAAAAACCCTGTGCCCTCAGGGAGTTTCCGTTCTATCTAATTTGCAGTCTTACTGGACAGTTTTCCACCAGTAGAAATCAAAACATTATTGGAAGGCAAAACTAAACTAAACTAAACTAAACAACTAAGCTAAACTAAACTAAACTAAAATAAAATAAAATAAAATAAAACAATAAAAAAGACCCAGATTTCCTTACAAATCCATTCTAAGCCAGTGAGAACTTAGATGTGAACTAAGGGCCATACTTGGACACCGCAATGTTAGCAGATCTTACAATCTACGTTGGTGAACCCTTAAGCTCAGAACCCTCCCTACTTGGTAGCCCTGAATTGTGAGGCCGAGTGAGGATGGGGCTTTCACCCAGAGGATGAGTCAGCGACATCAGGTCCCTCAGACAAAAGACAATCCCAAGCTATGCCCATTCGCTGGTCAGGACCTTGATTCCCTCTGCCAACTGAAGTTCTCATCTTCTCTAACCTCCACCGCCAAGGGCAGGGATGAGCAATTGGAGGCTGGCTCAGCAACCTGCTTGACCTTTCTTTGAAATCTTAAATCATATTATTAAAATACATCCTTTGTGTTCCAAGTTTATCTCAGCATTTTAAAAAATCCCATTTTCACTTTGAACACCTTTCTAATGAATTCAATGTAACAGGGACAGGTTCCAGGTTTATTTGCAATTCTTTTATGCCCAGAGGTGATGTGCCCCAGTTTGTAGAAGTCAAGGACCAGAGAAGTTTAAAGTTTGAACACTTAAGAGCATTAAGCTCTAACATCTTATCACTAAAACTTTAGAAAGTGTCACATGGAAAAAGAAAAAAAGTTTGCACTGTGAAAGAATTTCTCTGTTTTCAAGAAAACCCTCAAACATTGCCTTTACATTGAGACTTCATGATGATTTAACATGTATCTTCATTATTCTGCACTTGAGACTGAGGCTGGGGGGCAGAGGAGCCTGGCCCTGGAAGCCTCTGGTTTGATTACCATGTCATCTTGTGCTGGGGTCCTCTGTCTGGCCAGACCAGCTGTCCTGGTAGGCTCCCTTGTTCTTGGCCTTCATTAGATTGTGAGTTGAGGGCAGAAAGAATCTCTGTGTCCCCAGGGCCAGAAGCATGGCAGATGTTGTGTGGGTGAACAATGGAGGCTCCAAGATCATCTCATTTATGATGTTTCCATTTGGATAAAACTTTTCAAGACCATGTCTATTTTGAGAAGAGTAGATGCTGGTAGCTGCTTAGACTGTGTCAACCATCCCTTCGCCCATACTCAACTGTAGGGCTGGAGGCAGGATGGTGATTTTAATTTTAATATGTAAAATGCACCCCTCTTCCTCTCTTACCGTTCTTCCCCAACTTACACAGAGACTAAGTGACCACTCTTCCATTTGCATTTTTACAAAGGAGTTCAACGAAAATGATGAGGACGCAGGTGTGGGAAGACAGAAGAAGACTTCAAAGATTGCAAGACAAAAAAGAAAGAAACGGGTATGTGGTGCCAGGGACCCTGTGTCTGCCTGTGCATTGGGCTGTCGATTGACAATGTGCGGGCACCCTCAGGAGATGACACATCCTCCCAGGAAAACCCAGGGATGCAGGTGGAAGGTGCGGGGTGTAGGACTTATGTGGGGCCTTAAGGGTGACGCTCACAGGGAGGCCGTGGTCAGTACCCTGAGCATTTTCCTCTGAGGTTTCTCCCATTTCCTGAGAGAAGTCCAGAAAAGAGAGGAGTCTTTTTACTGTTCTCCTCAAAGGCCATGAACTGAGGCGGGCGATAGATGGCAGTGCAGGATTACTAATCATGGGCAGCTCCCCCTTTCTCCAGTTCCAACCCCGAGCTCAGCTTCGGTCTAAACCAGAGCCCCCCCACCTCCCAGCTCTCCTCCGCAGGAGTGACCCTCCTTGGTTGGGAGCATACCCCTGCATGACCAGGCTTCTCAAGGTAAATAATTCCCGTGGTCAGGAGCCCTTGTCCTCCGAGGAGGGGAGGAAGGGAAGATCTCTTTGGAGGGGCAACTTGCTTGGAATAATCGAGATGCCAGCAAGGGAGGGAAGGAAGGGAGCGCCATTTTGAGCCAGCATCCACGTGATGGAGCTGCCTGGAGAGGGTGGCCGGGACGTGGGTAGGTGTGGAGGTGGGGAAGGCACCAAGGGAGCCGAAGTTAGGGGAGAAGCCCCCTCTCTGAGCCCCCACCCCCACCCCCAGCACATTCCGGTTGGGACCAGCTGGGCCGAGAGGTGGCCTCTGCTTTTACAGCTGGGATGGAGCAGCCTGGGGAGGTGAGGTGGCCAGAGTGCCGGAGGCGCTGCCAGCCACGTGGCCAGTCGGTCTGGCCACTCAGGGAGGTTTAACCCCTTCCTGCAGGGTTCCCCGGAGGCTCTGCAGCCAGGGCAGGGGACCCAGAGTACAGACGGAAAGGGTGCAAGTCCTTAGCTACGGGGCCACGGGCACAGGAGAAAAAGGCAGGGATGGGGAGGGGAACGTGGTACCAGGCACTGTGCTCCTAGGCACCGTCTCCTGGATCTAACCCATGCAGGAGCCCAAACTGCTGACCACGAAGCAGGAAAGTTTTGGCGCCGTTGTAAGAAATCCAGAGTACTGTTTCTTAAGCCCAGCGTCACTTCAGAATGGAATTTGGGAGATTTTTTTTTTTTCAGTCCGTGCCTCTGATCCACCCCAGGCCCTTTATTTGAATCACAATGTCCCATGCTTTTCACCATGGCTGATGCAAAGCAGCATCTCAGTGTATGGGCTATTTTCATCTCCTTTGTTTTACAGATGAGGAAGGTAGGAAGTTTGGAGGTTAAATAACTTGCCCCGAGTCCCTCAGTTCATCTGAGTTCAGAGGCAAGCCTTAATCTGGCCTCAAAGGCTGTCGCTCAGCCTTGGCTTCCACTGTCACCTCTGCTCACCAACTCCCCTCCTCGGGAGCCTGAGGAAGGGACCAAGGGCTGTTCTTTGCCCTGAATTATCCAGGGACACTTTGGCAGCCGTTTCCAAAAGATTTGTAGTTGGGATCACATAGTTTGGCCATGACTTTCCTGCTTCCCTTTTCCATCCAATTTCTGCAAAGGTCTGCACATTATTCATAGAAATAGTGAAAATATTTATTTTATTTGGGGATGCCTCCATAATTTCGCGAGAACCCTCTTAGACAAACTCAGGGTTGGCACCTCTTTTCTGACAGGGGGCAGCACCACAGTTATCTAGATCTGAATATATTAAGGCCTGTCCCCACGCTGAGTGACCCACCTTATCCCCAGATAGGATCTGTGTCCACCGAAGCCATGGGGATAACAACCTCTGCCCCTCTGCCCACAGCTGCCCACTGCTGGCCCCAAGGAAATGGTGTCTGAAAATCACCACCTAGCCAACCAGCCGGAGCCCCTGCAGGAAGATTCTGACACTCGCCCCCTGAGCATGACCACCCGTCGAGGCGCCCGGAGTAAGTATCCCCTTGTTCAGTTCAGCCATTATTAATTGCCTGTTGTAATTGCCTCTGCCAGCACAGAGCAAGATGGGGATTTTTAATGGGTATTACTTTTCACACATGACTACCAATCCTCCCCCACTTCACTCCAACTCTGTGGGTACTTTTCTAGGTTAGCATCTGTCTGAGAGACAGGACGCATAGCTTTAGGACATACTTCTATAAGCATATAAGTTCAGAAGTGTCACTTGAAATAAAAATGGTTCAGGTGAGGGCACCTGGGTGGGTCAGTAGGTTAAACACCTGACTCGATTTTGGCTCAGGTCAAGATCTCACTCGCAGTTCATGAGATCCCCGCATCGGGCTCTGTGCTGATTGTGGGGAGCCTGCTTGGGATTCTCTCTCTCCCTCTCTCCATCTCCCCTGCATTTTCTCTCTTTCTCTCTGTCTCTCTCAAAATCAATAAAGAAACATTTTTAAAAAATGGTACCAGTGATCAAATTCGTAGAAATTCGAGGGACGTTGAAATGGTTAGGAAGCCATCCAAATCCAAGAAGTGGGGCTTGAATAAGATGTTGCAAGGCATGAGGGAACTTCGGAGGCTCTCAGTGGCCCTGGCCCTTGAGTACCCCTGCACTTAACTCACACACACATGCACACTCTTCCCCCTTCCAAGAACCTCCACTACCGTGGACATCATTAATTATCTGCTCTTTGTAGGAAAAAGGATCACCCTTTACTTGTTGCTTTTCATGCAAAGTGGATTAGACAAGAGGAAAAGGTGTGTTACACTTTTCAGTTATTAAGTAATCGTTACACAATTGTTACCCTATTTCCCTGCAGCGGGCTGGGGAATAAAGTAACTGTTGGAAACCAGGAGGCTTTGGAAGCAAGCTCATCTGAAGTCCAACCCTAAGAAAAATGTGGTTCCCGTCTAAAAGCGATGATATCATAGGACTGTTACAAATTAGTGAAACAGAACCAAACTTTATTCCATATAGTTACTTCTTTTTTTAACTGCTCAAAATTATTCTTTATTGAAGATTACAATTTGTCTTAGCTCTGGCTGCCATAACAAAATGCCATAGACCAGGTGGCTCAAACAACAGACATTTATGTTCTCATAATTCTAGAAGCTGGAAGTCCAAGATCAGGGTGCCAGAGCGGTGGATTTCCAGTGAGACCTCTCTGCCTGCCTTGTAGGTAGCTGTCATTTCCCTGTGTGCTCACTCGGGTGTCCCTGCTTATAAAGACATCGATCCTGTTGTATCAGGGTCCTGCTGCGTAACTTCATTTAACCTCCTCAGAGGTTCTCTCTCCAAATAGACACAGTGGGGGTTATGACTTCAACATATGAACTGTGTGGAGACACAATTCAGGCCACAGCACGACTATTGAATATTTAACATTATTTTTTTAAGATTTATTTATTTATTTATTTATTTATTTATTTAGAGCACACACGAACAAGTGGGAGAAGGGTGGATAGCCAGGGAGAGGGAGAATCTCAAGCAGGCTTTGCGCTGTCAGGGCAGAGCCAGACATGGGCTCGATCCCATGAACTGTGAGATCATGACCTGAGCCAAAATCAAGAGTTGGAAGCTTAACCGACTGAGCCACTCAAGCCCCCCTTAAATAGTTATTTTTAAGTCAAGGGAAAAAATGTCAGAGATGTTGGCCAATAATAAGACTCTTACTAAAAAGTCAATTCTTTCCTTATTCCTAAAATGAGGAAAATACTCTTTGTGATCACCATGGGAGTGATTGTGAGGATGAAATAAAAAAAGGTGTAGAAGTGTTTTAAATAGTATGCACCGTTACAAATACTCAAATATTATGCACTAGTATATTACATAGATAAACGCACAGTGACTAAGGGGTTTTACAGTGAGATAAGAGACTTTTGGACTTTGCATTAGTCCAAAAGTGAAAAATAAACAAAACCCATGATTTCTTTTTTTTTATTGTTTATTTATTTTTGAGAGAGAGAGCATGAGAAAGCATGAGTCAGGAAGGTGCAGAGAGAGAGGGAGATACAGAATCCGAAGCAGGCTCCAGGCTTCGAGCTATCAGCATGGAGCCCGACATGGGTCTTGAACCTATGAACCACGAGATCATGACCTGAGCTGAAGTCAGAGCTTAACTGACTGAGCCACCCAGTTGCCCCTTCTGATTTGGAGAAGAGGAGAACAATAGAAAGCTAGGATCCGCCTGCCTCAACAAGGTCATGACTAGCGGGTATCTGGACATCCCTGGATAGAGCTAAAACTAGTGCTAATTTGGCAGCACTGGTGGGCCAAGGGGTAAAGAAAACACCCCTAACAGTGAGGTGGGGGCACCTGGTGGATAAGCAGCCTGTGGGGCCAGGCATCAGTCAGAAATGAGAGGTCAAGACCAGCAGAAAGCCAGCCATGTGGTCAAGATAGCAGAATGGATTTCATTCATGATGCCAATGCACAGTAGAGGGAAAGACAGATGAGGTACAAGGGAAGACAAAGAGCTCTGAGAAACATGGTAAGGAGTCTAGGCTGAGACAGAGCAACAGAGGAGCTCAGGCTGAAGGGTGTGTGGGAGTCTTGAGGTAGCATTGGTGAAAGAGGATTCTAGACAGACCGCTTGGAAACAAGAAAATGTGGGCAGAAAATAGTGCGCCCTGAGCAAGGTGGAGGCAGCCATGCCTGGGAAATTGCATACCTTGGCCATTTGTTAGAAGTATGGCACTAGGGGATGCCTAGGTGGCTCAGTTGGTTAAGCATCCTACTCTTGATTCTGGCTCAGGTCATGATCTCCCAGTGTGTGGGTTCATGGGTTTGAGTGCCATGTCAGGCTCTGGGCTGACAGTGCAGAGTCTGCTTAGATTCTTTCTCTCTTCCTCTCCCTCTGTCCTTCCCCTGCTTGCTCTCGTGCTCACTCTCTCTCTCAAAATAAGTAAATAAACATAAAAAAAAACCTTCTGTACATCACTTTCCCACTCAGAAATCTGTGATAAGCATCACATAAAATCCACACTCTCTTTGCTCTGGGTTCTGAGACCCTATGCCCGCTGGCCCCTTCCAGTTGTGTTCGCACTCTTCTCCCATCTTACCCCCTGGTTGACTGCTTACTGACCTCCGAAAGCCTCGTGACCACCTAAGCACTCCCAGGCTCTGGTGTCCACCCGAGGAAAGCTCCTCACTCATGTCTTTAATAAGCTTGTGGCAGAAAGGCAAGAGAGTTGTATCATGGTCTTGGGGGCACCCTGGTGGCTCAGTTGGTTAAACGTCCATCGCTTGGTTTTGGCTCAGGTCATGATCTCACAGTTCATGAGTTCGAGTCCCACATCGCATCCCACGCTAACAGCGTGGAGCCTCCTTAGAATTCTGTCTCTCTCCCTCTCTCTCTGCTCCTTCCCTGCTTGTTCTCTCTCTCAAAACAAACAATCAGACAAACAAAAAGACCATGGTCTTTGGGGTCAGACAAATGTGTGTACCAATCTCTACCTGTCCCTTTCCTACTCTCTTGGGCAATTTCCTCCATCTCCCTAAATTTCAGTTTCTTTATTTGCAAAATGGGAACAAGAAAAGAATGCCTTAATACCTCCACAAAGTTTATATTCCAGTTGGGGGGGGGGAGGGGAAAATGAAATAGGACGGATCTACAGTGTGGCCAGGGGTGGGGAGTGCTACCAAGAGAAAGCATAAGCTGTATAGGAAGCCATGGGGGCGAGAGGGAGGGTTGCTATTTCACCTCTATCTCCAGCAAGACCATGTTTGAGCAGACGCCTGGGGCAAATGGGGGATCCCTGAGAAAAGTGGTCTTAATGCCAGAGTGTGTTCAGTATGTTTCAGGACCAGCAAGGAGGCCAGAGTGGTTGACAAAGTGAGCAGGGAGAACAAATAGGAAATGAGAGGAGAAGGGAGGTGCCTCGGGGCCCCGACACTTTCAGTTTGAGTGAAATGAGGGTCATGGGAGGGTCTGCCCAGACTTAAGGCTAAAGGCTACTGTACTAAGAAATTGACTCTGGAAGGTGCAAAAACAGAACAGAGAACCAGGTGAAGAGCGAAAACAACATCCAAGTGGGCGCTGGGGGTACTGGGACCAAGCAGTGGAAGAGGTGGAAAGAAGGGGGGACTCGGGGCATCTGGAAGGTAGAGACAACAGGGTTTATGGCTGGACTGAACAGGAGTTTTGAAAGCAGGAAGGACGATGTCAGCTTTTTAACTTGAGCAACAGGGAAAACGGAGTTGCCATTTACAGAGAGGGGAAGATGGCAGAAAGAACGGGTTTGGGGTAAAATGGGGAAAAGACAGAGTCTCAGATGCCTGCTGGATGTCCAAGTGGAGGTGGATGTAGGGATCTGGAGGCTGGGGGAGGCAGGGAGGCGGGAGAGGCCTTTGCTGACCATTTGTCTAAAAGACCACTTTCCTGGGGCATCTGGGTGGCTCAGATGGTTGAGTGTCTGACTGTTGGTATCAGCTCGGGTCATGATCTCACAGTTCATGGGTTTGAGCCCCATGTCTGGCTCTGAGCTGGCTTCATGGAGCCTGCTTGGGATTCTCTCTCTCTTTCCCTCTCTCTCTCTGCCCCTCTCCTGCTCAAGCTGTCTCTGTGTTTCTCAAAATAAATAGATGATAGATAGATAGATAGATAGATAGATAAAACTTACAAAAACTTTTTTATAAAGGAGTACTTTCTGGGGTGCCTGGGTGGCTCAGTCGGCTAAGCATCCGACTTTGGCTCAGGTCATGATCTCACGGTTCGTGGGTTTGAGCCCTGTGTCAGGCTCTGTGCTGACAGCTTGGAGCCTGGAGCCTGCTTAAGATTCATTGTCTCCCTCTCTCTCTGCTCCTTCCCTTCTCTCTCTCTCTCTCTCTCTCTCTCTCTCTCTCTCTCTCAAAAAATAAATAAAACATTAAAAAAAAATTTAAAAAGAGCACTTTCTCACCTCCTCACCTATTCTGCCCTTCCCAGGGTCTGTTTTCCCCTAGAGCACTCCTCCCTGCCCTGGCCTGTTCCAGGCAACTGTTTGCTAACTGCCCCTGAGAGCAGGACTTTGTCTTCTTTCACAGCTGAACCCAGCCCAGTGCCTAGAGCAATACTTGCTGCAGCTTCAGGGCTCAGTGACATTTATAGAACATCTCTCCCCGGGGGCTTAATAGCCAGCACCTCAGACAAGGTCCTACCCTCTCAGCATTTGTAGTCTTGTGGGAGAATCAGCTGATTAAGGACAGGACAGTGAAGCGACACAGGCCTAGTGGTAAGAGGGCACCTTACACACCATCCCCTCCGTCCTTGCTTGGCAAGGCTTGGAGAAGCACGGACTGGGGGCTCTCGGCTCTACAGTGAGTCCAGGTAGGCTGACTACTCTTTGGAAAGAGGAGTTTTTTTTTTTTTTTTTTATCACCCAAGCCCATTTCCTCATTGACCCATTTTATGATATTCTCCCCAGCAAAATAGGACATACAAATTTATTTCCTCTGCTCACACTTTAGCCATCTATTAAGGCTTTACGCGTCTGGTTATCAAAATAGCTTTTTGATATTCTCAAAGTAAATCAAATATCACCAAGGCAAGTGCCAAGTCCTTAAGATCTTAAAGGTAATACCCTTTGGGGGTCTGTATTTTTCATTAGGAAAATCCAAATGCGCACAGAATTAAATAACATTCAGTGAACCAGGGAGCCTAGCTGGCTCAGTCAGAGGAGCATGCGTCTCTTGATCTTGGAGTTGGGAATCTGAGCCCCATGTTGGGGGTCCAGCTTACTTAAAAAAAAGATAATCCAGTGAACCTGATATGCCCAGCACCATAATCAAGAATTAACAAGATTTTGCCACATTTGTTTTAAGTATCCTTTCTTTCTTTTTTTTTTTTGCCTTTGTCATATATACATATTTATGTATATATACATATAATTGTTTTTAATTGTGGTAAAAAAATATATAACATAAAAAATGTTAAATTTACAATCTTAATCATTTTTTAAATGTTTATTCATTTTTTTGAGAGAGAGAGCGGAAGTGGGAGATAGGCAGAGAGAGAGGAAGACACAGAATCTGAAGCAGATTCCAGGATCCGAGCTTTCAGCACAGAGCCCAACGCGGGCCTCAAACCCATGAACCTCAAAATCATGACCTGAGGTGAAGTCTGATGTTCAACCAACTGAACCACCCATCTTAATCATTTTTAAATGTACACTTCAGTAAACTATCACATCGCTGTGCAACAGACCCCTGGAACTATTTCATCTTGCAAAACTGAAACTCTATACCTAATTTTTTTAAGTTTATTTATTTATTTTGAGTGGGGGCGCAGAGAGAGGACAGAGAGAATCCCAAGCAGGCTCTGCACTGTCAGCACAGAACCTGATTCGGGGCTTGAACTCATGAACCATGAAATTATTACCTGAGCTGAAGTCAAGAGTCAGGTGCTTAACCAACTGAGCCAACCAGGGACCCCGAAGCTCTATACCTGTTAAATACTAACTCCCCACTTCCCCTTCCTTCAGCCCTTGGCAACCTCCATTCTTCTTTCTATTACGATGAATTTGACAATTTTAGGTACCTCACATAAGTAAAGTCATACAGTATTTGTCTTTGTCACTGGCTTATTTCACTGAACATTTGTGTCTTTAAGGTCCATCCATATTATAGCATGTGACAGGAATTTGTTCCTTTTTAAGGCTGAATAATATTTCAATGTATGTAATGTCACATTTTGCTATACATTCATCCTTCAGGGACATTTGGGTTGCTTCTACCTCTTGGCTATTGTGAACAATGTTGCTATCAACATGAATGTGCAAATATGTCTTCAAGATCCTGCTTTCAATTCTTTTGGATATACAGCACGAAGTGAGACTGCCAGTTCAGATGGTAGTTCTATGCTTAATTTTTTGAGGAACCGGCATACGTTTTGCATAGTGGGTGCATCATTTTATATTCCCACCAACACTGCACAAAGTTTCCAGTTTCTCCACAATCTTACCAACATTCATTATTTTCTGCTTGCTTTGTTTCTACGCTAGCCATCTTAATGGAGGAGAGCTGATACTTCATTGTGGTTTTGATTTGCATTACTCTGATGATTAGTGATGTTGAGTGTCCTTTCATGTGCTTGTTGACCATTTGTGTATCATACTTGAAGAAATGTCTATCCTTTTCCACTTTCTAATCAAGTTCTTTGTTTTGGGTGTTTCTGAGTTACAGGTGTTCTTTATGTATTCTGTATAATAGCCCCTTATTGGATGTATGGTTTGCAAATATTTCCCCCATTGATTGTGTCCTTTGATGCACAAGAGTTTTTCAGTTTGAGGTAGTCCCATTTCTCTGCTTTTGCCTTTATTGGTGGTGCTTTTAGTGACATATCTAATAAATCGTTGCCAAATTCAATGTCATAAATTATTTCTTCTATGTTTTCTTCTAGAAGTTTTATAATTTTAGGTCTTACATGTAGGTCTTTAATCCATTTGAGTTCATTTTTATATGATGTAAGGGAAGGGTCCAAGTTCAATCCTTTTGCATATGAATTGCCAGTTTCCAAACTCCATTTGTTGAAGAGACTGTCCTTTCTCTATTGAGCGTCTTCACACCCTTGTTGAAGACCATATGCTCAACAGTTTATTTCTGGGTTCTCTATCTATTCCATTGGTCTATATGTCTTGTTTATGCAACACCACACTGTTTTGATTATTGTAGCTTTGAGCTTTGTAATATGTTTTGAAATCAGGAAGTATGAGAACTCCAAATCTTTTTCAAAACTGGTTTGAGTATTTTAGGGTCCTTTAATATTTCATATGAATTAAGGATGAATTTCTCTATTTCTATGAAAAATGCCAGTAAGAGTTTGATAGGGATGCATTAAATCTGTAGATCAACTTGGGTGGTACTGACATTTTAACAGTATTAAGTTTTCCAATCCATGAATGCAAGATATCTTTCCATTTATTTGTGCCTTTAATTTCTTTCAGCAATGTTTTGCAGCTCTCAGTGTACAAGTCTTTTGCCTCCTTGGTGAAGCTTCTTCCTAAATATTTTATTCTTTTTCATGATACTCTAAATGGAATGTTCTCTTAATTCCCTTTTTAGATTTTTTTGTTGTGAGTGTATAGAAACACAACTGATTTTTGTATGTTGATTTTGTGTCCTGCAACTTTGCTAAACAGTTTTTTTGTGTAGAATCTTTAGAGTTTTCAATATGTAAGACCATGTCATCTGCAAACATAGATAGTTTTATATTTTCCTTTCCAATTTAGGATGCCTTTGTAGCTTTTACTCTTGCAGTCCTAGTATGTCTGGGCCACTGTAACAGCCACAGACTGAGGAGCTCATAAAGAAGAGAAATTTATTTCCCACAGTTCTGGAGGCTGAGAAGTTCAAGATCAATGCACGGGCAGATTTGGTACCCAGTAAGGAGGGCCCACTTCTTAATTCACGGATGGCTGTCCTCTTGCCATGAGGAATGGTAGAAGGTACAAGGGAGCTCTCTGGGGTCTGTTTTGTAAGGGCATTAATCCCATTCATGATGGTGGAGCCCTCATGACCTAATTACCTCCCAAAGGCCCGAATTCCAAATGCCATCTCACTGGAGGTTAAGTTATAATATCAGAATTTGGGGAGGACATAAACATTCAGTCTGTGGCACTTGTATAACGGCTCTGGCTAGGACTTCCAGTACTATATTGAATCAAAGTGGTGAGAGGAGGCATCCTTGCCTTGCTCCTGATCTTAGAGGAAAAGCTTTCAGTTGTTCACCACTGAGTATGATGTTAGTTGTAGGCTTTCATATATGCCCTTTACTATGTTGAGGTAGTTCCCTTCTATCTCTATTCTATTGAATTTTTTTTATCATAAAAGGATGTTGAATTTTGTCAAATGCTTTTTCTGTATCAGTTGAGATGATCATGTGTGTCCTTTGTTCTGTTACCAAGGTGTATCACTTTGATTGATTTTTATATGTTGAACCATCCTGGCAACACCCCCAAACTGGGCTGGGCTAATACTCTGTGTAAATGGCTCATGAAGCTCTCTCTCATGACCAATTTATAAATATTGTTTACATTTCCCTAGGTGAAACCTCAGATTCAGTGGTTTCCATAGCCCCAACAAGACAGTTTATGTTAGCACTATGGGACCTTTTAAGCTCACATGATTCCTTTTTTTTTTTTTTTTTTTACTACCCTTAGCACTTACTGGTCTACCTGAGGCATCCCCCACACTACCCACCCAAGATAGATAGATAGGTGATAGGAGGGTAGGTATGTAAGTAGATAGGTAGGTAGGTAGGTAGGTAGGTAGATAGGCAGACAGAGGATAAATTTGGCAGTCTTGAACTCTGAGGGCTTAAGATCATGTTCTGAGTGACTTAGCAAGCTTTCTGATAAGATTTCTACCAAGATTCCTCATTCTCCTTCCTTGCCCATTATGTTGCCAAGATATTAAGAGAGATAAACATTTCTAGTCAGCACACATTCCTTGAAACCTACAGAAACTGAAAACAGACTCACTACTACTTATTACTACTTTCAGCCATGGGACCTTGAGCTATAACCTAGTCATCTCAAGCCATAAGAGCTTCATTTATAAAATGGGGACAATAAAAGCCTCAGCATTATGCTACAATCAAATCAAATGATTTACAGAACACACCTACAGAGGGTCTGCCGCATATGTAGTAGTCTCCTCAGCTGAAAGAAGAACTTATTGCCAAATAACTAACAAAAATAATTACCTTTCTTGAGTGCGAGGACATGTCAGGCACCATGCTAAGGTCTCTACATGCATTACATTACTTCTCAGAACAGCACTACCATCAGACATTTTATAGGCAATGAAACTAAGTTCAGAGAGAACCACCCGCTAGAGGGCAAAAGGAGCCAAGACTTCAACTCCAGTCCATAGACCTCTGTGTTCTTCAAGGCACAACATCTACAACATCACATCTACAACACAAGTTCTACAACATCACTCGACACTTATAAATCCCAAGCCTGACTGGTCTTTAATGCTAAGGGTTTCCAGCTGCCCACGGAAGGTGCAGTGGCAATACTGCAACCAGCACCGTCAGCAGTGGACCCCAGACCCCCAGGGGACTCTTCATTTGAGGCATAGACCAGCTTAGAACCTTCACATGACTCTCACTCTGGCTGCGCCTCATTTTCCCGCCCAAAGAGTATCATTCAGGTGAATCACCTACATTACTCTCCCTACCTAAACTAACCCCTTCTCTATTTGGGGTTTTCGTTTATTTGTTTCTCTTATCCTAGCTACTTACCTTTCAAAACAATATACACACACCTCCTTTAGAAAGTTTCCCCTTTTGCCCCAGTGGGCTGAGTAGACCTTCTCTGTACTTCATGGCTCCTGTGCCCATGTGAGTCTAAAGTCATCTCTCTCTTTTTTTTAATGTTTATTTATTTATTTTGAAGGAGAGGGAGAGAGCACGGGAAAGGGGCAGAGAGAGAAAATCCCAAGCAGGCTCTGCACTGTCAGCACAAAGCCCGACACGGGGCTCCATCTCACAAACCATGAGATCATGACCTGAGCTGAAATCAGGAGTCAGGTGCTTACCCGACTGAGCCATTCAGGTGCCCCTCAAGTCATCTTCTTATGGGTACACAGCTTTTCCTCTCCACTGGACTAGAAATTCTTGAAGGTAGAGACTGATTTTCAGATCTACTTAGCACAAGGTTCATACCCAGATGGCATTCAACAATGCTTACTGAGTGAACAGATGTCTCAAGCTAGCCTCTCTGCTTTTTACTCAAGGCCATGCTTTGGCTCACATATGCTCACTTACCACCCCTACCATGCCCACCACATCCTCCCAATCAGGTCTGCTGTCCTGGACCCAGATCTTTGACTCCTTCGGGCATTTACTTCCCAAACCTCTCTTGGGTCTGGCCTCCTCGTTGGTGGTAGCACCCCTGCTCCTCACCTTGAACCTACAACCCTCTCTACACTATGGCACTACTACAGGCCTCCAAGTGTTGTGAAAGTCAGACTGTATTCAGATACTCAGATATAGTACACAGATTATATGGCCTCCTCCGGACACCAGACACATGTTCAGAGGTGCCCCTGATTAACAGCAGCATAAATTGTGCAGTGAAAGCTTTGACTCTTAATCTGCAATTTAAACATACATATAGTCATGACACTTCAAATAAAGAAAGCATTTTACTGAACAGGCACTAGTTCCAAATCAAATAAACATCTAGAAAAAAAGGACACACATTTCCCCCATGATTCCAACTTGTACCATCTCTTAAGGGAGTAACTATCAAATGTTAAGTAGTTTCTTATGAACATAAATTTCTTCATTACTGACATCTGTTTGCCATTCATTCGTGTTAGTTTCTCTGATTTAAGAATCATTTTGGAGCCAATTTCTCAGTATTGGTTGAAAAGAAAGTAGGGAATCTGGCAAAATCTGATGCAAACATAAGGAAATAGATCATTCATTTTAGGCATACTTTTTAAAAGCCATCCAGCCCTGGAGAGACTGACCCAGGAAAGAAATGTTACAAGGTACAGTATGGGGCACAGAGGAGACCTGCCCAAAAGATCTGGGTCTTGGGAGCTACCTCGGAGTCTAGCAGCTGGAGAAGCAAAAGAATATTCTAGTCAGAGCAGGCATGCTGGGGAATGTAGGAAAGGTCAAAAAGTTCACCAACGCTGGTGCTTGCTACCTCACACAGTACTGAGTGGACTAAATTAAAGTACCAAAATAGGAATGACTAAATAGTACATTGTATTCTATAATTTTTTTCTGGATATTAAGATATTTGAGATCTTAAAAAAAAAAAAAAACACCTTTCTGGGTTACGGAAATTCTAGCCGATTCTTAGAGGTGGCAAAGGGCCCAGACTTGATATGTACACTAACCAATCCAGAGCGCACCATTTTCTGGTAGGCACAATCCCAGGAAGGAATATTCCTCTGCCTGCAGCAAACCAGGGACAGGAAATAGGCAACTAGAGATAATAGCTTAGAGCCCCCCAGAATAATTCAATATAGCCAGGTCTAAACTGTTTACCCTGCCTTGCCTTTTTTCCCTCAAAAATCCCAGTGAAGACCTTAGCCTAAGATCTCACCTTGCTCCTGTCTTCTGCCTCCTAACCGCCTTGGTGTTATTCCATGTGGCCCCGCGTGGCGTGCCATGCCTTCTGGTTCTGGAACTGGGGAGTGTGTGATGAACTTTGTTTCCTGAGCCTCTCCTCTGTCTCTTGTGGCCACACCTCATTGTCCATGTCATGGAAGAGTACAACAAATACAAAAAACACACCCAATCATCATTATTGCTATCAGGAAAGGCATTTTCCAAAAGACTCCTTTACAGCAACATTGCTCCAAAGTCATCTATCCCTATTTTTGTCTCCAGTCTTGAATGTACTCTACTCCAACTCACATCCCCACTCGCCATTGGCATTGCTCTTGTTGCTGTGGCCCTTGAGTTGCCCGTTTGCCCAATTCACTGGTCAGTTTCCAGTCTTTACCTTACTGACCTTCAGGGGCATTTGGTGGAGTTCACCACTGCCTCCTCCTTTTGCTCTTTGCTGCCAGCAACCTGGTCTTCTGATTTTACTCCTCCCTCACTGGCTCTACTGCTCATCTCCTTCCTGGTTCTTACACCCTCAACCTCTAAATTTTGGAGTGCCCAGGCTCAATGCCTGGCCCTTTTTTCTTCATCAACACTCTTTCTCTTGTGCATCTCAAGACTTGAAATTCTAACATATACACATCATATGTATAACTGACCATCTCCAAATTTCTATCTCTAGCCCAGGGCTCTTTCAGACTAAATGGGCAGACTTCTACCCAATATCCATGTGCGCATGTCTAATGAGACAACTCAAATTTTTAATAGCCTTATTGAAGTATAATGTGCATATCATAACATTCACCCACTGTCAGGATACAGTTCAATGATTTTCAGTAAATGTGTAGATTTGGACAACCATCACCATAGTCCAGTTTTAGAATGTGTCATTACCCCAGAAATTTCCTTTGTGCCTATTTACAGTTAATCCTGACTCCCACCCCAGCCCTCGACAAACACTGGTTTGTTTTATATCCCTATAAATATGGCTTTTCCAGACATTTCCTGTAAACAGAATCATGCAGTGTTTTGTGTCTGGCTTCTTTCATTTAGTATGATGTTTTTTGAGATTCATAAATGTTGTAGCATCTCTCCACGTTTCATCCCTTTTTAATGCTGAATTGTATTCCATCATACAGATATACCACACTTGACTTATACACTCACTTGTTGATGGACATTTGAATTATTTCCAGTTTGGGGCTATTAGGAATAACGCTGCTAAGAACATTTGTGACATGTCTTTGCATGGATGTATGTTTTCATTCCTTTTGTTAAGTAGTAGAATTTCTGGGTCATTTGATACATTTATATTTAACTTTTAGGAAACTACCAATCTGTTCTATAAAATGGCTTTGTCAATTTACTTTCCCACCGACAGTTTATGAGAGTTGCCAACACTTGGTATCATCAGTCTTTAATTATAGTCTTTATAAGGTGTATATTTCAGTGTGCTTTTAACTTGTATTTCCCCAGTGATTAACGATAGTATTTTTTCATTATTAGCCATTTTTGTATCACCTTCATTAAATGTTCATTTAAATTTTTGCTCATTCATTATTAATTAGATTCTTTGTCTTACTGTGAAGTTGTAAGAGTCCTCTATATATTCTGGGATACAAGTACTTTATCAGTATATAATCCACAGATATTTTCTCCAAGTAAATATCTTATCTTTTCATTTTCTTTTCTTATTTTTTTTTGAGAGAGAGGATGCCAAGTAGGGGAGAGTGGCAGAGGGAAGGAGAGAGAGAATCTTAAGCAGGCTCCATGCTCAGCACAGAGTCTGATGCAGGGCTTGATTCCATGACCCTGGGATCATGACCTGAACCGAAATCAAGAGTAGGACACTCAACCGACTGAGCTACCCAGGCACCTCTCTCCATTTTTTAAATCATGTCTTTTGAAATCAAGTGTATCACTTTTTTTCTCTAATGGATTGTGCACTGGGGATTATATCTAAATATTCTTTGCCTAACCCAAGTTCATGAAATTTTTTTCCTATTTTTTCTTCTAGAGTTTTATGATTTTAGCTTTTACATTTAGTGAGGTCTGTAATCTGACCTGAGACAACTCAAATTTTATTCCTTTAAAGGCGAGCTCCTAATCTCCTCCTCCCAACCTGTTTGTCCTACGGTCTGCCCCATCTCACTAAACACACATTTCATTTCTTCCATGGCTTGGGTCACCCTTAACTCCTGTCTTTATCTGCCCCCATCCATATGTCCCCATAAGTCCTGTTTGCTTTACCTTCAGAATAGACCTGATATACCTAAAGTATGCCTATTTCCCACCACGTCCACCGCTCCAGTGCCAGTCCAAGACACCTTCAACTCCCAACCGGAGTATCGCACAGTGTCTCAGCTGATGCCCTGGCTTCTGTTCTCACCGCAGCAGCCAGAATGGTCTTAGGAAAATAAGGTCATGCCGCTCCTCCGCTCCAGCCCTCCAGTGGTTCTTACCTGATGCAGAGTTTAAGCCAAATTTTGTAGGATGCCCTACAGAGTTTGTTTCCACCTTATCCCTATGACCTGATACCCTGGGATTCTATTTCCCACCCTTATGTTTCCCCTTTTTGCTCTGTTCCTACATCAGGCATGGCCCTGTCTCAGAGTCTTTGCACCAGATATTACTTATAACTAAAGTGTCCATCCCCCAGCCGTCCACATGACTTGATCCCTCATTTCCTTTACCTGCTCCAGTGTCACCTTAAACCTCTTGCCTCCTTTATCCCTGATCCTGTTTTATTTGTCTTTATACCACCTATTACATCAGACTTACTGAATATACTGCCTGTTTGTGGTCTCCCTTCCCAGCCAGAAAATATACTCCATGAAGACGAGGATTTGTTTGTTTTCTTCACCGTTCTATCCTTCTTGCCTTGTACATATAATAGGTGCCCAATACGTATTTGTCAGATGAATGCTTGAAAACTGGAGGAGATTCTCTAATCTAGCATGTCCAAAATTAGGTTTTGTAGAATGCTAGTGTCCTGACAGAGATTAATGCCTGCAAAAAATACGCCAAGTTCAGAAACTTTACATGTTATTTCCCCTCTTGGAAGTTACAAAGCTTGTTCTGAGGACGCTCAGTCACCCTGGCATCTCTCCTACAGTCCCTGGCCCTCCTGAAGGGGGTTTACTTTTTTTCTGCTCTGTCCAAAGCAATGTGGAAGTCTCATCCGTAGGCAGAACTTTCATGGCAAAATATATCTATGAAGCCACCTTTCAGAATCTCAGCCCTGTCTGAAACCCCCTTGCCCTATCCCACCACCATGATGATGTTGGAACCCAGGGACAGAAGGCAGGACTGGCCAGGCCCAGTCCTGCTCAAGGTGATGATCCCCGTCTCAGTCAGCTCTAGCTGCTATAATGAAATACCATAGAAGGGTGCCTGGGTGGCCCAGTTAGTTAAGTGTCCAACTTCGGCTGAGGTCATGATCTCCTGGTTCATGAGATCAAGCCCCGAGTTGGGCTCAGTGCTGACAGCACAGAGCCTAGAGCCTCCTTCCGATTCTGTGTCTCCCTCTATCTCTGCAACCCCCGCCCCCCGCCTGCCACTCACACTCTTTTTCTCAAAAATCAATAAACATTAAAAAAAATACCATACACTGGTGACTCAACCAACAGACATTTATTTCTCATAGTTCTGGAGGCTGGGAAGCCCAAGATCACACCTCAGGATTATTCAGTTCCTGGTAAAAGCTCTCTTCCTGGCTAGCAGATGGCCATCTTCTCACTGTATCCTCACATGGTGGAGGGCTTTCTTTTCTTAGAAGGACACTAATCCATCTTGGGAGCCCCACCTTCGTGACCTCACCTAAACCTGATTACCTCCCATAGTCTTCACCTCCAGATACCATCACATGGGGGTGAGGGCTTCATCATATGAATTCTGGGCAGACAAAAGCATTCAGCCCAAAACAGTCCCCAAGCTGACGCACAGAGATGTGGGAAGGAGCATGAGGTAGAGTCGCAATCCTGGGGACGCACCACCCCTGAGTTAGAAGGAGACATGCACCAGAATAAAGGCCCTATGTTTACAGTTAACATAAAATGGAAATGTTATGGAGGCTATGAAATAAAAAAGGAGAAAAGAAGAAAGTGACTCCAGAAATCCCTCCAGACCCCTCACCAAATGTGAACTATCAGCAGCGTTGAGGCTCAAAGCACAGTGCACAGCCAGCTGTTCTCAGCCTGTTTTGACTTTCATTTTATGTAGTCAAATTTTCACAAGTAATACTCTTCTGTTTGATAAAAATTAGAAAATCCAGAGAAGGAAATAAAAGAAAATAATCACCCACATTACCCCCTAATGACAACCACCATTAACCTGAGGCCCTTTCCTTGTGCTGGTGTTTTCTGCATGACAGCTGAAGACACCCTATGTTCACAGAGAGCCAACAGTGGCTGGAAAGATACTCCATTTTCCTACATCCATATGAAGGCAGTTAGAGTTAGTGACAGTCCAACTGATGGTCCAACTCATCACATTTTTCCTCTCAAGCCTTGGGGATATTACCTCTGTTCCCATCCAATTCTTCCTACTGAGGTCAAGCTGGCTTCGGTCCATGCTCTCCCAAACCCCCTCCTTCCCCGCCCTCCATATTTACATTCTCTCCAGGAATTTTATAACAGCAGGGGAGATTATTTGGGGGAGGGGAGAGGCCGGCCTAGGGCACCTGGGTGGCTCAGTCGGTTAAATGTCTGATTTGCAGCTCAGGTCTTGATCTCACGATTCATGAGTTTGACCCCTGCATTGGGCTTTGTGCTGACAGCTCAGAGCCTGGAGGCTGCTTCAGATTCTGTGCCTCCCTCTCTCTCTGGCCTTCCCCCGCTCTCTCTCTCTCTCTCTCTCTCCCCCTCTCTCTCTAAAAAATAAACATTAAAAAAAAAAAATGGCAGGCCAGGCCATGTTCTCCCAACCCTTTTGTCCACTGCCCCAATAAGAATTACGCTATATGTAAGTTGCCATAAAATTTTTTTCTGTCACATTTTAAATACTTTATTGATGACACAAATATATAAATAGCAATAAAATATAAATATATTAATATAAATATTAATGTTTTAAAATAAAAATGTTATATCACTCTCAGAGTTATCCAAAAGAATCTATATGGCACAGCGATTTGATGACCACTGTCATCTCCTTCAAAAACCAGAAGCAAGCCCTGAACAGCTAAAAATTTGACACCATTCCCCTTTCTTCTTGAGCTCCTTCATTCCAACCCTCCCCACAAGAATTTTAAGTAACCTATTTCTATGCTGAAAAGTCTTTCATTGCTCACCATGCTAACGAACTCAATTTTCTAAGATTTTTAAATGTTTGCTTATTTTTGAGAGAGAGAAAAAGAGAGTGGGGGAGGAGCAGAGAGAAAGGGAGACACAGAATCTGAAGGAGGCTCCAGGCTCTGAGCTGTCAGCACACAGCCCGACACAGGTCTCGAGCCCACAAACTGTGAGATCATGACCTGAGCCGAAGTCAGATGCTCAACCCACTGAGCCACCCCAGCCCCTAACAAACTGAATTTTTGATTGCACTATTGTTACAATTATCAATAGTACACAACTGATGAAAATATAAAGGTACTATACGATTTGGTAAATCTTTATTAATCATAACAAGTAAAACAAATCAATAAAAACATTTAGAAAGCATATTCTTTTTTTTATGTTTTAATGTTTATTTATTTTTGAGAGACAGAGAGACAGAGCATAAGCAGGGGAGGGGCAGAGAGAGAGGAAGACACAGAATCCAAAGCAGGCTCCAGGCTCCGAGCTATCAGCACAGAGCCAGACTTGGGGCTCGAACTCACGAACCGTGAGATCATGACCTGAGCCGAAGTCGGCCACTTAACCAACTGAGCCACCCAGGTGCCCCAAAAAGCGTGCTCTTTAACTAGAGAGGGAAGTTGGAAAAGGGAGGTCATGAAACAAGCATTATCACCATGCTCACCTCATCTACATAATCCACGT
Organism: Cryptoprocta ferox; assembly: GCA_028646485.1. Taxonomy (NCBI): domain Eukaryota; kingdom Metazoa; phylum Chordata; class Mammalia; order Carnivora; family Eupleridae; genus Cryptoprocta; species Cryptoprocta ferox. The sequence goes on along the minus strand of CM053567.1, from coordinate 180,845,600 downwards.
GAGTCCAGATAATACCAATTCAAATCCAAAACAAAATACCCCATTTCAGATTTTATGTCAAGTCCTCGGAAAGTCCTGGCGTACCCCATGGTAAAGAGCTCAGGTCCCGGCAGTGAGATTCACAGAGCAATGTTTTGCAAGAAGTATGGGAATCTCTCGGCACAAGTAAGGGGAAATGGAGAGGAATTCAGACGGTGGAGAAAGAACTATAGAAACTTCTCCATAAAAACAGGATCACATCAGCCTGGGAACAGAAGATGAGAAGATTAGAACTCTATTTCAAAATGCAGTGCTTAGCTTCTTAGAAAGTGGTTGTATTTCCCGAGGGGTCAGGTGTATAGAAGTGGTTAAGAGAAATATGGAAAGTATCCACCGTTTCACCAAACCTGTCCAAGAGAGATTAATGGTTATAGTGAGTATGGGCGACAGGATAAAGAAGATGGAGCAGAGAACATCTGGAAGCAGTTGCAAACAAGAGGCTGATGAAGCCTCGGGATGAACAGGTTTCTTGGGAAGCTAGAACAGTGTTGTGATGACGTCATCCTGCTGCTTCCGTGAGAAACACCTTATTGGCTCAGTTGGTTAAGAGTCCGACCTCAGCTCAGGGCATGATCTCGCGGTTCATGAGTTCAAGTCCCGCGTTGAGTTCTGTGCTGACCACTCAGAGCCTGGAGCCTGCTTCGGATTCTCTGTATCCCTCCCTCTCTGCCCCACCCCACTTGTGCTCTCTCTCTCTCTCTCAAAAATAAGTAAACATTAAAAAAAAAAATCTTGTCGGGGCAACCCATATTTCATACTGGTTGACATTATGTATATAAGTATATAAGAATGTCTTGTTCTCTCATTATCCGTAAGCCCTTGCATGGCTCCAGATCAAGTCTTTAATATTTTTTTAAATTATTTTCATAATAATGAAAATATTATTTTCATGTGATGCTGTGGAGACGTTATTTATGCCAGGTTTGCTCAGCTGTGTCAAAGAGCCTCTGTATGTAAATGTGAGATCACACCCTTCCTCAAGCTTGGCAAGTCCGTTCTTATCCCCTGGGCAGGAAAAATGGACAGTTTGGGATCACATAGCAGATTAGTAATGTGGTGGAGTAACTGACAATAAATTAGGGGGGAAAATGTCTTATGAGGATTATTTTAGTTCTAGTCGTTTAAAGAAACACTGCTTTATTCTAGCAAGATAAAAATGAAAGCACCGAATCTCTATCAGTTATTATGTCAAAGGGGGTGGATTAGCACACATGGTTTTCCATGAATATCACATTCATTGTGTTATCTGGAAAAAACAGTTATCACATCAGGTTTCGTCCAAATGAGGATTATATTTATTTTGTTTGTATAATCTCACTCATGCCCCCGTGCTTCCTCTGTATGTTTTTCCCCCTGATTTATTTTTTGTAATTTTTTTTTACATTTTATTTATTTTTGAGAGACAGAGAGAGACAGAGCATGAACAGGGGAGGGGCAAAGAGAGAAAGAGACACAGAATCCGAAGCAGGCTCCAGGCTAGAGGTCAGCACAGAGCCCGACACGGAACTCGAACCCACGAACCGTGAGATCATGACCTGGGCCGAAGTCTAACGCTCAACCGACTGAGCCACCCCGGCGCCCCTTTCACAGTCCCCAACACGGTCCTTGCCCTCAAGTGGGGCACATTCTAGCTGGGAAAATGACACTTCCCCAGCTAGTTGTGCAGATCAGACTCGAGAATCTCTATACCCTTGAAATGTTGTCTTTCACTATCACAGACTCTAAAATATCAGGCAAGAACTGCTTTTTACCATTTCAAAATCTTTAAAAGTAATCCTAGAGGGGTGCCTGAGTGGCTCAGTTGGTTAAGCTTCGGACTCTTGATTTTGGTTCAGGTCATGATCTAGAGGTTTGTGACTTTGAGCCCCACATCGGGCTCTGTGCTGACAATGCGTGGAATCTGCTTGGGATTCTCTCCCTTTCTCTCTTTCTCAAAATACAGATATAAACTTAAAAACAAAATCTTAAAAAAAAGTAATCCTAGAGAAGCCACTTCATTTTATTTATTCAGAAGAGATAATGTTTAATAAAATATCTTGTCTCTTTTAAACACTAATTCATAAAATTATTCTAGTGAATTAGGTGGTAGCTATTTTAAGTAAACTTGAAAAACTGGATTTCTTTCTTTTTTTTTTTTAAGGAGGGGAAGTAAATAAATAAGGTGCATTTTCATGTTTAAAGACACTTATTGTTGACTATTAAAGGACTTTTCTCTGGAGCAGAAACAAGCATTGGCCAGCCAGAGAACGGATTGGTAAGCACCACTCCGGAAGCCCACCTCTGTCCAATCAGGGCACCACATACACTTTGTGACACTTGCCATGTGCCTGCCCTGTGTGGCTGGGGACCATGGAATCTGAGGAGGAAATGGGTATTAAACAAATAATCACACAAATATGTAAGTTCACAGTGTGGCCAATGCCAGACAGGAAAAGTCTTGGGACCCTTAGTATATGTAACAGTATATATGATCTGCCATGTTTATGTGATCTTTAAAATGGAAAATAGTGGCTTGATCATTTCTTAAGCAAGTTAAAAAAGAATGTCGGGGCGCCTGGGTGGCTCAGTCGGTTAAGCGTCTGACTTCAGCTCAGGTCATGATCTAATGGTTTGTGAGTTTGAGACTTGTGTCAGGCTCTGTGCTTACAGCTCAGAGCCTGGAGCCTGCTTTGGATTCTGCATCTCCCTCTCTCTCTGCCCTTCCCCTGCTCACACTCCATCTCTCTCTCTCTCTCTCAAAAATAAATAAACGTAAAAAAGATCTTTAAAAACATGTCAAAGGCCATTTCTTTACTTTTTAATTTTTTTTTATCTTTAATGTTTATTTATTTTTGAGAGAGAGAGAGACAGAGTGTGAGGTGGGGTGGAGCAGAGAGAGAGGGAGACACAGAATCCAAAGCAGCCTCCAGGTTCTGAGCTGTCTGCACAGAATCCAACATGGGGCTCAAACTCAAACTGTGAGATCATGACCTGAGCCAAAGTCGGACACATAACCAACTGAACCACCCAGGTGCCCCTACATATATATTTAATAATATGTTCAAAATATATGCCGTGTCTATGATTTCGCCTAGGGCAATGGCTTGGGCCTCTAGAAAGGTTTTTGTGATTAGAGTTATCAGTGCTGTTGAAAGCTGAGCCCCGAACTCATTAGCCATCCATTCACCTATAAGCCTGTTTCTCAATTCAACAGATATGAAAGTCTCTTCCCAATTGTAATTGAATCGGTGTGCCTGTGTTTTGAATAGTGAGTGTCATTTCCTTTTATTCTCAGTTAAGTCGATGTGGCACTGCTGGCAGGACCGAGGCTTTCCCCGTCAGTCGCAAAGAAGCCAAGACATGTACTTATTACGTCAAATGGACGGCTGTCAGCATTATCTCATCTTTGCTTGTGTGAAGTTCTAAATTTGCAAAATAAAATTGCATTCTCCTGTTATGTTTTAATCTAATCTTCCCGTTGGAAAAAAAAAAAGAGATGTTGTTTAAAGTAATTTTCCTGTATTTTTTTAGGCTTACCTCCAATCCCTTCAGCTTCCAGAACGGGCTTTGCAGAATTTTCCATGAGGGAACGCATGAGGGAGAAATTACAGGCTGCGAGGGTGAGAAAAACCACATGAATATTTTGTTCAGTGCTGATTGCAGTTCTTCAGGTCTTATCTAGAATGCTGTGTTTGCTCAAAATGGCATGGATTTGAATGCCATTAAATTTGTTTTTCGTGTTTTAAATATTAATGTAGTATTTAACATTGGCACAGGTGGAAAATTATACTTAAAAAGAACTTAATGTCATTCTTCTTAACCATTTCATTTGCTCTTTTCTCTTGAGGAAGTGGAGCATGTTTTTAGTGACTGTTTGCTATTGAGATGGTGACTGAGGTTTTTGTTACATTATTGACATTATGCAGCAGTAATTTTCTGTCTGCTTTTTTAGTCTAAAGCAGAAAGCACGTTGCTGCAAGAAATCCCTACCCCTCGGCCCAGGCGCTTACAGAGTCCCAGTGAGAAAGAACTGGAGACCGAATTTGGCACAGAGGTAAGAAACGGGACTTCTCCACTTTGTGATCAAAGACAGTGAAGCAGAATATAACATTTCCAGCAAAAATTTCGAGAACAGAGCTATGTACAGAGAAGGCATTCAGCACTTATTAATAGTCATCGTAACTATTATTTATAGAGTCCTACTCAATGCCAGGTGTTTTGCCAGGTCTTTTTCTCATGTTACCATGTCATTATTCCAGCTCCCCTATGGGGTAGGTTCTACTGTCTTCATTCACATTTGACAGATGAGCACACTGAGGTTCGAATCAGCTGCGAGACCATCCCCAGGTAACAGGGCATGCGTGTGGAGGAGTCGGGATCTGATTCCAGCTCTTTCTCATTCCCAGGCTGTCTCATGGGTTACCGTTGCTGGATCTGGAGATTTACTGGGAAGCAGAGAGGGATAGGAGTGCAGGAAGAAAGTAGGGTGGAATTGTGGGGGCCTTGAATGTCACACTAAAAAGCTTTGATGGTTTTCTACGAGCCATGGAAAGCAGTCAGCCACAGGATGGGGAGATGGTTTGAATGCACAGGAGTGATTTTTGTTTGAATCTGAGGGGCTAGGGGGCAGAAACAAGTTTAGGACACATTTCTACTGCAGTGAGTGTTGAAGGTTTGAGCGGACTTTGTTTCCTGAGAGAAAGAAGACTGAATGAGGAAGGTCTTGACATTTGGCCCATGAGGAGGCCAGAAAGCAGTATAAGATAGAAAGTCTTAGCAGAAGTAGATATAGGATTGGAATGCCTGGGTGGCTCAGTCAGTTGGGTCTCTGACTTCAATTCAAGTCATGATCTCACTCTTTGTGGGTTCGAGCCCTGCATCAGGCTCTGTGCTGCTGGCAGCTCAGAGTCTGGAGCCTGCTTCAGATTCTGTGTCTCCCTCTCTCTCTCTGCCCCTCGCCTGCTTGCGTTCTGTCTCTCTCTCTTTCAAAAATAAATAAACATTAAAAAAATATTTTTAAAAAGAAGTAGATGAAAGACAAGCCTGTAAGAGGATAGAAGAAGGAAGGCAAGAACAGAGCCAATTCTCAGTGAAGTGTTCACAAATGAAGTCCAACTGTTTGTTGTTGATGATGATGAGTTGGGTTGTTTTTCACTATGGAGACAAAGAAGCACAGGCATGAAGGAATTTCCAATCAGTGGAAAGACCACTGATTGCTTAGAGGATGACTTCTCTTCTTCTGTAATGAGATGTCATAAAATTTTGTGAAATTTATCGCAAACAAGCCAAAGACTGCATTACTACAAGGAAAGTTACAGCCGTGCACATGTGACGTAGCCCATGGCTTTTGAGTAGGAACACTCTGTGGGTCTGATGAAATGGCTTTATGATAGTTGATTGTTCCACTCTGCTGAGAAGACATTTATTTTTCTTTGATTCCAATTATTTTCTTCATTGTAAGAGCCATAATTCTAAAATATTGGAAAATAAAGAAAAACTACTTAAAATCCCATCAGCTTGACACAAACACTTCAATTATGTTGGTAGGTATCTGGGTCCCAGTGCCTGGTCAGATGGGCTAAATGATAGGAGAGTCTGGTCTCTTATATCGGAGCTTATCTACACTTTCTGACTGATAAACATTTCACAAAATCATGGCAGCTCTCACTTGCGCATGGGCCATGAATATGATATCCCAAATAAAGCTTCAAGTTGTAGAAGTAAAAATATATTCCCTTGGCTTACAGAGCATTTATTGCTTTTTTGTGAGCAGGACCTTGACTTATATCTATTATATTCCATATCCCCTAAGAACCATTCTGTGGATTTGAGATGTTGGAAGAAGTCATCAAAAAGATGTGACCGCTGTTTGAACTGCAAGCTGGACCCAGGCAATGGAGGCTCCTCACTCCCTCCCCAGTCATGGAAATGTGTGTTCCCACTTGCCTTCCCCACTCTCAGAAGCTGCCCCAGGAGTTCAGCCTTGAGACAGAAATGTGGTGTTGACGATCTGTCTGGTACACTTGACTGAACCCAGTTAGGACCTCTGTACAAACTTTTACGATTTGGCAAGCAGGTGTGGGGATCTCCTTCTCTTGCAGCTGCCCCAGGCATGCCCCATAAGTTCCCTTGCTTATTAAAACTGCCACCTACCAATCTAGAATGGTCTGATTTTCTCTCTAGTCTCTCCTTGCCCTCTGGCCACATGGCCAATTTGCAAAACAACATAGGAGGCAAACATCAATTGCCTTCCCTTTTATTTTTTTTATTTTCAGAAAAGTCATATTTTTAAAATATTTTAAGAAATAAATATTTCTGAAATGGAAATGATAGGAAAGGAGAAAT
>CM053567.1:180688476-180839137 GCA_028646485.1 Cryptoprocta ferox | reverse complement strand
CAGCCCTGGAACCATAACAATACTGGATGGTTTTAGCTCTACACACACACACACACACACACACACACACACACACACACACAAAGTCTTGGTAAAGAAAAATCAGTTCAAAGGCATATTGAATGAGATAAACATGCATGTTTACCCTAGCCAACTACAGAGAAGAAGGAAAGGCATCAAGCTTGTAAATTTTGGCCTAGAAAATGAAATAGCTTCAATATTCAATTTCATTTTTATATTTCTTTAGATTCAGGTTACTCATGATGGTGCCTTTTTAAAGTCTGATTCAGCCAGCAGAGGCTGTATAACTTTCCAAAGGGAAGAGTAAGCCTGAGTGGGCAGAAGCTGGCGGGGTACAGAGCTCAGCTCATGGCTCAGATACCTCCTTGCATGGCAGCTCCCCCTGACAGGATGGCTGACCCGGCAGGAATGAGTAACTCCTTTTCCTGTGAAGTTGTGACAGACAGGCTGGACTCCACAGTTTTGTTTTTTTTTTTTTTTTCTCTTCCAATGTTGGGTCTAGATACCATGGATGAGGGTTCAAAACAGCCAAGTTATATTAACAGTTGATTCAGCTGCCTTTTTTTCAGGCCTGATCTCAGGTTTTTAACAGAACATCTCACAGGCATATTTCTTGGTGTACATACCTCAATCCAGAAGGAATATCAAGAAAGTGGTCCATTTATATCCTGTTGAGCAAAGGAGACAACCCAGATGCTGGACCTTAACTGCCCAGCATTAAATCTTGGCAGCCTCACTCACCAGCTCTGTGACCTTGGACATGTAATTTATCTACTCTCTGGACCCCATTTCCCACCTCTGTAAAAGGGGATACTCTAGGACCTAATTCTTCGTATTGTTTTGAGGATTCAATGGATTCATACATGTTACACTCTTCTCAAAAATGTCTGGCACATGGTAAGCCCTCTCTATGTGTTAGCTATCGTTACAGACTGTAGAGTAAGAGGGAAAAGGAGAAACCAGTTGGGAATACTTTGGTCAGTAATCCAAATTCACCAACACCAACCTTTATTTATTCTCTTTGGTGTTTCTTTCCATTTTATATGAGAAAAAAGCAAAACAGAAATGTCTAAAAACACGTGAATATCAAAATGGAAATAGAACATTTGAATAGTCAGCCTCCACTAGATATGACCAGAATTATTCCTTCATTTGTGGGCCTGATTCACTGTCCCAAGACCTGATTCTTTGACACAGTCTATATGTTGCCCAGCTAGCATTTACAACAGACTCCTTCCCGGCTGGTGTCCCATGGGCTCTGAGCACACAATGTTACCAATGATGGCAATAGCCCAACCTGGAAGAGCCCAGTGGGGATGACAGACATTAATGGACAATGGGGATACACGGTGGTTAAATTCTGTGCTAGCAAATATTAGAAGCCCACAGAAAGGGCACTTAACTCCAGCCATGATGTTAGGTTATACAAAATTGGAACTATCTTTGCTTAGGCAGCTATCTCTACTTAGGCAGCTATGACTCCAAAAGCACATGCAGCAAAAGAATAAATAGATACTCTGGGCTTCATCAAAAATAAAAATGTTTGTGCTTCAAAGGACATCATCAAGAAAGGGAAAAGATAATAATAGAGAGTGTGAGGAATGATTTGCAACTCATGTATCGTAATCAGTATCTTGACTCGTATCAAAAATTTGAGGTGTCTGCAAGACAATCCAGATTAGGATGTCTTTTAGGGAATCAAAAATTTTGAATGGTAGTTTAGAAGAGAAGATTAGGGCTTGAACTACTATATTTTTTATATTTGTACTATAGTAAAAGTAATGGGACTTGAGATTGTCTTGCTCTAATTAGAAGGGGACTATAGAGCCTTCATAGAGGACACGATAAATCCAAGGATGAGAAAAAACGCCCAGCTGGACATATGGACTATATGGTGCTACGCACTCAGTATTAGCTGACTTGAAATTCAATACACTTTATTACTTTAAGATTATACAAGTATGTTATAGGTAACAGTTCTTTAAAATTTTACTCTGCCCACTCATTTTAAGTACATTCAATGGCCTTAAATGTAGTAATATATTTTTTAATGTACCAATATAATTTAATTTTAAATCATTTTACATTTGGATAAAAGTTAAATAACAAACTTCTATATCAAGTGTGTATTCACTGTGGTAATGCCACCACTATCGCAAAGAAACACACGAATAAAATTATATTGTGTGAATGTAATATCTTCTAAACCAGGCAAGTATAGGAAGAGATGGGAAGAAACAAAATGCATAAAACCCTAAACTGTCCATATGCACATATTTGACTACCTAGAATTTAACCTACTGATTTTATTTTCTAAACTACCAGTGTTAGACTTTCTGTCGGGTCTCATGTTTTATTCTTACCATTCCTCACAGATCTCTGAAAGCTAAAGCTTGCTTATGCAGAGCGAAGCTGCCCTCCTCTCTCAGCAGTTGACCTCTTGGCTTATTTTCCGTGTGTTCAAACCCACCAGTCTGTCCCATGGGCTGTAGGAGGTGGGGGATTCAGAGGCAGACCAGGGCAGAATGGTAATTTCAACAACATGTGAGAAAGGTTTAGCCCTGTTTCAGAAGGAGATCAGACTTGACAGAGATTTGGAAAGCCCCACCCCCCACCCCACCCCACTGACCAAGCACTGGAATCTGCTCTTTATTCTACTCTAATATTTTTAAAGCATTTATCCTTATACTAAGTAACACTCATTTGCTTCTTTGCTCATCAAAACAACATTTCAAATTCTGGAATTTACCAAAACCAACAACTCCATACTTTGCATTGCACCATGGGATTTATTCTCCAAGACAGCTTCAACTTTTATATGGTTGAGTTGGCGCATAACTATTGAATCTTACTTAATACTGTGAAATGAGAAAACAAAGGAAAAATGTAGAATTTTACATAAATGGGAATGGCATGTATTCTCTTGATATTATGATAAATTATACCCAACCAATGCCTCGGGGGTTTTTTGTTTTCTTTAAAAAAAAAAAAAAAGCTTTTTATTTTTTTATTTTTTAATGTTTATTTACTTTTTGAAAGAGAGAGAGACAGAGCACAAGTGGGGAGGGGCAGAGGGAGAAGGAGACACAGAATCTGGAGTGGGCTCCAGGCTCTGAGCTGTCAGCACAGAGCCCAATGCAGGGCTCGAACCCACAAACCGTGAGATCCTGAGCTGAGCCGAAGTCAGACACTTAACTGACTAAGCCACCTAGGCGCCCCAACAGATACCTCGTTTTTATTCTGGCCATGCTGAACATCTAGCTGCATCTGGGTGAAATTTCATAGCACCCTGTTTATCAGTTCCAAAGATCTCTAGCTCTCATCACTGGCCCGTGGAGACCCACCCAGCCATTCTGAGACTTTCACAAAACTGGAAAGGCCAGGAGCCTGGGGAAGCTCTTATACAGTGGGAACAGAAGTCATGAGACAAGCATCCGCTCTTCCATGTCCTAGGCAGGCAATTCTGAGAAGCACTGTCCTCAGCGGGGCTCCAGCCCTGGTCACCACCACTTAAGCCAGCTCAGTAACATTCGCCAGAATTGGCTTTCCCTCCTGTTTCATTCTCCCCAGTTCCCAACTCCTGTTCTTTGGTACTAGTTCTCAAAATGAGCCACAAAAATCAGGCACAAAAGACCCTTGCAGCAGACTCTAGTTTCTGGCAGACTAAAATAAAACATGTATAGTCATACGATGTACGTACAAACTAAGAAGATAAAAGACATGTAAGAAGAAAATTAAGAATGTGATACTAAGACCCACCATTGAGCCATGACTAGGGGCATATTTTAGGTGCTTTGCCTTATTTGATGCTCAAAGCGGGTGGTCTAAGCCGTTAAGTGATGGAACTGGGATTCAAAGCCAGGCAGTCAGACTCCAGAGTCCATGGTTTGATTACTAAACTATACAGAACAGCACCCAATATGCCTCAGACAATAAGATTCTAGAAAAGAGATTTTATTTTAGGAGGGAGTAGTCCGAGAAAGGAAGTAGCTTTGCATGGTCTGGAAAAACAGGCAGGACTTGGGAAGGATACGTGGAGGGGCCCCTGTAGAGGTATACTACATTCCACTCCCCCTGAGTGATGAAAGTCACTCCATGCTGTGACACAAGTCTCAGTGCAGATAACAATCTGCAGGTAGAATAAGTTTGACCCTTCTTATTAGGAATATCTAGATATACTCCCGGAATGGCTTAGAGTCACTCAAAAGGAAGGCTTGGCATTTGGATTGTGCTGGGTGGGAAAGAAGGAGTCTCCAGGTTCTAGAAGGAGTGGATTAGAAGCAGAAATGAGGACAAAGTGAGGACAGCCCCTGGTGGATTGGCCACCAGAGGACAAAGGGAGCCCCCATAATGAGAATTAGCACATTGAGCTGTCAGAGGCAGAGCTCAGCTTCCAGTGGGAACAGCCCCTCCATGGACTCGCATGGACACGTGTCCTGCGAGTCACATTTAGATATTATTGACGCTTTTCTTCATAGACTGTTTGGAAATGGTCCTCTGTGAATGACATAATCTGTTGATCTGCAGAATAAATAGCATTTGTCATGTTAGAGCCTACTAAGTATAACATTTTATATTTATTTAGTCTTGAAAGAGACAGAAATGCATAAGAAAATATTCAGCAATTTGACATTTGTAAGCATTTCATTCCTTAGGAATGGTGGTCTACAACAATGGTCAGAGCTCCCCTTTGAGAGTTTGTTTATTTTAGAACATCTTTAGTTCTTGATTTAAGTGTTCTATCTATCCTTTTTTCCACTCCTATAGCCAGCGGAGGAGGTACGAAGGACTCAACAAGAAGATGATTCCCAAAGTCACTCAAGAGTCAAGTTCCGTGACTCTGTACGAAAAATAAAGTCTAAACCCCCGGTGAGAAATCCTGTCTTTTTAAATCATGTGTTTTGTTGGTTTGTTTGTGTTTTTCAAATATATCCAATGAGAGATGCCCATATACACACCCCGAGTCTTACTGCCATGGAGTATGCGGAGAAAAGTATGAGAACTAATTCTTACTTTTAAAAGGCTTAAAGCTAGGGGCACCTGGGTGGCTCAGTCAGTTAAGCATCCAACTCTTGATTTTGGCTCAGGTCCTGATCCCACAGTTTGTGAGTTCAAGCCCCAAGTTGGGCTTCACACTGACACCACAGAGCCTGCTTGGTATTCTCTCTCTCTCTCTGTCTCTCTCTCTGCCCCTCCCCTGTTCACATGCATGCACACACACACTCTCTCTCTCGCAAAAATAAATAAAATTAAAAAAAAATAAAATAAATAATAAAATGCTTGAATCTAGCAGGAGAGGTTAGAATACTGCCCGACTGGGTGAGGAGGAATACATGGCAGGGCGGGAAATGTTAGCAGTATGGTTATTTGTTCAGCTCTGAAGTTGTACCAGCTTTCATTATAGGAGAAAAAGTGGGTACCAACTCAGGAAAAATCAAAACTGAAAAAACACATTTTTAAAAAATTTTTTAATGCTTTATTTATTTTTGATACAGAGAGAGACAGAGCATGAGAGGGGGAGGGGCAGAGAGACAGAGAGACACAGAATCTGAAGCAGGCTCCCAGCTCTGAGCTGTCAGCACAGAGCCCGACGCGGGGCTCGAACCCACAGACTGTGAGATCATGACCTGAGCCGAAGTCGGATGCTTAACCAACTGAGCCACCAGGCGCCCCTGAAAAAACACATTAAAAAAAAAGTTAACAAATCTCTGAATTGCTCCTAATGAAACAAAACTATCTCAGCAGTGGCCTATAAAATAATGAATCTACTTTTTTTGTATTTTAATCATCTCTTCGAAAGCTTTTACTGCTGTACATAAGATATTAATATGCTTATCAGAATGTTTGCTAGTTTATAAAAATGTAACTTATGAAAGTATTAGAGGAAGCCATCAATTGCCTGTTGCACTTGCTAAAGTTTGTGGCAGGTAATCTCGTACCTTTGACAAAGGTAACACGTTTAGGATGCCTCCAGTGTGCCCGGTACCATTAGCATCAAGCTGCTGTGAACTGTGCGGTGCTCACCTCAGCTTACACAATCTGAAGTTCTATTCCTTGCTGCTTCTCCATAGGTCCCACCTGGCTTCCCTTCTGCTGAAGAAGCCTATAACTTCTTCACTTTCAACTTTGATCCTGAACTAGAGGAATCAGAGGAAAAACCAAAGGCAAAAAAAAAAGATGGAACTACCCAAGAGGAGGAGGAAGGAGAGGAAGAAGAACCACCTGCACAAGGAATCCACAAAACGGTATTGAATACTACGATGGTAATGAGGAGAGGGATGATGATAATGTTAGTGACCACGATGATGACAATGATGATGATGATGACTTCTTCGCCAGGGAGTGGCTGAGGACAGACCTGTCAGCACCATACAGTTCATCCATGTCTTAGTTGAAAGCTATAGGAATACTACATTTCCATTTCTTTCTGTAGCCTCTGATTTTACCCCACAATTCGGGTAATAAGGACCTTGATTAAATCTGTCCATTTCTCTCTTGTGGACAAAGAGAAAAGTCCAACCAATGTGGCTTGCAGGTTCTTCTTGCTAGACTCCACACAGTGATTAATAACACTCAGCTACTCCATATGCAAAATGTTCTCCTCTCCGAGGCACTTGAGACCTGCTCTCTCTTCTCATAATCTTATAGGTGATCAGCTTTTTGTGTTCCGTTCCACACCTGAGCTACAACTCAGATTCTATAATGCTGAGCAGTATATGCGAGATGAAAGAAAACACACCACTAAAAGAAAATGGACAAAGGACTTGAATGGACAGCTCTCCAAAGAAGATCTACAGATGGGCAAGAAGTACATGGAAATATGTTTAACGTCACTAATCATTAGGGAACTGCAAATCTAAACCACAATGAGATACCATTTTACACAAATTAGAATAGCTATTATTAAAAAAATGAAAAGAACAAGGGTTGGCAAGGCTGTAGAGAAACTAGACCCTTGTGCATTGCTGATGGTGATGTGAAATGCTGCAGCTGCTATGAAAACAGTCTAGTCATTCCTCAAAAATTTAAACATGGAATTACTGTGGTCCCACAGTTCCACTTCTGGGTATAGACCCAAAAGAATAGAAAGCAGGCATTCAAGCAGATACTTGAACACTAACTCTGATAGAAGCGTTGTTCACTGTAGCCAAAAGGTGAAAGCAACCCAAGTGCCCATCAAAAGATGAATGGATGAACAAAATGTGGTGTAGACATAATATGGAAAAGTATTCAGGATTAAAAAGGAAAGAAATTCAGGGCACCTGGTTGGCTCAGTCAATAGAATATGTGACTTTTGATCTCAGAGTTATGAGTTTAAGCCCGGTGTTGGGCACAGAGTTTACTTAAAAAAAAAAAAAAAAAAAAAATTTGGAGGAGGCTGGGTGGCTCAGTGGTTTAAGGATTTGACTTCAGCCCAGGTCATGATCTCACAGTTCATGAGTTCCAGCCCCACGTTGGGCTCTGTGCTGGCAGCACAGAGCCTGCTTCAGATCCTCTGTCTCCCTCCCTCTCTCTCTGCTCCCCCCCAACACTCTGTCTCTCAAAAATAAATAAACAATTTTTAAAAAGATTTAGTTTTTAAAAAAATTTGGATATGTCAATTATATCTCAATAAAACTAAAAAATTTTTTAATAAATAAATAATTAAAATTTTTTGAAAAGGAAATATTAATAGATACAAAAAAAACATTTGACAAAATTCCATGGCGGGGGGACATTCTAAAGCCTTTATTTAGCATCAGGTAGATTATTTCATTATAACACTTGTTACCTTTAAGGCAGCAATTAAAATAATTTACTGGCAGCTGTCTAAAGCCCCTTGGAGCAAGACCTCAGTCTACCGTTAGGCGGGAAAGTACCATAAGATTAATGTACTCAAATTAAAGGGGCAAAGCTACCTTACCGTAAGTCTCCATACACATTTTAAGTACATGGGTGCCTTGCAAACTTAAAATGCACATATAGTTTGGTACTTATATGTGATACATGAGTGCCACGTAATGTCTCTGGTGGCATTTGCCACAAAAGTTAAAGCATTTAGAAAGGTTTGTCATTATGTAATGATGGTGATTAGAATCTATTTCTAGGGCATTTTGATGAATTGCTAGATTTTATACAAATTTTCAATTTAAACACCTTTTCGTTCTAAGGACCTTGATTACAGAAAATTGTAAAAGTACATTTAGAGCACTAAGATACCTTTTCCAGTTGAATTCTTTGGAATTTTCAAGTCAGGAACACCTATTCTGAATATTCTGGTGTGTTTTTGGTTTTGTTTTGTTTTGTTTCTTTTTGGAAGTGGGAAGGAGGAAAATTGAGAGGATTAGAATGAAGGGAAGCTGTCTTTTTAACAGTCTTTACAAAATGACATAACCCTCTCTACATCTGAGTACATAAATATTGTATAAAATAGTTCTAAACACTTCAAAGTTACCTCTAAAACAGTCATGATAAAAACTCATAAATTAGGCATAGAAGGAATGTACCTCAACGTAACAAAGGCCAACTATGACAAACCCACAGCTAACATCATACTCAGTGGTGAAAAGTTGAAAGCTTTTCCTCTAAGATCAGGAGCAAGACAGTGCAGCCCACTCTCACCTTTCCTAAGGCTTAGCTAGAGCAATCAGGCAAGAAAAAGAAATAAAAAGTATCCAAATTGGAAAAAAAAAAAAGAAGTAAAATTGTCTCTACTTGCAGATGCTATGATTTTTAAAAACAAATTTTTTGTGTGTTTATTTATTTTTGAAGGAGAGAGAGACAGGGCATGAGCAGGGGAGGGGCAGAGAGAGAGAGGGAGACCCAGAATCCAAAACAGGCTTCAGGCTCTGAGCTGTCAGCACAAAGCCCAACACAGGGCTTGAACTCACACACTGCAAGATCATGACCTGAGCTGAATTTGGATGTTTAACCGACTTAAAGCCACCGAGGGGCCCTGCAGATACTATGATTTTGTACAGAGGTAATCCAAAAGACTCAACCAAAAAATTGTTAGACCTAATCAATGAATTTAGTAAAGATGCAGCATATAAAATTAACATACAAAGATCAGTAGTGTTTCTTTACAGTTAGCAATAACCTTTCTGAAAAAGAAATAAAGAAATGGTCCCATTGACAATAGTATCAAAAACAGTAAAATACTTAGGAATAAATTTAACTAAGCAGGTGAAAGACCTGTACTCTGAAAAGTATAAGACAGTGATGAAAGGAATAAAGACACAAATAAATGTAAAGCTATTGTATGTTCATGGATTGGGAGATTTAATATTATTAAAATGTGGCTACTACCAAAAGCCATTCGTAGATTCAATACAATCTCTATAAAGGTTTCAATGACACTTGTTACAGAAGTAGAAAAATCACTCTCAAAATCTATATGGAACCACAAAAGACCCAAAAAGCCAAAGCAATCCTGAGAAAGAACAAAGCAGGAGGCATCACCCTTTGATTTCAATCTATACTATAAAGCTTACAGTCATCAAAACAGCATCGTACTGGCATGAAAAGCAGACAAATAGGCCAATGGAACAGAATCGATAGCCCACAAATAAACCCAAGCATATATGGGCAACTAATATTTGACAAGGGAGGGACCCCTGGGTGGCTCAGTCTGTTGAAGGTCCAACTTCAGGTCAGGTCATGATCTCATGGTTCATGGGTTCGAGCCCCAAGTCAGGCTTTTACTGACAGCTCAGCCTGGAGCCTACTTTGGATTCTGTGTCTCCCTCTCTCTCTACCTCCCTCTTTCATGCTGTCTTTCTCTCTCTCTCGAAAATAAATAAACATTCAAAAAAAATTTTTTTAATTTGACAAGGGAGCCAAGAATACTCAGTGGAGAAAAGACAGTCTCAGGGTACCTGGGAGGCTCAGTCAATTAAGCACCCTTCGGCTCAGGTCATGATCTCGCAGTTCGTGGGTTTGAGCCCCGCATCGGGCTCTGTGCTGACAGCTCAGAGCCTGGAGCCTGCTTCGAATTCTGTGTCTCCCTCTCTCTCTGCCCCTCACCTGCTCATGCTCTGGCTCTCTCTGTCTCTCAAAAATGAATAAATGTTAAACAAAATTAAAAAAAAAAGACAGTCTCTTCAAAAAATGGTGCCAGGATAATTGGCTATTCACATGTAAAAGAATGAAAGTGAGTCCATAACTTACATCACTCACAAAAATGAACTCAAAATGGATTAAAGGCTTAAATGTAAAACCCAAAACCACGAAACTCCTAGGAAAAAAGAAAACATAGGAAAAAAGCTCCTTGACCTGGGTGCTGGTAATGAGTTTTTGGAGATGAAACCAAAGCACAAGCAACAAAATCAAAATGGGATTTACTACCTAGGCTTACAGAAGCTTGTTCAATACTAATCGTTTTACCAATCAATGTTCAGCTTGTTCTGACTCTGGATGTCTCTTGAGGCTGCAGACAAGGAGGCCAAGAACCCAATCATCTGAAAGCTTGACTAAGTCAGGAGGGTTTGCTTCCAAGGTGGTTTATTCTCAAGAGCTGCTGGCGGGAAGCCTCAGTTCAGAGCCTCCCCACAGAGCTGCTTAAGTGTCCTCATGACATGACAGCGGATTTCCCCCAAAGCACGTGATCCAAGAGAAAGCAAGGAGGACGCCACGGTGCCTTTCATGACCTAGAGTCAGAAGCTCGGCAGGACTAACAGGAGATTTGCAGGCTTCTGAAATCATGACACTGCTCTCCAAAAGCCACCTCTCCTCTCTTTTGCGTGTTTCTCCCCTAGAAGCGACGTGTTCCTACCACTGCCCTTTGAAATCGTGCGCACGTGGAGCCCCATCCCTGTACTCCACGCGTGTTCTCGTCTGCTCAGACCCTTTCTCAGTATTTATACGCTCAAAGTGGATTTAGTCTTCTGGGAGAGGTTGTCGATTATTTGTAGCTCTCCTTTTCTGTCCTCTCGGCAGTTTTTCTCAGTCTGTCTCTGCTCACCGCAAAGCAGAAACGTCCCACGCTGAAATTAGGGCACCTTTTTCTTTTTTTACTTTTTTGACATTTTTGGCATTCTCTCATGGTTCGTGGGTTAGAGCTCCACGTTGCGCTCTGTGCTGATAGCTCAGAGCCTGGAGCCTGTTTCGGATTCTGTGTCTCTGTCACTCCCTGTCCCTCCCCCTCTCGTGCTCTCTCTGTCTCTGTTTCTGTCTCTCAAAAATAAATAAACATTAGGGGCACCTGGGTGGCTCAGTCAGTTAAGCACCCGACTTCAGCTCAGGTCATGATCTCACAGTTTGTGGGTTCGAGCCCCGCGTCGGGCTCTGTGCTGACAGTTCAGGGCCTGGAGCCTGTCTTTAGATTCTGTGTCTCCCTCTCTCTCTGCCCCTCCCCTGCTCACACGGTCTCTTGCTCTCTCTCAAAAACAAATAAAACATTTTTTTTAATGTTTAAATAAATAAATAAACATTTAAAAAATTAAAAAAAAAAAAAAAAAAGAATGGTAGGTAAGCTCCCTGGAGTCATGCAGGCGGTGTGGGGTGGAGCTAGGAGGCAAGCCCCAGCAGCCGGAGCGGAGTGCGGACACTGCTCTCCGTGTGCTGTCCTGGGCCAGGCAGAAGGTTAACATGCTACATAACTTCTGAGCCCAAGTACTTTAAGTGAATGTGGAAGAGTGCATGCCATCAAAGGAAGGCAGAATTGTTGAGATTTCAGTCTCTTTGCCCGGCACATGTCTTCTGACTTCAGCCGATTCTGATTTCAACATTTTGCAAATATGCGGAGCAGTGAAAGATAAAGAAAACCCACTTGTTAAATATGAAAGGCCAGGCCATTTTATGCCTTCATTTAAAAAAAAGATAAACAGGGCACCTGGGTGCTCAGTTGATTGAACGTCTGACCTCAGCTCAGGTCATGATCTCACAGTTCGTGGGTTCAAGCTCCACATAGGACTCTGTGCTGTCAGTGCAGAGCCTGCTTCAGATCCTCTGTTCCCCTCTCTGCCTCTCCCCAACTCATGCATACTGTCTCTCTCTCAAAAATAAATTAACATTTAAAAAACAAATTTAAAACAAGGGAAACAAAATTATTTTTTAATTTAAAAAAGATAAACAGGGGTGCCTGAATGGCTCAGTTGGTTGAGTGTCCCATTTTGGCTCGGGTCATGATCTCATGGTTCAGGAGTTCCAGCCCCGTGTCGGACTCTGTGCTGATAGCTCTGAGCCTGGAGCCTGCTTCAGATTCTGTGTCTCCCTCTCTTTCTGTCCCTCCCCTGCTCGCGCTGTCTCTCTCTCTCTCTCTCTCAAAAATAAATAAAACATAAAAAAATAAAAATAAAATAAAAAGAGGTAAACAAAAAAAATTTTTTTTCCATTTAAAAAAGATAAACAGGGACACCTGGATGGCTCAGTCAGTTGAACGTCCCACTTCGGCTCAGGTCATGATCTCACAGTTCGTGAGTTTGAGCCCTGCATCAGGCTCTGTGCTGACAGCTCGGAGCCTGGAGCCTGCTTCCAATTCTGTGTCTCCCTCTCTCTGCCCCTTCCCCTTGCTTGTGCTCATTCTCTTGCTCTCTCTCTCTCTCTCTCTCTCTCACTCAAAAATAGATAAGTAGACATTAAAAAATATAAACAAAAGGAAAAAGGTAACTTTATTGTAAGATAACTTGTTTGATGATGAGTTTAATGTCATTATTATTTTTCTAAGTAAACTAGTAATCTTAGCAGGATCCTTTCTCGCTGTTTAATGTCCTGCAGGATGAAGAGCTGCTGAGTGCTAATGAGGCCGAGGACCTTCTGTGGGGCTTAGGTCACACAGCTGAGGATTTGGTGGCGGTCAGACCTGCAGATTATGAAAGCGTCCACGTCCGGCTCCAGATGGAAAAAGAACTCCTGTTCGTACCCAGCAGGCTGACAGGTACCTGCTCTTTTCGCCTTCCTGCTCAGCGCACGCAGCTTCATTTTCCCTCAGATGAAATACGGCTGGTGTCTGAGGACGCCCAATTTCTAATCTGAGTTAGTAATCAAGAAAAACCTTTAGGGTCCCCTGGGTGGCTCAGTCAGTTAAGCATCTGACTCTTGGTTTTGGCTCAGGTCATGATCTCACAGTTTCGTGAGTTCGAGCCCCACATCGGGCTCCAAGCTGACAGCACAGAGCCTGCTTGGGATTCTCTGTCTCCCTCTCTCTCTGCCCCTCCCCCACTTGCACTGTGTCTCTCTCAAAATAAATAAATAAACTTAAAAAATATATATATCTTCAGGAGCCCCCAGCCACCAGGCATCTCACTGTCGTGCAAAAGGAGGTTATCACTCGGGCGATTCTCAGGGAGCCACAAAGCAGGTGGGCGGAGGTTCCTCACCTCAGAGAGGTGGGTGTAGGGAATGGTTAAGGGTGCTGGAGCCGGGACTACTGGATTAACTCCTGGTGACTGCCCCTTGCTGAGTTTCTGCCCTGGGTTTCCCTTTGCTCTTTTCTCTCCTAGAATTTTCTTTCCTTCTGAGAATGGCTGAGGGACCTCCCCACTTACTTAGCTGGTAGTTCACACTTAAAATGGCAGGGTGGGGACGCCTGGGTGGCTCAGTCGGTTAAGTGTCCGACTTCGGCTCAGGTCATGATCTCATGGTTCGTGAGTCTGAGCCCTGCATCAGGTTCTGTGCTGACAGCTCAAAGCCTGGAGCCTGCTTTGGATTCTGTGTCTCCCCCTCTCTCTGTTCCTCCTCCACTCCCACTGTCTCTCTCTCAAAAATAAATAAAGATTAAAAAAAAAAAAGGAGGCAGCTGGGAAACATACGCAAAGCTGACACCTTTGCCGTAATAGCAGCAGTGAATGCATTCTGTGCACTTCCTCCACCAGGCCCCTTTCTAAGCGCTTGATGTGTATCCACAAATCTGCTCTCACACCAGGGCCGGACAAGTCTTCTCTTTCATACCCATTTTACAGATGAAAAAGCAGAAGCCCAGAGAAGTTAGGGAACTAGACCAAGACCTCAAAGCTAGTGACATGAGGGAGGCAGGTCTCTGAGCGGGGTGGCCAGCTGCAGAGGCCACACGCCTCGCACAATGCGCCCCGATGCTCTTCAGGGGTGTGGCAAAATGCATCTGCAGCAGCCTCGGCCAAGGAAGAACTTCCTCACTCACATCTGTGTGCAGAGGACTCTCACTTCAAGGCCTGTCCCTAGAGCCCCCTGGGTTGGGAGTGGAGGTTAGACCCTGGGGGCCAGCTCAGACCAGGGGTGGGGGTTGCGTGTGGAAGAGGCTTAAGGCATCACCGCTGCATGGGGGTCCTGCTCTGAGCAGGGATCCCATTACAGATCCTTCTCCCACCCTCGCTGGTCCACAGGGTGGGGTGGGGGGGCTGTAAGGAAGTGACCCTGACCTAGGCAACAGGAGTTGGGGAGCCACACAGCCCCAGCCCCTCATCCACGAGGTATGACCTTGGCGAGCTACTCTATTCTGGGGTTCCTCTCCTGAAGGCAGCAGGAAATGAGACGATCCTATGATATGACCCTGGACATTTATTTGTCCTTTGAGCACTGAGAAAATGACATGAGTGAATTACCTGTGTTGTGACCAGCACATAGCAGGGGATCAGAAATAATAATAATTTCTGTTGCTGGTGCTGTTGTTCTTCTCACTGCTTGGAGAACCATTGCCAAAGTCGAATGTGTTTGCCAACGTCAAGCCTTCTACTGACACGTATTATTAATCTCTTCCTTTCCTGATCTAGCTTTGTAGCATGCACAACATATAAGCATGTGCACAGTGGGTGAGTAACTCAAAAACGTTTCCTTGCAGAGTTGAAGACCCCTGGGATTAGTGATGGGCCCCCGTCTAGCCATGGGAGGGGTGGGGAACAGGAAAAAAGGTTAAAACAATGGTTTGCCCCCAGTTTTCTAAGGACTCCGAGGTAGGTTTTTCCAGAAATACTGGCTCTAGTTGCTTTTTTGCGGGTGAGTTTGGGAAGCAGAGTGTCCAAATGACCACACACAGGAGAATTAGCAGATTCAGAGATTTGGCGAGGTTTAGAGTGAGGTAATTATAAACAAAAGTGACTCTCCAACTCCGCCCCCCCCCCCACATGCCAGGCTCCCAGGTCCCCCATTCCCAGCTCCTTCCCTCTCAACCTTCAAATGCAAACGCATCACCTCCTGAGAAAATCCTCCCTTGCTGCTCTGTCTCAAGTTTATCTCCTTTTTTAAACTTCTTAACTTACAAACCATTTTCTCATACTTTACCCCATTTCATTCTCCCAAGAACCCAGTGAGTGATATTATCATCCCTTTTATACAGAAGGACAGAGTTCAAAGAAGTGCTTGGCCCTGGTTCTTTCCGCCAGGGAGCAAAGGCGCAGGTCCTTTGATTTGAATACCGCCCTCCCCGAGGTATGCCACGCTGGTGAGTTAGGTGTGGACTCATTTCATGCTTCTACAACATGATATGACAGGTGAACACATTCCTCTTTTCCCTGGTTCTGCATCTAGAAGTTAACATGGAGCATTTGCCACTTCCGAGAATGTAAATGAAATCTCCAGTGGTTGGTTTAAGTCACCAAATTGCGGTTGGAAATGTTTAGGCTGGCACTAATGTTGCTCGTATTTATTTACGACCTACCTAGTGCCTACGTATAAAAAGCTTCCCGAGAATGTACAGCCCAGATTTCTGGAAGATGAAGGCCTTTACATCGGTGCAAGACCGGACGTGCCTCGAACCTGTCAGAACATCGTGGAAAACAGGCTGCTAATGCAGGAGCCCGTAAGCAGGCAGCCCCTGTCCCCCTGTCCCTCCCTGTCCCCCCCATCCCCCTTGTAGTCCATGGGTGACTCTTGGAGCTGCTTCTTCCTATGGGGACAGTCACATCATGCTCATTTCCTCCTGTCTATAGACAGTGATTCGATTTTTTTTTTTAATTTTATTTGTCTCTCGGTACGTTTGGTGATCCTCAAACCATACAACCTCTCTCAAATCCCACCTTCTGCTGGCTCGGCTTGGGATTCTCCTGCTGAGTCAGATGCTGGCAACCTTTTTGCAATTCACAGAAATGTTTAATCATCCACAGATAGAATGTTCTCCATTGTTTAACTCCTATGGTTTTTTCCCTTCCGTTTTTAATGCATAGAAAATACATTTTTTTCTGAAGTACTCCTGTAAGGGGAGTGAGGACTATATCTTAAGTTAATTGTGGGGGGTGTTAGTGAAGACTCAGTTGCTAATGGAAACAAAGTGTTTTTTTATTTAAAATTTTTTTATGTTTATTTATTTTTGAGAGAGAGAGAGCCAGGGAGGGGCAGAGAGAGAGGGAA
The DNA here is from genome assembly GCA_028646485.1 of Cryptoprocta ferox. Lineage (NCBI taxonomy): Eukaryota > Metazoa > Chordata > Mammalia > Carnivora > Eupleridae > Cryptoprocta > Cryptoprocta ferox. The sequence goes on along the minus strand of CM053567.1, from coordinate 180,822,877 downwards.
ACACAGAAGCCGAAGCAGGCTCCAGGCTCTGAGCTGTCAGCACAGAACCAGATGCGGGGCTCAAACTCACGATCCATGAGATCATGACCTGAGCCGAAGTCGGTCACTTAACCGACTGAGCCACCCAGGCACCCGGGAAAAGAAGCTTTTAAAGATCTATTGGGACAGGCGATAGTGCATGAAATGTGTGTGTCGACCCAGAATTTTCTTGCAAATGTTGTTTCTTTTGTAAACCATTTTCTGTCCAGTTACAAGACAGTACTGTCCATCCCTCTGCTTGATCTGCAGGGAAGGAGGTGGTTCGGAGACGATGGGAGGATCCTAGCACTGCCAAACCCCATCAAGCTGTTTCCTTCAAGACCACCGGTGTTGACACAGGAGCAAGATGTTAAGGCGGAACTTGAAACATTGTATAAAAAGGTAAGCCCATCTCCCCTTTTTTTATTAAGTTTATTTCTTTATTTTGAGAGAGTGGAGAGGGCAAGGACAAGCCAGGAAGGGGCAAAAAGAGGGAGAGACAGAACCTCAAGCCTGTTCATGGGGCTTGGACTCACGAACCATGAGATCATGACCTGAGCCGATGTTGGACACTTAACTAACAGAGCCACCCAGGCGCCCCTACTTTGGTTGTTTGTTTCTCTACATCACACATAAAGAACAAACAACAAGTGTGGTGTATAAGAGCAAGCCTACTACGTTCACCTACGTCCTTCTCAAACAAGGAATGAGTTCCCAGGCAGGAATGGCTAAGTCAATGACTTTATTTGCATATCCAGGTTAGCTGGACTTATTTTTCTTTTTTTTTCTCTGCCATCTCACGTATGCTGCAGGATCATTTCCCATACATTGTCCCTTTACTATATAACTGGAGGTTTTCTATCCTTGCAAATCCTGTTTACCGTGCTTTCCTAAGGTCAAGTACGAGGCTGCTTGACTTGAGTCCCGGCATTAACACTCAGACGCAAACTTGGCCCCTAATTTCTCTGTGTCACAATTTCTTCATCTGTAGAATGGACATAATAATAGTGTCTGCCTCTAAGATGGTGGTGCAGATTTGTTGAGACAGTACATTCGAGTGCCTGGAACAGAGCTCAGTAAGTGCTGGCTAGTGTTATACAGAGTTGACTGCCTAAATGTTTGATTATATTGCTCTTGCTTTCCTGAACTGCTGAGCAAAGATCACCGCCTTTAGAAACCCATGTAATTTTATATTTGTGATATTTCACCATGGATAAAGTGAAACAAAATGAGGGGATTTAATGATCATTCTGTAAAACAAGACACAGGTGCAAGTCAGGGCATCTGAGCTGTCCTACTAACGACTACTTCGTGACTTTGGGAGGGTCCCATTTCCTTAATTAAAAACACAGGAACAATAATAATCCTCTCTACCTCAGAGAATCATTGTGAGTATTAAGATAATGTAACTGTATGCCCTTTAAATTTTTTTTTAACATTTATTTGTTTTTGAGAGACAGAGCGTGAGCAGAGGGAGGGCAGAGAGAGAGGGAGACACAGAATCCGAAGCAGGCTCCAGGCTCTGAGCTGTCAGCAAACAGCCCAACACGGGGCTTGAACCCACGAACTGCGAGATCATACCCTGACCCGAAGTCAGACACTCAGCCAACTGAGCCACCCCAGGCGCCCTGCCCTTTATTTAAAATTGTGAATTTCTGGAGCACATGGGTGGCTCATTCAGTTAAGCGTCTGACTCTTGATTTTGGCTCAGGTCATGATCTCACAGTTCGTGAGGTCGAGCCCTGCGTTGAGCTCTTGTGCCGATAACTCGGAGCCTGCTTGGGACCCTCTCTCTCTCCCTCTTTCTCTGCCTTTCTCCTGCTCTCTCTTGCTCTCTCTCTGGCTAAAAAATAAGTAAACCAACATTTTTTAAAAATAAAAACAAAATAAAATGTCAACTTCTATAAAATATTGTTGTTATTACAGACAAGTATTAATGAGTGGCTACTTTGTACAGAAATGTGATCATGGGAGTAGATTTGCAAAACAAGCCTAAACCCAAGTCACAGTCCATGAGAGACTTGTCATCTGTTTGTTTACATGACACACGTGATATAATGAGTGATCAAGATAGTCCTCCCCTTGTGCACACATCCAGTAATACCTCAGCCTCCTTCACTGTTCCATCCATTTCAGCAGGACACACTGACACAGTAAGGCTCTAAATTATGGGTCATAATGAGCAAATAGAAGAGTAAATACTATGGAGAGTAGGGTGTGAAGGGAACCAATTAATATTATCTGTCTGCTTTAGAAGTTGTCAGCTAGTTGGGAATGGCACAGGGGTCAGAGAGGGATGCTGGGATCAGTTGCACCATGGGGACAACTGGACAGCAGAATGCCACTGGAACTCAAGGCCAGCTGGGCGTCCTGCTCCATCTCCCATGAATTATGTCCCCACCTAGACACAAGCCTGGTGAGTTCACCATGCAGACGACTGAGAACACTCCAGGCCAGTAAGCAGTCTCTTGGGAGAGAGCTAAGAAGGGACAGCAGAAAACCCGGACCAATGGCTCTTGGGCTCTAGCTGGCTCTCCAGTCACACTCTTCCTTATCTCTGGGGAAGAAGCCATGAGGATGGACAGTGGGGAGAAGCAAGGTGGCTTCTTCCCAATACTTGTGAGACAGGACATCTTTCCATCCTGTGTGCAGAAACGGGGAAGTAGAGAAAGAGAAGAGTTGCACTAAGAGGGGCTGATCGTCCAGCATCATGGAGCCAAAGATGTTAGAGAAGGGAGAGATCCAAAGGGACTGGAGTTTCCCCAGGTCATTTCTTAGAGGGTCAGGCTTTGAACATGGCGAAGTGTGAAGGATATGTTGGAGTGTGTGAGAAGGTAGCCGAAGGGTTTAAATTAGAGGGAGGAGATATTATACCCCCTCGGTGATCCCCCATTATCTGTTAAGTTCACTGGTGAATGGTATATCTCGTTCTTTCTTTTTTTTTTTTTTTTTTTTTGGATGTCATTGTGGAAACTTCCAGTGATTCAAAACATCATGCGTTTCTTTCTGGATTAATATTTTCACAATTTTATTTACTTACTAACTTTTACCTTTTCCTACATTTATTCAGCTCTGTCCAATGCCAAAACCTGTTCCTTCCACTGTTCCATGTAACATGCTTGCCTTTAAGAAAAAACATTAAATGCATATGGTCTATATTTTTAGTCCTATGTCCAAACATACTTTCCGTCTGGGAGTTTTGACATGAAGCGCAAGCAGAGAAGGAGATGAATGGGCAGAAATGGGTTCATTGATGGGTTATTAACACATCTTCTCTCTCCTTCCCCTACTCCCCTGAATGTGACTCAAGGGCAAAGATGGGGTTTTCTTCTTCTTTTAACCCTAGCACTGAGCAGGAGGCTGGCACACAGGGACACCTCAATCAAAGTACAAATTGAATGTTATTAAAATGATTCAGCCGAGCTGAATGTATCTAGAAGAGACTCCTTCCTTATTCCTCCCCTCAGCTCTCCTGCATATCAGTGGCTTTCCTGGGGTGTGGCTTAACCCTGGCATCCAAGTGATGGAAAACCAAGTCAGTGTGCTGGACCGGGAGTTGGCAATTCCTTTGGCCATTAACAGAGCCTTGGTGAATTTATGCCTCAGAGCTCTCAGGCTCAATGCTGACTGACCCAGCAGGACTGCCCAAATCTATCCCCCATTAGTATTTGATAATAATGTAATATTCTACTGTTTCTAAATTAAGACCTTTGTTAGAGACCATTAAATATAAATTAATACTAGGGGTTCCTGGGTGGCTCAGCCCGTTAAGTATCTGACTCTGGATTTCAGCTCAGGTCATAATCTCACAGTCTGTGACCTTGAGCCTTGTGTCAGGCTCTGCACTGACAGTGTGGAGCCTGCCTGGGATTCTCTCCTTCTCTCTCTCCCCCTCCCCTGCTTGCATGTACTTGTATGTGCATATGAGCTCTCTCTTTCCCTCTCTCTCAAAATAAATAAATATAAAAAAGATTAATACTGAATAAATAAATAAAATAGAGAAATACAAAGAGATTCAATATTGTGCAAAGAACAAAATTAAACGTCAAACAAGAAAGAATGCAATTGAATACCTCTTAAGAAGGAACTATTCCAAAACTTAGAAAATAAAAATACCAAGAGGGCATTGCACATATGACATAAACAATATAAAATGCAGTTTGCCTAATCCTGATAGCAAGGTAGGGTTCGGATTGTTGAAAGCATTCAACAGCCTCCCTTCTTCTTTCCTCCCGCCCTTCCTCCCTTCCATCTTTTCTTCCTTCCCTCCTAGGTTCCCTCCCTCTTTTATTTTTATTTTTTCCATCCTTAACTGAAAGTCCACTATATTCTTAGTTGTCCTAAACTCAGGGAACACGGAGGTAGCAACATTCAAACATGGCCTTAGCAAGACTGCCCCAGCACGAGGTGTGTGTAGCAAGACCGCCCCAGCACGAGGTGTGCATAGACAGAAATATCAAGTGTTAAAGATTCTGTGAGGGACACCTGCCTGGCTCAGTTGGAAGAGTACACAACTCTTGTTGTGAATTTGAGACCCATGTTGGCCACAGAGTTTACTTAAAAATAAATAAAAGATTCTGGGATTCGAGGTGGGCATGACATTCCTGAGGGGCATATGTGTAGGAGCCTCCCCTTTGCAAAACCGCTTACCATTTTGAGGGATTTACCGTGATTCCAACCTCCTTGTTAATTACTGCTTGATAAGATTAGCACTTTCCCCTCTACCATCTTCACCAATGTTTCACAGAGCACTGGTCACTTACTAGGTTATAAACTCTGCATTCACCAGCACTCTTTGGTTGCAAATGACAGAGGCTAATGCAAAACTAGCTTAATCAAAGAGAGAACTTGGTGGCCCACATAACTGGGAAGGATCTGGAGATAAATCATAACATTAAAGAAGGGGCTTTGGGAACCAGGACCTCAGGGGCTGGGACCAGGGGCTCCATGATGGCAGTCTCTCTCTCTGTCTCTCTTTTCTCTGGTTCTCCTTGAAAGTTGACTGGTTTCATTCCCTCCTATGGCAGGCAAGCCAGAACTCTCCATGTGTTAGGAGACATGACCCTTGATAATCTAAGCTTAACAACTCTAGGAGAAAGGATCTTATCTTTTCCTCCAAGATTCATATTATCAATTCCAAGGACAAACTGGTCAGATGTAAGTGGGACGTGTGACCCCCACCTCATGCCCAGAATACAGGAATGAGAAAGCTTCCCAGGGAAGATCAGAACAATGGCTACAGAATCTACTGCAGGCTCTGAGGTGGTTTCAGTGTCTGTGCCTATTATTTCCCAGGGTAAATATAGAAACTTGTATTTTAATCCCACCAATGATTATTCTTTTTCTGTACAACTTTTAAATTTCTTTCTCCATTGGCATTCACCTCCGCACACACTGAGAACATCAGCAGATAATCCATCTGTATCACCTTGATAGTTCTGGGTTTTGGTTTTCAGTTGAAAAGGGAAGAATCAAATCAATTTCAAATTAAAATACTATGCCCTATAAATACTATTTATTCTTAGAAGAAATTGTTTCTGCTATGTTCGTGATAGTTCTCAGTATACAGGAAAGGAAAAATAAAACAAAAAGAAAGACAAGGAACCAGGAGTCTTTCTCCTTAATAGGAAGAGAGTTGGGGTCTTTTGAGCAGTTAGCTCAATGAACTACCAGTAGTCTTAGAAAGTTTTTTTGTGTGATTGAGCTGAGCCTAAGGCAGAGACCACCAGCAATCTTTTGAACATGGGCTAATGGAGATTTGGGGAAGGAGAAATGAAGTACCGTGACCTAGGTAACATTTCAAGCAATGCTCCCCACATTACTTATTCATACCAAAAAGAGTACAAGATAGAACCTGAAAGCCACACCCTGAGTGACCTCATAACTCTGGAACCCTATGGCAAGAGGAAAAACAAAGCAAGAACCAGCAAGAGCAAAACAATTAGAGAGGAATTTTCTGTTAGGTCTGTGGAAGCATGTTTAGTTGTACAAGTCTTTGTGAGGCAGAATTTTTTTAATTAATCCCGGTGATCATAAGACACATATTGGCCACATGCAGATTAAAAACATCTAACACAAATGACGGTTATAATTGAATACTTTCATCTGAATGAAAGAGAAGAGAATTATGCCTCCATTGTTGCAGTCTAAAGTGTAAGGACATTAATGATCAGAACTAGGGCTTTTATAAGGCAAGAAATATCAGTGGAATATGATCCCAGCAGGCGTGGTCTCCCCTCCCTATAAATCCATGGAGACTGAACTCAGCATATTCTGGTATTTTGGAAGGTACTGAGATATAGTCAATCCATTCCTATTCAAGCCTACCATTTGTAAACACATCCCGATTTTATAAGGATACTTTGTTTTAAGTAGACTTCCCTCCTAGTGTAGAGCCCAACATGGGGTTTGACTCACAACCCTGACATCAAGAGCTTAACTACCCAGGTGGCCCATAGGACATTTTTTTTAAGCAAAAAATCTGTCGATCTTCTCATCAAAGAAAGACTAAATGTTATTTTGTGGGAGAGAACTTCTTATTTTATTAAAATAAATGACGATTTAATACATTAGTAGTCTACTAATCTGGGGAGGAATGGGAAATATGAAATTGAATGGCTAAAAAGAAATAAACTCACATATTCTTACTCGTGGGTCCTGGTGCACCTGTCTGTTGTCCCACTGCACATCAGAGCATCATTATCCAGTAAGTGCTTTAACTGTGGTCCCCCCCACACTCTGCTCTCTTTGACAGGCAGTAAAATATGTCCACAGAAGTCAGCACATGATTGGGTCTGGAGACGCCCCAGGAAACTTCCAACTGGACATTGATATTTCAGGGTTAATCTTCACTCATCACCCCTGTTTTAGCCGTGAGCATGTTTTGGCAGCCAAGCTGGCCCAATTATATGACCAGTACCTGGCAAGACAGCAGAGAAACAAGGCAAAATTTCTTACTGACAAGGTACCCTCTTCCATTCTTACGGTCGAATTGGTTCTTCTGATGAGCCCAAGCAACAAAGACACTTCTCAGCAGCAAATATTCATGTGCCTCTTTCATATGCCCCCTTGGCCTAGGGTGTGTGATAGAATGTTCTACCTACAGCCAAAAGGAAGGATTTGGCAATGTACATTTAATGTGTGCACATTCGGTGGCACACACTTGGCTGAGAGAAAAGTATGTGGAAACAGTGAAAGTAACCTGACCTCCCAGGAGAGAGCATTAAATGGAAGATATGTGGCTGTGTCTTGCTTGTGTGACCTCAGATGCTGAGACCGTTCATGGCTTGAGAACCTCTCTGTTCTTAGAGACATTCTCATTTTTACATGTGCTTTCCCATAACATGGTACTCAAACACAAGTCAATTGCTTCACGTGATGCTCAGAGAAATGGATCTCTGGCATTTATTTCCAACAATCTGATGGGGTTTTCTTGGGTAATTTTGACTATGGGCAACTTTCCTCCCATGCCCTAACTTTAAACCTACTTCCCAAATAAGAGATATTTCCGTAATACCTCCTTTTATGAGTCTATGATTTTATGATCAGTTCACAAAAATATCACTGTATGTCCAGGACCCAGAAAGATCCACCTTTAGCCTTGAAAGAAACCTTATTTTCGAGACACACACATGAAAATAACATTTGTCATGAGCAATTTGATTATCTGGGCTACAGAACAGGGATGGACATACACTGTTCTTTATTATTGCTTTTATTTTTTAAGAATAGAAGAAACAGCTCTCTGTCAGAGTTCATTTTGGTGAAAGTGTGGGAAAAGCAGATGCCTGAACATCCACTCGCAGACTTGCTGGCATCATTTTGCCCTGGAGAAGTGGGTGGTTCAGGGCATGTAATTTGCAGTAGGGAATAGAATTTCTAACTCAAAACTTTTATCCATATTTTTTTAAGCTCCAAGCTTTAAGAAATGCTGTTCAGACAGGACTAAATCCAGCGAAAACTCATAAGTCTCTTGATACAACCCAAAGAACTATCAATGAGTATAAATCTGAAATTCGGTGAGTAAAGTCTGTCATTGTAACTTCTACTTTTTTTCCCCCTTGTTAGATGCATACTTGTTGAAACCTTTTTTTTCCCCATTTTTTCCTAATGCACTAAATACATGAGAAGTTGAGCCAAGTGAAATAATGAGATATATCCATCATATTAACACCAAAGTTGAAATCCAATAAAAGAATGAGGATGTAGGATATTGTGACTCACACACTCCACTGGTGTAAATGAACATTGCTACCGCCACCACTTTAGAGAGGAGCCTGACCATAGGCTAGTGAAGTGTGGAAAGTGCCTACAAGCTGGGACCCAGAAATTCTGGATTTCACAGCATCATTTATAAAAGTAAGGAACTAGGAATGATCTCATGCTAGAATGAACACGTCTGGTATAGTCTTACACTGAACATCTATAGTGCATTTAAACTGACTTAGATCTGCATGTACCAATATGGATAAAACAGTGTTGAATGAAAACATCCAGATGTTAAGAGGATACTCGCCATGTGATATGGTTCATGAACCCTAAAGAATACTCAACACAACGCTCGTCTGTTTGTAAGCACACCCATGTGTGGTACACTCGGACAGAAGAGACACAGGTGCTGGTTGCTTCCTCCAGGGAGAGAGAGAAGGGCAAGAAATTCAAGAGATCTTCACCTGTAACTATAATATTTTAGCCAAAAACAAAAAGCCCTGAGAAAATATAACAAAATGTGAACAAGTGTCCTTATTATTTATGACACTTCCTTTTCTATTTCTTGGCATTTTTCATAATTAAAATTCAAAAATTAGAGCCCTGATTGTTGTCAAACAAGAAGGAAATACGTAGTGTAGAAGGTGACTATCTTCTGGAGTCCCATCCCTCAGGGAAAATTACAGTGACAGATTTTTGCTAGTTCTTCCACATGTACATACACGTGTATATACTCATGCACACATACACAGATGTGTTCATGTGTTTGTATTTTTATAAGGAACCATTGCACTTACCATCTCACAACTTGCTTTTCTGTGCAAAATACATCTCAGACCTTTTCCTATTGCAGTACATCTAGGTCTGGGTCTGTATCATTATTTAAAGGCTGACATCATATAGATGCGCTATGTCCCCTGTTGAAAGGCATTTGTACTATTTCTGTTTTTCATATTGAAACTGTACTCTAATTTACATTTCTGTATATATTTATGTACCTGTACATTTCCACAGGATAAATTCTTAGAACAGGAATTAATAAATCAGGGACTTTAAATGTATACTTTTCTTTTTACAATGGAGCCTTGAGTTAGAAGTTCTTCAGCAAATTGAAAATTAGTGATGTTGAGTTACTGTCATTGTAAACATATGAAGAGTATGTTTTAAAATGAAAATTCTTGGGGTGCCTGGGTGGCTCAGTTGGTTAAGCATCCGACTCGATTTCAGCTCAGGTCATGATTTCACTATTCATGAGTTCAATCCCATGATTTCACTATTCATGAGTTCAATCCCATGATTTCACTATTCATGAGTTCAATCCCTGCGTTGGGCTCTGCACTGACAGTGCAGAGCTTACTTGGGATTCTCTCTCTTTCTCTCTCTCTCTCTCTCTCTCTGCCCCTCCCCTGCTCACACTGTCTGTCTCTCTCTCTCTCTCTCTCAAAAGAAATAAACTTTAAAAAAATAAAATGAAATGAAAAATCTTATTTATGCTAGAACAAAAAGCCCACATTGCAGCCTCCTTATAAAAATAATTTTTGTGTTAGCATACATTGGTAAGAAAAGGCACAAAAAGCAGTTCTGAATACAGGAGTTGTTTTATATGGACTTGTACTTATTAATCAGCATGTGAAGGCTGGCAGAACTGTGTGGAAGGTGCACAGACCGTGCCGGGGGCAGACCCAGGGTGGTCTTTCTGCTGCCCTTGGGGATGAACAGCTCTGCGATTCAGCATTTCTGGCCCCGCAAAAGAGTGGGTTTTAGTCTTTTGCTGACGTTTAACTATTGCTAAAACCACCTGAAAGCAGACAGCCTGTTCCTGGATGTCCCCTCAAGTGGGCCCCTTGCTTCTGCTGACCTGACCAGAGGCCTGGCGAGCCCCCGCCGGGCATCGGCCGAGTCTTTGGCCGGTGCAGCTCACCTCAGCCAGCACCACGGCAAGCATTTTCCATCTTCTTTTCTGTAAATGGTTTCACGACCGCATTTGGTGGTCCTCTGAGCCGGAACTGAGCTGCACAAGGAAGGAAGCACGGTGTTAGTGCAAGACAGGGAGACACTGTATTTCACTCTCTCCACTGGATCTTAACCCTCAGACCTACTCAGACTTGAACACATAATAATTCTGTGACCCTAGAGCCCCATCTGGCTACCTCTTTCTTTCTGTACTTCCCTTCACAGCCAAGCTTGTGGAAAACACGAACCATTCTTGCTGCTCGGCTCCCTCCCATCCCATTCATTGGAACCCCTCCTCATTCACCCACCCGCCTTTCCTCTGAGGCGGATTTGGCCACAGTCCCTGGGGACCTCCGCCTTGCCAAGCCCCTCCTGTGACCTGGCTTCTTGACAGCGAGGGGCCTTGCCACCAGAGGCCCCCTTCTCCCTACATCACCCTCTCTTGGATGTCCGCACCCCTCTCCTGCTGCCTATCCATCCTTCCTACCATCCTGCATCTATCATCCTTCCCTGCCTACTTCTAAATGTCTGAGTCCCTCACAGACTTTTTATTTTTCCTTCGTTTATTAATCTGCATTTCCTCCTGAGATAAATCCATTCCCGTGGTTGGAAAGATCACCCAGAAAGGCCAGTGAACTCCCAGAGTTTCACCTCAGGGCTGACACCCTCTTCCATACTCCAGACTCCATCTGCACCAGGTTTCAGAAAAGTGTTACCTGACTCCCTGGGGAAAACTCCCTTTGCCTTTTCCTCCAGAGCCCTGATCACAACTGGTCATTACATATTCTTTTGTGATGCTTTGCCTCTATAGCTCTGATGTCAAATTTTTCTTGCTAAGAGTTTGTTTTTAGCATTTCTGAGAAACTATTTTGTCAGGTACTAAAAAGAGAAATAGAAAATATGTCAGAAAGCCTCAAGGTGTCATAGAATTCAGTAAGATAATTTTATACCACAGTTTTTAAAAAGGAGGCCGGGGAGGTATCAGCTAAGGGCACAAGAGAACAGACCACTTGATAGTGACTGGTAACAATTGCGGACCACTTACTTGCGGGCACAGTTCTAGCATTAACACTTACTGCTCTCAACAACCCTGTGAAGTAGATTCTGTTAGCACCCTTAGCTTACAGATGAGGCAAGGAGAAGTTAAGTTGTTTGCTAGGTCAGCTCACAGATGGGAGACCCAGGATCTCAACCTACAGAGTCAAGTTCCAACATCTGTGCCCTTAGCCACATGCTTCCCTGCTTCTCATGAAGAAAGTTCCTTATTTCATTGCTTTCTTGTTTCTGTGAAGTCTTCAGAGAATCCCGAATCTTGGCCACCCAACCACTAACTGGCTGTCGTCATCCGCCATCTTCTTTTTCCAGAGCCAGCAGTTGAATAATTAGGAACCTAGACCTCTGTGCTTCTCTGTACCATCTCCACAGACTGAGTCATCACAAGTACAACCTCCAGACTCAGACCTTCTGGAGGTCAGGAGGTGCTAATTCATGAGGCCCTGCCTCCGTAGTTTCCTGCGGCACTCTCTTAGGCAAAACTCACCTTGTATGTTATAATTGTTTATCTATGTGTATGACCCCTGAGCTAAATTGTAAATTCCTTCAGGACAGAGACACCTCCAATCTTAAACATTCCTGAATCACCTGGAATGACATCTGCTACTTGCTCAATAAAAGAAAAATTGTCTAGTTAGCTAATTGATTAATAGCATAATAGAGTACATTTGGGTTCTGGATTTGACTATCATTCACAGAGAGGGCTTAAAGTAAGGCATTAAATAATTCCCAAACACTTTAAATAATGGGAATAAAAATGAAAGCTTTTCCAACTGATGTCTCTTCAAATCAAGCTATAAATACTGTTAATCTAGCTAGCACTGAAGACTCACCAAGGCAGGCAGTGAGCGACATTACTTCATCCTAAATGTAGAACTTGTGATTTGTGTTAACAGAGACAGATTTTAATGTTTGTTGTTAACTGGGATAGCAAAATACTTTCCTATGACTACAATAATTTAGTCCATGAGAACTGAGTTTACTGGGCCTCTTATTTTTATAACTTAAAAGGTGACTTTATTTAAGGGTACATAGTATTAATAAGAAGTTCAGAAGGTGATTTAGTTTAAGTGACGTCAGATTCACCTAGAGAAAACAAAATCAAATAACCTCTTGAAACAGATTGGCATCCTATTGTCTTCAAATTTCCATGCATATTTTTTGGATTTCTAGTACTTAAAAAGTATTATGGATATCAAATTAAATACACAATTGCTATAGCATATAGTTTCTTTTTTTAATTTACATACACACCTGAATAACTTTTTAATATATGTCAACATGTTCTATCTTCTAGGCAAACAAGAAAACTGCGTGACGCTGAACAAGAAAAAGATCGAATGTTGCTTAAAACCATCATAAAAGTTTGGAAGGAGATTAAATCCCTTCGAGAATTTCAGAGGTTTACAAATACACCCTTGAAACTTGTTTTGAGAAAGTAAGCATTTTTCAAAGATTGTCTTATTGAGGAAATGTGTAAAACATGGTTACAGTTTAAAAAATAATTACAAATAGAGGCACCTGGGTGACTCAGTCAGTTGAGTGTCCAACTCTTGGTTTCTGTTCGGGTCATGATCTCACCATCATGGGATCAAGCCCCATGTTGGGCTCTGTGCTGAGCACTAAGCATGAAAGCCTGCTTAGGATTCTCTTTCTCCCTCTCCTTCTGCCCATCCCCTGCTCACACTCTCATGCTCGCTCGTTCTCTCTTAAAAAAATAATTATTATGAATAAAGAGTGACAAAAAAATAGCAATGTAACCACTCCTTAGGTAAAGAAATAGGACATTACAGGTACTTGAGCAGCCCCCAGGTTCTTAACCCCAACTACTTCCCCCTCTATCCCGGAAGTTACCATTTTCCAGACTTTTATGATCAGCATTTCCTTGTGTTTATTTCCAGGTTTCCCATCTACCTGTAATTCTTAAGAAAATGTAACTTAGTAACACCTGTATTAGATGTATACACAAGTGAAAGTAGGTTATGTGTACTCTTTTTAGTACATTCTTTAATACTGTGTAAGTTTCAACTACTTTATAGCTGTAGTTTATTTCTTTATTTTCTTTGCTTTATATTCATTATATGAATATAACAGGATTTGCTCATGTTACTGTTAATGGACATTTGAGTTGATTCTGTTTCTCACTTCTTCAGGTACTTTGTACGTGTCTTTTAAGGTCCATGTGCCTCAGCCCTCCTGACACATACCCGGAAGTGAAATTGTTGAGTCTTAGGAGATGCGTTTCTCTGATACTCATGTGCTGATTATACTTTTCCGGAGTGGTTGTGCCAATTCATACTTGGAGTGATGTTCTTGCAGTTCCATATCACCCATACCATCTACATCACCTGGTCTTGTCAAACCTAACACTTTGCCAATCCGATGACATGGTTTAATTTCTAATTTCCCCCTTCATAAATTGCCCATTTTGATTTCTTCTGTCTGTTCAAGGCTTTTGGTGATTTTTGAGCTGAATTGTTTATCTTTGTATCTGTTTCATAATTGGTAGGAGTTTGGGATCTATCCTGGATGTGTGAGGCCTTTGTTGATGTGCATTGCAGATCCCTTCTCCTACTCTGTACTTGTCTCTTTATTCCCTTCTGCTGCTTTTTCATGATAGAAATTCTTCATTTGACACAGATAGAATATATTCATCTTTTCTTTTATGATTGGTGCTTTTTGTATGCTGCTTTAGGAATCATTTCCATGAGTCAAGTAGATATTCTATTGTATGGTCTCTATACTCTTTATACTTTTATCTTTCTCATTCAACTTTAGTCCATTTGGAATAGACTTTTGTGTATGGTGCAGAGAAAGTTTGCTTTGATAACATGTATGCTACCTAATCCACTAGACTTTGATACATGATTAAAAGTAGAGTTATCACAACAAAACCATGTTCTGCATATTAATTAAAGAGCATCTCTGCTGCTGGTTTTGGTCCCTTCCTGACTGTTTCTTCAGAGTAAGTGTTGTGCTGTACATCAACATGAAAAGTAATAAATATGCGCATTTATCTGATACTTTGCTTTGAAGACAGTCCTGATTTAGCAAAAGATAGCTGCAAACTGTGATTTGTAGGGTTTCATAAATTTCATAATTTTCATAAGACTCGGAAACCATCCTACAGTTCTTGGGATAAAGACAAGACCGTGTTTTAGGAAGGCAGGGACCTGGTCGCCTTTGGATATCTGGTCCCAAAAGACCAGCTGCCACTTGGTATCCACTGAATTAATATTAGCTGATGAAAAACAGATCCCAGTAGTCTGTCCCACAGAAACTGTGGATGTCTCCCAGAAATTCCAGTGTGTCAGCTTCCGAATTCCGTCTTCCAAGCTATCCCTTCCACCCAGAAGCAGAACATAAATATTTACTTAATGCTTTCTCCTTCTTTCCTTCAGTTTAAGATAAACTAAAATTTATAAGCATTTTACCCTTAAGGTCCGCTCTAGGTGATACTTTTTGTGATACCTAACACCCTTTTCTCCCATAAGTAGCTGCCTCCTAAGTTTTTTTGGAGTGCCCTTTTTTATACCCTTCATTCACATAGCGACCTTATGATACAGCATAATTGTTTTCCTGTAAAAGTCATCGGATTTCAACTAGTTTATTTATGCCTCTACATAACACAGAGCAAGGCGAATGGTTCTCTATATGCCAGAGACAGAACATAATTTATGAGCCAGATTTTCTCTGATGTTTCTAAATTTTCAGTACCACTGTGTTTCCCAAGTGACTTCTTCAGTAGGATCTTAGAGCTCTAAAAGCCTGTGCCTTAGGGGACTGTTAATTGCTAAACCACCAGGCCCCATGTGTAAGTCAGCAAGCACCTACATAAGCAAACCTGTGTCAGCCTTAGGCACCTGAGCAAGTTTATCTAAAAGGGACAGGATCTTTAGGAGTAGAACCCACAGGCCAGAATGCATTGATCACTAAGCGCGGGCAATGAGCTGCAAAAATTCCGAAGTGCTAGGCTGGAGGCGTTTGGTGTGACATGTCTGTCACCCCCTTCCAAGACAGTCACACCGCTCAGTAACATACCACATTTGTTTAATCTCAAGTTGACTCGGCTACAGCGCCTTTTTGGCAGGGATCTCACACAACTAATGTTCCACCGAGCACACTGTGGGGAACGCTGCTCTGGGCTGGGCAGAGCTCCTGATAAAGTGTCAGCAGAATCATCAAAGAAAAACTCAAATTGTTGATCCCAAGTCAGAATAGTAGTTTTGGGGGCTCGGTAGTAACCTAATAAAATGGTGTCTCAGAGACTTGAAGCACAAATAAAGTAAGTACAATGAAACTCCACTACCAGTCGGGAGTCTACAGGCACTGTGTCTATATGCCACCTATGTCACTTAGCTCAGAGTGGCATTGTTGCTTGGCAGGAAATAGATTGGGCCCATATTCCAGCTCTTCCACTCACCAAATGTGTGTTCTTGGGCATGTTACCTTATCTCTCCATGCCTCAGTCTCCTCATGGGTAAAGTGCAGATGATAGTATCAGCCTCGCAGGGTGGTGAGCTAACACGTACAAAGCTTTCGGAAGAGGCTCTGCCCCACAGCAAGCCCGGCATACAGGTATTTGCTGTTATTGTTACTCTTTTACTGAATTTCAAGAAATAACCAAGATACTGTAAATTATCTTAAAGGGAAAAAGTTGACCAGAAAGCAGATGAGGAAGCATATGAAGCAGAAATTCAAGCTGAAATAAGCGAGCTGTTGGAAGAACACATAGAAGAGCATGAACAGAAGATGGAAGAATACAGAGCCGCGTACCAGCAGTGGAAAGCCTGGAAGAAAGCCCAAGTTTGTCGAGTCACTCAGCCTTGAGCAGGGCTGACCTTGGGGACCGGAGGGGTCTGGGAGGCCACCCCTTGAGGCCTGAGGAGGGAAACTGGACAGGCAGACTGGGGTCCCTTCTGGCTCTGCTCTGTCTCCCATTGAATGTAGGGTAGTGATGCTTCTAGGCTTCCCCAGAAAATCATATCACTTTGTACACATAAACCTGCAACATTGAATCCAAAGGCAATAAGTAATAGATTGGGTGACTTGCAATGCCGGCCCACAAGCCTTACTTTGATTTCAAGACATTTCCTTGGCTTTTAGCACCAATATTAATGATCATGCAAATAGCTAACATTTTTAAGTTCTTTCCGGGTCCCAGGCACTATGCTAAGTGCTTTCCAGGCATTACCTCAGTTCAGCAGCCCTGGGAAGAGTTTCCTATGATTGTCCCCATTTTGGAGATGAGAAAACTGAGGCACAGACAGGTCAAGCAGCTTATTAAACTTCCTGAGTGCACACAACTGCTTGAGGTGGGGCTGGGTTTGCAGCCAGGTCTATCTGGTTCTGAAGACTGTGGTCTTGAGTGAAATTCCCAAATTACTGTTTGACATAAGATTGCCTTTTACCCAACAGAGGGCCAAGAAGAAGAAAAAGAAGCAAGCAGTCGAAGAACACCCCGAAGACGAGATGGAGGAGCCATATCCCGGGGAAGATCCTGTGAAACCGGTCCCCCCGGAGCCCACCGATCGGGCCCTGATGGAGCAGCAGGTGAGGGAGAGGGCAGCCCGGAGCAGGAGAAGGCCTGGGGAGCCCATGCTGGTCCCGGAGCTGAGCCTGGCGGGGAGCGTCACGCCCAACGAGCAGTGTCCCAGGTGAGCAGATGCTCAGACATTAAGCGAGGGTGACCTGTGACACCCACTCATGCGTGCGATTGCATGCACTATGTGGAGGGTGCGTCTCCTGACACAGTATGATCAGGAGAACCGTGAACTCTGTAAATAAGTATCATATAGATTGATCTGTATGAAATTGAAGATGTTTGTCCACATTTTGGTGATTTCAAATGGTTCACCTACCTCAGGTATCCCCACTGGTCACTCAAGCATATGCCAAGGGAGGCTGCCTGTAAGAGGCTCTCTTCATAGCTGCTGCCCACATGGCTTTTGATTTAGAGCCTTTATCTGTAACAGCAATGTGTCTTCTTTTGCCACTGGCCTGGCACAGACATGCAGGTCTGTTCTTGGCCCTCAGGAGCGCTTCTCTCTTCGAAGGCCTCAGAAAGCCTCCCAGAGGAATTGTGGATATCCCCTGTAGCCGTCTGAAGCCTAGTCTCCAGATTTACATAGAAATACATTTTTAGTCATTCATATGTTGCCTAAGGGAGAACCAGTCGGAAGCCCCACTTTCCACACATTCATCTAAACATACAATAAATTCAATCACCCTCAGACATAATTAGGATGTGGGGATTCCTTAGGATGTCCATTTAAGACTTCCTATAACTCCTTAGTTTCAAACTTCTGTTAATGTACCAATAATGTGTTTTTTAATTGTGGATTTTCCTGTGTTTTCCCAGTTTCATAGCATTCAGATACTGCATATAAATTATTTCCCAGCCATGAATTAGCTATTTTCAAGCCACAAGTAGCATACCATATAATTTTATAATAAACATCCAAATATGTGATTACATGGGTGGGGGAGGTTTTTACATGTTTTTAAAAAACATGTAATCATGTTTTGGAGGAAATTTGGGCTTGATTTGGCAACTTTTGTCATGAGTCTCATTTTGACTGAGAATATATACCTTGGTCTTGAATTTCTGTTTTCAGTGGGATTTGGGACTGTAACCTAGGTTACCCCAAGCCAGTGAGTATGGTCAACCTTCTCATCAGGCCTTCATGTAAGGGTGGCCGTGCAGAAGAAGGTGTCTTAGGTCTGATCGTAGCAGGAGGTTACTGGGATTAAGCCATAAAACAACTCTGAGTAGAGTCGTTGGGTGTCTTGAATATTTCCTGAAATTTGGTGTTAAACAAAACAAAAAAAGTTGAAGTCATTTGAGCAATTCCATATCTGGGATGGGCCTAAATTACAGAGATGTAAAAAGTTAAAACTACCACCCAGTTGAATGGATACAGGATTTCTATTTGGGATGCTGAAAACGTTCTGGAGAAGGATTGTGGCAATGATTGCACGTTGGGAATATAGAAATTGATGCCACTGAGCTGGTCACTCAAAAATAGTTAAAATGATAAGTGTTATGTTGTGTATGTCTCACTGAATTTTTTTAAGTTTATTAATTTATTTGGAGAGCAAGAGCACCAGTGGGTGAGGGGCAGAGAGAAGGAGAGGCAGAATCCCAAGTAGGCTCCACACCATCAACACAGAGCTGGATGTGGGGCTCGAACCTGCAAACTGAGAGATTATGACCTGAGCCAAGATCAGGAATCAGATACTTAACCGACTGTGCCACCCAGGCACCTCACTGCAACTAAAAAAAGACTTTACCACCCAAAAATCCCTGAGCGCATTTCGGATTTGATTTTATTTTTCTAAGCTTCCCCTGTTCTTACCAAGCTTAAGTTGCTATTGATTTAACCAATAACTGGCTCTTTGGGTGGACATCTCTGCAAATATGCATAGTAAAATTAAAGACTATTCTTGGAGGTTCTGATTTTTTTAACTTCCTGGCTATAAGAATGATATACTTTCTAGGATAGTTTTTTTTTGAATTCAAAAAGTCTTTTAAAAAAAAAGGAACAGTTCCTAATCCCCTGCATCCAGTGAGTACTCACTGTCAGAAAGTGTTAAGAAAAGCTTAAATCCTGCAGAAGTGGATTTGACCTGTTACAATATGCTATTACCTTTTTTTTAGTCTGAGTCAGTCTTTTGTTTTGTTTGGTTTCATTTTTTATTTTTTTACTTGATCCAGCAACATAACTTTCTTTTAATTTTTATTTAAATTCTACTTAGTTAATATATAGTGTAATATTGGTTTCAGGAGTAGAATTTAATGATTCATCACTTACATATAACACCGAGTGCTCATCACAACAAGTGCCCTCTTTAATGTCCATAGCCCATTTGGTCCATCCCCCCAACCTCCCGTCATCAACCCTCAGTTTGTTCTCTATCCCTAAGAGTCTCTTATGGTTTGTTTTCCTCTTTTTTTTTTCTTCCCATATGTTCATCAGTTTTGTTTCTTAAATTTCACATACAAATGAAATCATATGGTATTTGTCTTTCTCTGACTGATTTATTTTGCTTAGCATAATACACTGTAGCTCCATCCACGTCATTGCAAATTCATTTTTTGATGGCTGAGTAATATTCCATGGTATATATATGTACCACATCTACTTTATCCATTCATCATTGATGGACATATGGGCTCTTTCCATAATTTGGCTATTACTGAAAAGACTGCTATAAACATCATTGTGCATGCACCCCTTTGAATCTGTATTTTTGTATCCTTTGGATAAATAACTAGTATTGGAATCGCTGGGTCATAGGGTAGTTCTATTTTTAACTTTTTGAGGAATCTCCACACTGTTTTCCACAGTGGCTGCGCCAGTTTTCATTCCCACCAACAGCATAAGAGGGTTCCCCTTTCTCCACATCCTCGCCAACATCTGTTGTTTTCTGTGTTGTTAATTTTTATGCTATTACATTTTTAGGATAAAACATCACATCCAAATATAAATTACTCCTATCCCTTATGGATTGAATTCACTTCAATTACAAGGACTATGTTTCTGTTTATTTAAAACTTTGGGGTGCAAACATAAGGCTTCTTTGAAAACAAGGACACTGTAGTATAGTGAATGATGCTTGGACCACAGTTCTTCTGTCCCCTGTGGCCCTTTGAGTGTCTGTTTCTTAGTCCATATCAAATTTGTTATCTGATGCTCCTTGAGACCTGTGGCTGATTTGGTGCAATGAGAGGTAACATGACTGACAGAGTCACCTCCAGCGTATCTTGTTCTGTTCAGTGCCCATTTGTCAGACACTCTAGTTTTCCCTGGTCAATTACTGATCCGATCTATGATCGGTCTTCTTTTGCAGGGTGGAGATCTTGCGAAGGGAGGACGTCAAGAGGCGCTCAATATATCTAAAGGTGATCTTCAACGACAAGGAAGTGTCCAGGACCGACAGTCGGCCACTCGGGGCAGACTTCCGAGTTCACTTTGGACAGATTTTCAATTTGCAAATATTCAACTGGCCGGAGAGTTTGACACTGCAGGTATGCATTTTAATTATAGGCACTGTCCCAAGCATTTTTTGGTGATCACAGGTAGAAGATGGTTTTAAATCATCCATTGGCTACACTGGTGTCCTGATAGGTTTTTCCAGGTGAACAGAAGGTCAGCCTCCTCTTGGGCGTGTCTGCCTTTCTGGTCTGGGCAGAAGGAGGTCTGTTTCCCTGCTCACCTCCTGAAAATGCTGGCCACAGTGCTTCAGTGTGTACCTCAAGATGGAGAAGGGGGATGAGAGGTAGGGGGTCCCTGGCTTTTTTTATCAGAGTACTTCAGTATCGCTGTCTCCCTGTATCTTAGCATGATATACCTCAGAAACCAATATTGCCATAATCACAGGTGGCTATGATGGGGTGGCTATAGGCTGTAGGATCCCCCCAAAATAAATGTCACTGCTAACCTAAATCCCACCATTAGCGATATATTTATTTGGGTCTGTTTTAGTTTCCTAGGGTTGCCCCAACTAAGTCACACAAACTTGGTGGCTTAAAACAACAGATACTTATTTTTTGACAGCTCTGGAAGCCCTGAGGTCTGAAATCTAGGGTTCAGTAGGGCCACACTCCCCACAAAAGTTCTAAAGACAAACCCTTCCTTGCCTCTTCTGCTTCTGGTGGCCCTTGGACTCCCTTGGTTTGCGGTAGCATCGCCACAATCTCCATCTTCATGTGGCCATATCATTGTCTCTATGTGTCCTTTCTTTGTCTCTTACAAGGACATTCTCATTGGACTTAGGGCCAACCATAATCCAGTATGAGCTTGTCTAGATGCTTAACTAATCATATCTGTAAGGACCCTATTTCCAAATAAGGTTACCTTCTGTGGTTCTAGCTAGACAGCAATTTTTAGAGGACACTATTTAATCTACTACACTGTCCAAACTTGCTATTCCAATGGTGAATCTTTTCCTATGATGCTAACAAAATTCTCTTTTATGATAGTAATAAGCCTGTTAACTAGGGTTGCAAATAGTTGGCACACATGCCATTGCTTGCCATCCACCACCCACATAGAAATCGCTAGTCCACATAGAAATCCCTAGTCCTCATCTACCATTTATGCAGAAATTTCTCATTGCCATCCACCACCCTCGCAAGACATAACTACATGACCATGTCTTTTTCCCCACTGAGCCTGGACATAATTCCAGAATCCTTCTCAACACTGTACTCCAGGCACCCACTACCCACTGGTTGTAACTGACATTGTAACTACATTACAGCTGTATCATTATTAAAATATTTAAATACTATGCACTGGATTCCCCAAATGCCACCCTCAGATCTCAGTAGTTAAAAACCTGTTAAAACTGGTAGAGGAAGGAGAATCTGGGTGGCTCAGTTGGTGAAGTGTCCAACTTCTGCTCAGGTCATGATCTTACAGTTCATGGGTTTGAGCCCCACATCGGCTTTACGCCGACAGCAAGAGCCTGCTTGTGTCTCTCTCTCTTCCTCTCTTTCTGCCCATCCCCCAGTCATGCGTGTGAGCATCTGTGCTGTGTCTCAAAATAAAGAAAAGTCTTTAAAAATGAATAAATATTAACTGCACATGAAGAACTGTCTACGTTAAGAATAAAAGTTGATAGGGGTGCCTCTGTGGCTCAGTTGGTTAAGCATCCGACTTCGGCTCAGGTCATGATCTCGCATTTCATGAGTTAAAGCACTGTGTCAGGCTCTGCCCTGACAGCCCAGAGCCTGGAACCTGCTTCAGAATCTGTGACTCCCTCTCTCTCTGCCCCTCCACCGCTCATGCTCTGTCTTTCTCTCTCAAAAAATAAATAAATGTTAAAAAGTTTAAATAAAGAATAAAATTTGATGGGGAAAGTAAATAAACACAATCTCCAGAAGCCAGCCTGATACTTTGCCCCCTGCCCTGAGCGATGAGGGGCTGCTGGAGACCCATATGTGAAAAGAGTTCATTTATTCAGAGTTTGCCCCTTCATCTGAGATCCGTCTATGACTCATCCCCCCCTTTCCTCCCTGCAGAGGAAAAGCTGACATGAGGAAGACCAAGATTAACGGCAGAGAGCAGATAGAGGGGTAGAGTGAAGCAAGGGAGAGCAGCAGGTGGTAACATGGCCGGTAGGAAGGAGAGGGAGCCCTGGAAGGGGACACCGCACTGAAAAGAGCACAGAAGACTGAGAGAAGGCCCTCCCCTCTCTGCAGGTGCCCATGAGAGATCAGATCCCCCACCTCTGCCCTGGCAGGCTATGAAGGCTCCTCTGTGGGCAGCCCTACATTTTCTGAATTACCATAGAAGGAAAGACACCTTCCTTCTTCCACCTCCATGAGTACCAATATCTTGTTTCACATATATTCTGAAATGGAAGGGAAGCCTCCTGTCATCTCTCCTCTTTGCAATCTTGGGATATTAGCTTGCTCAAATGTTGCAATCAAAACAATTTTTTAAGTACTGTGAAAAAAGTAATTCTCTAAAATATTATGAAATGAATTTTCTAAATAAACATGCAAAATTTTATCCTGGGAACACCAAGAATATATTCATGGGCAGTTAGCTTGGCCCTAAGAGCTGAATCATGTAATCTTTAAAAAATCATAAATTAAAAGAGCCTTGGCTAAGTTCTTAAACTATCTACAGAGATTTGATAACTAATCAAATTACATATCATAATGACTCAATGGCATGATTTTTATGATTGAGTAGTGGTTACAGATAAAATTAATCTAAGGACTATTGTATTTCAACTATCTAGGAATAGAACTATGCCATTTGGAAATTTTCCATATAATTGCAAGTTTGGGATTAGGGAAGGTGCATGAATTACTGGCGGCTTTAAGAGGGTGAGAAAAATAGCCTTGAACGCATCTGTTTATGCCAGTGTCCTCAAATCCCTAACTTGAGAGCCCAACGAATTTCAGAAAGACTTCCAAGATTCTCAGAACTTTAATTGTTCATTGGTGGCCCGACAAACAAGCCATAAATGTTTGCTGCTTGAGTGAGAGCCAGTTGAGTGTCTAATCTCAAGCCAAGAGTGCGGTGGAGAACTGGAACCCCCGGCCCGAGGGGTGCCCATGACACTGCCTTGGGAAGCCTTTTTTTTTTTTTTAATCTTTTTTAATGTTTATCTATTTTTGAGAGAGACAGAGACAGAGCACGAGCGGGGGAGGGGCAGAAAGAAAGGGAGACACAAAATCCGAAGCAGGACCCAGGCTCTGAGCTGTCAGCACAGAGCCAGATGTGGGGCTCAAATCCACAAACTGTGAAAGTATGAACTGAGCCAAAGTTGGATGCTTAACCGACTGAGCCACCCAGGCACCCCATGGGAAGCTTTAAATCCACCGGGAAATGAGAGGGAGAGAGCTACAGAGAAACAGGACCGGCTTAGTGCGGATGTCAGGGACACTTGACGGGATTTGATTGCGGGGTTTGATTCCTTGCATGTTTTGAACCATAAGACTGAAGCCAGGTTTGAGAAAAGAATGTCCCAGATGGAGGACCTGAATGGCTCAGTGGTTTAAGTGTCTGACTCTTAGTTTCAGCTCAGGTCATGATCTCACCGTTGGTGAGTTCAAGCCCCGAGTCGGGCTCTGTGCTGACAACACAGAGCCTGCTTGGGATTCTGCCTCTCCTCTCACTCTGCCCCTATCCTGCTTGCGCTCTCTTCCTCTCTCTCACTCTCAAAATAAATAAACTTAAAAAAAAAAAAAAGAGTGCCAGGGCAGTTCTCTGAAGCAGGAGATAAGGCCAGAGCTGGCACAAAAAACTGGCAGTGAGGGGATGAGATGGGGGCCCAGTACTGGACACGAGTGGAAGGAATTAATTACAGCAACACTGTGGCCTTGAAAGGAGAGATTGACAGGACTTTGTGATGGCTGGACCTGAGACAGTACAAAGGAGTTGAACCACAGCTGTCCCCAAGGGGCGTGTGAGGCTGGACTTCTCAGGACAGGGGAGAAGGGACATTTTGGGTCCCTCCAAAAAGGTCCTAAAAATCTCCGCACCTGAAGTTTTTCCACAACAAATGCTTGGCCTTCCACACACATGAAATCTCATCTAGAAATAAAATGGTTTTGTGATGATCACCTTCATTTCTTTATCATTCACTTCTGTATCCATCACTTCTATCCTCAACTCCCCAGTCCGACAACTACCACGTTGTTCTGCTGGGTGGTGCTTACATTTTTTAGCATCGTTATTTTTCCTTATGAACCAATCCTGTTGAGCTTTCATACTCTTGGCATGTGGACTGAGATAGGGGATTTTCCCTTTGAACCGAGCTGGCAATTACCCAAGTTCCTTCCTACATCCACTCCTGATTTCTGATTTCTGAGGCCCATCTGCAGAACCACACTCTCCAAGTGGGGAAAATAGTCCTGTTTGGAGAAGTGTCTTGGTCAGCCCTTGGCTGGCTCACTTTTGTGGTTGTTGTTGGTCCTTTGTGGATGTAAGTCCAAAACATTTTTTTTTTTTACACACACATCTTATTTATCCACTCAATTGCATGATGATTGTAGAGGAGCCAGGCGGCTGAGAGCAGGAAGAAAGGACAGTGAGTCTGTGGTTGGACAGATGGCATGGGGCAAGGCAAGGTCATCTACATGTAAAAGGATGTGGGTTTGGACGGGACAGGGGCCCGAGCAAATGGAGAAGATCTCTGGGAAATAACACTTACTGATCATCTACTACAAGACTAGGTTCTTCACATACACCATCTGATGCTACCTGAAGGAAAACCACAAATACTATTATTCTCCCAATGAGCTTCTGAGATACTGAGTAACTTTACATCACCAAGCAGGTCAGGAGGCAGAGGAGAATTCAGACCCAGGCCTGATTGACTCTAAATTGTACCCTCACTCCACCATATTGATTGGGGATAATGGTAACAAGGAGCCAAGTCTCAAATTTGACATATCTCTGCACTCTGAGAACCAATTACCGTGGGAGAAGTCTTAGAAAACAGCCTCAGGCATCACTGCATATCGAGTCATGTGGATATTAAGTAATATCTAGTATAGCGGTTACTGAACAATTACAATATGCCAGGCACCTTCTGTGTACAGACTCAGTCTTCACTGACAGTCACACAGTAGCTGTATTATTGTCCCCGTCATCCTGAAAGTATACCTACCCTAAGGTCACGCGGCCAGAAAGTGGCAGGGCCGGGGCCCGGAGCCCGGAACCTGCTCTCATGTCTACCTCATCATGTTGCACGCACAGCAGCTCGTACATTCCATCCACCGACCATGTTATTGCAGAGACATTGCACAAAACACGGTGGGAAACAGGAGTCCCTGGTCCCTGGCGTGGCGATTAGACTGCAGTGGGGAAATGGCAGGAGGAGCTGGTGACTAAGGGGGAGAAAAAAAATGAAGATACCAAAAGAAAGCTCCTCTCCCAGAGGCTTGGCAGAGAAGGGGAAGAGGGAAATGGCTCAGGGATTGGAAAGGGATCATGGTTTACTTTAGGGTGTAGCTGCTTTGAGCATGTTTGTTAGCCGTGAGAAAAGCAATGAGTGCAGAAAAGACTGGTGACTTTGAAAATGAAAAGGCAAGTGACGGGGAGAGGGACCAGACCCTGAATCTGGGTCAAGACTTGATGGGAAGTTCCTCTGGGGCGGGCATGATGACAAAAGGGATGTCAGTGGGGGGCAGGGCTGTGAAGGGTCCACATCAGATGCCCTCAAACTTTTCAGTGAAGGAAGGGAATCTGTGGACACAAGACTAGGAAGGGTTTGATGCAAGCCTGAGGGAAATGGGGACATCAGCCATGAGGGGACTAACACACGTGAACATCACAAGCAGGCGAGCTCAAAAAGCAGCCACTTGTACTGGATCCAGCACTACCAAAAGCAAGATGGGAAACTGTTCTGCTTTGTTTTGTTTGTTTTAAAATCAGAGAATTGTGATTTAAAACCATTCAATATAAATGGAATATCATTTTTTATCTATCGGAATGTCCCTACATTTCTAAGGTTCATCTTCTCTGTACAATTCTAAATACCATTAACAGGTAAATCTGACCCAGATTGTTGAGTTAAAGCAAACAGTATTCCAAATAGAAGTAATAATAACCTCATACATCATCCCAAGTTGGACAAACATATGAACAAAACAAAACAGAAAGAACAGAAACAATCTCTTAAATACAGAGAACAAAATGGTGGTTTCCAGAAGGGAGAAGAATGAGGAGATAGAGGAAATAGGTAGAGGGCATTAAGATGTATAAACCTCCAGGGGCACCTGAGTGGCTCAGATGGTTAAGCGTCTGACTTCATCTCAAGTCATGATCTCACGGTTTGTGAGTTCAAGCCCTGCATCAGGCTCCGTCCTGACAGCGTAGTGCCTGCTTGGGACTCTCTCTCTCTCTCTCTCTCTCTCTCTCTCTCTCTCTGCCCCTCCCTCTTCCTGCACTCTTTCTCTCTCTCTCTCTCTCTCTCTCTGCCCCTCCCTCTTCCTGCACTCTTTCTCTCTCTCTCTCTCAAAAATAAATAATAAATAAACTTAAAAAAAAGAATTGCAGGAAAAATACTTGAAAAACAAAAGATATACATACCTCCAGTTATAAAGTAAATAAGTCATGGGGATGAAAAATACGTCATAGTCAATAATATTGTAATAACATTGTGTGGTGGCAGATGGTGACTCCTGCTACCATGGTGAGCATTATGTAATGTATAGAATTGTCAGATCACTATGCTGTACACCCACCTGCAGCTAATATAGCACTGTATGTTAATTAAAGTGCAGTCATACATTTTTTAAAGTTTATTTATTTTAAGGGAGAGGTTGAGAGAGAGAGCATGCATGAATGGGGGAGGGGCAGAGAGCGAGGGGGAGAGAGAATCCCAAGCAGCCTCTGTGCAGACAGCACGGATGTAGGGCTCAGTCTCACAACCCAGGGATCGTGACCTAAGCCGAAATCAAGAGTCAGACACTTAACCAACTGAACCACTCAGGCACCCCCAATAATATATTTTTTTAAAAAACATAACCTCAAGTCAGTAGCAGTGGATCTAACTGCTATTTTGAATTCGTTGGTGCCCTACTTCACACAACAGAAAGATTTTTGAACACTTGAATGTAAATCAGTTATATTTCCTGTCATGTCTCTCTGCCAACATCCCACTTTCAGACACACACACAAGCACTCATTTTGCTCAGAGCAGTGCTTCTCAAGCAGAGGTAATTTTGCACCCCAGGAAGTATGTTGCAGTGTCTGAAGACATTTTAATTATATCAGGAGGGGAGCTGGT
Organism: Cryptoprocta ferox; assembly: GCA_028646485.1. Taxonomy (NCBI): domain Eukaryota; kingdom Metazoa; phylum Chordata; class Mammalia; order Carnivora; family Eupleridae; genus Cryptoprocta; species Cryptoprocta ferox. The sequence goes on along the minus strand of CM053567.1, from coordinate 180,795,385 downwards.
GGCACCTCTAATGGGTGGAGGCGAGGGATGCTGTGGAACACCCCACCGTGTGCAGGACAGCCCCCCACAGTGAGGAACTGTCAGCAGTGCAGGGGTGGCAACCCCTGACTTAGGGGGAAAAAATTAAACTTAATTATACAGAAAGCTGGTTACAAACACCAAACCCAAGGTGCTCATTTTCTGATTTTTTGAAAATAGCATTGCACATTGCACCTGAGCATGAAATGAAACTGATGCCACCTTGAAAGAGCAGGGTGAAAGTGTGTAAAGATGCTTAGATGTTTTTTGGCTTTGTCAGATGGAATCTATTTTTCCTTATAAAAAAAAAAGTTGAGGGGTGCCTGGGCGGCTCAGTCGGTTAAGTGCCTGACTCTTGATCTTGGCTCAGGTCATGATCTCACGGTTCGTGAGTTCGGGCCCCACATCAGGCTCCACGCTGACGGTGCAGAGCCTATTTGGAATTCTCTGTCTCCCTCTCTCTCTGCCCTTCCCTTTTTTGTGTGGATGCGTGTGCACGCTCTCTCTCAAAATAAATAAATAAACTTTTTTAAGAAGTTGATAATTACGTTCTGAAACAGTAGTCCCAGTTAGCAAATCCTCCATTTCCCCTAGAGTTCATAATTGCCTCCATCCTACAGACTCAGCACCAACAGTCCCCATTTACTTCCTGTCCTGACATTAAAGAGGAATGTGTTTCCAGAGACAGGGAGTAAGGACCCTTCCACTGTCGTCCACCAGAAATGCCCTTTCTACAATAATTGCATGTTTTATGGGTCATTACGAAGCACGATGGGCAGCACAGGGCACACTCACCAGGAATAAAAACCAAAACAGAAATGCTTAGAAGCAGCCCTTGTGGTCCTTCCACAATAAACTATTTGATGAATTATGAAAGTCTAACAGGGATGTTTTTGTAAAGCCATTGGAGCCACATAATATAGAAACTTATCTTAGACAGCTGAGTAAGCAAACACTGGGTTCTTATGTTATAGAAAGAGATGGAAGGTATATAAAAATACTTGGATTTGTTCTTATTTTTAAATATGCTTCACACACATATTTAACTGCACTGAGTGTTAGAGCATTTGGAATTCTGAAGAAGTAGAAAGTAAGAGAGTCACAGGGTCAGAGACACAAGGTTCAATCAAATACTAAAATAAATACTGCAGTCACTTTCTGAAGCATTTTACTGTCATAAATGGTATTTTCTGACTATTGGTATCTTTTCTATTCCCTTAACTTGAAGTAATAGCAGGACTTCATTAGCTCCTGAGTTTTTAAAAGCATTGAAGCCTTAATGTATTTCATTTTTCACCTCCTTGTCTTTGGGGGTATAGATGATTTAATTACAAATATGGAATATGTCACAAAATTTCTATAAATCCCCAACAACTTAATGTCTTCCTTGAAAAAAATTAAAGTGGGGTGCCTGGGTGGCTTAGTTGGTTAAGCATCCAACTTCAGCCCAGGTCATGATCTCACAGTTTGTGGGTTTGAGCCCAGCATCGGGCTCTGAGCTGTCAGCACACAGCCTGGAGTCTGCTTCAGATTCTGTGTCTCCCTCTCTCTCTGCCTTCCCCTACTCATGCTCTGTCTCTATTAAAAATGAATAAGTGTTAAAAAAATTTTTAATTATTAAAAAAAAAGTGTCTTGAAAAGACAGATCTTACAAGTTTAAGTTTAATTTAAATTAAAAAAATTCTTATGTCGTAAAGTTTACTAAAATCAGTTGACCAGCAAGATTTAACAAGATATTTGGGAAGTATAATTATGTTTATGAAAGAGCTTTGTAAACCATAAAGTACTATAAAAATGCAGGTGCTTATTGTCAATTGTAAGCCCAGAGGAAGAAGAATAAATATTTATTGAGCTCATACGTAGGGAAGAGACTTTTCATCCATGCCAGCTAAGCTTCAGCACTGCCTTCCTGGGGAGCTTTAAATAACATCTTTGTTTTACAATGAAAGCAAAAAGCAGGGAAGGCCATGCTCAATGTCACAAAGCTACCAATGTCAATGTCAAGATTCAGACCCAGATCTGTTGGAACACAAGGCTGCCTTGTCCTGTTCAACATACTGCCCTCTGCAGGCTGAGAGAGGAGTGACAGGTGTGGGAGTAAATTAAGACAATGAGAAAAACCTGAGAGCCATATTACACCAGCTGTTCAGAGAAGAAAACCATTTCATCCCATGGATTTATCATGTAATGCCTTACTTCTAGGGGCACCTGGCTGGTTCAGTTGCACAAGATGCAACTCTTGATCTTGAGGTCTTGAGTTTGAGTCCCACACTGGGCAAAGAATTTACATAATAATAATAATAATAAACTTACTTCTATTAAGAGTTAGCATGCTCCATTCTAAATACATTAACTCCCAGATGGCAGGTACTGGCATTCAAATTGAAATAAGCAAGACCCCTACCCACAGGAATCTCCACATCCAGTATCCAGTAAGACATACAATGCATAAACAAGGAGTTTCGATAGACTGGATAAGTGTTTCTTTAGGGAAAATACAGGGTAGGGTGGTGGCACATAAGTGGGTATTAGTGGTCAGGTAGCAACTTCTTGCGTGTCTCACTTGGTGCCCAGTACACATGGGCACCTTACAGTGAGTTAAAGCACCTGTCCTGAAGTGAGTGGGGCACACCTGTCTTGCAGAGACAGTCACTCTCTCGAGAGCCCTGAGCAATCAAGAACTCTGAGACAGGAATAGTTCAGTGGTCTTTGATCACAGTTGCATATGCTGAAGTGATCCTTTAAGCTTTGATTATAGACATTGTTTTTGTGGTACTTCCATTTTGTGTTTTTTTTTCATTCAGATTTAAAAAAAAATTTTTTTTTAATGTTTATTCATTTTTGAGAGAGAAAGAGAAATGAGTGCAAGTGGGGAGAGTCTGAGAGAGAGGGAGACACCAAAGCAGAGTCCAGGCTCTGAGCTGTCAGCACAGAGCCCAACACGGGGCTCAAACTCACAACCCATGAGATCACGACCTGAGCCAAAGTCGGACACCCAACCGACTGAGTCACCCAGATGCCCCTCATTCAGATTTTAAATACTCTTTCAATCATTATTTCTCCCCAATTTGTCTAAACTATATTTTCTGGATCATGGTTTTGGCTGTAAAAGAATTCTTAATTGTTTGATCACCTCTCTGATTGTCCCCGGCCCATAAGGAAGACATAGCAAAAAAAGGTATGAGTTTTGAAGTGAAACAGTTGTGGATTCAAATTCCAGCTTTTTGAATTTCTAAATGAGTGGCTAGGGGAGTTTCTCCTCTTGGAGCTTCGAATCCATCCAGAATTGTTGGGTCTGTTATCTTGCTTAATCTTCACCACAAACCATCCTTCATAGGAATGTGCTAAAGATTGAACAAAATATCAGGTCTAAAGCCTGTACTGGGCTTCATACAAACAGATGTCTCAAGTAAAGTTTTGGCAAAAAACAAAAAGTTTTTAAAAGGAAAGAAAACATAACATTTTCTCAAGCTGAAACTTCATGTCAGTGAGTCCATAATTTAATAGGTCAACCAAGGAGTCTCCTGTGCAAGAAAAAAACGACCTGCTCTATGGTCTTAAGCTCGGTAAGATTACAAATCCACATAAGTGAGGTTGAGGCAAGCAATAAATGGCGCCTCTTTTTCCATTAAAGCTCTAAACCAATAAAAATACAGGGAAAAAGAGTTTTTTTAAAAAGTATAAAAAGGGGGAGGGGTCACCTATGAATTAACAGAGGCTTGAGGGACTTACCAATCAGTTGCACTGTACAGAACATATTTGGATTCAAATGAAGTTTTACAGCAATTTTTTGAAACTCTGAAGGAAATTTGAAACTTACTAATATTTGACATTATTAAGAAATTACTGTGATGATAGTATCATAACTATGCTTCTTAATATCCTTATCTTTTAGAGACACATATTGAGATGTTTCCAGATGAAATGATGTCCGGGTCCCAAATACCAGTGGAGAGGGAAAGAAAGAGAGTGTAGATGAAATCAGATTAGTCATAACCTAATGGTATTTGAAGCCAGGTGATGGGATAGGTTCATGATAAATTATTCTTCTAGAGTTATATGTTTGACATTTTCCATAAAAGGATTTTGTTTTATTTTTTTAATTTATTTATTTTTTTTTATTTTTGAGAGAGAGAGTGTGTGTGATCATGGGAGGGGCAGAGAGAGAGACGGAGACATAGGATCAGAAGCAGGGTCTAGGCTCTGAGCTGTCAGCACAAAGCCTGATGCAGGGCTCAAATTCATGAACTTTAAGATCATGACCTGAGCCGAAGTTGGACGCCCAACGGACTGAGCCACCCAGGTGCCCCTATAAAAGATATTTTTAATAGAGACCAAAACATCTGATAAAGATGAATTTGGAGAATGTGGCTTACTCATGGGCTTCCTGCTGCATCCTGAATTAAGTGAACTTGGCTACTCTGCACAAGTAAGTTCTGACTCTCATAGGTCCCTTGGGGCACCTAGCCTGTTAGAATAGCATACAGTGGGGGCACCTGGGTGGCTCAGTTGGTTAAGCATCCAACTTTGGCTCGGGTCATGATCTCACAGTTTGTGAGTTCAAGCAGAGCCAGCTTCAGATCCTCTGTCTCCCTCTCTCTCTGCCCCTCCCTTTCTCTCTCTCTCTCTCTCTCTCTCTCTCTCTCTCTCTCAAAAGTAAACAAACATTTAAAAATTTTAATAAAAAAAAGAATAGCTCACAGTAATATTAAGTCTGGGGTCCTGAGTTCAGTTCTTATGTAGTATTTGCCTTTGTCTTGGCCCCAGTAGACCCTCCAAGCTCAGTCAGCCATCTGGCAAATGCGAGCTGGTAGATACCAGGGAGATGGGGCCATGATGGGAGCCTAGCACAAATTCATCCTCATCTTTTGTAAGGGGGGTGGGTGGAAAGGGTCCACAGAGTCCCTAGTGTCATCTTTGTGCATTCCATTGGTAAGTGGGAAGTATTAATCAAAGGGGGACTCTATTGCACAAGAAGAAAAATATGAAGATTTAATTAGTAAAAGTGAAAGGAGTGGAATCAGCATTTTAGAGAAATGTACAGCAGCCGGAGAGACCTCTTGGAAGGAAAGAATAAAACATAGGAAAGAAGCCAGAAGAGCTGTAGATATTTTGCCATCTTCTTCCACAAAAGAGAAATGATCCAAGGATACAAGAGAAATTTGATCCAATGGAACAAAGGCTCCTCTTGAAGATGCGTTGTGTATTCATAATCTATGGTTGCCTTGACATTGGATCCTTCATCTCATAGTGTCAGCATTACAAGACACGCCACGGTAATTAGAGCCACAGTTGGTCTAGTTTACTCCTGCTTGGGGAAAAGTTGGAGAAGGAGCTGGTAGGGTTTCAGCAGCTAAAAAATAAAATGAGCTCTTGAAGGAAAGACTCTGAAAGATGTACTAAATAGTAGATTTGAACCTGATACTCTAGAATATGTCTAGGTATGATACTTCCCCTATTGCCTTTGAGGTTGGTGTGAATAATAAATCATCTAGTGGCATGTCCATTTATCTCACCCATTCCACCTGATGGCATTACTTTCTCAAATAACATAAACCAGGAAAAGGAGGAAGCCCATTCCCCCAGTTAACCTGTGTATTAGTTTGAAATGGAAACAATTGTGGTAGACTGCTACTTTGATTAACCTCTCTCTCTACCCCAGGAAAGTAGGCTAGACAAGAGGACAGGATGTCAACAACTTGGCCACAGATAGGGTGCAGTTTAGTCGCCATGGGAAAAAAAAAACACAACTCAGCTTTTCCACTCTGAAATGGGTGCTCTGGGCTAGAACAGTGATTAACATAGATGAGTGGACTAAATATCTGGGAGTGGGCACACTCTTAGTATTTTTATGTGTCTGTTTCTCTTCCTCAATTTCAGGTATATGAAACAATTGGACACAGTGGTACCACTTTGCTGGCAGAAGTGTTTCTGCCTATTCCTGAAACAACCATTGTCACTGGAAGGGCTCCCATTGAAGAAGTGGAGTTTAGCAGTAATCAGCATGTGACACTGGACCACGAGGGTGTTGGAAGTGGTATGGAAAGCTAATTATCCTCAGTGGCTCATGGTTTTACTGTCAGATTTGAAAATAACTTTTTTTTTTCATTTTCAAACAACCAGGTAATTATAAAACTGCTTTCAGAAACTCAAATTAAAATTATGATATATAATTTTTTGCAGTCATTTGTTATATACCGTTGGTGGCCAATAAAGTCACAAAACTATGCAAGTATAAAGTAGTTTGACAGTGTGGATCTGGACCCTTAAAATGCCTTTGATACCTTAATTTCTTCTTCTAGGAATCTTTTCTAAGAAAAAAATTTGAAATGAGGATAAAGTTTTGTGCATATAAGATGTATATCATTGTATTATTTATAAGGCTGAAAAGTTTTTAAAAACTTAAATAATTGTAATGGGGGATTATTAGTTAATATTCTCTCTCTTATCCCCTATAATTGTAATTAGATATACGATGGACCTTCTCACTCTGTCCACCATGTTTCTTAACCTCTGTAATGTACTTTCTTTTTCTTTCATTTCTGTATTCTGTGACACTTCTTTAAATCTGTCTTCCAAGTCATGAATTCACTCTTTGGCTGTGTCTAATCACTGAAACTCATCACTGAGTTTTTCATCTTATTTGCTACATTTTTCACCTCCAGAAATTCTATTTAGTTCTTTTCCAATCTGTCTGGTCAGTTCTGATAATGTTTTTCCTTTCCTCAGACTCTCATTCATTTCATTGCTTTTATTCATTCATTGCTTCATTTATTTTTAAAAACATATGACAAATATTTTTTTAACATTCTGTATCTGATCATTTCAGTACCTATCTGCTTGTTGGTATGAATCTGTTGCCTCTTATTCATGGTGGCTTGTTTCCTTGTGTGTCTGGTGATTTTTTTATTGTGAGCATGCATTTGGAAATTTATCTGCAAAAATTCTTTGGGGTTCAAATCCAGTCACGAACCTAAAAGTCTGGAGATATAGGGGCACCTGGGTGGCTCAGTCAGTTAAGCACCTGACTTTGGCTCCAGTCATAATCTCACAGTTTGTGAGTTTGAGCCCCGCGTTGGGCTCTGTGCTGACAGCTCAAAGCCTGGAGCCTGCTTCAGATTCTCTGTCTCCTCTCTCCCTGCCCTTTCCCAGCTCATGCTCTGTCCCTGTCTCACTCTCAATCATAAATAAACATTAAAAAAATAAAAAATAAATAAATAAAAGTCTGGAGACCTAGACTTTAGTTCCTGTTCTTACACTGATAAGCTCCGTGACCCTAGTAATAATGTAATCTCTTTAAATATCTTCTGCATTCATAAAATGAATCTAAGGATACCTCCTTTAATCTCTTTTAGGGTTATTTTTAAGACTAAAGTGGATGTCCAATATAGAGGAAAGATCTCTGAAAAAACACAAAGAGGCTATTGCAGTGTCATAGTGGTATTATTTTGTGCTAATAATATTAACTGGAACTCCAGGGTATGAAGTCACTATTTTTTTTAATGTTTATTTATTTATTTTTGAGAGAGAGAGAGATTGAGAGAGAGAGAGAGAGAGAGAGAGAGAGTGAATGCACAAGTGCATATAAGTGGGAGAGAAGCAGAGAGAAAGGGAGACAGAATCTGAAGCAGGCTCCAGGCTCTGAGCTGTCAGCACAGAGCCCTGTGTGGAGTTCAAACCCACGAACTGTGAGATAATGACCTGAGCCAAAGTCGGATGCTCAACTGACTGAGCCACCCAGGCACCCCTGAGTCACTTCTTTAGTGCTTAAAAATCTTTTCTTCCTTTAGTTGATTAAACAAACTGTCCCAAGGCTTTTTATCATTAATTTCCAATGGGTAGAAGCCAAATCAGTAAGTGAGGCTTACTGTTTGTTGAATGGTCACTGTCTTCTAAGCACTAAGTGCCCTGCATGTAAGACAGCACCTAACACAAGTCTCCTTATTTGTGGCACTCTCTCCCTAGGGCAACTGACTTGTTTCTTCTGCCAAAAATGCTCTTTCCCAAGAAATGTCTCACTGCCTTACTTTCTTCAGGCCTTTGTCCGAAAGTCTCCTCTCATGGAGCCTCCCCTACCACCCCATCTAAAAGTTCAGCCCATCCCCACCCCCAAACACATATTTTCTGTGTACACTCCATAATTTATGGTTTCTCTTCACACTTCTCACTCTCTAACCTATCATACACATTCCTCTTATTTCTCTTATTTATTGCCTGTCTCCCCTGCTGGAATAGAAACTCCTTGAGAACAGGGATTCTCATCTGTTTTGTGTCTCTACTGCCATCTGCAGTGCCTAGAATAGTGCCTGAGTGAAGCAGAGGCTCAAATAAGTATCTACTGAATCAGTGAATAAATGGATGTCTTCATAGGAATCTTTTTTAGGAGGTATTCTTAGGATCCCTATTTTATGTATAATGAAACTAAGTCTCAGAGAAGTTAAATCATCTGATTGTGGTCACACAGCTGTCAAGTGGCAGGACCAGAATATGCACACAGAGGGTCCCACTCCAAAGTGCCTCATTCGTTCTAACCTCTACACTCTGCTGTCCGAGATAGAACTAAGCAGCCGATTCTGCATGTCACTGCCTGAAGAATTTCAGTTGACGCTGCTTTGAATTATGCCTTCCGCCCTGCCAACCCTATCCTCTCCATTCCATTCGTCTACTGTCTGCTTTCTCACCAGCACTGGGCTTGCTCTCTTTTTCTAAACAGCGTCTGTGTAATCTGGTGTCTCCCTAGGAATACCCTTCTCATTTGAAGCTGACGGTAGCAATCAACTGATTCTAATGACCTCAGGGAAAGTGTCCAACAGTGTGGCATGGGCCATTGGAGAGAACGGGGTCCCTTTGATTCCTCCACTGTCACAGCAGAACATTGGGTTTAGAAGGTAATGTGTGTCCATAATAAATTGATGAGTAATGTCAGCATTTGCGTTAATGATATCCAGTGGGGGCAAAAGCTTGCAATACCACATTCTTTCCCTTTATTCTCATGTGCCAGTAATTTCATGGTTTTTTATTGTTCTTGAAGTAAAAATTAAAATATTAATCACCTGATAAATATTAGATGTTTAGCGGTGCCAGAAACAGCAAAAAGCATTTTTGCCTTGTTTAATCTCTCCAGTAACTCTGTGAAGTATTCTTTTCTCCATTTTATAGACGGGGGAGAATGCAGAGGCTACAGTTGTGTGTATGTGGTCATCAATGTGAATGATGATTATTATAGAACCTCTGGTAATATAAAGGTCTCTGTTGCCAGTTCTCTCCCTTGATTGCTAGATCCTTAGGTTCCTACCCAAAACAGAAGAACTGCACTCTGGGTCTCACTATTTACCCCTAGGCAGTCCCCACTTCCTTGAAGTTGGTGTCTGTCCAGGCAGCCTGGCCTATGGGAGCCAGGTGTCCTGGGTTCGAGTCTGACTTCTGTCCTGCCTCAACAGATGGGTCTTGAGTTCATCTTTAACCATTCTGGGCCTCTGTTGCCTCCACCATAAAATAAAAGGACTTGGGGCACCTGGGTGGCTCAGCCAGTTGAACATCTGACTTCAGCTCAGGTCATGATCTCTAGGTTTGTGAGTTCGAGCCCGGCACCGGACTCTCTGCTGTCAGCACAGAGTCCACTTTTAGATCTCCTGTCCCCCACCGCTCTGCCCCTCACCTGCTTGTGCTCTCTCTCTCTCAAAAATAATAAACATTAAAAAATAATAATAATAATAATAAATGAAAGGACCTGTCTTGATCATCAAGAAGATAGTTTCTAAGTCACAGACTTAGAAACAGAGCAGGCCTGGCTATGTTCCCTTTCTGCCTTCTCCATCCCGATTCCGATGTCCCTATGATGAGAACAAGGAACATCTATCTGCTCAACACCTTCTCAGTCAGGAGATTGGCAGCCCCGTTGAGTGGAGGCCTCCGAGCATCCGCATTCTGTCCTGATTCCACTGCGTTTCACACCAGGGATGAAAGCTCCCACTCTTCAGGAGAGTCTCTGTCTCTGTCTCTCAAAAATAAAAATTTTAAAAAATGATTTAAAAAAATTAATTCCTTATCAGATGTGTGATTTGCAAGTATTTTCTTCTACCATTCATTCTTCTATATTATCCCTAAAACATATTTTTTTCTGTTTATTTATTTATTTTTTGAAACAGAGACAGAGTGAGCAGGGGAGGGGAAGAAAGGGAGGGAGAGAGAGAATCCAAAGCAGGCTCCACGCTGTCAGCACAGAGCCCGATGTGGGGCTTGAACTCACGAGTCATGAGATCATGACCTGAGCCAAAATCAAGAGTCAGCTGCTTAACCGACTGAGCCACTCAGACACACACCCCCAAACATATTTAATAGCAGTCATCAAGTAAAGAAAAATAGCAAAACTCCTTCCTTATGATCAGATTTTCTCCCTTGGACATAACAGCCTCCTTAGGCAGTGCTGTCCCTGGGATTTTGCAGGCCTGAGGCAAACTGCTCTGTGAAGAAGTCCATCTCATGGCATTAACTTTTTTTTCCAGTGCTTTGAAGAGAGCAGATGCCATCTCATCCATTGGCACATCGGGACTGACAGACTTGAAAAAGTTGGCCAAATGGGCAGCAGAGTCCAAGCTCGACCCGAACGACCCCAACAACGCTCCTTTGATGCAGCTAATCTCGGTAATGTGGCAGAACTGTGCACACACTCCATTTCTCCCACTTGGGGTGCTAATGATAGAAATGGCTCTGCCCTTTACACACATTTTTTTTTCACACCGTGTTCTCCAGTGCGATCGTGTTTAAAAACACAAGTGCTGGGTTGAATGACAGGTTTAAAGCCCAGCTTTGCCCCAGCCTAGCTGTGTGATCAGGGCAGGCGCTCATGCTTCTAAGCACTTTGACATCCTCACAGTGTGGTCGTGAAGACATGCAATGCTTCATCTCAACAGTTAGCTGGGCACACAATCGGTGTGCAATAAATATTAGCTATGGTTACGGCATTGCTATTCCTCTTACGTCTAACCTCTGTAAAACCCTGTAAAAGGCCTGATTTGGCCCCTCCCATGGAGAGGAACCTGCGTACAGATGCTCAGAGTCACCTGCTCAAGGTCACATGGTTGGTATGGACGCGGATCCAAGTCAGTTTCAGAGCATGTGCTCATTCATCACACCTGGTGGGGCCTTTTAAGAAATGATGGTTTTGTTTATTTGTTTTCCTGTTTGATGATTAATTAGATTATCATTTTGATTTCATTTAAGTAGGTATGAGATAAATTGCTTGTGTCTATGTAACATTCAAAATTCTTTCTTCAGTGAATTTATAAATAAAATGGAACATTAGTCAGTAAATGATTTTTCTCAGTAGCAAATACAATTGTTTTTACTCCCAAGTTCCTAATTCCCACAAAAATGTAATAAACAAGTAGATGATCCAGAAAGTGACCAAAGCAACACATTCTGTAATCATGTTCTCTAGTGTGAGTTCATCAGCAGGGTAACTATAATCAGGATAACATTTTCATTTCTGTCCTAGACTTTCCAAGGTAAGTCTCAAAGCAAGCTTGGGTTTATTCTGACTTTTGCCTCTATCAGTTTTCCTTCCAACTCAACAATACTTCTTAGTGAGACTAAGAGAAATATTAGGAAGACTAGGACACATTACCTAGAGTGTAGTCTGTTCCATAAAGAGGTTTCAAATCACGTTTCAATGACTATGTTTAAATCAGCAGCAATATAGTACAAGTGTCATATCTGTGTGTGTGTGTGTGTGTTTTTTTTCTTTTTGACTATTCGTCTTTGCATGGAAGGACAAAACACAGAATGGCCTTCCGGACCTGTCTCTTTTTTGTTTTAATCTTTTTTTAAATTTTTATTTATTTTTGAGAGAGAGAGTGCAAGCTGGGGAGGGACAGGTAGGCGGTGGAGGTGTGGGGAAACAAAGGACCTGAACCAGGCTCCAGGCTCCACACTGACAGCAGTGAACCTGATGCAGGGCTCGATCTCAGAAACTGAGAGATCATGACCTGAGCCAAAGTCAGCTGTTAGAGCCACTGAGCCACCCAGGCGCCCCAGGACCTCTTTTTATGGATTTTCACAGCAGGATCGCCTTCCCCACTGCAAAGCCCCAGCAAATCTCTCCTCCCTGGCTTTCCTTCTGCGAGGAGGAGATTGCCACTGGCAAAGCACCCAGCAAACAGACACCTGGGCAGAGCGTAGCCTCACCCGCTCAGCCTCCTGGTGGTACCCTGAGACCGTCCTTTCTGAGCCAGTGTACGGGGCATCGGGGATTGGCACCCAGATCTGTCCCTGGCTCTCTTTACACAGTGACCAGGGCTACGAGGTGTTGTTTGGAGACAGACGAACATGACCTTGGAGCCAGTAAACCTGATCACTTGACTCTGGGGCCTTTATCCACATATATGCATAAATTTATTTTAAAAATTCCATTTTGCTAAATATATTTTTAAAGTTATATTAAGTTATATTTAAGTTTATAGTTTATATTTAAGTTTAAAGTTATATTATGTTATATTTAAAATGTATTTATAATTTATATATATATTAAAATATATATAAATTCACATATTAGATTTTATGATAACACTATGTATATAAGCAACCTTATTTCCTGTAGGCACCTAATAATATACTGATATAAATCTCTCATTTTTTCAGTCTGTATATTTGCATAACACCTATGAGGGAGGCATGCATACCCAAAAAATGAACTTTATGATTTTTTTTGGAAAAATTATTTGTGGTACTTTTTATAGCTAGGACATGAGTATAATAGCACCTGCCTCATTACCATTATATTTTAACATATGTTGTCCTTAAACGTGGGATATTTCAAGTCTCCCAGTCTAAGACTGCTAAGCTTCCATTCCCAAACCAAAAGCTGGGTGCTGGGTTTCTTCAGGGGCGATCTGCCTGCTGTCCAAAGTTGTGACTCTTCTGTTTTCTAGGTTGTTACTAGCGGTGAATCTTATGTCCCTGATTTCTTTCGACTGGAACAGCTGCAGCAAGAATTTAACTTTGTTTCAGATGAGGAGTTAAATAGATCCAAACGATTCCGGCTTCTTTGTCTTAGAAGCCAAGAGGTGCCAGAATTCCGAAATTATAAGCAAATTCCAGCATATGACCGAGAAATTATGGAAAAAGTATTCCAGGTAAGAAATTACCATGGGGGAGTTAATACAGTGATAAAATATGTCTGTACCGTTTGGTATATATTATGAGCATATTTTCTTTCTGTCGTGTTCTCTCTAGCGATGTTGGGTTCTTGTTTATAGTGCTTCACATAACTTCCATTATTTTTCTTAAACTTAATGTTCAAGTAATCTCTTTGCCCAATATAATGACATATATAAACTAAGAGAAATTAGAATCGTAAGGTTGAAAAGTATCTTATGTGTTAATATGGGAAATTATCCTGCCACGTTATAACAGTCAGTAATTCAATGCCATTTTAATCCATTAAGTATTTAGAAAGCTGGTAAACACTCGGGGGGGGGGGCGGGCAGGGAGCCACTGGGGTCTCAGGCTGGCGGGGCATCCTGGGCACAGGCTTGGAGGAGGAGGGCTCTGGGCAGGTGGGGAGCCTTTGAGGAGCTACAGGTAATAGGCCAGTGTAAGCAGGGCAGGCCAGTGAAAGCCAGACAGGCAAGTTACTGTTTGTTGAGGTAAATGGGGAGTGATTAGAAATTGAGACCAGTATGATTTTTTATGCAGAAACTATAGAAGCGATTGGAGAATATTTTTGGTTACTTGGTTCTTCTTTGTATTAGTTGGGATTTGTGATGGTAAGTGATAAAAAGCCAACTTAAGCTACCTTGGGTACCAAGGGGAGTTTATTGGATGATGAAATGCCAAAATAGGGTTAAATCTAAAGGGGTGTGAATGTCAGGAGTTCACGTGTGCCCCTAGGACACCGGGATCCAGAACCTGAAGACCGCCCCCCCCAGGACTCTGCTCCATCCTGCCTGGGCTTCCTTTGGTCTTCCTTGTGGGCTGCATGGTCACCAGCATCATCCAAGTTCACATCTAGTGGCTTCAGCCAGCAGACAGATGTGTCCTCTTGTCCCAAGCTTAAAAACCTTGGGAACAGCTGGCTTGTTGTCCAGGCTGGGTTAGGAGCAACCCTGGGTAGTGAGCTGTGGCCAGAGAAGGCTGAAGCAGAACACGGCAGCTCCCCCGGGGGAATTTTATTGATAGAAAGAGAGAGCAAAGAGCAGCAGCCTAAGACAAAGCTAACCCACCCACCACTCTCCTCCAGGTGCTGACCCAAGTCAGCTGCAGCCAGAGGCTATTTACTATTTTTGCCATTGCTCTACTTAAAATAGAAAAGACAAAAATGTAAGCAGAGGCTTTGGCTAAGTCGCTTGGGTGAGCTGAGCATCTGGAGTCTCTCTGTTACCTCTGTGCCTCTGTGTCTTCCTACATGAACATCCCGAGTTGTAATTGCTCTACAGAATTATCTTCTACTTATAAGGCAGTTCAACCAACCGATTCCAAAACTCGCATACTGCATCAATTTTGAAACCGAAAATGAGGAGGAAGATGGAAGAAACATTTAGAAACGTAATTTATTACTTAAACCACATGGGATAAATTCTCTCACCTCAAGAAGGGCATGGGAGAGTACTAGCACTTCAAAATCATAAAATTATTCCTTTTTGATCTTAGGACTATGAGAAACGGCTGCGAGACAGAAATGTAATTGAAACCAAGGACCACATAGATACCCATAGGGCCATAGTAGCTAAGTACCTCCAACAGGTAAGGAAACTCATTTTACAGAGTCCTCACAGGGGGAAAATAGCCAGTACCCTAAGACTAGGGGGAGGGTGGTCTTTATTCTTTTAAGTTATCCATGGGATACTTAACTGTCACTTTTTTGCTCATAATTACAGGTAAGAAATTAATAGTCATCTTCACCTTTTGAACATGTGAAACGCTAGGATGTATCTCAGTTTATTATCCGTGGTTATTTACATGGGGTAGGAGTATGAGGGATACAGTTTCTAAGTCATGATTTTTCTCATATTTGAATGTTTGCATCATATCACCTTGTAATGAAAAAGTTTTATGAACCACATACTAACTGCCCTAATGCACTAAAAACTTGAAATACCCGTTTGCCCTTCCTTCCTTTAGTAAATGTAACTTATAGGAAATGTTACAGTCATTACAGTACATTTTCCCCATCCAGTTGATCTACCCTGCAGCTCCTTATAGAAAAACAGTTTGTGACATTTAAGAGGCCCTCTATTTACAGAATAATTAGAGGGGCACCTGGGTGGCTCAGTCAGTTGAGCACAGAACCTTGATATTGTTTCAGGTCATGATCTCATTATTTGTGGGTTCGAGCCCTCCATCGGGCTCTGCGCTGACAGCTCAGAGTCTGCTTAGGATTCCCTCTCTCCCTTTCTCTCTGCCCCTCTTCCACTTGCTCTCTCTCTCTTTCTCAAAATCAATAAACTTAAAAAAATAAAGAATAATTAGAAAGTAAACCAATCTAAGGGTGTCTGGGTGGCTCAGTCAGGTAAGCATCTGACTCCTGATTTCAGCTCAGGTCATGATCCCAGGGTCATGGGATCAAGCCCCATGTCTGGCTCTGTACTGAGTGTGGGGTCTGTTTGCGATTCTTTCTCTCTCTCTCTCTCTCTCTCTCTCTCTCCCTCTCCCCTTGGCTGCCCCTCCCCCTGCTCCCAGTCTCTCTCTCTCTAAAAAAATAAAAAGTAAAACAATCTGAATAGAGAAAGAACTCCAGAATCTGAAACGCGTGTGCTTCAAGATCGGTCCTCTTTTTTGCAATTGTTCATTCATTCTGCAAAACTTCACTGTCATCCACCAGGAAACTTCCCAGGTCCCAAGAATATAGCAGTGAACAAAACAGAAACCCCTCTGCCTTAGGGAGCTTATACTAATGAGCAAAGCGGGGTGATTTATAAGGGAAGAAAAGTGCAAGTGTGCTGGGATGACTGAGGTGAATACTCAAAGTGGTTTAGGGAGTGAGCTGTGAAGTCTGTGTGACAGGAACATTTTAAATAAAACACATGTCTGTCCTCAGGTTAGAGAATCGGTGATAAATCGTTTCCTAATTGCAAAACACCATTTTCTTCTTTCGGATTTGGTAGTAGAAGAAGAAGTTCCCAATATCAGGTAAAAGCAAACAAGTCTTTTGTTTCTTATAAAAATTATTTTTACTGTATTATATTAAAATTTCCACATAAATAGAGAATTCTTATGCTTGTATGGTATGCACTTGGGCCTCCAGTAATGCTGGGAACCGGTAAAATGTGACTGATGCCTAATGGTTACCTTGGTTGGAAGGGTTTGTTGAACAAGTCATGTAAGATGCTCTCCATCACACCCAGTAGACACCATCTCACCTCCCACTGCGCCCAAGTCCACTTCACAGCCTTTGCCAGTTCCTCCCTGCAATCAGGCTATGACGGCTTTGCCCTCCTGCACACGCTCCTGCTCTCCACCTCCCCCTGCCAGACTGTCCCTCACTCCCCCACACTAGACAGAGGGGGTGGCCGGGAACTAGCACTGCGGCCCCAGGTGGGGGGTTGGGGGGAGGCAGAGAGTTGCTGTTTGTTTGGTGAGGGGACAGGGGCAGCAGAGAAAATGGAGATTTACATACAAGTTGGGAATGGACTGCATTTGATTGATCGATTTCCCTATTACTTAGAATAATCCTTAAATTTTCTCAACTCAAAGTGGAAGCATGAAAGATGAAAAATAACTTTCTATATTGGTGGTCTTGTGTACTCCATTAACTTCCTGACCCTTTCTGTGATTAAATCTCTTGATCTCCTAAAAAGGTGATTTCCTATGCTTGTATTTCTTGTCCACCACCAAGTTGGGAAGGAGACAAAAAAAATGTCTATCCACGGCAACCCCTTTCTATGACTTGACCTCCAACCATAGACAGAAGGGAGGGCTGTACCAACACAAATTCATGCAAACCTTCCCTCTTCATTCCAGGCCCAGAGTCCAGTCACTGAATGTATTTTTTCAGTCATGAAATTTACACTTTAGAATAGATGATGATATTTCATGCTGTTTTTCCATTTCATTTCTTTCTTTTTTCTTTTTCTGCTTTACTTTCTGCATTAAGTTCTGAACGCTCAGGGTATGTTCTTTCTTCTTTTAATTTTGGTTTGTTCTTAGCATTAATCTAAGATTTTCTATATTTAATGGTCCCAGCCACCAAGATGTCCCCATGCTGACTCCTGGGAGGGCAGCCAAGCGTCCTGAGAAGAGACACCTCTGGGGGAGGGGAGAAGCTTTGACAAAGGGAAGGGATGTGCCACGTTAGGACTCCCCCCCCTCCCCGGCAAAGGTGTCCCTGTGAGGTCCCCAAGTACAGGTTAGGTGGGTGTCCTGGCAGAGTGATTAATAAAGACAGGTATCACTGGCAAGAACATGAACCTTGAGGGCTTATGCTAAGTGACATAAATCAGACAGAGAAAGACAAATACTGTATGATCTCACTTCTATATGGAATCTAAAAAAGCCAAACTCCTAAAAACAGAGTAGAATGGTGGTTACCAGTGGCTAGGGGTTGGGAGAATTGGGGAGATGTTGTTTAAGGCTTACAAACTTCCAGCTAGTAGATAAAAAAGTTCTGGAGATCTCAGCGACAGCCGGGTGAATATAGTCAGGACTGTATCATAAACTTCAAAGTTACTATGTGCTTAGGTCTTAATTGTGCTCCCCACAAAAAAGAAATGGTATATGATGTGACGTTCTAGAGGTGTTGGCTGACACAACGGTGGCAATCATACTTCAGTATGTAAATGTATCAAACCAACGTGCTCTATGCCTGAAATGTAGTCATTCTATGTCAATTACATCTCAGGAAAAATAAATGAAAAATACTAAAGTGCAGAGAATAAGTCACACACAGAAAAAGAGACTTGTAATATCACTCTTCTCACACTCTTTTTTTTGGTGGGGGAAGACAGGTATTTTTCATACCCTTACATTACGTTAACATGTGATGGGTCTGCTCTTGTTTTAAGTGAGTTAAAGATAAATATATGTAAGTATTTTTAAAAGAGGAAGAAGCTGGCTGTTTAGTCAGAGTGACCAGAGTTGAAACCCTAGGTCTCTCCTATTTGGGAGCCTTCAGCAAATCCTGTCACCTCCCAGACACCTGTCATCTGTCACCTCCCAGAGCCTCCAGTTTCTTCATATGAGAAATGGGGTAAATGATCTACTTGTCAGGATTAGAAATATTCTGAGTATGGCACCTCACGCTCCACTTGACCTATAGAAGGTGCTGGTAAACGGCAGTTGCTCTGTGAGACAGAAGACCCTGGGGAACGAGTGGGACCCCTTCGGGAACCCCCTCCCCCCACAGCTGGCATGTGCCCCTTGGAAAGAGGCCGCCCATCAAGCAGGCTCCATGCTCTCAGGGAGGAAGAGAAGCAAGAGCAGGGCCACCTGAGGCCAGCTCTGTGCACCTGGCCTTGTCCCCTGGCGCTGGGCACAGTAGCGTCAGCTTGCATATACAAAGTCACATCTGTGCTTCTGTTCAGGCTCCGGGCCGGCATTGAATTACCCGCTTCATGGCCCTTTCTCCCATCACGATCCCCCAACAGTGCTGTCCTCCTGGAAATGTTTACGGGATTTCACCTCAGTGAGAGGGAAGGGATGAGATGGAGCCCCCTCCCCCTTCCCTTCCACTGCCATCACGTCATGGTCATCTTCCCAGCAGCCACCATTTTAGGGCATCCACCAAATGCTAGACCAGTGCCGGGGTGTTTTGCATACACCCCGGCATACTTTCTCCTCTCTGCAACCCCAGAAGGTAGAGATGATTATCCCCATTTTACAGATGAGGAAACAGAGACTTAAAGAGGTGAGGTAATTTGCCCAAGGTCAAAGAGTGGAGCCAGGAGTCCCCCGGGAAATGCCTTGGGGCTCAGGAGAGGGAGCGCCCCTTCCAGGCCAGCTGTGTGGCTGGGCCCCTGGGGCAGGAAGAGCAGGAGAGCACCTGCCCATTTGAGCCTGGATGAGCAAGGCAGAGCACAAGGCGGGAAGCAGGAGGAGCCCTAGCACACTTTTCTGCCTCTGATCCGTAGCAGCTGAAATCAGTCTTAATGGTCCACGCCAGAGGATCTCCCCAATCTTGGGAGAATTTCTTGGCTATTTCCACCCTCCTTAAAACAGACAAAGAATTTTTCAGGGAGGCTTTGAGGGACCTTGGGGGAGAGTTTGGGAAGCTGTCTCATAACTTTCCAGATCTTTCTTTTCCATAGAATCCTAATCCTGTTCTGTAATCATTAGCATTTTGGGGCTAAGCCTTTTCAAGCTGGCAGAACAAAAGCGACCACTGAGGCCAAGGAGAAAAGGCCGGAAGAAGGTGACGGCCCAAAACCTGTCTGATGGAGACATTAAGGTGCTGGTGAACATTATCCGAGCTTATGACATTCCTGTGAGGAAGCCAACAGCAAGGTGAGAGCCGTCCAGACCGCCCTGGGATGGAGAGGACAGGGTCCCCACCAAGTGGTTCACCTCTTTATAGCACGTCCACTCCCACTTTTAACACAGTTGCTATTCTGTCCAGGGATGGGGGGAGGTCTTATGGAAGTCAAAGTCCTATCAGTTGCAAGTAATAAACCAACTCAGTCAATTTAGGCTAAGAGGGGATTTATTGTATTTTAAAGAACTCCAGGTTAAGAGGAACAGCTAAACTACACGGTGGACTGTAAAAAGTGGGGTGGCTCTTCTGAGGCCCCGTGGTCTCTCTTGCTTGCTTCCCTCTGTGGGTTTGCTTTATTCTTCTCCCTGTGAGGGAAGCCGTCCATTCAGCCAGGGTACCGTCCACCAAACATCAGCTTCTCAGGAGAGAATCTGAGGTTTCTAACTTGAATCAGGTGTTGACCCATGGTCTAATCACCTATAAGAGAGAGGCAGGGTCCCCAGGCCCAGCCCTGAAGGTGGGGAACAGTTCTCAGAGAAGCAGGTGTGAGCAGAGCAGATACCTGAAAGGTGTATGTCCTAGGTTCTGAATATACACACTATGAGCCTAAAAATGTGACTTTCCTTTCATCTGCTCTGAGAAATGAAGGATGCCTGCTGTGTTCCACTACACTGGGGCAAAGGGGGACCCCTCAACCATAGTAAGGTGACCCTGAGTTTCTTATCCCCTTAGAGAACAGAGATGAGCAAGAATTAAAGAAAGAAAGAATGGCTCTGTAGCTTGGGGGTTAGAGCACTGTTCTCGCAGAGTAAGAAAGAGCAAGAATTAAAACTTCCACCTGCTGGTGCTCATGCCAGTGTAATGAGGGAGGCTGTGCTTTCTTGCCCATTCATCAGTTCCAGGCACTATGCTAAGCCTCTTTCATGTACATTATTTTACTTACTTCTCGCTATGATTACTATCTCCATTTTAAGAAAGGGAAAATGTCTGGGTGGCTTGTCCAGGGTCATCAGGCATGGTCTGATCCACGGAAGAACACCGTTCTGGCCCTTGGCATTTTCTTTCCATTCTAGAGTCTTCCCTTTAAATTGATCTCCCATCCATTCTGTCGCCCTATTATTTTTATTAACTCTTCCACCCATCACAGAACATCTGATCGTCACCAACTATTCCCAGCACTTGGTTACTAGTAAATTAGTAACCAGATTTAAGCTCTTGAATCTCTAAATAGCCACAGCCCAACCCCTTCACCCTGATTGTATGAAAGCCCAACTGTGGGGAGAAAAGCTGTTTTTTAAAATAACGCATAGGGGTGCCTGGGTGGCTCAGTCGGTTAAGCATCTGATTTTGGCTCAGGTCATGATCTCGCAGTTTGTGGGTTCAAGCCCCACGTCAGACTCTGTGCTGACAGCTAGCTTGGAGTCTGGAGTCTGTCTTCGGATTCTGTGTCTCCCTCTCTCTCTGACCCTCCCCTGCTCACGCTCTCTCTCTCTCTCTCTCTCTCAAAAAAAATTTTTTAAAAAATAAAATAACATATAGGTGTTTCTCTTATTTTGGTCTCTATAAAGTATGCTTTTTTAATTTTTAAAGTTTATTTATCTTAGAGAGAGCAGGGGAGGGGCAGTGCAGTGCCTGACATGGGGCTTGAACTCAAAAACCGTGAGATCATGACCTGAGCCAAAGTCGGACACTTAACTGACTGAGCCACCCAGGCACTCCTCTATAGAATATTTTTAAGTATTAGGCCATTTCATTCAAATTACAAGAAAGGTTAGTTGATCCTCTGTGTTCTACATTTCAGTGTAGGCTCATCCAGACAGTTCAGATACCAACTCTTGCATTAAGCCTGCCTGAATCTTAACCCTCTACCCTTGCATCCGACTAAATAGATTTTTTTATTTTTCATCCACCTCTCTGTACTCTTATGGCCCATGCCCATCCCTATGATCTAATGTGTATTCCACTGTATTGTGATTCTTTCTTTACGGGTCTACTGGCCATTTTAGTTGGAGCTGAAAAGTGTCTGATTTGTCTTTGCAGCCCCAGAGTCTAACACAGGGCCTAAAATATAGTAGGGCCTTCAGAGATGTTTTTGTAATACTGTAATCGATGGTGTTCCAAAAAGAAAAAGGGTTTCTCTGGCAGCTGTTATGTTAAACATTCCACTTTTATTGTCTCATGGTTTGTCTGAAATCCTCTCTCCCATCGAGATGTGGCAGGGCCCAGAGAGAGGGGTTTTAGTTAGGATAGGTAGCTCGAAGGTCCTGGAGAGCGCAGGGTCACAGAGAATGCAGTGGGAGGGGAACTGGACAGAGACAGTGCATACCGGCCAGGGAGCTGAAGATTCGGCTACCTGAGAGGGACTGAGGCTCTCTTTTGTTGGGGGAAAAGACAGATTCCTCACTAGGGCACCTCCTGGGAGAGGAGTGGGTGGAGAGGACCGTTTGCTCTGTTCCAGCCAGACATGTAGACCTAGGGGTGGAAGTTGGGATGGCTCTAAAAGCTTTCTGAAGTGTCAAGAAACTTAAAGAAAATGTCTGTCACCAGAGCCATACATCTTTGGAGAAGCCATCTTGCTGAGTATCTCATTAGACCTTTCTTGTCATTAATTTCTGTCATACATTTTCCCATCTAGCAAATTCCAGCAGCCATCAAGATCTTCAAGGACTTTCAGCGAAAAGCGTGCTGCCTCCCCAACCACACACAGCCCAACCCACAGTGCTGACTACCCCCTGGGCCAGGTGAAATACCTCAATGCTGGGTGTCCGCTTAGAACCTTGCCCCTTAAGAATTGCCTACAAACCTTATCGTCTCTTTTCTGCTTCATTTTTTTGGAAACATACCATTTGGTAAACATATTCTACCTCTGTCAAGAACAAAGTAATTCAACTAACTGTTATGGACACTCACAATCTGCTCTTTTGTTTTTAAGGTTTTAGTACGTCCTTTTGTAGAAGTTTCTTTTCAACGAACGATCTGCCACACGACTACAGCGGAAGGACCAAATCCCAGCTGGAATGAAGAACTTGAACTTCCATTTAGGTAAGCATATTTTCTTCTTTAGGGAACTATAGGATGTTTTGAAGAGATGTGAATAAAATGGAGCCCCGGGGGGAAATGGGCAATGGACAAGAGTAAAATGGAAAAATGCCCAACTTCTGAAACTCGGGTTCATTGTTGGGACACGCCCATGCCTCTCCACGCCCATGGCCCCTACACTGCTTTTCCTTTGTTCCTCCCTGACTCTGGAAGCTTCAAATAAACTCCCTAATCTGTAACTCCCTATTTTCCATAATTATGCTTTCTTCCTCCCCAGAAATAACACATAGGGATTTAAAACTTTGATTAAGGGCGCCTGGGTGGCTCAGTCGGTTAAGCGTCCGACTTTGGCTCAGGTCATGATCTCACAGTTCATGAGTTGGAGCCCCATGTTGCGCTCTGTGCTGACAGCTCAAAGCCTGGAGCCTATCTTCGGATTCTGTGTCTCCCTCTCTCTCTGACCCTCCCCTGTTCATGCTGTCTCTCTCTCGCTCTCTCTCTCTCTCTCTCTCAAAAATAAATAAAAACATTAAAAAAAATTTTTAAATAAAACTTTGATTAAATGATTTTAGATATTTAAGACTCATTATTTCAGATCTTGAAGCTTCCTTGGAAATTACCATTCTACCTTTATAGAAAAGAAATTAAGACCCAAAGATGGAAGATGACTTGCTTAAGGCCACATAGCACCTTAGAGACAGAGCAAGGATTAGAGCTAGTTCAGTCAGAAGAGAGGGACACATACCACTGTTATACATAGAAAAAGCATAAAGAATGAGAAAACATAAAGGCAAATGCTCGACAAAATACATGCCATAGCCCAGTCTTGAGCCATGCCACAGAGCAGCCTGCTTGGGCCAGGCCTGGCTGGACTGAGAGCAGCGATAGTACAGGAGATGAACCTCACCCCTGCGCTGCTTTAGTTATCTGTGGGGAAAGTGAGTGGGAGGCAGGGACCACTCAACCAGCCATATGACACTAGGAGGTTTGTGACTGGGGAATGGTCTGCTGGAGAGGCATCTTCTAGAGCCCAGTTGCTTAGGAAATCTGCATTCTGGCACAGGGGCCAGCTGGAGACGTTGAATGTAGCCTATCCCCGGAGCTAACCCAGCCATGGCCAGCTGGCTCCTTGCAGAGCTCCCCACGCAGGTTCAGGGAATGATGTGAGACTCCATAGGACAAGCCAGTAGACAGGGGGTTTATCTCTCTGCATGGGGCCTCTAGTCTAGTGCCCTTTCCACTTGAGTATAGGGATTATGTTATCATATCCCAGTATAAAGATACATATTTGAGATAAAAGCACTGCTTTTAATCCTCATATCTATACTCATATTTGGGTATTTTTCAAACTGTGATATTTGAGTGCTCGTTGCTTCCATTTTGCCCATGTTCATAGTCCTGGTCACGTGTGCCCACTTGCAGGGCTCCCAATGGAGATTACAGCACAACCAGTTTGCAGTCAGTGAAAGATGACGTGTTCATTAACATTTTTGATGAAGTGCTCTATGATGTCCTAGAGGTGAGTTCACAGTGTTGAGGAAGACGTCTGCATTCATTTTCATGCCCTCCACTCACTGTAAGTCCCTAATACATTTCCCATCTCTGTGGCATTTGAAATGTTTGAAACTTGACATGTATAAATGGGAAAGGGATAAGGGAGGAGGGGAGCTAGCTTTTTTCTTTTCAATTGAGTATCTGCTATGTTCCAGAAATTGCACTCGGTGCCTAGCATACATGGTCTTAATTCTAGAATAACTTTGTGAAGTAGACTGTTAAATCTCCAATTTACTGGGGCGCCTGGGTGGCTCAGTCTGTTAAGTGTTCGATCTTGATCTCAGCTCAGGTCTTGATCTCAGCTCAGGTCTTGATCTCAGGGTCTTGAGTCCAAGCCCCACAGTGGGCTCTGTGCTGGGGGTGAAGCCTACTTAAAAAAATTAGTAATGGGGAAACTGAGGTTCAGAGGGGCCAAGTGACATCGTTAGGGTCATAAAACGATTAAGTCACTGAAGCAGAATGTGACTTAGGGCTGTCTAACCTAGTTCACGTAGTTTCAGCTAAATCTCCACTACCTTCCTGTGGCCACATTAATTAAACTCGAGGCTGAAGTTCTTAAACAATTACTGCCTCCCACCTTCCTTCAGGATGACCGTGAAAGAAGTGGAATCCACACCCGTATTGAGAGACACTGGTTGGGATGCGTGAAAATTCCATTTAGCACGATATATTTCCAAGCCAAGGTAAGCACCTAGAGTCAGAATTCCCTGGGAATGGGAAATGGCTGCGTCCATTTTTCCTATTACAACTTTCTCTACAAGTCTCTGCCCTCCACAGTGAGGAAGCCTATGTGCAAGTCACTGTTGGAAAGATAAAAAGCCATTGATCTTCTGTCATATTTGCATGGCTTATTAAACATCGATCTCCCTTGGAGGTAGTAGTTAATGTAGGGCTGTTCCAATCTGAAAATTTTTCTATCATTTAAACAGAAGTGATGCAGAAGGCGGGACAAAGCAGAAACATGTCAAAATGACAAAAGTGGAGTGGATGGATGCTAGAAAGTAACTTGAAGGGAACAGTCAGGACAGTGACAGCCCATTGAATCAAGTGCATTCTATTAATGTTTGTAGAGTCCTCGCTATTTCAAACATGAAAAATGGTTAGCAGAGACTCGTTCAGCTAAGAAACTCTTCTTCAGACTCTAATGATTTTGCTTAAGGGGACCCATTAGGTTAACAACTCTTGAATGATTTAGTAGCTCCAATCTGGGACAGTGAAAGATTCTGAAATGGCTTTAATATCCTGGTATTAAATCCATGGCAACAGGAGGCTTTGAGCCACAAGACTGTAGCTAATCTCACACAGCTACAGAGGGAACGGTTTAATTCCACACGTGGTGACCACACAGAGCAAGTGTCACCTGGGCCACACAGTCTCCAGCAAGCCTGGGGCTTGGATGGGTTGGAATCTCCAGGAAAACTGGAATTGCAGTTCTCCCCCTTGACAAAGGGGCAGTCTACACGTGATGCTTCAGTGATGTGCTGGTCAAAATATTTACGTGTCCCTCTTTGAATAGATTTTAAATGAAAAAAAATTTAAGAACATATCAGTTTGTAAATGAAAGTGCCATGTTATTGGGCAATGCTGAATTTCACATCTGGAAGGGTACTCAGAGGTAACTGCTCCAAATCCCTTCTTGATAAATGAATCTCCTTTACTGTATTCTGGTAATATCTATACCCTGCGTGAGTGTCTCTAGAAACAGGGAACTCACTACTTCATGAGGCAACTTGATCTCTTTGCCATAGCTCTCTGTTACAGATTTCTTCCTTGAACTGGGCTATAATCTATGTGCTTCCCTATTCGTAGGTCCTGGTTTGAAGCTACACATAATGAGTAGAATCCTGACTCACTAATACTAGTAGGAATAACTATACTTATCACATATTACATGCCATTACCTGCTAGTTTGTATGTCACCTCATTTAACCTTACAACAACCCAGTAGGCTTTACAGTCCCCATTTTACAGATAACAAAACAAGTCTAGTGAGGTGAAGTCACTACTCCAATCCCAAAGCTTACAGGATTCAACTTTTACCAACTTCCCACAATGCTCGCATTGCTTATCCCTGGGGAATGAGATTGGTAAAAGGAGAGAGAACCATTCAATGTTTGGGTTTATACATTTCAAAATTACTTTTGAGAGTGATGTTATGACATTTGTCATTTAAAGGTTTTCTCTGACTCCAAAGCTCATGCCCTTACGTCTACCTGCAGGGGACATTTGACAGGATCTGGAGATATTATTCGTTGTCACAGCTAGTGGGGGAGTAATGGCCATCTTGTTCGTGCAGGCCATGGATGCTGCAAACCCCCCCACACACACACACAATGCAAAGAACAGCCCCCGCCACCAACAATCAGACCCCAAATATCAACTGTGCCCAGGTCGAGAAATCCTGTCTTAAATCCTTGCACCAATTATTTGATGATAGTGCCCGTTCCTTTCTGGGTCATCAGCTGTGCTCGGTTCTTTCAGCGGCACTTTGTATGGCATTGTTTTTGTATCCTTTTCCCTGTACTCTCTCACCTGCCTGGGTGCAGGCTTCAGGGGAAAGCACCGATGTAAGGAGGAAACTAAACAACAGCTCACTTAATTCCTCGCTGGAAGGCATAGTCACTGAAAGTTGAACTTCTTTCTCTATTTCTTCTGGGCTGTAAATGCCACTAAAGACTGAAATGAAAACTGGATTCTCTGTAAGTAAGTTTCAAGTTCCAGCCCTGAATAGTTGTGTAGCACTAGACAGTCTTTAATAAATGTATTGTTGTTCTGGCTAAGCAAGAATGAAAAGTCCTGTCTATTGGAACCTCTACAGACATGAAGTCATTTTATGTAAGTGGCTTGTAATGCATTAAGCCCACGTGTATTGAGCACCTGCTGAGTATACAAAGCACTGTTATATGTTGGGGAAGGGTGATAGAAATGTGGGTGAAATATAATCTTATTCACAGAGAGAAACCTCGTATCCAGAACTAAGTGATAGATGTGCATACAACTACAAAGTCTGGCAGAATGTGTCATGGTAATAGCAGAAGAAACAAACTTGATGCAAGGCTGCTAGTGATAACAAAATAAATCACAAAGGAGATAACATCTGGCCTGAGCCTAGAAAATATAATTAATACTCTGAAAGGGGGGATGAAAAGCTGGGGCATTCCAGAAAAAGGGAATGGCTTCTGGCCAATGCTTACCGAGCACTGAGCATACACCAGGCATTTTTCTTAGTATTTTACATCTACTCATTCAGCACACATAACTACCCTACAAATGGGTACTATTATTAAGCTGGGACACTTGGAGTGTAATCCAGGATTGGAACCCAGGTGACCTACTGTTACCATCAACTTGAGTGGCTGGTATGTGCTCTGCTGAACTGTGAAGAGGCAGGGAAATAGAGAGAGCTCAGGGAGACACGCCCAGAAGGATGGGGAGAGCCTTGAATGCCAGTCTGAGCAGTCTTTGTTGGATTCATCAGACAGTGAGGAGTTGACACTTGCCTTTGAACTTTGGATGGAAAACCACCAAGGTGTTTACCAAGTCATATGTTCTTCACAGATTGATGGGACATTTAAAATAGATATTCCCCCCGTTCTTCTGGGCTACAGTAAGGAACGGAGCATGATTATTGAGCGGGGTTTTGACTCTGTGCGAAGCCTAAGTGAAGGCTCCTACATCACCCTGTTCATCACCATGGAGCCTCAGCTGGTTCCCGGGGAGTCGGTTCGAGAAAAGGTAACCCTGCTTCCACTTTAGAATCGCATGTCTGATGTCGATGAGACAGGAGAAATGCTTGCTATGCTTTTATAAACACGGATGTCATTGCCCAAGCAGAGGTCTCCTTGCCAAAGTGCCTGTTCACTACTCTTTCAGTACAGACAAAATGAAGGAGAGATTGTGGATTCATACTTCCATTGAGCCAATCATTAGGTTAATCAATAACTTAAACTTTCAGCCAAAACAAGACAACCGTAACACATGGTCCAGGTGTAGAAGCATTTTCTTAAAGGAAGATAAAAAGCATACTACTCTTTTATCTTGACATTTATTGGCAAGACTGCCGAAATACATTTCCACGTCTGACCTCACATCCCTGGTTGTCCTGTGTTTTGAATCGATTTATAGGATCATAAGGGTGGGAGACCTTCAGGGGTCACCTCATCAGTGCCTTCAGACAGAAACAAATAAATATATGCACAAGTACTCTAATTCTGGACGGCTCTAGAACAAAGAGTTTCCAGAACTTCCATTTGTTAGCAACTGTTTCCCAACCCTCATAGCTGAGAGACTCTTTCTTCATATAACTTGCTTCTGCAGCACTAAGGTGCTCTGTCCTCATTGGTTTGGGGAGAAAGTTACTGATCATGACCTCTTAATACAATAATACAATAACCACCACCACCACTGTCATGTACTTTCTTACTTGTCCTCAGCCCTGTGTCAGATATTTGACACATGTTCTCTCTTAATACTCACAGCTGTAGTGTATTGTGGTCTCCGATTGAGACAGGAGGAAAGTGAGGCTCAACCCTCCAGCCTCACCCAGGCAGGAAATGCATTTAACAATTAGATGTCTGTCTGACCCTAAATCTTATATATTCAACAACTATTTACTGTCTATGTGACAAGCATTTTTCAGGCACTGGGAATACAGCAGCATAGAAAAGTAGATAAAAATTCCACAGAGCTCTGGTTCTTGTGTAAGCCCAGTGCATACAGAGCTCTGGTTCTTGTGTAAGCCCAGTGTATTACCTCCCAAACTAACCTGCACGGATTCTCACGCTGATTATTTAGTTTATCCATTGCAATTAAGACTCAAGATGGAGGATGGGGGGGGGGAATGAGCACATTCCTCTGTTTTTTTTTTTCATCACTACAGTTTGGTTCACAGAGAAACACACTATTACTATTCCCCTTTGCAAGGATTATTGGAAAAATAAATCTACTGAAATTCAAATTAATCTTACATGTTAGCCTCTGTCACTAAAGCTGTGACAAATATGTTCTCTAGAAAACATGCCAGAGTATATGCATTTAAAAATATTTCTAGGAAGTGAAACACATATTCTGAATGGTTTTCTTTATGTGTAAACTCAAGAGAAAACCAACAAGCATGTTTACACAGAAAAATGCCCCCAGACCAAAGATGATTTTGCTATTTCTCTGTATTCTTAACAGAGGAAAAGCACCCCATCTGGAGGTGAGATTCCAAACCCTGGGAAAATAGTCTGTGACTGTGACTGAGAGGTGGACAACCAGAGGCTTCTTAGCACCTGGCGCCCCTCCCGGCACTGACCCCCTATCACGGGACTGGGCTCTGAGACCTGGCAGCCTCCCTGAGTCCCGCAACCTTCCCTGCCTACAGCCAGGTAATGAGGCCGTATGCTGCTGCCTTTGATGGCATTTCACTGCCCCGCTGTGGCTGTGTGGAGCATTTTTCTTATGCCTCTGAAATGAGGGCTTAAGAAACCCCTTTGGAGGACAGGTTCTTTGCTGCTATTTGATAAGGAAGGCACGTGGACTGATGCCCCCCTGATGCCCTAAACACACAGTGGCAGAAAACACTACTCAGTGATTTCCCCTGCAGATTGTTCAAGAAAGAGAAGCTCTCACCTGAAGATAATAGAGACCACAACCTGGAATTGTTTTTCCACTTGCTAGCAACATCCAGGATTAGGAGACTGGAGTCTTCCCTCCATCATCCCACAGGGAACCGTTCCATATGACTTTTTAAAAGGATTTATTCATGGAACTTTCTTAAGAATCAGTAGCAACTCCTGAAACTCCTTCTGTAACTACTTTACATTGTCTTGATAAAAGTAAGTTTTTAAAAATGTATTATTTCTGTTAATAAAGTCTTCCTCTCATTTCTCTCTCCTTTCTTGCCTCTGGTAGATGAGTGACATGCTTAAAAAGGTATACCAAGTGTTTTGTTTTACATTTGTTGGCCAATAGTAATTAGGCTTATAATTAGCTGCTTTTTGTCCACTGCCACTTTATGGAAGCTGCTGGATGCTAGTGTGTCTGTGGTCCCCTGGCAATGAACTACAGATGTCTGAAGTTCTGTGAAGAATGTCCAGCCTTGTCTTTTGACTCCTTTCATTTTGTCAGAATGAAATGTAGGAAATGTTTGGTGCTTGGAATGTAGGAAAAGTTATAGGTGCAAATGTCACCTCCACACTAGGCATTATCTCCAGTTTCCAAGCCTATGAAATCTTGGCTTCTTGCCAAGACAGCTGCAGCTGTGACAGTGATTTCTGATTGGTGGAACTGTCTCAGTGCAGCTATTCAAAAGGATAAGCACATTCAATTTTCGGTAAATACAGACACTAACCAATAGGTCAAAAAAATCGAGCCAGTCAAGAATCTTCCAGATTTCATTTTGAATCAAATAGTGAATTTGTCAGTTAGCCCTTAATTTGTTTCATAATAAACAACCCAAATTTAGGTACTTAGCTTTCCCTTGGCACTTCTTAGATTGCTAATAAAATGGCATACTCCTCTTTAAATCGTTTCACTCCATTAAATGGCATCCTGGTGGCCTAAGCAAGTATTAATGACCATTAATAGATACTTACTTAAATGCTTACCTTGTGTATGCTCTGTGCAGAGAGGAACACAAAATGATTCAAACATGGGCCCTGCTCTCACGAAGCACTAGTTACGTAGTCAAAACACACAACAGCACATCCAGGTCCAAGTGGTAGAAAAAGGTTTCGGGGTGCCTGGGTATCTCAGTCAGTTAAGCGTCCGACTTTGGCTCAGGTCATGCATGATCTTGCAGTCCATGGGCTCGAGTCCCATGTCCGACAGCTGTCTGTACTGACAGGTCAAAGCCTGGAGCCTCTTTCAGATTCTGTGTCTCCCTCTCTCTCTGCCCCTCCCCTGCTCATGCTCTGTCTCTCTCTCTCTCTCTCTCTCAAACATAAATAAACATTAAAAAAATTTTTTAAGAAAAAAAAAGGTTTCAACACAGTTTTTTAAACTTGAAAGGCCAATAATCAGTACTGATGCCAGGCTTCTGTTGCTCTTTCTGGGCAATGCTTATTTGGCCTCTTAAGTGTTTCTCTAGCACCTATGTGCTTAGAACCTCTGGTCAAGTATTTTAAGCATCAGATTGTTTATTAATGCTTTCCTCCAGACTAGAAGTTACTTGAGGGCACTAGTTCATATTCATTTATCCACAGTGCCTGGAAACTTTTAGAATCTCAGCAAATATTTTCCAAATAATTGGATGAGTAAGTAAATGAATGATTTAAAGGAAACAAGGATGAATTCTACTGGGTGCCTTGTTTCATATCACTCTAGTTTCATAATTGTCCATCTTTATAAAATTACAATGATTTCTGGCGTGCCAATTCTATCCTAGGAGTCTGTGACACACCCATACCAAAGTCTCAGAAGCTCACCTTTTTCATTTATTTATATATCCATCATAACCATCTGTTGGGTAGCTCCCATGTGTTGGCACTTTGCTCAGTGGTCGGTGGTTATGATGATGATGTTCAGATTCAGATGTCGGAGACATCCCATGAGAACACAGAGGAGGCTTCTGGGAATGTCTCCATCCTACCTAATTCGCCACAACCACTACCCCAATTTCTCAGGATACAGCAATCAAATTAGAAATTGGAGCCACAGTCCAGCTCCAGTGTAACGGAAGTCAAGAACAATTAGGATATCCTAGATTGTATCTAAAGTCAGAAAAAAGTAATAGGATATCTTCCCATTCATTCACATTTGTTAAACACCTCCTATATGTATTATGTACCGGGTAGTATTCTTTGTACTGGAGATTAAAAAGAAAAAAAACAAAACAAAAAAACAAGATCAGAGCAAAATCCTTGACTTCAGGAATCTTACTCTATGGGGGAGACAGAGTAAACATATCAGTGGTTTTGAATGCTAAAAAAATAATAATAAAGCAGAGTATGAGAAAGATAGTTGGGTGTATTAAGCAGAGTATGAGAAAGATAGCTGGGTGTATTTCCATTCTCAAAACAAACAAACAAATTTTCAAGCACTGCCTAGAATCTAAAGCCTACTTAAAAATTAACTTTTCCAATAAAATTTTACTTGAGTTTGTCCTGAAACACTTAAAAATATAAGCAACCATGCATATGCTTTTATACTAAGTAACAGAAATCTTGTGAAAACACTTAAATATCTGCTTTTTTCAAGCTATTTTTTAGCAATTGCTTTAGGGGGGAAATTACAACATGTGTCTGAAGGCAACTAAAGTTTGTTCTGTTTCATCTGCTTTGGGTTGCTAATGAAAGTCCGGGAATCAGGGCCCCCGGCTGGCTCAGTCTGAGGAGCGTGCAAATCCAGATCTCAGGATTGTGAGTTTGAGCCCCACATTGGGTGCAGAGATTATTTAAAAATAAAATCTTTAAAAGTCTGGGAATTGGTAGCTCATCTTGGATCAGAGAACCACTTAAAATAAATATAATACACTAGTTCTGTTTCTTTTTTTCCCTGAGACCCTTACTATTCTGTATTACATTCATTATGGATTTCATACTTTTTAACACATCAGTATATATCTGTCGATTTGTGGTGCATTTAACATGAGTTGCTTGAGCTTTGCATTTGAGATGTTAGATTTCTGAGCCCCTCTCCTCTCTAAAACCAATGTCAAAATACATATAAGTCTACTGCTTGTTCTCATCAATCAGAATTAGTACATCAGTTTACATTTTGTAGGCTGTTCTCATTTTCAGAGGGCTGCTTGCCTGTTGACAACTTTCTTTCAATCCTGTTCAATATATTTTAAGTACTTAATAAATCCATCCAATTTTTAGATTATAAATATAATTAAATAAAGCCCTAGGAACACCAGGGCAGGACAGTAGTGTAAGGGGCCATGTAATCATAGTTCCTGAAGCAGACATGTCGTTCGTGTTGACTATAGGATCTCATTGCATTCTACTGTGTCTCCTGTAATCATATGTAAACTCCATGGAGTCTTTGTTTATGAAGTTTGATTCTCAGGAAGATGAGAAATTGCTTCAAGCAACAGAGAAGTTTCAAGCTGAATGTGCGTTAAAGTTTCCACATCGTCAGTGCCTCACAACAGTGACGGACATAAGTGGAAAAACTGTCTTTATCACTCGTTACCTCAAGCCGTTAAACCCTCCCCAGGAGCTCTTGGACGCCTGCCCCAACAACCCACAAGCCACGGCAGTGAGTATTTCATAGCCAGTTAGGGCTGCTGCTAAAAATGTGTTAGGATTTCAATATGATGCCCTCTTAATTACCATATTTTATAGTACTTAAGATAGTCACTATATCGAGATCATTAGTGGTGAAAGAAATGATTAACACTTTTTTTATTACTATGGGTAATAATCCTTAGTTCAGTCTTTCGGTGAACAATTGTGGGGGCTGACTGTGTCCCGGGCACTATACGGAGTACTGCGAATTACACTTTCGCAATGTCTTCACTACGTGTCCTCTGTCACTTTGTTGGGATCCGAACCTAGGCCTCTGACTTCAGAACTCACGCACGTTCGACTATAGCAAGATCGCTATTCAGTGTTATAGTTAATATTCTAGGCATCACTGAACTCAAATTCAGCAAACATTATCTCCACGATTTGAGGATGTACAGCATGTAAGCCATCGCCACAGTGGCACATCCATCCTGGGCCATTAAGTACACATGCGCGTTCTCTGGCTGCAAAGCACCATACCCATCACAACCTCACATGAATAGCAGCCATATGGTAAACAGGCTATTCTTTTCTTTTTCAAATTTTTATTTACATTCTAGTTAGGTAACATATCGTGCAATATTGGTTTCAGGAGTAGAGTTTAGTGATCCATCACTTACATACAACACCCAGTGCCCGTCCCAACAAGTGCCCTCCTTAGTGCCCATCACCCATCTAGCCCATCCCCCACCCACTACCCCTCCTGCAACCCTCAGTTTGTTCTCTGTAGTTAAGAGTCTCTTATGGTTTGTTTCCCTCTCTGTTTTTATCTTATGTTTGCTTCTCTTCCCCTATGTTCATCTGTTTTGTTTCTTAAATTCTGCATATGAATGAAATCATATGGTATTTGTCTTTGATTGACTTCTGTCACTTAGCACAATACCCTCCAGCTCCATCCACATCATTGCAAATAGCAAGATTTCATTCTTTTTGATGGCTGAGTAATATTCCATTGTGTATATATGTTACCTCTTCTTTATCCATTCATCGGTCAATACATTTGGGCTCTTCCCACAGTCTGGCTACTGTTGATAGTGCTGCTATAAACATCAGGATGCATGTACTCCTTCGATTCTGTATTTTTGTGTATCCTTTGGGTAAATACCTAATAGTGCAACTGCTGGGTTGTGGCATAGTTCTATTTTTAGTTTTTTAAGAAACCTCTATACTGTTTTCCAGAGTGGCTGTACCAGTTTACATTCCCACCAACAGTGTGAGAGGGTTCTCCTTTCTCCCCAACCTCATCAACATCTGTTGTTTCCTGAGTTGTTAATTTTAGCCATTCTGACAGGTGTGAGGTGGTATCTCCTCGTGGTTTTGATTTGTATTTCCCTGATGATGAGTGATGTTGAGCATCTTTTCATGTGCCTTTTAGCTGTATGTCTTCTTTGGAAAAAAGTCTATTCATGTCTTCTGCCTAATTCTTAACTGGATTATTTTAAACAGGTCATGCTTAAGTGAATACTGTGACCTATAACTATCTTTAGAGAGTAGACAGTAAGGGAGTAGGTGCTGCTAATAAGTCATTAACATAATAATTTAGGAACAGAGTGATGATGTATCTTTTTGCAGATATAGATATATCAAAAAAACCTGTGTGCCACATTTCACTTACTGTGATGAATAAAATATTTAAACCATTTTTAAAATCATGGCTGACATAGAAATAAGGTGAGGGGGGAAACTCAGAGACAGGAAACAACAAAGCAGATAACACATGGGTGAGAGCCTGGAATAGTGTTTGCTCTGAGGTTGTTGGATAATTCCTAATGCCTGGACCTGGGCTTTACCAAGCCATAAGGCTATTGGGGAAGGAGGTAATGTGTGGTACCAGGGCAGGAAGGAGGGTCGAATTAGAGACTCCGGTGCAGAGTTGGGACTCTTGACAGGTAATGTCAATGACAAGTAAGCCAAGAAATACCCTACTTTGCTGAAGGAATCCTGCCTGTTTCAGCCTTGACTCTGAATGGAAGAGAAACAAGAAAAGTCTCCCCAAGGAATTCCTAATAACTAAGTTGTATTTATTCACACTGGCAACTGGAATTCACACTACCTGTATGACCAAATAAAACTTCAGCTGAAAATATAATTGAAAGTATTTCCCTGTTGGTAATGCCCCTAAATGCCTGTCAGAAGGAAACACAAATCTTTCTAGAAGAATGCCCTTTAAACTCAGCCATAAAGAAAAAAAAATTCCAAAGTTCCAAACAACATGACATATAAAAGGTCATTGAAGAAGAAATAAGTCACCATGAAGAGGGTAAGAGTTAGCAAACATAAACTGTAGAATTGGGCCACAAAGACTGCAGATATTAGAATTATCAGATTCAGCCTCTAAAATAGATATGTTTGATAAGTTTAAGAAATCTAGGGAATTGAGGGGCACCTGGATGGCTCAGTTAGTTGGGCATCCGACTTCAGCTCAGGTCATGATCTTGTGGTTTGTGGGTTTGAGCCCTACATTGGGCTCTGTGCCAACAGCTTGGAGCCTGGAGCCTGCTTCGGATTCTGTGTCTCCCTCTCTCTCTCTGCCTCTCCCCCTCTTGTGCTCTGTCTCTCTCTCTCTCAAAAATAAATAATAATAAACATTTAAAAATTAAAAAAAGAAATCTAGGGAATTGAAAATGAAACAAAAGAAAAATAGGCAGATTGTTAAAAATATTGCATAGTACTTACAGAAATATAAAATAGAATAATTAAAAATAGAAAATGAACAAACAGCTTAAGCAAAACATTAAGTACAGTTAAATACAGAGTTAAGTTACATACAGGTAAGTACAGAGAGAATTAATGAACTGGAATATACATGCAAAGAAATTACTTGGAATATAGCACAGAGATAGCAAAAAGATACCAGATAAAAAGGAAAGGTTAAGAGGCATGGAGGACAGAGGAAGGAAGACCAATTGATGTATGAAAGGAGAAAAGCAATGTTAAAAGAGAGCTGAGAATGTGTTAAGATTTGACAAAAGACAATAATCCTGTGATGCAGGAAGCCCAGTATACCCTATACAAATAAATAAAATGAAAACAGCTGGAGAGAAAACAGATTTTCTACAAAAGAACAATGATTCGACCAATAAACTTTTCAGCTGAACAAATGAAAGGCAGAGAAGGAATAATGTCTTCGAAAGGCTGAAATAAAATAGCCATCGAACTAGTAATTTATATCTAGTGAAACTCTTTCACACAAACATTAGGAGAATTTACAACCAAAAGAGTCTCACTTAAGGAATTTCTTTAAAATATCCTTCAAAGGGAAGAAAAGCTCTCAGAAAATCCTAGATGCAACACTAAACAGTAGATAAAGAAAATGGGAAACTTGTGAGTAAATGGAGACAGGTGTTGTCTTCATATCAATAATAACAGCAGAGAGGGTGAAAAGTAGTGACAAAACAAAAATCCTGGGAAAAACTGCATATAATTTATATATATATATATGTTATTGACAAATTTATATATATGTTATTGATATATATATATATATGTCAGGACAGAATTGATGAGAATATTTTAATGCCCTTGTATTTCCCAAGAGGAGAGTGAAGATATTTATTAACTTTTAGGTTAAATATTCACATTGAAATTCCTAGATTAATCACTTAAAAAAATAAAAGAAAGTGTATATAACTTCCAAATTAACAGGAGATAAAACAATGAAATGGGGTGAAGGTGAAGAAAGTGGGGAGGGAGAAAAAAAGAAACATAGAAAAAAAGTATGAGTAATAAAAAGCACAGAATAAGGTAGTTAAAATAGTCTAAATGTTTACCAGTAATCATAATCAAAGCAAAGAGATTAAAATTTCTAGTTAAAAGAGAAAGACTGTCAGGGCGTGTGGGTGGCTCAGTCAATTGAGGTCTGACTTTGGCTCAGGTCATGATCTCATGGTTCATGGGTTCGAGCCCCACATTGGGCTCACTGCTGTCTGCTCAGAGCCTAGAGCCTGCTTTCAATTCTGTGTCTCCCTCTCTCTCTGCCCCTCTCCTACTTACAGTATGTCTCTCTGTCTCTCAAAAAAAATAATAAAACCTTAAAAAATTAAAAAAAAACAAAGACTGTCAAACTAGATTTTTAAAACCATTTATAGTGGAACTTTACAAACTGATTCTAATATTTATATAGCAGTACAAAGGGCCAAAATAGCCAAGACATCTCGAGGAGTAAGAAGATCTCAGTGGAAAGATTTGCCATACCATATACCCAGACGATTTACAAGACCATAGTAATTAAAGTAAAATGGTATTGACAAACGGATAACAAAGAAAAAAATGGAAAAGCATAAAAAGTCCACTCAAATACGACCCACTCAAACCTGACACATGACAAAGCTGGCACTGTAAATTAGTAAGGAAAAGATTGACTATTACATAAATTTCACTGGGATCATTGATTTTTACATATGGAAAAAATAAAAAGGTTCCTAGTTCACAGCTATTCAAGGGCAGATAGATTGAGGACTTAAATGTGAAAGCATTTTTTAACGTTTATTTATTTTGAGAAAAGGCTGGGGAGGAGCAGAGAGAGGAGAGAGACTCCCAAGTAGGCTCCCCACTGTCAGCCTAGAGCCCAATGTGGGGCTCTGTCTCACGAACTGTGAGATCCTGACCTGAGCCTAGACCAAGACTTGGAGGCTTAACCGACTGAGCCACCCAGGTGCTCCTAAATATGAAGATATTTTTTATCTGTATGACTTGAGGTAGAACTTCTTAAACAAGATAGAAAAAGGCACAAGCTATAACGAAAAGAAAAACACATTTGGCCATATTGAAAGTGAGAACTTAGGGGGACATGGGTGGCTCAGTCGGTTGGGAGTCCTGACTCTTGGTTTTGGCTCAGGACCTGATCTCACAGTTCTTAGAACTGAGCCCCACATCAGGCTCTGGGCTGACGACAAGGAGCTTGTTTGGGATTCTCTCTCTCCCTCTCTCTCTGCCCCTCCCCTACTTACTCACTCTCTCTCTCTCTCTCTCTCTCTCTCTCTCTCTCAAAAATCAGTAAAAAAAAATTTTTTAAAAATGAGAACTTGGGTTTCTCAAAAGACACTACAAAGGAAATGAAAACCCACAAATAAGAAGGTGTTTACAACATATATATCAGACAAAAAGAATATCAACTAGAATATACTTTAAAAACACCTGCAGATCAATAACAAAATGTGCAAAGTACTGAAATAGAAATTCACAGTGGGACTTGTCCTGCCAGCCAGGGGCTGTTTTCCCCTAAATATAGCCAGTTGGGCTGGTGATGAGATGGAGGGTAGGAATGTCTTTTATTCTTTGAGTTCAGATAAGATACAAGAGGTTTTAGACGGGGCCTGAAGGATTGAGCCAAACCTTGTGCTGTCCCGCCTCCTCCTGCAGCCACCTCCACACCCTCCCCCAACCGTGCGTACCCAGAGCGAGGACAGAGACCTGGAGGTTGGTAGGTTTTCCAAAGGAAAAGAAAGTGGAGTTCCTAACAAGACAAACTCTCACCGCTGGCAATACTTCCAAGCAAGTAGCTTGCTGGATTTGGAATAGGCTGAAAAGAAAAGTAGTGGGGCAGCCCTTTGGAGAAAGCCATTCTCCCAGGGCCCCTGCGTCTCTAGAGCTTTGCAGTGTTGCTCATCCTCTCTGGTCTCGTTCTTGGCATGATTCCTTGTTAGAACTTTTATGTTTTATGCACCTCAGTTGATCACATGGATGAAAGAGTAGCAATTGGAAGAGCTGCACTTTCTTCACAGCATGTGGGTCTCCTAACACTGAAACTACGTGTTTGTGACCCCCCTGGCCTACCAACCTACTACGGTGAAATTCATTTGGGAGAAACCAGCTGTAACTGTTTAAAAATCACTGCTTCATTCTGTTAATTTAACAAGCAAAGGAATGTGTGCCAATACAAGTTTTCTCCCTTAAAACAAACAAAAAAGAAATTCAGAGAAGAGTAAACTTCAAAGGCCAATTAAGCATCTGAAAAGATGTTCAACCTCCTTAGAAATTGCAGGAATAGGAGTTGTAACTACAATGATTCCCTGATCTTGGTTTCTAAATACGATTGATTACTCTCTAAAAAGCTCCTTGGAGAAGTGGCTGGTTTTTGGACTGGGCTAGAGAAAATACAAGATGATTGTAGGACGTCTTCCTATACCAGAAAGTAAGGAAGTGCAGGAAGAAAACAAAAGAGAACATTTCAAAGAGACCTAGGAGCCAGTGTCTTCATCTATAAAAGAAGGATATTAACAGTGACCTCCTTCGTAGGATGTTTGGAGAGGGTGAAATGAGATGTTAATACAACACTTAGCTTAGTAAGCACTCGGTGGGCCCACATGTGATCCTGCACACATAAATGTTTGTGACACATGGAACTCTTGCAAGAAAATGAGGTAGAATATCTAGATTCCTATTTTATCAGAAGTTAATTTTTTTAAACAGGAACTGTTTCATTATTTATTGTTTAAACAGGAACTGGTGGCCCGATATGTGTCATTGATTCCTTTCTTGCCTGACACTGTTTCATTTGCTGGCATCTGTGACCTGTGGAGCACATCTGATGTAAGTAGTTCTCCGCAGAGATTTACTAGTTTGAGCTGACTTCACTGAATATTGGCCAAAGGCCTGTAAAATTTTAAACTGCAACATTCATTAGTCCTTATAAAAACCCACTTGGTCATCTGTTTGGCAGGATGAGCTAAATTCTGAAGTATTTTGTCTTTCTGGTTCAATTTGCCCAAGTTCAGAAATTAAAAAAAAAACTTTAGTTATTTGTAGAAATAATAATAAAAAACTACTTCAGATGTCTTAATACTGATTTATCCTCCATTACCTCAGCAATATCCCAGCTTTATTCATTAAAAAAAATCAAAATTACACTCTATATTACACTTGGAAATGACATATTCCACAACTGATGGGCTTTTTATGGCATGCCATGTCCTTATTGATCAGTATGTACTTCCTGGTCACATACCACATCTCAGACACTGTACTAAATTGTGGCTATGAGCTCAGACACTGTTGTGAGCAAAATAAACATGGCCCCTGCCCTCATGGAACTTACAATCCATGTATGTTACATAAGATCCAAATGGATCTTAGGTAGTATGACACGAACACATATATTATCACAGGTATTCTGCTTCTGAATCTCATGTGGTACTGTGTTTGCATAAAATTAACTATATTATAAAACTCCCTTTAAGGATAGCTCTAAACCAAAGAAATTTAAGTGCACGTTTTTTTTTAATTTAAATGCACTTTAAATTTTTTCTCCCCAGTTTATTTTGGCAACATAATGTTGACAATATTAGAGGTAACATTTCCATAACCTCAAGACATCTAAAGAAAATACACAAAGAACAGAATAATTCATGTGCTGTAGGGCCAGATTGGCTTTACCACTTCCTAGGTATTACTTCACCTGTGTTTCCATTTCCTCATCTATAAAACTGGAAGATGAGTACTTCCCTCAAAGGTTTATTCTAGGATTAAATGAGTTAATGCATGCAATATGCTTAAAATAATTTGGGGGTGGGGCAAGGGAAGATATGACTAAGCAGAGTACAAATGATTTTTAGGACAGTGAAAATTCTGTGATATTCTAGGGGTGCCTGGGTGGCTCAGTTGGTTAAGCGACCGACTTTGGCTCAAGTCATGATCTCACAGTTTGTGGGTTCAAGCCCGGCATTGGACTCTGTGCTGACAGCTCAGAGCCTGGAGCCTGCTTCCAATTCTGTGTCTCCCTCTCTCTCTGCCCCTCTGCCACTCCTGCTTTGTCTCTCTTTCTCTCAAGATTAAATAAATATTAAAAAAAATTTAATTCTGTGCTACTCTAATGATGAGTATGTCATTACACATTTGTCAAAACCCATAGAATGTACCACACCAAGAGCTGTGGACTTTCAGTATTTATGACCTGTCACTATAGGTTTCTCAGTTGTTAACAATCAGACCACTCTGTAGGGAGATGTTGATAGTGTGTGGAGGGGGGGCAGAGGTAGATGGAAAATCTCTTCTTCCCGACTTTGCTGTGAACCTAAAACTGTTATAAAAAGTCTTTAAAAACGTATTCAACACACAGGGAACTATCATCTATAAATTCAAAATGAAAAGTAAAACTTTGAAATTTGTCTCGCCAACCCATAGTGTTGATTCTAGAAATCCATGTATTCGATGTCAGAGAAAATACCATGTCCGCTAAAAGTGTTCTTTTTTAATGAATTTAAAACATAGTATCAAAATGTGGAAAAAGATTTTTAAATAGTTCTATTTATACTTTAAGGCACTAATATTTTTAAAATATTTTTATATAGTTTATTCATTTTTGAGACAGAGAGAGACAGAGCACGAGTGGGGGAGGGGCAGAGAGAGAGGGAGACACAGAATCTGAAACAGGCTCCAGGCTCTGAGCTGTCAGCACAGAATCCAATGCAGGGCTCGAACCCATGAACCGCAGATCATGACCTGAGCCGAAGTTGGACACTTAACCGACTGAGCCACCCAGGCGCCTCTTTAAGGCACTAATTTTAACAGTGACTTGAAAAATCCTGTATGTCCAATCCAGAATGAAGCAGTCAGTCAACACAATGTAATTTTTCTTTTCTTCTTGTCAGCAATTTCTGGATTTCCTGGCAGGAGACGAAGAAGAGCATGCGGTGTTACTATGTAATTATTTTCTCTCCCTGGGTAAAAAGGCCTGGCTCGTGATGGGCAGCGCTATTCCTGAGGTAAGACCACACAGGCTGCTCCCACAGAGGAGTGGAGTTATCTAACGTGGCTATTACGTTCCAGAGTATGAACAGTACTAACTTGCATAGCAATCCTTTGAGTTGCAAGGAACGTGGCCCAGAGATTCCACTATGGGCAGAGAGAACCACTGATAAGACAGGGGTACTTGGACTCTGATCAATGCTTCAGATTAGGGTTTTTTTTTTGTTTATTTTTTTGGGGGGGGCAAATCTGAACACTTTACCACTCAAAGGCCCCACCTGACTCTGTTCTTTTAGTATGAGCCCCCACCTGCCCATGTTTCTAAGAATTCTGATTCCCTTAGTGATCTAGTGTTACTCATGCTAAGGAGTGAAGGGGATCTGAAGAAGTGTGGCAAGGTGAGAGATCTCCCTTTTCATACGCCCTACTTCCTCAGGCATCTGCTACTAACCAGCAGGCACAGTGGAACAGAGCAGATAACCACAAGAGCAAAGGAAAGAATGTTAGCAGCTATATTTTGATATTATTGTTAATTTTATTAGACTGGAGAGAGCAATGATTAGAATTTGTTTCCCCAGCCCACTGCAAATATCCCTCAATTTTGGGCACATTGGGGTAATGTGGGGTAAGAGTTTAG
The DNA here is from genome assembly GCA_028646485.1 of Cryptoprocta ferox. NCBI lineage: Eukaryota > Metazoa > Chordata > Mammalia > Carnivora > Eupleridae > Cryptoprocta > Cryptoprocta ferox. Next base: position 180,752,832 of record CM053567.1, on the reverse strand, counting down.
AAAATTCATATGAATTGAAGCAGTTTATCCGAAGAGTGTATCAAAAAGAGGCTTACAGGGCTCTAGGAATCCTTGGGAATTAAGTAGCACAAATTGCCACTAGGCAGGTAGTATCACATCCAAAAAATTAATTCCTTCTCCACTGTTATCATCCAGGGAGCCTGGTAAAAGGAAAAGAACACTATGCTAGAAAGTCACAAGACCGGAGTTCAAGGCTCTGCCTATTCCTCATGAGCTGTGTGGCTCTAAGCAAGTCAATTCACAACACTAAGCTTTTAAGGAAACTAGGATAATTTTTACCCTGCCTTCCCCAGAAGGCTATTGTGAGCATCAAAGGAAATCCATACAGCAGCAGCAAATGAATAAATGTTTGCAAAAAAAAAAAAAAAAATTCCAGTTAATACTCAAGTATTCTGAGTAAAAAGTTAAAGTACTTCTTTAGGCTCCAACCCCCAAACCCACCCACCCCCTAGGTGTATTCACTATTAACAGTTTGGTATGTTTTTCAAAATATCTTCTTATGCATTTACACAATTATAAAAGTGTATCAAATACTAGTTAATGTAGTACTCAGGCATAATCATTAGCCTTCTAAATACTTAATCAATTATCCCTATTTGGTCTACTACCCTGGACTAGCAGATGCATGCATTTTGCAAAAAGGAACATTTGATTTTATTTCTTAAATCCAGTGCAACCTAGAACTTCAAACAAATTTCCACCATTAGCCATGAATTTTAGAAATAAGGGCTAAAATAATGAATTGTGTGTGCAAACTAATCTTGACTTCAATTGCATAATTAGTTGGAGTTTTTTTAATGACTGTTTTCCTTCAGGGTCCAACTGCTTATGTTCTAACTCAGGAGCAAAGTCACTATTTAATATGGAATCCCTGCAGTGGACATTTTTATGGACAATTTGATACATTCTGTCCCTTAAAAAGTGTGGGCTGTTTAATAGGTCCTGATAATGTAAGTATTACCATTGGATGGCTTTTTTTAATAAGACCTGATATAATATTTTATGTATCAAAAAATTTGTATATAATCATATACATATACCAGTTAAATGTAGTGTCAATAATAACTTTTAGTTGAATGAGGTTAAAAAAACAATATAGATCTTAGATGCGGAGGACCTGAGTATGTGTCCTGGGTCTGTCCTCAGTGTGTTTTGAGAGCTAAGTGAGACAAATTTATCACCTAGGAAAACTGGGTCCCTCCCTTCCATCCTTCCTTCTTCTTTCCCCTCCTCATTCCCCCTTCCCTTCCGTTTTAAAAGACAGATTCCCAGTACCACCAGGTGATTCTGGTTACACCCCGTTTTGGAGGCAAACTTAATTATGAAGGGTACTGTATAAGACAGTGGTTAAAAACAGAAGTTATGAGGTCAGACTGCCAGAGATTAAACTTCAGTTTCATCATTTAATAGCTGTGTGAGCTTGGGAAAGTTTATGTCTTACAGCATCAGCCTCTTCATTGGTAAAATGGAGGTAACAATGGTCACAGTTGTAAGCTGTGAAAGAGATGACCAATGTAAAGCAGCTAACAAAGAGGGACAACTCTTTACTTGCTGTCATTGTTTTCATCATCATTCTCTCTACCTTGGTGGTCTCTGAACTTTAGGCATCTGTCAGACAAATAATTTGAGCATGCATTCCCAATGTGTACTGAAGTACAATAAACATACAGTGTTATACTAGTTTCAGGTGTACAATATGATGATTCAATAATTCTATAGATTACTTAGTACTCATCTTAAGAAATGTGCTCTTGATCCCCTTTATCTATTTCATCCATCCCCCCAACCCACCTCCCCTCCAGCAACCACCAGTTAGTTCTCTGTATTTAAGAGTCTGGGTTTTGTTTTGCTTTTTTTTTTTTTTTTTTTTTTTGTCTCTGTCTTGTTTCTTAAATTCCACATATGCTTAAAGTCATATGGTATTGGTTTTTCTCTGTTTGGACTTATCTCACTTAGCATTATACCCTCTAGGTCCATCCAAGTTATCACAAACGACAAGATCGCATTCCTTTCTATGGCTCAGTCATATTCCATTGTATATATATGTACCACATCTTCTTTATCCATTCATCTATCAATGGACACTTGGGTTCTTTCCATATCTTGCCCATTGTAAATAGTGCTACAAATAAAAGAGGTGAATATATCTTTTCAAATTGTTTTCATTTTCTTTGGGTAAATACCCAGTAATGGAATTACTGGATCATTTGGTAATTCCTTTTCCTCTATATCCTTGTCAACACTTGTTATTTCTTGTCTTTTTGATTTAGTCATTCTGACAGGGGTAAGGTGATATCTGTGTGTGTGTTTTTAATGTTCAAATAGCATTTCATGAAACAAAAATGTACTATATTTATAGAAGATGATATTTTTTAAGTTAGAAGCATTTTTATTATTTTGGGTATTTAATTCCAGGTAGTTAACATACAGTGTTAGTTTCCGGTGTACAATATAGTAATTCAGTACTTCCATACCTCACCCTGTGTTCATTACAAGTGCACTCCTTAATGCCCATCACCTATTTAACCCATCCCCCACCTACCTACACTCTATGATCATCAGTTTGTTCTCTATAATTAAGAATTTGTCTCTTGGTTTGTCTCTCTTATTTATTTCCATTTGCTTGTTTGCTCTGTTTCTTAAATTCCACATATGAGTGAAATCATGTGGTATTTGTCTTTCTCTGACAATATATACTCTCTAGCTCCATACATGTCATAGCAAATGGCAAGATTCATGGCTGAGTAATATTCTATTATACATATATACTTCTTCTTTATCCATTCATCTATCTACGGACATGGGCTACTTCCATAATTTGGTTATTGTAAATAATGCTATAACAAACACAAGGGTATATATATCTTTTTGATTTAGAGTTTTCATATTCTTTGGGTAAATACCCCATGGTGGAATTACTGGATCATATGGCAATTCTATTTTTAGTTTGTTGAGAAGTTTCCATACTGTCATACGGTGGTTGCACCCCTTTGCATTCCCACCAAGAGTGCACAAGGGTTCCTTTTTCTCCACATCTTTGCCAACACTTGTTTCTTATATTTTTGGTTTTAATCATTCTGACAGGTGTGAGGTGATATCTCATTGTAGTTTTGATTTACATTTCCCTGATGACTAGTGATATTGGAAATCTTTCCAATGTCTGTTGGCCATCTGTATGTCTTCTTTGGAAAAATATTCATGTCTTCTGCCCATTTTCTAATTGAGTTACTTGTGGTTTTGTTTTGTTCTCTAGTATTGAGTTATATAAGTTCTTTATATATTTTGGATACTTACCCTTTATCGGCTATATCATTTGCAAATATCTTCTCCCATTCAATAGGTTGTCCTTTAGTTTTGTTTTCTATGCTGCACAGCTTTTTTTTTTTTTTAAATGTAGTCTCAGTATTTTATTTTTGCCTTTGTTTCCCTTCTCTCAGGAGACGTATCTAGAGAAATGTGGCTACAACCAATATGAGAGAAATTACTGCCGGTGCTCTCTTCTAGGATTCTTATGGTTTCAGGTCTCATATGTAGGCCTTTAACCCATTTTGAGTTTACTTTTGTGTATGGTGTAAGAAAGTGGGCCAGTCCATTCTTTTGCATGTCTTCCCAACACCATTTGTTTTTCCCATTGCATATTCTTGCCTCCTTTCTGAAGATTAATGGACTATATAAGCATGGGTTTATTTCTGGGTTCTCTATTCTGTTCTATTGATCTATGTGTCCATTTTTGTGCCAATACCATACTGCTTTACTACAACTTTGTAGTATTTCTTGATATCTGGGGTTGTAATACCTCCAGTTTGCTTTGTCTATTCAGGGTCTTTTGTGGTTCCATACAAATTTGGGATTATTTGTCCTTGTTCTATGAAAAATGCTTTAGTATTTTGACAGGTATTGCATTAAATCTGTAGACTGCTTTGGGTAATATGAACATTTTAACAATATTTGTTCTTCCCTCTGTGAGCATGGAATATTTTTCCATTTGTTTGTGTCATCTTCAATTTCTTTTGTCAATGTTTAATAGTTTTCAGAGTACAGGTCTTTCACCTCCTTAGTGAAGTTTATTCCTACATATTTTATTATTTTTAGCACAATTGTAAATAGTATTGTTTTCGTAATTTCTTTCTGGTATTTCATTATTAGCATATAGAATTGTAAGATTTCTTTATATTAATTTTCTACCCTGCAACTTTTACTGAATTCATTTATCAGTTCTAGGAGTTTTTTGTTAGAATCTTTTGGGTTTTCTTTATGTAGTATCATGTTATTTGCAAATAGTGTAAGTTTTATTTCTTCCTTACCAATTTGGGTGCCTTTCTTTGTCTTTCTGATTGCTATGGCTAGGACTTCTGTACTATGTTAAATAAAAGTGGTGAGAGTGAACATCTTTTTCTTGTTCCTGATGTTAGAGGGAAAGTTCTCAGTTTTTTTCACCACTGAGTATCATGTGAGTTGTGGGTTCTTCATATATGGCCTTTATAATGTTGAGGTATATTCCCTAAGTCTTTGTTGAGTTTTTATCACGAATGAATGTTGAACTTTGCCAAATGCTTTTTTTTTTTTCACCTGTGGAGATGATCATGTGGTTTTTGTCCTTTCTCTTGTTAATGTGATGTATTGTGTTGATTAATTTGTGAATACTGAGCCACCCTTGCATCCTTGGAATAAATCTTACCTGATCATGGTGAATGCTTTTTTTAATACACTGTTGATTTGGTTTGAGGGTATTTTCTTCAGGATTTTTTGCATCTATGTTCATCAGAGATACGGGCCTGTAGTTTTTTTGTTTGTTTGTTTTGTAGTATCTTTGTCTGATTTTGGTATCAGGGTAATGCTGGCCTTGTAGAATGAATTTGAAAGCTTTCTTTCTTCTTCTATTTTTTTGAATAGTTTGAAAAGAATAGGTATTAACTCTTCTTTAAATGTTTGGTAGAATTCACCTGCGAAGCCATCTGGTCCTAAACTTTTGTTAGTTTTTTGGTTACAAATTCAATTTCATTGCTACTAATTAGTATGTTCAAATTTTATATTTCTTCCTGATTTAGTCTGAAGTTGCATATTTCTAGGAACGTATCCATTTATTCTAAGTTGTCCAGTTTGTTGGTATATAATTTTTCATAATATTCTCTTAAAATCATTTCTGTGGTCAGTTGTTCTTTCTGCTCCTTCATTTCTGATTTTGAGTCCTTTTTTTTTTTCTTGATGAGTCTGGCTAAAAGTTTATCAATTTTCTGCTTATCCTTTCAAAGAACCAGCTCCTAGTTTGCTTTTTCTTTTCTTTTCCTTTTTCTTTCTTTCTTTTCTTTCTTTCTTTCTTTTGTCCTTTTCATTTATTTCTGCTCTGATCTTTATTATTTCCTTCCTTCTAACTGTCTTTGGACTTTTTTGTTCTTCTCTTTCTAGCTTCTTTAGAAACTAACATAAAAATAACATATAATGGGGAAACACACTCGAAGGATTTTTTCTGACAGATGCATGAAGACTGAAAGGGAGGGATGGAAAAACATTTACCATACAAATGGAAATGAAAAGAAAAGTAGGGTAGTAATATTTATATTGGACAAAATAGACTTTAAAACGACTGTAACAAGAGACAAAGAACACTACATAATGATAAAGGGGACAGTCTTAAGAAGAGAATATAACAGCTGTGAATATCTATGCAACCAAGATAGGAGCACCTTAACACATAAAACAACTATCAACAGACATAAAGGGAAAAAAACTGACAGTAATACAATAGTAGGGGACTTCAATATCCTACTTATATCAATGGATAGATTATCCAAACAGAAAATCAGCAAGGAAACAGTGGCTTTGAATGACACGTTAAACCAGATGGACCTAACATATATACAGAGCATTCCATCCAAAAACAACAGAATACACATTCTTTTTAGGTGCACATGGAACTTTCTCCAGGATAGATCATGTGAGGCCACAAAACAAGTCTTAAAGAATTCAAAAAGACTGAGATCATATGATACATCTTTTCTGACCACAATGGTTATGCAACTAGAAATCAATCACAAGAAAAAAAATGTGGAAAAAACACAAATACAAAGAAGCTAAATAAATGTTATTAAACAATGAATGGTTGAACCACAACATCAAAGAGGAAATTAAAGGGGTGGCTGGGTGGCTCAGTTGGTTAAGTGTCTGACTTCGGCTCACGTCATGATCTTGCGGTTAGTGAGTTCAAGCCCCAGGTCAGGCTCTGTGCTGACAATTCAGAGCCTGAAACCTGTTTTAAAATCTGACTCCCTCTCTCTATGCCCCTTGCCCACTCATGTTCGGTCTCTGTCTCTCAAAAAATAAATAAAAATTTAAAAATATTTTTAAAGGAAATTAAAAAACACATGGAGACATATGAAAATGAAAAACAGAATGTTTGGGATGCATTAAGAGCTATTCTAAGAGGGAAGTTTAGAGCAATACAGGCCTGCCTCAAGAAACAAGAAGCTCCATTACATTCACAGATACTGTGTTTTTTACAGATTGAGGGTTTGTGGCAACTCTGTGCCAGGCAAGTCAGTCAGTGCTATTTTCCAACAGCATTTCCTCACTTGTGTCTCTGTGTCATGTTTTGGTAATTCTTGCAATATTTCAAACTTTTTCATTATTATTATATTTGTTATGATGATCTGTGATCAATGATTATAACTTGCTGAAAGCCCAGATGATGGTTAGCATTTTTTAGCAATATTTTTAATTAAGGTATATACACTGTTCCATTAGGCATAATGCTATGGGACACTTAATAGACTATAGTATCACATAAACATAACGTTCATATGCACTGGGAAACCAAAAATTCATTTGACTTGCTTTATTGCGATATTCACTTTATCACAGTGGTTGGGAACCAAACCCACAGAATCTCAGAGGTGAGCTTGTACACTTCTGCCAACTAGGACACACCCTAAAGTACCACTGCCCCTCTTTCCTTTGCTTCCAAAATTCCTCAGTTATACTAATTATATCCCCTGCTTCTATATTCTCAGTACATTCAGACTTTAACCCTTTTAATAATCTAGTTCCTCTTCCCGACTCTGAGAAGTACCATTATCTTCCTAATGGATAAATAAATCCAATGGTTTCTTCTCATTCCTCATTCTCCTCTCCTTTTCTATGTCACATGTTCTTTTCATGAAAAGAACACTTTCCCCTCCTTGGTATACAGATAAAGGACTGTTTGGTTTTCATTTTCTATGCAAGTTTCTTAGTTTACTTTCACTGGCTCTTCTTCCCACCCCTTAAAAAGTAGATGTTCCCAAAGATTCTATATTTAGATTTCTGGCAGTACCACACCTATCATTATTAACTGTAGTTCTATCTAGGCTACCCTGGCAGAGAAGTTATAATCCTGTCACTAGCCCCAAAATCTTTGGATCCTGAATTTTCAACTGTCTGCTAGACACCCAAGTGCTTTATCAAAATCTCAAACTTGGCACATCCAAAACTCAAATCATTTCCCCCTTGTCTCCAAAACCAGCTCTTCCTCCTGGCTTCCTGTTTCTATGGATGTCAATTACCCAGATTCACATCTCAGAATGGTCCTTGATTCTCTCTCTCCCTTACTTCTGCCTATTTCAATCCTATTAATTCTATTTATAGATAGCAAATCATATATGTTCTAACTGTCCTGTTTCCCAGGCCATGCCATTATTGTTTCGCCCTGCATTCCTATAAATAACTAAATAATCTCTCCAATTCAATCCATTATTTGGTACACTAATGCCTGATTAAGTTTCTCAACATTCAGCTTCATCATTTTATGGCTTAAAAAGTATTGGAAGTACCTCACTACATACAGAGTTAAGAATAAACTTCTTGGGGCGCCTGAGTGGCTCAGTTGGTTGAGCGACTGACTTCAGCTCAGGTCATGATCTTGAGGTTAGCGGGTTCAGGCCCTGTGTCGGGCTCTGTGCTGACAGCTTGCTCAGAGCCTGGAGCTTGCTTCAGATTCTGTGGCTCCTTCTCTCTCTGCCTCTACCCCATTCGTGCTCTGTCTCTCAATAATAAATAAATGTAAAAAATTAAAAAAAAAAATAAACTTCTTGCCTTAGAGTTCAAAGTCCTATATAATCTGACTTCAACTATTTCCAACCCTATTTCCCACTACTTTTCTACATATTCCCTACCCAAGAGCCAAACTGTAATTCTTAAAGACCCTGCCTTCTTAAAACAATTTCTTGATTTGAATTCCAAGCATCAAAGCCTCCTACATCACTGACTGCCACTTCTATCCTTTCCTGTTTTTTATTTCTCCAAATTTGAAAAATCAGATCCTCAAGTTCATCAAACATCTTTTCTATCTATACTTTTTCCCTAGAAACATATATATGCCAATGGGTCTCTAAATGTATATCTAGCTCACCTAGCTCCCAGAACTTCAGACTGAAATATCCAACTATGTCTTCATCTTCATATAGATGTCAGACACCTCAAACTTAATGTGCCCAAACTTGAACTCCAATTTCCTTTTGCAGTCTGATTTGAATAAATAGCAATTCCTTTAGTGCAGTTACTTAGGCCAAAATCCTTGGATTCACCTTTGATCCCTCTTTTTTCCACATCCAATTCATTAGCAAATCCTATTGGCTTCATCGTATATCCAGAGACTGGCCATAGCTCACCAATTTCACTGTTTCTATTTTGGTCCACACTACCGTAGCTCTTATCTGGATTATTCAAAATAGCTTCCTAATGGGAAACTTCACTACTTGCCCTTATCCCCTTCAGTTTAGTCTCAAAACAGCAGTTAAAATGGAAGGCAGACTGTGTCACTCCTCTGTTTAAAATACTCCAATGGCTTCCTAGCTCACTCTAAAATCAAATGCCTAAAAAGGTAAAGGGGGGTGATGGTCTTGGTGGAGGTCACTTGTGGGGAAGAGCACTGGGTGTTATATGGAAACCAACCTGACAATAAACTATAAAGTTTAAAAAAAATAAAAATTAAAAAAATAATAATAAAATAAAATCAAATGCCTAAATCTTTAAAATAATCCACAAGGCTTCCTATGACTTGGCTGACATCACATCCCACCACCTTCCATCCTCAACAGATCTCAGCCCTTACCTGCTCTAACTTGCTCACTCTTCCAAAGCTACCATCTTCCTTGCTGTTCCTCAACACCTCAAGCAGGTTTTGCATTTGCTATTTCCTCTGCATAGATGACCTTCCCCTTTACTGGATATCATCATAATATTGTCTCTCAACTCTTGCATTTCTGATCACAGGTCATCTTCCCAGTGAGAATTTCTCTGCCCACCCTGAAATGTCATCTCTTCCCATGTAATTCTCTCTACAGCCCTTGTACGGTTAGCTGTTGCCACAGCAAAGATAGTAAAAACCCATCCCCAAACTAAATGGCTTCAGATATCTATTCTCATGAATCTGTGGGTCAGCTGGGACAGCTCTGCTTAATGTGTGTTTATTCTGGGACTCAGCAGTGACAATGGCAGAAACACAAGAAAGCAAGCAGGAACACACAAAGACACTTAAGCTTACACTCAGAAGTTACACAAGGGCACTTCTGTCCCATTCATTCTACTTGCCTAAATTCAAGGAGCAGGAAAATACATCTCAACCCTTTCAGTGGGAGGAAATGCAGACAAAGTAACATGGCAAGGAGTGGGAGTATAGGATGGGGTGAAGAACTGAGGTCAATGATACAATCTGTTACATCATGTAACATCATCAGATAATCCCATATATTTACTTATTTATTCACACTTTCTCACTAGCTACTGCGAAAAAGTAGAACTCCGTTTCATTCACTACTTTATTCCGAGTGACTGAAATTGAGCCTACACATATAAGATACTTGATAAATATGCTGAATGGACAAATTTACCACTCATGCACACAGTCATTCAATATGCCTACTATATGCGAGAAGCTATGCTATATGCTAAAGATAGTGAACAAAGCACATGCAAATGTACTTAACAATGTAATATCTAGTGAAGAGGCAGATGTAGGCAATTAGTAACGATACACACTAATAATAAAAAAATTAGCAAATAATTACTGAGCACCTACTATGTAACAGGCATTGTTCTAAGAGGTATAGATAAATAACTAATTTCATCTCCTCAATAATCTTATGAGGTGGGTGCTATTGCCCAGTTTTATAAAGGAGGAAACAGAGGTACAAAGAAGTTAAATAAATCATCCAAGGTCACACAGTTAGTAAATGTTGGGGCCAGAATTCAAGTACAAATGGACTGGTTCCAGAACCAATATGCTGCATCCTCAACAAGACCGGTGCTATTCAGAGATTACTGAGTGCTGAGTGCTGTGGAAGCAGAGAGGTACACACTTAATCCACGAGGAGGCTAGGAGGTGCAGAGTTAGGAAAAGCCAGCCTGAGAAGAGCAGCCTTGTCTATCTTCTCCTAAAAAGTTTTAATTTTCTTCTCAGGAACTACCTTACTTCATCAACCTACAATGAACAGTAAGGCACAACTCAACTTCAGATATAAAAATGGCCAATGACAATTTTATGATGTCTGATCATAAAATGCATGCTGGTTTTACAAATCAAAGTATGTCAAAAATGTGCGTGTTCTCTTGCTGTCTCTCTGCCTCCTCCATACATACATGCATACACACGTGTATATATATCTGCTGCCATGTATGCTAAGTCAGTCTTGTCTTTTTTAGATTTGGTTTAATATTCAACGACATGACTCTCCACTACGGATAAATTTTGATGTCACCAAGCCCAAGCTATGGAAATCTTTCTTTTCAAGAAGTCTTCCATATCCTGGCCTTTCCAGTGTCCAGGTATAATTCTTCTTTTAACAATGTAGACAAAGAAAAGTGAGGAATTTGATATCATTTTACTGGTAGCCAGATATATTTTTGACCCTTAATACTATTTCTAGATATTCAGTCAAAAATAATGTTTTTCAAACTTAGTTGAGCCCAACTCACAATAAGAAATTACCACCATATCATGAGCCAGTATATATATATGTGGAAAAAAAAGTTTTGATATAATGAGCCTCAGGACATAAAAGTACCTCAAAATATATTCTACTTGGTTTTTTAAATGCTGGACTCAATTCACTAAATTAATGATCAGATTTCCTGACTGCTATTAAAACATGAAATCAAAGTTCAGGGCATGAGCCACTAGAGGCTCATAAAATTAATATAGAGGGTCCTGGCCAGTAGTAAGATTGTAAGTAGTAACATGAAAATTGTTTACTAATACTTTTAATTTGTTAGCTCTATATTTATATGTGTGTGTGTACACTGAGTGTACAGTTTAAAGTATATTTTTTTCTGTGATCCAGACCTTTCTGAAAAAGCAGTATCCCAGAGAAATTCTTCCATGTGTACAAGGTGACATATAAAAGGCTGTTTTTCATAGAAAGATTCTAATAGCCTAAAATAACTATTACAGGAATTACAGAAGGGATAAAATATGTAGGGTACATAATAGAATATTTTATAGTAGCTACATGAATGAATCAGCATTAATAAATCTTATTAGCACGCTAAAAATATGCATGGTATTATCTCCAAATGTAATGTTAAGGGAGCATATTCACAGTATAAAATATTGCATAAATAGACTTGTCCAATCACTATGTTGTACACCTAAAACTCACGTAACATTGTATGTCAACTATACTTAAAAAAACAAAAACTATTACATAAAGTTCAGAAAATACCCAAACCAAAACAACACATTGTTCAGGGATACATAGATCTGTGAAAAAATCATAAATACATTTTATTAACTTGCCTGCCTCCACCAGGTGTGGTGAGACACCAGGAGGGCAGGGATTTTTACTCATGGCTGTATACCCATCACCTGTAAAAATGCCTGGCACTCAGTATTTGTATGCTGAATCAAAGTGCTAAAAAACAAATTCAGGTCATAGTGATTTCTGTGATGTGCGAGAAAGGAGAGGAAATTGAGAAAGAATCAAACAGTGCCATAATTTATTTGTGATACGGTATTTAGGTGGGTCATGGGTACACTGGCATCCATTATACTATCCTCTGTATCTGAAAGTCTGAGATTTCATAATTTTTAAAAATATTTAGAAAAGGATGTATAGCTATTCAAATTAAGTGTTTTTCTAGAATTTCTGAACTATTTCCTCTTTTATAGCCAGAAGAACTCATTTACCAGCGCACAGACAAAGCGGCCGCAGCTGAGCTACAAGACAGGTCATAACAATACCCATAAATCCACACGCGATGTCTCTAGGAGTGTAATACCAAACTAAACAACTCTCAGCCTGGATCAATAACCTGAGCAGTTAAACTTTAATTCGTGTTTATAGGAAGATACCAAATACAGATGTGATCACTAAATCCCACAGCTCAAAAGGAGGTCACATCAGCATGGTGTGGAACAAACAGAAGTAACTCCAGCAATGACAGGTGGTTTTCCAGAACTTTACCTCAGATTAGAGCTCAGCACCATGTTACTATGGTTCTTGTTCAGACATGTCATAATCCTCAGCTTAAAATAGGCCTCTTTTGTCCAACTGGTAGCTTACTGAACTTCAGCTAGTTTATAAACCTAACACATGGAGAAGGCTGGTCCCTATAATATTAGATTTAATTATATTAAGTCCCAATAATCCTCATAACCCTGTAAAACAAAACTTATTTTTGTGTGCTCTTTCTACTGTATCAAGCATGTCAAACACACGAAAACAACGGTGACCCTTTTCAAGTTATTATTACTAGAAGACACCAATTTATTCTCAATTTCAAATTTTAAATAAAGCCTTACTGGAGATCCCCACCTAGAACAACTAATTCCCCCAAAAGTCTTTTTTGTTTCTTCTGATAGTTTCAGGATACTGTATTAATTGGACCCACATCATTTATTTCTCCAATATTGATGAAGTGCATAGCAATTCACCCATACTCTCTTGCTCAGATCATCTTGAATCCCAGAACAAAAATATGCATAATGTGCCAAATGAGGAGTTGGTCCTAGAGCTGCTGAGCAGTGGGGAGCTGGCTGGTTCCCTAAATCTGTATTTGGTTAGGGATGCATAGGACGCTTTAGAATTCACAGGGTTTTGACTCAAACCCCAGCTCCCTTGCCATTGTCAAGTGACTCATCCTACTTCAAACTGTCCTGAGGTGAGTAAAATCAGGACAATATCTGCTCATAGAGTCACTGTTAGGATAACTGTTTATTAATTTTTGAGAGAGAGACAGAGCACGAGTGGGGCTGGGGCACAGAGAGAGGGAGGCACAGAATCCGAAGCAGGTTCCAGGCTCCCAGCTGTCAGCACATGCCCGACGTGGGGCTCTAACTTACAGACCTCGAAATCATGACCTGAGCTGAAGTCGGACGCTTAACCGACTGAGCCACCCAGGTGCCCCAAGTCACTGTTAGGATTAAATAAAAATGTAAAGAAAGCATTTTGCACAGTACCTGGTAAATAAAAGCTCAATAAATGGTAGCTATTTTCCTTTATTCTGTGTTTGGAACTTCATTTTTGATATCCTGCTTTTAGCTGATATGACAGGTACTGGATCTATAGGATGTAAAGCTTAGTGATGTTGGATATTCTGAAACCGTTTCAAGGCAATTTAGAAAAACAATCCTCATAAACAGAAATCACAGCACAGGGTAAAGAATATGTGGCATTACTAAGCCCTATAGATACTGAAGGCTTTCAACATAAACATGCCTAGTGAATGACCGTTTCACCTGAATCCCCACCACAAACTGTATCTTTGTTGGCGAAAGTCAAATCGGCAAAAGATGAAGCTTCTTTTTTATAAACAGGATTGAAAAAATACTCAAAGAGAAAATCATGGACTGGCGGCCACGCCATCTGACCAGGTGGAACAGGTACTGCACCTCTGCGCTGCGACACTTCCTGCCTCTGTTGGAAAGAAGCCGAGGAGAAGATGTAGAAGACGACCACAGGGGAGAGCTGCTCAAGCAGCTGGGAGACTACCGGGTAAGTGCAATGGCTCCAAACTGAGCCTGTGGATTGCATTTCAAATGGGAAATTGGCTGGTAATGGATTTTTGGAATCAAAATGCTGACTTTGCTCTCCAAAGTACATGGATGTAACAGCATAGGCTAAAGGATGTAACGAAAAGTTCACATCTCAGTAATGAAGCTATTATTAAACAGCAAAATGCCTCTAAAAACTGAAAATGCTAAGACGGTATGCAATGAAAAATACCTTAAACAAAATGCATTGCAAAAGTATTAAATACAATTAAAATCCCTGGCTAAATCCGATTCGGCTCAACTGTGCATAAAGGTGAAACCAACCACTCTTGATCTCTTTTAAAAGGATATGATTTTATACTAACTGCTTTTCAATGCTAAGAAAAATTCTCAGTAATAAATACGTGTGCCTCCTGTATCCTACAGCTGGATAGTAAGACCCAGAGAGCAGTCTCAAACTAAAACAGTAACCCTTGTTGGCTAAACAGCACGAAGTCAAGTTGGACATTTAATTCTATTCATTAAAACTAGGTTTTCAGCAAGGATGTCTTCAAAGGAACAAAAAACTTAATTCAGTCTTGAGCAGTGAAAAGAATTTATTGGCTTATTGAAGTCACAGATCAGAGTGTGCCACTCTTCTCTAAGTCTTTCCACCCTGCCCTCCACTCACTTGGGCTCACTTTTTTCATGGTATCAAATAGCGGACCAGCTCCAGGCCAGGACTCACATCTGCACACATACTGTCCAGAGCAGGAGAGAACATCTGTGTGCCGTTACTCCTACCCAGTTTCCTGAGACTCAGTTTGACAGATCAGTGTGGCCCCGGGGACAGAGTGCTGATCAGCTTAATCCGGGTCCCTGAAATTACAAACTCTGGGCTTTCAGGCAGAGGGAAAGGAAGTGGAGGGTGGCTGGGTGCTAACGGCTGTCTTACACACCAATATACTAGCAACTAAACAAAAAAGCCATCGGGCCCCTCTCCATTTTCTGTATTGCTAAATGTACAGTTGACTAGAAAAGCAGAACTAAGTAAATGACTTGGAGATGCAGAAGACAAGAAAATTAAGAATTGCCTATGTTTACATGGAGAAAAAATACAATGAAATCTTCAAGATTCACTAATGACTACAAATCTTGGTTGTGTTTTCTTCCTTCAGTTCTCTGGATTTCCCCTTCACATGCCCTATTCTGAACTGAAGCCTTTAATTGAAGCAGTGTATAGCACTGGAGTACATAATATTGATGTTCCTAATGTTGAATTTGCTTTAGCTGTATATATCCACCCATATCCCAAAAATGTTTTGTCTGTTTGGATCTATGTTGCCTCTCTTATACGCAACAGGTAATTTTTTCATTGTATACTTTTTATATCATGTAAAAACTACTAGATATGAAAATAATTTTAAGTGATATTGGTCACATCAGAAGGAATTATTTGTAAATAATAAAACAAAATGATCATTTTCAAAATAAGTGTTTTTATTTAGTAGTCTGCCTTGCCTCCTGCCACCCTGCCCCTAAATTCAATTAAGACTACCCACAGTTCCCCTCACACTGTTTCCTACCTCTATGCTGCTGTACTTACCTTCCACTTGGAAAGCCCTTCCTCTTTGCCTGTCCAGCAGAATACCATCACACTTTTAAGATCCAGCAAAGCAAAACAACTTTTCTGGGGGAAAGAGGAACAACTTTGCAATATAGAGTTTTTGCGTTTAATGCCAAATACCTCGTTAAGACCTCATCCTGTAGAAATACTGAGCAAACATGCACAGGTACACAAATGTGCACATACACACACACACACACACACACACACACTCCTATTGAAGCAATATAGTTTTTTAGGGGAAAAAAGAAATATGCTTAAACATTCACCAAAAGGGGAGTCATTTAAAAATTAAGACATTGCTATGAACGGAATGTTTGTGTCTCCCACAAAATTCCTGTCTTGAAACCCAAATGCCCTATGTAATGGTATTTGGAGACAAATCCTCTGGGAGGCAATTGGGTTGAGTGGAGGCCCTGTGTTGGGATGAACACCATCATGAGAGAGGACAGAGCTTGCTTCCTTGCTTTAGGCCATGTGTGGACACATGAGAGCAGGATGGTCTGCAGACCAGAAAGAGAGCCCTCACCAGAAACCAGATCTGCCAGTACCTTAACCCTTGACTTCCCAGCCTCCAGATACATGAGAAATAAAGATTGTTTAAACCACCCAGTGCATGGTATTCTAACAATCCAAACAGACTAAGACAGACACAGACACTACTATACTAAGCCATTAAAAAGATTAAATGTAGGGGCGCCTGAGTGGCTCAATCTGTGAAGCATCCGATTTCGGTTCAGGTCATGATCTCAGAGTTCGTGAGTTTGAGCCCTGTGTCAGGGTCTGTGCTGACAGCTCAGAGACTGGAGCCTGCTTCGGATTCTGTCTCTCTCTCTCTCCGCCCCTCCCCAGCTTCCATACTCTCTCTCTCTCTCTCTCTCAAAATAAGTGAATTTAAAAAAAAATTTAATAAAAAATAAAAACATTTCAAAAATGTTAAAGGTATTAAATGTAGGTGCTAACATGGAAAGATATACACAAAATAGAAATGCATAAAGCAGGATTTCTCAGCAGAAGCACTACTGACATTTTGGGGCAAGTAATGTGTGGGTGTGGAGGGCTGACCTGTTCATCAGACGATGTTGAGCAGCACCCCTGACCCCTACCCACTAGATTCCAGTTGCACCTCTTCTTCCCAACTCTGCCAAGATGTGATGACCAAAAATGTTTCCAGATGTTGTCTAATGTCCTCTGTGGGATAAGTTGCCTCCATTTGAGAAGCAGTGATTAGCTGGATTAACTGGACTGGCTGGATTAACATTACTTACTTCGTTGCATTGTTTAAACAAGTCAGGATATGTAAGTATAAGTACTTAGAACACTGCCCAGCACTGAGCACCTGATGTCAGGTACCCCACGGCATTTTACATTAACTTGTATTTTAATCTAAGAATGAACAGTTCCAATAATTCATGAAATCAATCACAAAACCCAAGGTAAATGTGAAACAAGTATATATCATGTTTCATCAAATACTAAGTATCCCCTGAAGTTAATGTATAAAAATTAGATGTAAGTTGTCTATCTCCCCATGCGACTAAGGGAGAGGTAGAGCAGAAAAACAGAAAGTCTCCCCATGACAATGTGCTGACACACCAATGGCCAGTTAGTCCAAGATTGCCAAGGCCTATTTAATGGTTTGCTAATATCAAGAAGCTTAGGACAAACCAAAAGGGAGACACCTCAATTTCCTGGTACCTCTAAGGAAATTATCTGCTCAAATTAATTAAATGAAAAGGATAACGTTTAAGTCAAGTACTGAAACAATCATTATTTTTTTTTCCGTAAGTATTATCAAAATTTCTCCTCCCAAAATATTATCCTGTTCTGTGATTACATGGAGGATAAACTTTACTCATCACTTGATGACTCAGGGCCAGGAGTACAGATGAGTGATTTTACCTATGATTCATGTAAATACAGATTAAGATGAAGTTTGGATTGCATGGACTCACTCCAGAAGAATTCTTGTAGTTTGTTTGACTGAAATAGTCCCTGACGGGAACTTTTCAAATCAGCTTTATAAAAAACACTTAAGGAAATAAAAATACAGTAACTACAAGAGAATCAACCTTACAAAATAATACTTCAGATCCTGTAAGTGCTCACTCAGCTCACTCCATATTTCCTTTCAAGCTAAGGGAATCAAGAAATCATTTCTTTGTGCTTACGCCAGACTTTTAAAGGCAACGACTAGGTGCCGTGGAGCCACCTAAGAGGTACAAGCTCCAACAAGATGGTCTGCTTACACTGCTGTCTTGTCCTACATGCAAGAACCATTTTCCAAGTGTTAACTGTGACACAATGAGAGAACCATGACAAGAGGTGAAACCTCAGAGTCATTACATAGCCATCCCCCAAGAGTTGGGTCTCCCCTGCCATGTTGAATTCAAATGACAGCGAGACTTAAAACATGGGTGGATTCATGGGTGGATTCTCCCTGATCATATTCTCATCAAATGATTCTTCTTCATCTTTAGATAGCTGTCTACAATAGTCTTCTCTTCGTCTGAACTGAAATCTGTCTGCCTGTAGTTTGTATCTTTCCTACTCCTCCTATCCCTCAATAAAACAAAAGAATGCCTGGGACAAGTAACAAGACTTCAAGATTGGTTCCCCTTCCACAGACTTGCATGTATTTCCAACAACAAATGGATGGCATGCTGCCGACTATTCTTTTCGAGACGTAACATTACACAGAACATAACAGAAAACTGATTCAGGGGCGCCTGGGGGACTCAGTCAGTTAAGCATCCGACCTCAGATCAGGTCATGATCTCACAACTTGTTAGTTTGAGCCCTGGATCGGGCTCTCTGCTGTCAGTACAGAGTTGGCTTGGGATCCTCTGTCCACCCACCCCCCTCCCCGCCCCTCCCTGCCCCCTGCCCTGCTCATGTTTGCTTGGGCACTCTCAAAAATAAACATCTTTTTAAAAACTGACTCAATATGTGTTTTTCTGATGATAGGTCTCCACTCCCACTGTCATTTTCACACAGCAATGGAGACAGGCATACACATTCAAATTCTAGCTACTGCAGAATTTCAAATTGGTCTTTCAAAAAAGACCACTCAGCTCAACAAAATTAGGTATGTCTAAAACTGCCAGAATCATGACTTCATGGGAGCTCAAAAGAAAATATTTAATCTTATTCTACACTAATGTAAATGTGAATTGAGATTTCTAATAAAAATCAAAACAACAAAAAATTACTTGATAAAGTCCTCAAAGTAGATTTTATTGATACATTTCTTCAAATGATTGTGGAATTTTTAAAAATCCCTCCCAAATTTGACAATTTAGGGACAGTGGTAGGAACCAGGAGTATTTGAAGAAAGCAAATACAAATACACTGGTGCTCTGCTAGCTCACTGAGCTAACACCAAGAAGCCAATTTATTCTATTATCTTAAGGAATCTTATATATTGGTATGTTTGAATTGGCCCTCTGAGAATTGTTCAGATAAAGGAAACATTATGGAAAAAAAGATTGGTTTTCAAAATGTGCAATCTTTGAAAATAAAACTTCAGAAATGTATGTTTGAAAAGATCTGCAAAGCTTGGTACAGTGTTTATATATAAAGAGAACCGATAACCCCCATTGACTTTAAAACTCAAATTAATCTAAAAAATACTTCAAACAGCATGGCATTAGTGACATTCTTTTCGAAGCATTCCATTTAAAAGAAAACCGATAAAACTGTTCTCACCCTTATGAAAAGATCTAATCCCTTTCTAAAACAAAAATATGATTGCAAGAGAAACAACACTGTACATTTCACTGGTAAGTTAAGATTTCTGAGGCTGTAAGACATGGGGCCAAAACAAGTCACACTCAAAAAGGGATGGTTAACACAAGAAATGTGCTATAAGTAAAGTGCATGAAAGGAAGCCTGCTCAGCTAAATGAAGTAGACAAAGATCAGGAGTCAAGGGTCATTCGCCAGAGCGGCAGCAGGCTCGAAAACCACACTGCAAATTCTGGCATCCGCTGGCGGTATCGGCATGAGGACCTGTATAAAAACAAAAATGTGTGAAAGGAGGAATTTCTTAGAGATCACACGAAAGAGCTAAGACATTTGACTGTTTTACTAGCAATCCAGGTATAACATAGAAATAAAATGTCCCAATGAGTGTATAAAAAATTAGACACAAAAATAGCCAACAACAGTTCTACTTTAACTGGTCCAAAATCTACAGGAAAGAAGGGAAAGAAATAGTTTTTGGGGCAACAATCTTACAAAATAAAAATCTAAGACAAAAAGATAACCCACAGAAGCAATACTGCGGGGTATTTTAACAACAGATTTCTTAAACTCTAAACATCCTTCCTAGAAATATAATTAAGACAAAAACAGCCCCATCCGTCATACATCAGCTAAAGAATCCACTATTAAGCAATTACAATAAACATTATATTTGAAACTTAAATAAACTATATAGACACAGACTGAACACATTTTCCTTATTTTTATTTAACATCTGGAGCCAAAACAAATAGCGAGAGTTAAGTGAAATTATCTTCCAGAATTAAGTAGATAATCAATGATTAGCTAAATTAACATATCTAAGACATAATAAAAACTGTGACTCAATTACAAAGAAAAACAAAACACTGTGGAATAACTGACATTTTGTCCCAGTCACATTCCAGTACCCAGACACTAGATAAAAGATCCATTATGGAACACAGCCGAGAATGAGAAATTATCAAACGAGAGATATCATGGCACATATGCCAAAGTTAAGTTCTTTGAATGAATCACAGTTTTCATAAAGGCAGGCAAATGTGCTAAAGGGTGTGTGAACTGTACTGAAGCCTTTCAGTACGTCTGCACCAAGAACAAAACCAAAATACTTGCATTTGTGATATGTACAGATCATATAGAAAGTACATGAAATGTAATTTTATACACTATGTCAAATGGATAATCGAAAAATCAGAGTACTCTGGATTGATATCTAGTTTAACTCAGAAACATGATATCTAGTTTAATTCAGAAACATAAGCTTTGTTTTGTTTTTTAAAATAGCAATTTGCTTTTTAAAGTAGCAATGCAGGGCACCTGGGTGGCTCAGTTGGTTAAGCATCCAACTGCTGGTTTCAGCTCAGGTTCTTGATTTCGGCTCACAGTTCATGAGTTCAAGCCCCATGTCCGGCTCTATACTAACAGTGCAGAGCGTGCTTGGGATTTTCTCTCTCTTCGCTCTCGCTCTCTTTCTCCAACCCCTCCCCTGCTCACGCATGTGCATGCACTCTCTCTCTCTCTCAAAAATAAATAGTGGTGCCAGGGTGGCTCAGTCGGTTAAGCGTCCAACTTTGGCTCAGGTCATGATCTCATGGGTCGTGGGTTCGAGCCCTGCACCGGCTCTGCAGTGGCAGTGTGGTGCCTGCTTAGGATTCTCTCCCTGCCCCTTCCCCCACTTGCACAGGCATTTACACACTCTCTTTCTCTCTCAAAATAAATAAACTTTAGTGCTTGCTTTGGCAGCACATATACTAAGATAAACTTTAAATAAACATAAAAAAATAAATGAAATAATAAAGTAGTAATCCACTGCAAAAGAAGGCATTTATGTTAATACCAACATAAGAAAGACTACTTGCAACTAAAGACACAAAATATTTATTTCCTAGAATTTAACTTTTCCTTATATTCCCAAAATGGCATACACAAAATATCAAGGGCAAACTTCTTTGGATATACAATCAATGAAGTACGATGTTAATGGATTTCAATATGGAAATGAAAATGCATCTTTAAGAAAAGAAACTAATGAACTTCACAAGCATATGTGGTACTGCAGTGGGTTAGGACTTCATTTATTTTCAAATATTTTCAAATGTTTAATTGTAAAACAGAGGTGATGCCTGCAATATGGGGAACAGGTACAGGAGTGGGCAATGATAGTATGGAAGAAGATCGGCCACACGTTTATAACTGCCAAAATCAATAACACATGAGGGTTCATTATATTATTCCATGCTTATATGTTTAAAATTTTCCATAACAAAAAGTTTAAAATTACTTCAAATATAACTGAATTACAAGTCCATTTTTAAATTTAATCAAAATTAAAATCTGTTCTATTTTAAAAATGAAAAGTTCAATATGTCAAATATTTAAAATTCACAAAGTAGCGTTTTGTTATTATTTTCCCTGAAAATAAGACTCAAGGTTAGTCATCTTAACCAAAATCAAAATGTCTTAGTACATATTATCAGACATTTATTAGAAACTCTTCTGGTCTGAAACTCTTCTCCGACAGTCAACCTCTGACCAAGTTTTCTTTCTGAGCAGATCTGCAGCTTTTTCCTGCGCCACCTCGCCCCCTAAACACTCGTTCCTGCTCTGCCTGCCAATCTCCCACCTCACTACCACAGCCCTGACTGACACGCAGCCCCTGGGATGAAATGCTTAAACTGGCGAATTTTGCAAAAAAATATTTCTCAGTATGTAATTCTACTCCACAATTTTAAAGAGGGAGAAATAAGAGGAAATAGACTTGGAGACTTTTAGACAATTTTCCAACTACACTCCCTAAAATACTTTCAAATTTTCATATTCCTATTTTTTAAAAGGACAGAAAGGTAAGGAAGAAACTTTATACTAAATTCAACAATGACCTGAGGAAAATGAGAAGTGATGGCTGAAAGCAATGCAAGTAAAGTATGCTACTAGTTCTAAGGCAGAGAATAAAAGGGAGCCTTAAAGGGGACAACAGATCAAGGAAGCTATTCTAGAGATTCATATCTTTCCAAATACTAAACAGCTGGTCACCATCCTCTCCAAAAAACAGGCTCAGCAGCTTTGGGTCCACCCTGGCCACCTGGGTCACTTTGCTCTCCAAGTCTGAAGGATGGTAATACGGATAATAGGGGAAGAAAAATGTGTGTCCTATATTAGACTGAAAGTAACCCAACCCTGCTTATCTGACAGCATCTCTGTATTAATTAACATCACAAAACAAATTCCCCACTCACATTGATATAAAATGTGCCCCCTCCTTTAAATATGCACTAGAATACCTGAGTTTCAATGGGATTCTAAGTATACAGAGTGAAGAGAGAGAATTAATATATGTGTTTTCAAATCAGAAAGTAGGATCTGGGTGGCTCAATCAGTGGGGCATCAGCTCAGGTCACGATCTCATGGTTTGTGAGATCAAGCCCTGAGTCAGGCTCTGTGCCAACAGGCTCAGAGCCTGCTTGGGATTCTCCCTCTGCCTCTCTCTCTGTCCCTCCCCCACTCATGCCTGCTTGTGCTCTTTCTCAAAATAAACAAACATTAAAAAAAAAAAAAAGAATGAAAGAAAGGAGGATCTATCTAGTAAAGCCAATGGGTACTTAAACAATTAACTACAATACTATCTCAAAACTACAATCCCATCTAAGGTCAATTACAGAGCAGGTCTGTGCTGTCTGATCCTAATAATCATGAAAGTGATGTCAACCATAATGAGATTTTTTTCTATTTAAAGGCCTGGGACAAAGCAAAAGTGAAGACAACCACTGTTTTTAACTTAGGTTAGTCTCTTACTGTAGAAAACAGAAGAGAAGAACAGTTTCCAAAGTATGAGAATCGTAAGCAAAGTTAACAGTGAGACTCTTAAGCATCGCAGGACTGTTCAGAAAGGGGAATAAATGGACAACAGAAAAAGTGAGGCAGCATTAGAAAGAAATACGACTAAGACATCTCCTACGTTATTTTGCCAAGTACCTCAAGCAGCCAGCTGCACTTCCATAAACACTGACAACTCAAAAGGCAGTTTCCTTTTAAATATTTGACTCATCACCAGCAAATGTCTATGTCAATACAGAACAGAAAACTCAAATGGTTATAATATTGGAAGGCTAAATTACGTTAAAGAATAATAAAGAAAAGAGGAAAATAAAATTGGCATTATCATTAAATAAAAATTTTAAATGCAGAGTAAAAAAATTTTATACGAAACCATTTTTACAATATTAAATAAAAAGAGCTATAATATTAACTATAGTTATTTTCCCATATTTTTATTACTGATTTGTTTTTCCTGGATTTTAAGTATACCATTTACGCTGTATATCTGCACTTACCTTCACTTACCTTTAATTCCTCTTTAACTTAAATTAGAAACATAAGAGAGCAAATCATCTGAGACTGTGTCACCTCCAGAACTATGAGCTAATCTATCTTAATTCATAAATTATACAGGCATGGAAATGCAAATAAGTACAAAAAGTTTATTTGCTATCATTGTTCAAGTGTTCTTCAGAGCTCCAAAACTATGCAATTCCATTTAATACTTGTTAAATGACAGAAAATTCCTTAAATGTTATGGCAAAGAAGTCTTTTTTATATTTAAATCTTAACGTTATCAATCAAATCAAATTTAAGTGTCATGAGGAATCATTAAGAATAAAAATGGCATTTTTTTAATCAGTGCTTAGTACAGTGTCTTGCTCACAGTAGATATTATTTGGATATCTGGTCCTAACTTATTTTCTCCAAAATCTCTGCTAGTGCTTCGGAAACAGGACATTCTGCTTTACTTATCACTCATTACTTAATGAATATTGTTTATCAGTATTTACTTCTTTTAGTAATCTGATAGCTAACTATGTAAGCTTTCTTTTGACAAATACATTTTTAAATGTTACTCAAATACTTAAAACAATTTATTACCTAAATATGCTCCCTATTATTAAGACCATGTATAAAACGTATCAACTACTTTCAGAAAAAATAAAAAATAAAAAGGGGGCCCCATAAGTGGTCACTAAATGTTTACTGTACAAATTGAGTTGTAGTAAATGATACTGGATCAATTGTGTCATCTTGCAAAACTGGATACAAGGCAACTTTTATTCTAACACTTTCTAGGTTGTCCATGTGTCCTTTTAAGGAAAAAATTCTATCAGAAGACTGCTTTAAGAGCAATTGGCTGGAACTCTGGAACACAAGTTAATATGACAAGTCACCCTATAAACTTTAAAGAATTCCCATTTCCCCCAAATCATGTTTTAAGAAGCTGGAAAGGGAGACTTAATATTGGATTATACAAGCACTATCAATTTCCTTTCAAATCTTTCAGTCAGATCTCTCCATTAAAATTCACTTATTGAAAATTACCACTCATAATAAAAAAAAAGAAATCACATTCAACAGGAGAATGTAGCAGCTCTTTTAATATTTATATATTCAAAACCAGTTAAGATGAAACTAATTCTAACATCCTAACAAAACGCAAAAGATTTTAAGTATTTAACTTTGTCCCATCACCTAAATTATTTCAAGAAGTTTTAAAAATTATACATGCAAAACAAGTAGGCAGATCATAAAAATGAACTGAAATGCAATCTCCCCCACCGTGGAACATCTATGTACCCCAAAACAAATCTAACAAATTCAACTGTGGTATTTCTTCCCACAAACAACCTGTGCTGAAATCAATGTGGACAATTCAAGTACAACATACAGATAACACGTTTTCTTATAAAAATAACTGCTTACTGGTTACTTTTCATAGTATGTCCTACAAGCCTTAGCAAGTACAACACTGCATGTACAATGACATAACTGCATTAAAAGAAAATCTCCCATCTCAAATTTACTGCCAACCACAAAAGCAGCAAGTGGTTCGTGAAACAATCAAACTTTGTTTTTGTACACTTAGCAGGTTGCAACTAAAATGACATTCATTTTCACCATTCCTGGATTATATGCTGAAGGCAAAGAAATGCTCCTACTCAGTGTTGCTACTTCGAGAACAAGGAAGGTCATCTCCTGCACCACCAATGTGATAACCTCCTGTCTCTTTATATGTATTTAAGGAAAATCTAATCTCCCAGAAACAGCAATCTGCTAACTTCTCTGCCTACAAGTATGTCATTAAAGAGACCATTCCTCCAGCCTTCCTGGCTCCTGTCAATTGTTCTCCCTGAGAGAAACTCAGGTGATAGTCTTGTCATCTTAAGATGACATAAGCTTTCAAAGGAAACAGTTTATGGTGTAAAAAGACAGGTGCACAGCAGAATCTGAACTATGCAAATATTTTTCCAGTTATAAATACAGGGGATGATTTGCTTACTAATAATTAAGGAGGAGCTCTTCATATGCTTCTAGAAACTCTAGTCTCTACCAGTAACTATCAAAAGCCCAAAAGGGCACTGAATATCTCAAAAAAAAAAAACATATTGAACAAGCTCAGTACAGGGTAGGGATAGGTTTAAGAAACAAAACAAAACAAAACAATCAATAGGTATTTATCCGATGACTGTTAAAAGTTGGTTTGGGAATCAATCTCCATAATACTATACTATAAGAATTTTAGCCCTGTCTAAAGCAACTCAGCCTCTTCAATATCACATGGCAACCCCACCTCAAACCTCTATGAGATTTATTTGGAACGAGAGCCAGGATCCCCAAGATGTTCCCATTACCAAAGTTCTCCTTTTCCAACTGCATTTTTTAAAGTTGTTCTACCAGGTTAACTGAGTGACCATCCCTAAGAAAACGGTGTATCTAGGGGCACCTGGGTGGCTCAGTCAGTTAAGCATCTGACTGGCTCAGGTCATGATCTCACAGTTCGTAAGTTCGAGCCCCGCATGAGGCTCTGTGCTGACAGAAGCTTGGGGCCTGCTTTGGATTCTGTGTCTCCCTCTCTCTGCCCTCCCCCACTTGCCCTCCGTCTCTCTCTCAAAAATAAACATTAAAAAAATTTTTTAAAAAAGAAAACAGTGTATCTAGAACGTCAATACATCTAAGTTGTTAATGAGTGCTACATAACTAGAAGAATTTCCCAAAATTTTGTAAGAATTTTAGTATTTCTACAACTTGCCATTTAAGAATTTATTAAACTGTTAGATATCTGAAAAATCTGTCATGATGGATATTTGAAATACCCATCTGCAAGAAAAACTTACCTTTATAGGAGCTAATTAATGAAAACGTGATTTTTTAATTTTATCAAATGTAAAGAACTATCTCTGAAAGTAAAACAGTTTGGTAATTACAAATCTAAAAAATTAAAAAGAAACCCTAAGAACTATCAGAACTGCTACACATTTTTAAATCTATTCCTTCAAAATTATCTCATTATTAAAAGGCATTACCGTTAATGTTGTCACAGTAGTAAAAGTATTCATCGTTTAGAGAAGGACATGCTGAGACCAAATCCTGCAAGCCTGCACCAGTTACAGTAAGACAACCAGAGAGATTAAGGTGCTCCAAATAAGGCAGCCCTCCTCCCAGAGTTAAAACCCTGTAAGAGAAACAATCCAACAATTAGAATACATTAATCTATGAAAATTATGTATTCCAATGGCCTACTGGACCACTATTAACAGGTCTTTCAATTTAGTAATGACAAAATTCAAGAATTTCTATAAAACACAATAACTAACCTCCTCCTTAGGCAGCAGTAACTTACCTGAGAAAAACTTCCTACGTTTTTCCTCAAGACATTCGACTAAACAAGTCTATGAAATTTTTCTTTAGAAGAACTTAACAGCAACTCAATTCTTAGAAAGAAGTACTAAATCTTGCAACTGTAATCCTCATTCTCCTACAGACTAAGTGAAAATTATCAAGAAAATTATGGACTAGTTTTGGCTGTTCCTCAGAGTTAGAGAGTTAGCACATGACCCAACACTTCTTCTCCTAGGCATATACCCAAGACAACTGAAAACATGCTCACATGATAACTTGCAAACAAATGTTCATAGCAGCATCATTCATAATAGCCAATAAGTGGAAACAACCCAAATTCCAATTAATTAAAATGAATGGATAAATAAACATTATATAGCCATGAAGTACTGTCACACGCTACCAAAAGGATAAACCCTGGAAACATTATGCTAAGTGAAAAAGGCCAGACACAAAAGGTCACATAGTATATGAATCTATATTTTTTATTATTTAAAAAAATTGTTTTTAATGTTTATTTTTTACAGAGCATGAGCAGGGGAAGAACAGAGAGAGAGGGAGACACAGAATCTGAACTAGGTTCCAGGCTCTGAGCTATCAGCACAGAGCCCGATGCGGGGCTTGAACCCACGAAACGTGAGATCATGACCTGAGCCAAAGTCAGACGCCCAACCAACTGAGACACCCAGGTGCCCCTGAATCTATTTTTTTTAATGTTTATTTCTTTTGAGAGAGCGAGCGAGCATGCAAGCATGAGTCAAGGAGGGGCAGACAGTGAGGGTGAGAGGGAATCGCAAGTAGGCTCTGCACCGACCCTACATGGGGCTCTAACCCACAAATCAGGAGATCATGACCTAAGCAGTAATAGAGTCAGATGCTCAAACAAGACACCCAGGTGCCCCTGTATGAATCTATTTACATGAAATATTCAAAATAGGCCGAATAGGCTAGAGACAAAGTAGACGGAGGTTGCGAGGGCTGGGGGCAAAGGGGAGTAACTGTTAAATAGTATATGATTTCTTTATGGTATGAAAAAAATGTTTCTGAATTAGTGGTGATGCTTGCCAACCTTGTAAATCTACTAAAACCACTGATTTGTACACTTTAAAAGAATGAATTTAATGGTAAGTGAATTACATGTCAGTAAAAATGAAAACCTAATGGCATAGCCTAGAATAAAAACATTTATATAAGTAGGATAAAATGAGAAGTGAGCTAAAATGACAATGTAGAGCTAAAAAATATCAAGAACAAAATTGAGAACATTAATTTTCTGTACAATATATAAAGCAATATTACAACAGCGAAGTTCTGAAAACTGGAACAGTCCATCTTAAAAGAGATGTTAAAAGAGGCCCTCAATTGAGCTTAATGGGAAATAAAGTCAAAAATAAATATGCAAATATGCAATAATAATACCATATGATGCACGGTCTCCCAGGAACACACAGAAGGGCACTGATGGGGGGAGGAGAGGGACCCAAAAAGGTTTCCTTTAAGAAGGGACATTTAAACTGTGATAGAAAAAAATGGAAGTTGGCCAATAAATGTATGTTACAGAGAAAGCAAATACAAATGTCTAAAGGTAAGAAATATGGTGCCCTGGAGGCAGAGAAAATAGATGCATATGGCTAGAGATAGGATGGGTGTGTGTGTGTGTGTGATGTCTACGTTTGTTGTCTTTTTTTTGGCAGGGGTGAGGATGTGACCAAATTAAAATTCAGAGATTTAAGGAAAATAGTAAGATATAAACTACACAGGTAAGCAAGGGCCAAGAATCTGGACTTAACCAAAGTGCAACTGAACTCACTGAAAGGTTTAGATAGAAGAGTAATAACAAAATAAGAAATGCCTTCTACGAAGATCACTCTGGTCTGCTTTTAATTACCAACGCCCAAGTATGTCAGGCACAAGCCTAAACTATAAAATGCAAGATGAATAAAATACAGGTTCTGCCCTCAACTGGGGAAAGAAACATTTAAACAAAGCATTAACAATATATGCAATAAGAAAAAAAAAAGTTACTGAAATATGCATAAGTTATAGAAACAGTACAGACCAGGGAATGATTCCAAAGTAGTAATCTTTAGAGGAACAGAACAAAATCCAGAATTCAACAATGTATAATTCACATTATCTGGTATCCATCAAAAATTACTAGACATTCAAAGAATCAGGAAGGAAATCAATCAACAGAAACAGAACAATAAATGATTTGATGGGATTAATAGACAATGACTTTAAAACAGCTTTTATGTTTTAAATATGCTCAAGGATTTGAAAGAAAATATAAACATAAGAAAACCAAAAAATATACATATTTTAATATCTTTGTATGCTTGGATATTTACATATATTATTATATGTTTATGTGTGTGTATATATATATACGGGGAGAGCATACCAAATGAAACTTCTACAGATGAGAAATACAATTTCTGAAATAAAAATACAGAGATTAGCAGTGATTACACACTGTAGAAATGATTAGTGGACTTGAAGACACAACCAGATCAGCCAAAATAAAGCGGCAGCAGCACTACCACCACCATCAAAAAAATAAATAAATAAATAGAAATAAAAATAAAAAAACACACCAAAAAAAAACACAAAAATCAAAAAACAAAAAACCTTGGTATTATGGATTAAACTGTTATCACCTCTCTCCCCCAAAAAATATGCTGAAATCCTAACACCTGGCATCTGTAAGTGTGGTTTTAGTTGGAAATAAGGTCTTTGCAAATTTAATCAAGTTAGGATCGGGTGACCGGGGTGGACTTTAATCCAGTATGACTGGTGTCCTTGTAAAAAGAGAAAAATTTGGACATACACAGAAAAATGCCATGTGAAGACACAGGCAGAGACTGGAGTTTATGTTGCCACATACCAATCAAAACACAGGTCTACCAGAAGCTGGAAGAGTTAAGGAAGATCCTCCCTTAGAGATTCTAGAGAGAGTAAAGTTTGGCCAACACCTTGATTTGGAAAGCTAGCCTCTGAAAGTGTGAGAAAATAAATTCTATCATTTTAATTCCAGTTTGTAGCAAAGACAATGCCATTTAACATAGCACTCTATGTTCTAGCCAGAGAAATTAGATTAGGAAAAAAATAAATAAAAGACATCCAGATTGGAAGGGGAGTAGTGAAATTATCTTTGTAGATTACATGATCTTATATGTAGAAACTCTAAAAACTTCATACAAAAAATTGTTAGAGCTAATAAATTCAGCAAAGTAGGATACAAAATCAACATGCAAAAATCAATTATATTTTTATATACTAGCAATGAGCAATCAGAAAAGGAAACTAAGAAAACAATTCTATTTACAATAGCATCAAAAAAATTAAAATACTTATGATTTTAATCAAAAAGACAAAAGATTTAAACACTGAAAACCTAAAACACTGCTGAAAGAAATTAAAGAAGAAATGAAAACTGGGACTCAAATACCTGTATGCCAATTTTCACAACAGCATTATTCACAACAGCTAAAAGGTATAAACGATCCAAGTGTCCAATGATGACATCAATGGATAAGTAAAATGATGTGTAAATACAGTGGGATATTATTCAGCTATAAAAAGGATGAAGTTCTGATACATGCTACACATGGATGAACCTTGAAAACATTGTTAAGTGAAGAGGCCACACAAAAAAGGACAAGTGTTACATAATTCCATTTATATGATGTATCTAGGATATAGAAATAAGGCAAATACACAGAGACAGAAAGTAAAATAGAAGTTACCAGAGGCTGGGAGGGATGGAAGAACAAGGAGTTATTGCTTGATAGTCATAGAGTTTCTGTTTTGAGTCTTGAAAAAGTTTTAGAACTAGATTGTGGTGAAGGCTACACAACACTGTAAATGTACTTAATGCCACTGAAATGTACACTTAAAAATGGCTAAAATGGTGCAGCACCTGGGTGGCTCAGCTGGTTAAGCGTCCCACTCTTGATTTCAGCTCAGGTCATGATCTCATGGTTCACAGGACTGAGCCGCCCATAGGGCTCTGTGCTGACAGCATGTAGTCCGCTTGAGAGTCTCTCTCTCCCTCTCTCTCTCTGCCCCTCCCCTGTGGGTGTGCTCTCTCTCGCTCTCTCTCAAAATAAATAAACATTAAAAAAAAAGAATGGCTAAAATGGTAACCTCTATAGAACATATACTTTACCATAATTTCTTCTTAAATGCATACAAACTCTAGAGCAAACATTATGTAAATGAGGTACTAGCCAATAGAAGAAATAAAACAGGATGCTAAAAAGTACTAAAGAAATCCAAAAGAAGTCATGAAAAGACAGAACAAGAAGAAAAGATGAAACAAGAGGAAAACAAATAGCAAGATGGTAGGCATAAATCTAACCACAGCAATAATTGCATTAAATGTAAATAGTCTAATAGATCAATTAAAGGACAGAGAATATCTGACTGAACCAAAAAAAGTAAGACTAGGGACACCTGAGTAGTTCAGTCAGTTAAGTGTCTAATTTTGATTTCAGCTCAGGTCATGATCTCACGGTTCATGAGATTGGCCTGCATCAAGCTCCAGGCTAACAGCGTGGAACCTGCTTGGGACTCTTTCTCTTCCTCTCTCTGCCCCTCTCCTGTACACGTGTGCACTGTCTCTCTCAAAGTAAAATAAATTTTTTAAAAAATTTTGATTTTTCAATCTACATTTTTATACTTAATGCTCTTGTCACAAGCCCCATATAACCAATTTACCAAAACTAATGCTATCCTATCCCAGAATAGAACATAATGACTAATGCAGAAGGATATGCTGGCAGGTCCCAATTGGCATCTCTGTTCCCATACATTTAAGTTGTATGAGTGTATGAGCTGTATCTGTTCTCAAACCTACTGACACCCATAGTACTTATTAATGTAATTAAATTGAAATAATTTTTAAGCCAACATAATGCATACAAAAAGAATTTTAAAAATTAAATTTGCGTTTATTTCCTTAGCCTTTTCCCCAAGAAATGCACATTAAAATGCACTAACTTTATTCCAATCTCTACTCAAAAAATGCTTCTTTTCAAAGACTTTCCTGTCTCTCAAATATGAAGGAGGATTCTCTGTATTCTCTACTTCATGAACTTTACTTTTCTTCAGAACATTCAGTCTGATATTACATGTTTACTGTCTATTTCTATCACTATATTATAAACTTTAGAAAGCGGGGAATTTATCTTATTTACTCTGGATCTGTAGCAATTAGAACAGGGCAAGTTATCTAGCAGGTGCTCAATAAATATCTAAATGATTTAGAAAGATTCCTTCAGGAACTAAAGAAGACATTTGCACCCAGATTGCAGACTTTTTCAGTTAGCTACTAGTCTAAATGATATTAGATGAGATATTCCTATGTGGTTCCCAGTCATCAAAATTAATTCTTCCTTCAATTCAAACTCAAAGGGTTTATTTCAAGGATATCTCATATGCAAACTCTTCACAACTACTTGTAAAAACTCTAAGGCAGAAATGCAGCTTATTTCCATTCCCTATAGCAGTAAAGTTTCTATCTGTTATTTCTAAGGTTAATAGTATCAAAATTTAATAAGTGCCAAAATCACACTATGAAGTAACAACTAAAAATCACTTTCATGCTTTTCTTCAAATTTCACTTAGGAATTCACTTCCTGCCTTGGAGGGAAGTAGGGGTGGAAACTCTTTAATATTCAAATAAAGCCCTATAATTCTGTTAGATGAAATATGCCCCTTTCTAGCATTTTCCAAACCTTACCAGAAAGTTTCTAAATCCTTTTTCACTGAAAGCAGACTAAAGATACATCTTAATTAAATTCATCAAAATTCTGACTCCCTTTGAAATTGATCTGTAATATACAGAATTTTTAATAAGTTCTGGCTTATTTAAAATATCCCAACAAAACTGAGGAAACACAGGAAAACTGCCATTTCATCAGACATCACTGCAATTCTGAAATATTACAAATGGTCGTACGTCTTATTTCATTCTTTGAACAAAGAATTGGTCATGTTTAAAACTCAACTGAGGGGCACCAGGCTTGTTCCTCAGGGTTGTGAGTTCGAGCCTCACAATGGATGTAAAAATTACTTAAATAAAAATTAGAAAGAAAGAAGAAAGGAAGGGAGGAAGGGAGAGGGAAGATGGGAGAGAGGGAGGGTGGGAGGAAGGAAGACTAACTAAGTAGAGCCACAAATAAGTTTTAATAAGGCATAGTAGTAATGAAAAAGATAATGGTATTAGTTTTAAATTGAACCAAAAATTCCTTTTACTTTAAAACCAAGTTACATTCAAACACAACTAAAACCACATCAGAAAGAGATGTATAAAAACATAATAAAGGTGCCTGGATGGCTCAATTGGTTAAGTGCCTGACTCTTGATTTTGGCTCAGGTCATGCCCTCAGAGTATGTAGGTTCAAGCCTTGGGCTTGAGCAACAAGCCCTGGGCTGGGCTGACAAAGCCAGAGCCTGACTGCAATTCTGTCTCTCTCTCCTCCTCCCCTGCTCATCCTCTCTCTCAAAATAAGTAACTAAACATTTTTAAAAAATATATATAATATGGGCACCTGGGTGGCTCAGTTGTTTAAGTGTCCGACTTCGGCTCAGGTCATGATCTCACGGTTCCTGAGTTCAAGCCCCATGTCGGGCTCTATGCTGACAGCTCAGAGCCTAGAGCCTGCTTCAGATTCTGTCTCCCCCTCTCTCTGCCCCTCCCCTGCTCATGCTCTGTCTCTCTCTCTCTCTCTCTCTCAAAAATAAACATTAAAAAATTTTTTTAAAAAATCTATATATATATATATAATAAAAAGTTTAAAAAGGAATGAGAATATGGTTGCCTTTTGCTTTAACTACAATCTGTACATTTGGGTTTGAATACACATAAAATTAATGGAATGATGCGCAACAGCCCAACCGTAATGACAGGAGTTACCTCAGGGGGAAATACTCCTGGTACATGACTTCTCAAAGATTTTTGTAATAATCTCATATTAAGTATCTTTTATAATGGTAGGGAAGTATTAGGTCATGTGCTGGGTAAATTCGTCATTATAAAATGTCTGACATCCGATTATTAAAGAGGTCTCGTTAGGGGCACCTGGGTGGCTCAATTGGTTAAGTGTCCAACTCTTGATTTCAGCTCAGATCATGATCTCAGTTTGTGAGATTGAGTCCCACATAGGGCTCTGCGCTGACAGCACACTTGGGATTCTCTCTCCCTCTCTCTCCGCCCCTCCCCCACTGGGGAACACATGCTCTCAAAATCAATCAATCAATCTCGTAACACTCAAACCTACATTGACCCTTGGACAACGTGGAGGTTAGGCATACCAACAATCCCTACCTCACACAGTAGTAAATCTGAGTGTAACTTTTGACTCCCAAACACTTAACTACTAATAGCTCACTTTTGACTGGAAGTCTTATCCATAACATAAACAGTCAATTAACACATATTTTATATGTTATATGTATTCTATACTGCATCCCTGCAATAAAGTAAGCTAGAGAAAATGTTATAAAGAAAATCATAAGGAAGGGAAAATACATTTACAGCACAGCACTGTATTTATCAAAAAATAATAATAATCTGTGTTCTAAGTGGATTCACATAGTTCAAATCCATGTTGTTCAATGGTGAACTGTACTACAGGGCAAAAGAGAAAACATGTAATCAATTTTCAAAGGCTCATATCAAAGATAATTAGGGGCGCCTGGGTGGCTCAGTTGGTTGAGCATCTGACTTCAGCTCAGGTCATGATCTCAAGGGTTCATGAGTTCAAGCCCAGCACTGGGTTCTCTGCTGTCAGCAGGGAGCCGCTTCCAGTCCTCTGTCTCCCTCTCTGCACCCCACCTGCTCACACTCCCTCTCAAAAATAAAAAAAAATAAAAAAACACATTAAAAAAAGATAACGAAACAATTATTGCAGAGCTGCTACTCCTTAGTGAAAACCTACCATGTGTCAACTATTCATCTTATATAAGCTTCAGGTTAAGTATTTTAGACAAAGCCAGTTACACAGAAAAAAAACAGTATCAAAAACAAACAAAACAAACCGAAAACAAAAAACCAGTATCTACCTACACCAAGTCTGTCTGTCCCCAAAGTCAGTGAACCATGGCATTTTCTCCAACACTTTGTGTAAGAACACTTAATAACCTAACAGATCTCCAGTGGGTCCTGTTAAACATGTAATAGAATCTACGTACTGAGAAGAGCTACCTCTCTGAGCTAACAAATGTTTCACCTCCACGTTTCTTTGCTCTAAGAAGAAAGAGATCAATTTAATCTGCCAAAGATTATATTGACAAAAAAAGAGAAAGTAAGCTTTTTGTAAAACTTAAAGGGTATATAATGGCACTAAATTGCCTCTACAATGATTCCACATTTTTCAAATCCCCAATATAATACCATGACCCATTTTAAGTTAAAAAGAGAAAAGAAAATCCTAAACAATGAAAGAATAGTAAGTGTAATGCAGCACCCCTTAAAGATTTTTAGCAGGCCAAATTCTAGTATCAATGCCAATAAATTAGTATAGAATTATTTTTTTTCCAAAACCTTTACAAAGATCCCTTTTGGCTTACTTTCCTGTAGATTTAAAATAGGATTTTATTTATAAAAGTTTTAACTGAAAACATTTTTTTAAATTATTAAACCATGTGGGGTACATCTAAAATAGATATGCCTTTTTGAGAGCGTGTGGGTGGCTCAGCTCACGACTTCGCGGTTCATGAGTTCAAGCCCCAGGTCGGGCTCTCTGCTGTCAGCATGGAGCCTGCTTTAGATCCTCTGTCCCTGGCTTTCTCTGCCCCTCCCCTGCTCATTCTCTCTCAAAATAAACAAAATATATATACGTATATAATACACTGTATATACTTTTATAATGAGCTAACTTCCTAAGTAACAGAGAGAGAACATAGAAGGCTACTCGAAAAATATGAGTTTTCTGCTTTTCCACCTTCCATTTATATGCCACCAACCTAGTTCTATAAACTTATATTCTACTATTGCTCAATTCATATCCTTCACTACCACCAAACTGAATACCAAGCCTCCTCTAAACATTCTCTATTGAGTCCAACTTAATCTGCTAAAGATCATACTTAAGAGAAAAGAGGGAGTATTAGGCTTTACTTTGGATGAACTTTCATTGTTTAGCTTGTCTAGCACCCCATTATTAAAGAGCCCTAATAAAATTCAAGTCTTATAGAGTAAAAGAGAAAACACGTAATCAATTCCCAAAAGGTCGTATCAAAGACAACAAAATAATTATTGCACATTATGTTTTTTGATTATTGCACATTATTAATGCTGAGAACAGCCATAACAACAAAAGAACCTCACAGCAGCTACAACAGCGTTTTACTACTGTGTGCTCAAGGCATCCCCACTGCTTGCAATGGTACCTTCTTTCACTGCCACCTACCAAAATCCTTCATTTTCCTTCAAGATTCAACTCATCTCTTCATTAAAAAAAAAATTTTTTTTTAAGTAGGCTCCATGCCCAACATGGGGCTTGAACTCACAACACTGCGATTAACAGTCAGATGCTCCACTGGGCCAACCAGGTGCCATTAAATTTTGTGATCATTTACTACAATTGAATGAGAGGTCAATCTCTCTCTCCTTTGATCCCCACGGAATCTTTATTTGACATCCCTTGAAGAGTGGACATGAATAGGGGCGCCTGGGTGGCTCAGTCAGTTAAGCATCTGACTCTTGATTTCAGCTCAGGTCTTTTTTTTTTTTTCCCCCAGCTTAGGTCTTGATCTCATGGTTTTTTGTGTTTGAGCCCCATATTGGGCTCTGGGCTGGAAGCATGTTGGCTACTTGGGGTTCTCGTTCTCTCCTCTCTCTGCCCCTCCCCCTCTTACTCTGTCCCTCTCGTTCGCTCTCTCTCTCAAAATAAATAAATGAACATAAAAAATTTTGTTTTTAAAGAGCAGACACAAATAACACACAGCAACAGAATATGGTATACATTATTTTCTTCTCTGCTATAAGGCCTTGAGAGAAAAACCATCTTATTTATCTTTACATCCACTAAAGCACTTTCAAAAATGTGTAGGCATTTGCTAAGCACTGATTAAACTCTCAGTGGTCTTTCATGCATCACAAAGAATTTAAATTGACTGAAATGAAACTTTGAGCTTAGGTTATACTGCTTCAGTGCTCTGAAGACAGACTTTGGTGAACTCTTTTGGTTGAATAAATCAGCTGAAGGGAATGACTTAGATTCCAATTTTTTTTTTAATGTTTATTTTTGAGAGGGGGGGCAGAGAGGGAAACAAAAAATCGTTAGCAGGCTCCAGGCTCTGAGCTGTCAGCAGAGCCTGACATGGGGCCCAAACTCATGAGCCGTGAGATCATGACCTAAGCCAAAGTCAGACATTTAACCAACTAAGCCACCCACGAGCCCCTAGATTCCAATTTTTATCTCACATTTGAGAGTGTGAACATGTCCATTTCCTAATATTCTGCAATAGATCACTTACCTGAGACCATGATCTGTGATCTGATAACATCCGGACAGACTGAGAAAGAGAAGTACACGTCCAGTCTCTTGTTCAGATTTTTCACTCCCAGAGTAAATTAAGTCTTTTCCTCTAAGCAGTCTAGTCCTTGATGCTTTTTTACACAATGCAGAAGACTCTGGGAGTGCTGACATAGTTCTTAGAGCTGTCCCTGTACAACAAAATGAATGACCACAATACGCAAAGGCCGGGGAAGCACAATGCTGCTGCCAACAGACACTAGTCCTTAGTCCAACAATATCCTTACTGTAACAACCAGAGGAGGAACAACTAAAGTTGGATGCTGTTTCCATTACACAAAGACTTTCAACATTTCTATGTCTCCATTCTACAGCATCTTCAATATCAGCCAAATCTTCAGCATCTAACATCCACACATAGGGAGAAGTGAAATTTTCCGAAACAGGCTTAGTCCAGGGGTGTTCATTATCCATTTCTTCTCCAATGCCTTTGTTAGTTAAATCGTGCAAACAAGCATATTGCTTGGTGGAATGCATGGTAATGTCTTTATTCTTCCATGTAGTCGAAGTAATTTTGCTTGTAGAAGTTTTCAAAAGGCCACTCTGATGAGATGTCAGAATTCCAAGGGCTCTAGAAATCTTTTCTAGAGCCACATCTGTGATTTTTTCACATCCGGACAGATCAAGATGCCGAAGACTCTGGCAGCAACCAAGCCAAGACCAACTATAATTAAGAAGTAACAAGACTATTAGTGGATATTGTTAAAATCTTCAAAAGCATTTGACTATATGCAAGTAGACAAAAACTAGAAGAAGGGTTTCAAATCTAATATAATCTATCAAATATTTACTGAATATCTACTGTCAGGCACCATTTTAGATGGTAGGATGGGAAAAGACAGTAAGAGTAATTAGGGGCTAAGAGTACAGCTAACCTAATAGAAGAAGAGGAGAGGAGAAAGGTATGGAAGGGAGAGACTTCACTTATTTTTCTGAAAAGTAACCAGTGGAAGCAAGGAGGTACATACATCAAAGAAAGAGAATAACTAGTAATTAGAGGAGGAAGATCCAAAGAAACAAGCTCTAGGATCTGGGAAGGAATTAGCCATAGTCAGAGAAGAGTACACCTCTCCCTCTGAAACAGGGAGAGAGGTGTTGATACAAATGCTATCTATGGTGGGAAAGACAAGGGTGAGGCAGAATAAGAAGAAAAGTGGTGGCACCTAAGGAAATAAAACCTGTGAAGACTATGGCTTGACAAAAGTGTTACAATTTCAGAATGTAAGAGGGAGCTTTGCCAAATGGCACTAGGAGCCCAAATGAAACTGGAAACATCTTAAAAACATATAGTGCCAATCTACATGACTACACAGCAAGGCTCAAAAGTCTAGACACAGTACAGGATTATAAAGATGACAGGATGAGGCAGATTCAAGTTTTGGATCAGCTGGAACTTATGGACAAAAGCAAAGAACTGGAGGGTGCTATTAAGTTATAACCATTCCTGACTGAGGTCTATCTGGATAGTAACAAATAATAGCACAATTAAGCTACAAGTATGGAAATAAGAAATTACAGAACAATTCTACTAATTCATAGGTAGAAATCCTTATACTGAAATATTTAAAAATAACTAACCTGTCAAATGCAGAATCCGAAATGTCAGTCTGGGTAAGATCCAGATGCTCCAAGTTAGGACAAAGTTCTAAAATTTGCCTAACCTAATGGGGGGAAAAATAATTGTGAAGATCTGCAGACTTTTAGTTAGATTAAGAAAGATGTAACATTTAATAAAAATATAAAGCCAGTAGTTCTCAAGCTTTTGTGCATGTAAAAATTACTTCCATACTGCATTACAAATATATATTCTGGGCTCAAACTCTCAAGAATCTGTTTTAGTAACCATGAGACTAGACCCAGGAAATTTATATTTTTAAGAAATACCCAAGGATATTCTGATGTAGGACATTACAAGACAGACTTCTAAAACAGTGATTTACTCTCACTCGTTTTACCATGCCTTACATATAAAGAATCATATAAAACTGGGCTTCATCACTTCATATCTATGAAACTGAGTAAACTATTTAACCTCTCCTAGTCTCTGTTTACTTTCCTATAATGTGCAAATACTATCTATATACAAAGATTACACTGAAAACTGAAATGAAATAACATGAAAGTCAGCAGTGTATGCCTACCCAGGGGAGGGCACTCTCCTGCGTAAACAGCTAGGTTGGGTTTTTTTTCCTTCCCCTTAATTTAATTCAGAAATAAGTAAACCAAATGTAGATCACTGCTACTTTTCCTTAATACTAGTGCCAATTTATACATACCATTTTGCTGGAAACTGCAGAGCTGTATGCTAATACTATAGTTTTTACTGAAGTACCAACATATGGTAGAACATTGTGAATTAAGCCATGAAGTAATCGTTTTTCCATTTGTGCAATGCTGATAGCAATCGATTCTTCTGCAGACTCTTCTGTAAAATGAATTCAAAAATCTAAGAATTTAATACACTAATTATAATTAGGCTGCTTAAGGAATTACCAACTTATTAAATACGAAATTCTTTTTGCTATTCTTAAATTCCCTTATGTATGCAAAGCAAAGTAAATGGACAAGGTCTCACTCGCCAGAACTTAATATTTAACAGGTCTGACATTAACTAAAAAGAAACAAACGGCAAAAAAAGGTTTACAATAAGAATGAAAAAAAGACTTTTTCTCATTTGCTTCAAAGCTGAAGACAATTTCCATATCAAAGCTGGTACAGCAGAGAGAAAGAAAAAAATAACTCCAGTTTCAGAACTTTATCTAAAAGAATAATAGAAGCTCTTCAAGAAAATATAGGATATCAAAAGAAAAATGACCCATAATTAAAAAGTATCATTTGTTATTTTAGTAAAATAAAAGGGACAAAGAACTAGAAGAGACTTAAGATAATCAAGTGAACATGGAACGCCTTGGTGGCTCAGTCGGTTAAACGTCTGACTCTTAATTTTGGCTCAGGTCATGATCTTATCGTCGTGAGACCCAGCCTTACCTCTGGCTCCCACACCAGGCATGGAGCCTGCTTGGGATTCTCTCTCTCTCCCTCTCCCTCTCTCTGCCCCTCCCCTGCTTTCTCTCTCTTTCTTTCTCTCTCTCTCTCTTTCCCTCTCTCTCCCTCTCAAAACCAAATTTAAAAAATAAATAAAAAACAATTAAGTGAGCCTGGTCATAATGAATCAAGCAAAAGTAAAGTACCTTAAAATTTTTAAGAAGTTAAAATTAAGCACGGCATTTAGTTTTTCCTTAATAACTTTTTTTTAAGTTTATTTATTTATTTTGCGCTAAAGGAGGAGAGGGAATGAGACGAGGCATTGACAGCTCAGAGCCTGATGCAGGGCTCGATCCCGCAACCATGGGATCTTGACCTGAACCAAAATGAAGAGCTGGGTGCTCAACCGACTGTCACCCAGGCGCCCCGGTGTTTGCTTAATAACTTGTGTAGAGCCTGGATGCTTAAAATGGAATGCAAGTCTGTAACAACCAGCACAACAAAAACACTACAAAATCCAATTTGAAGTAAGGGAGAAAACACACACTAAGCTACACTGAAAAGAATGAATAATTCTATCACCTTTCTCAGGATCCTATTATAATTATGCTTACCTGAAGACCTAACCTGAATGTCTCTAAACATAAAACAGATTAACAGAGTAAGTTAAGAAAGTCTCATTTCTTTTTTGAGAAAGAGAAAGAGAAAGAAAGAGAAAGAGAAAGAGAAAGAGAAAGAGAAAGAGAAAGAGAAAGAGAAGGAGAAAGAAAGAGAAGAGTGCACAAGCAGGGGAGGGGCAGAGGGAGAGGGAGGGAGAGAATCTTAAGCAGGCTTCTTGCCCAGTGAGTGAGAGTCCAACATGAGGTTCAATCCCATGACCCTGGGATCATGACCTGAGCCAAAATTAAGAGTCAGACACTCAACCAACTGAGCCCCCCAGGTGCCCCAAAATCTCATATTTAAAAAATTTTTTTAATGTTTATTTATTTGGGGGAGAGAGACAGTGCGTGAGCGGGGGAGGGGCAGAGAGAGAGGGAGACCCAGAATCTGAAGCAGGCTCCAGGCTCTGAGCTGTCAGCACACAGCCCAGACACAGGATTCGAACCCACAAACTGGGATACCATGATCTGGGCCAAAGTCAGACACCCAACCAACTGAGCCACCCAGGTGCCCCAAAATCTCCTATTTTTAAAAAAAGTCTCATTTAAAACAAAACTGAATGTAGCTAGTAAAAGAAATGTAAGTAAAAAGAATAATTCTGAATTTGTGACTACTGGTTCCAAGTTTACAGATTTACTCTAAATTCCTTGTTTAGCCAGACATATGTGTAAAGTACAGAGATAAAAATGACTTTTAGCGGGGTGCCTGGGTGGCTCAGTCAGTTAAGCATCCAACTCTAAATTTTCAGCTTGGGTCATGATCTCAAGGTTCGTGAGTTCAAGCCCCGCATCCGGCTCCACACTCTCTCCCTCTCTCTGCCCCTCCCCAGCTCTTTCTCAAAGTAAATAAATGAAAACTTTTGAAAAAAAAAATGACTTTTAGCAAACTCTATTTGTTCTAGTATAATTTTATTCCCAAGTGAGTCTTTTGTTCCTGTAGTCCTATCTAAATCTGTATTGTTTACTGTGAAATCCATAAAAAATTAAATTAAACATCCTACGAAGAACAGTATCTTTCTGCAAGACTAGTCAAGACAACTAAACTTAAAAAGCACTAACATAAAACACAATTGGCAGATCCGAAGTTTAATCTTAGATACACCAAACAGCTAAACAAATATATTACTTCTCTTAAGGCTCAATCATTACGGCCTTAACCTTTCCCTTGCAACATGAATGCTTATTGATAAGCATTGTCTTTGGCTATCCTCAAGTGCTGACACAAATATGCTAAATTTGATAAAGACTTTATAACTCATGGGTTTTCCTCAAGTTTCTCAGAGGACCTTAACTAATCACCCTATTTAAAACTGTAATTTCTTTCCTCTCTTCCTGGCACTCTTTCCTTTCTTTTTCTCCCCAGCACTGGACGCTACCCAAACTGAATGTAGCTAGTAAACATTTTGCCTGCATTCATTGTTTATCTCCCCTCTTCAAATTTTAAGCCCAAGGATTTTTTTCCCCTATATTGTTCACTATTAACCTCATGCTCAAGAAAGTTCTTGTCACAAGGTAAGCACATCACCAACTCTTAACTGGCAAAGACCTCTTCCTTATGTAGCACCCTCTAAATATTCAAAACTGTAACACATAAACATTCAAAACTATATAAAATGTGGCGACTTCATTACAGAGAAGTAAACTTGCTACTGAAATAATAATCTTTATATGTTTATAGTCCTCACTTTCCACGTTTAGTTCTTTTGCCAGACCAGCTTAATATTTTTTAAGTGAGCAACTTAGAATAAAAATTCCCTAAAGTTTCAGTTTTACCAAGTATTAGAGTATCTTGTCCATTTTTTTTTACTATTTTTTACTATTTCATCTTTTCGTGATTATTTTCTAGAATAGTATCTGAGACAGAATTATCTTCCTCCTTCCAAATAGCATCTTTCCACACCTCTATTACAGCATTTTTATTAAATACCTTAAATTAAGGATTATATATTCCAAATTCTCTCCCATATGAGTTCTTTAAGGGTAGGGATAAAGTCTTAGTCACACGTGAGTTCTCCCACAGTGTTTAAAGAATGGCTACGCTAGTTTTTACAATCCTTTGTCATTTACAGAGAATTTTCGTATATATATATATTATTATATATTATGTTATATATATTATTATACTATATCATATATAGTATATCATATATATGTTATACTATATATAATAGTATATTATATTATATATATAGTATTATATATATTATATATATAGTATTATATTATATATATAGTATTATATATATTATATATATATAGTATTATATATATATAGTATTATATATATTATATATATAATACTTCCTAATTCTACAACAACCTTGTGAGGCAAGTCAAGTGATAGGACTATTTACAAATGAAGAAACAAATTCAACAGCTTCATGCTCCTTCCTCTAGGCCACAGAGGACTCAATAAATACTGCTGAACTGATCAAATGAAATGGCCCTAAAAATCACATTGTAAACAGCAAAGTGCAATAATGTACATTACTTCAAAAATGAGAACAATATTTTAATTTTTTAAGTATTTAAATATAAAAATAACTCTATACACACTTACAAATTACTTCAAACAGAATAAATTTTAAATTTGCTTATTCTTCCAAATTTTACGAAGTAGTATAGGCTTAAAAACACGAATTTCTTTAGAAAACACAAAATGTGTAAATCCTAACATCTAGTAATTTGTAAGTACATAACTGTTAAATATAATTTTATTACAAGAGCCGCATGTACTAACTTTAACTACAAACATGGCTTACCAGACTCATCTACATCAGCGTCTTCATCCCACTCCTGAAAAGCACGACTTTCATCTTTTCTGTTTTTCACCCATTCCTCATCAGGTTCAGTATCAAGTTCAGCTGCTGGACCACTATACCAGTCACCTACTCCACAAATAAATAAGAAAACAAAATAAGATCAGACTGGCTACCATTACCAAAAAAAAAATAATCTATTTACAATAAAAATCTATGCACACAAAAAACACTTGAGCTCTAAGCAATGGTCCAGCTATTGTTAGAAATATTCAATTATGGTTAAAAAATTACACTTAAATAATACACAAAGAATTCCATTTCAGACATACTAAAAAGAAATTATGAAAAATCATTA
The DNA here is from genome assembly GCA_028646485.1 of Cryptoprocta ferox. NCBI lineage: Eukaryota > Metazoa > Chordata > Mammalia > Carnivora > Eupleridae > Cryptoprocta > Cryptoprocta ferox. Next base: position 180,708,523 of record CM053567.1, on the reverse strand, counting down.
TTAATAATCTTACATGCAATTTTAGAAATCATTGAAAAGAACTCAACCTTTTCCCTACTATGGCTTCACACTGGCATCAGCAACACCCTCCAAATGATGATAGCTAATAAAAGTAAGCAAAGACTTTCTGCTCGGGAGTGGATAGTCGGCAGTTCAGCAACAGGCAGGAACATACAGTTTAAGGGAAAAGATTAAGGTAAAGCTAAACCATAAATTTAAAGATCCTGGAGAATATACTGCAATTAATTACATGATTGTGAAGCGAGGGACAATGCAGAATTAACTTACTGAACTTCTAACATTACATCTAAATCAGATTCTCCATCTCAACACTACTGACATTCTGCGCTTGCCACCTCTGCTGTGCACTGGAGGGCATTTAGCAGCAACCCTGGCCTCTACTCACTAGAGGCCACTATAATCTCCCAAAATGGCACAAACAAAAATGATTCTACAGACATTTCAAAATGTCCCCTGGAAGGTGGTAAAATAAATTCTGATTGAGAATCACTGGAAACAAACACCATAAAATTTTTAAAAAAAATAAAAAAGGAAGAACAAAAATAAAAAATCTTTTTACTGAAACTTTTTGTTTAAACATATAAAAAACAAAAAAAAAAGAATCATATTCAAGATCTGGTTAACTCCACAGAAGTCTCGCACAGCATTTTCACAGTTGATCTCTATATCAAGTAGTACCTAATTATGTTTTAATTCCAATTAATTACTTAACAGTTAAAAATATAGCTAAACAAAAAAGTATTAAATATATCCATATTTGCCTTGACTTTTCACTTAATATTTCATTTCCCTACAACTAATAGAAAAAAGTTATTCCACATCAAAATATTAATTCTAATCATTTGAAAATGTCTACACAATACTTCAAATAGCTTTGCTCAAAAAATAAGTCTAACAACTATTTTAAAGATCCTACATATGAATATAAAAAACTTTATAAATTCAATTTACAACTTAATTATAAGAGAAACATATATTTCCATGTCCAAGTGATAAATTACAGAAAATAAACTTTTACATGAATTTAAGGTTAAAAGAGGCACTTGGATGAAACTGTTCTAATTCAATGACAGAAAAATGTATGCCATATTACTTACATTTACTCCACAACTGCATTATATGCTCATGAAAAGGAAATTTTCTTTAATTGTTCACATGTCAAAGTAACTTACCACAGTGAATTAAATATGAAATTGTGTTTGTAGAATGAGGCATTACCAATCACAAAAAAACAAGCTAAAGACAAAAACAGATTCAGTTACTTTGAGCCACTACCACAGCAGCCATAATGGTGGCCTTAAATTTTATGGAATTTATTCTATAATTTTAAAATACTGAATCTATTTAAAGCTGTTCTGACAACCTATTAATTTCATTTTTAACTCCAAACACAGTCAAACGTAGGAGGAAGCAGCATTTAAAAAGTAGCATAATGAATACTCATGAACTCATCACCTATCTTCAACAATTATCAACATTTTACCAATTATTTAGCATCCTCTCCCCTATTTTTTCCTAATTATTTTAAAAGAAATTGCACACATCACATAAATCACTCATAGATACTTCAGCACTGCTAGTTTTTCAAAAGCGTATACACAGAACACATCATCTAACTATGAAATCTACTTTTTGGTCAATCTCTCAGAATGTCCCTCCCTGACCTTGCTTATTAAGATCTATGAGTAATCATTTGAAAAATGAATTGAAATATTTTTCAAACAAGCTAAAAGTCACATTTACCTACCTCTAGCCCAATGAACAGGGTAGAGATGTTTCCAAAGCGATCCAGTTTTTGCGAGCTGAGACCATTTAGTGCTTACTTGACTGCATCGACATAATTCTTGAGGATTAAGATAACTGAAAATTGACAGCATTACCTCAGGAGGAAGATGGGTTATACCTGTGGATTGCTCTGACACTTCCGCTTCTGAAATAAAAAAGAAAAAACTTTAACATTAAAGGCTGTAAGAGCAAATGCAGTAAAAATTACAATCACATTTCTAGAAATAAAGTCCAGTGCCTAAAGTCCACTCCTTCCTGCTTGCAAGATGTGAAAAGGAAATAACATGGATTAGTGGTAACATGGGGATGTCCAACTTGTTAAGAACCCGTAGGGTTAAACTATCATGGCCCAAATCATACTTCATCAGTGGGAGCTACAATCATGAACACAGAATTGACTTCCTCTTACAAACGCGTCACAGGAAAAACAATACTCACTTTGTAGCATAAGAAGCATCATTTGAAGAAGGAACCTAGCAGGTTTTACAGCTTCCAGTGTAGAGTCAGCCAGATTACGAGATCTCCAAGGCATTTTTAATGACACACACAAATCTCACAACACGTTCCATTCACGTATTAGGCCTATGTCAGTGTTTTCCTTGTGTTCCTGCTCTGATTTTCACATTCGGTATTAAGCGGTGTGTGAAATCTAACTTCTATAACCCATGGCTAACCTACTATTTATGAGCCAGTTGAGACAACGTAAACATTTCTAATGCTGGTATACATTTATCAGGAGTCTTTTGTCAGCAACTATTATAAAAAACAGTCACTCAGTGTCCAATTTCCTATAATGAATCACTTCAGTAATTTTTTAAAGAATGCAAATGAGGCACTACAATAAAAAAATACAAAATATAAAAGATTCATCATTAAAGGATTACAAAGAATTTGAAGTACTTTGTACATCTGATTTGCCATCAAAAAGCAACTTAAATACAGAAATGCTATGATCAAATAATTTTAACCTAACCCTTTTCAAATGAAAAATATTTAATCATAATACAACTATAATCTGCTTTGAAGGAGTGGGAAACAAACGTAATAAGTGTGATGCTTTTAAATTCCATGTTATAATTACAATTAAACTAGACACAACAGGTCTTGACTTGGTGTCTAAGGCAAAAGCTGCATTTCAAAGTGAAGCACAGAAGTTTTATGGGTTTAATTATAGGTTCACCTATAAAAACATTTTTGTTTCAACATGCATCTCACCTACTTTGTTAAATAAAGAGAAAAGGACCAATTTCAAAGAATTTTAAGCACTTTTAACAGGAATATCATTGCTATTGCCCATCTAGAAACAAAAAATTTTTACTAGCCTCGGGATGCCAATTTTCTTTAATGAGATTTCAAAAGGCAAAGCTATCAAAGATCAATAATAAAAATGAGGAAATCATCTATGAATAAAAAAAGCAAGGATTATTTTATTTGCATTTGTCATTTGTTTTCTCTAAGTAACTGTACACAGAAAAACTGCCTCTCATTCTCACTTCCGCGTCCATTACTGGATATAAGACAGTGACACATGGGAAAGGATGGAAATAAAACTATAAGCACAACTGATTTAAAAACTGAGGGAGGGGCGCCTGAGTGGTTCAGTCAGTTAGTTAAGTGTCACAACACTTGATTCTGGCTCAGGTCATGGTCTCACTCGTGAGACTGAGCCACACATCTGGCCCCGCGCTGTCGGCCTGGGATTCTCTCTCTCTCCCTCTCCCTCCACCCCTCCCACATGCACACACTCTCTCTCAAAAATAAACCTAAAAAAAAAATTTTTTTTTAATTGATGAAAAAAACAAGGAAGGATAAAATCAGCCACTACGGTTAATGGAGCTCAGAAAGTTGGATGATACTGCAAAAGTGCTCTGTATATGGTAGCTTTCAATAATTTTGATTGGCCAAAATAATTATTATTATTCCTACATAAATTCCTTTAAGAAACATTATATTGCTTGTGGGCCAAGTATACGGGATTTTTTTTAAATTTTTATTGATTTTTGAGAGGTGGGGCCAGAGCACGAGCAGGGGAGGGGCAGAGAGAGAGAAACACACACACACACACACACAATCAGAAGGAGGCTCCAGGCTCTGAGCTGTCAGCACAGAGCCCAACGCGGGGCTCAAACCCACAAACTGTGAGATCATGACCTGAGCTGAAATCAGATGCTTAACCAACTGAACCACCCAGGTCCCCCCAGGATGTTAAATTATCATAAACAGCACCAAATTCCTAGAAACGACTGTCTTCAATTAAATACACACTTGTAAATATATGGTTTAAATTTATTCCTCAAAGAAAATCTAAAGTTCATTATCAACAAGACACAAATGGCCTCATAACTAAATCATTCACTATCTAAACATAGGAATGTCAGGGGCACCTGGCTGGCTCAGTCGGTAGTGCACGCTACTCTTAATCTCAGGGTCGTTGAGTTCAAGTCCCACATTAGGTGCAGAGCCTACTTAAAATAAAAAAATAAACATATGAATATCACCTTTATCTGACTTTTCATCCACAGAATATTTAAAAAACTTTTGTCGCTCCTCAGCTTGATTCCACAGGCTAAGACCTCTAAGGAGTTCTGCAGTGTCCTTCTGAGAGCAGTGCTGTGCAATCACTTTCTTCTTAATATCCTTAAGCTCTTCATAGGTAAAATATTCCATTAACATTGGCTGAAAAACCTAAATGAAACAAAATATTCATAAGGAAAGATGCCTAACTAGTTTTGTTTACTCTACACCTTTTTTAATGTTTGTTTAGTTTTGAGAGAGAGACCCAGTGCAAGCAGTGGAGGGGCAGAAAGAGAGGGAAACACAGATGCCAAAGCAGGCTCCAGGCTCTGAGCTGCCAGCACACAGCCCGACACAGGGCTCGAACTCATAAGCCGTGAGACCGTGACCTGAGCCGAAGTCAGATGCTTAACCAACTGAGCCACCCAGGCGCCCCTACACCTTTTAAAGTATTAATGGCTCAAGGGTAGTATTATGACTCCATATTTCCAAGAAAGAAAAATTTTAGTTGTTGCAACCAAGTTAGTTTATCCAAAAAAGTGTAAAGAATATCACCAAAAGACCCTTCTTTCTATGGTTTCTCTGGCTAATAAATCCCATGGAATTTAAAAGCATCAAAAGCAGAAGGTTTTCTGTACACAGAAACACTCTTATCAGTCTCGTATGGTTAGACATTTAGGTCAGTTAACTGCCTTCTAGTACTTCAGTAGCTGAACTCTACCTCAACAGGGCCTCTAAATCATGAGAAAGGTACCCCGGGTACTAGAACCATAAAACTCAGAGGTCTACTGAGACCTTGAACTATCTATATTTCTTCTTCGAAACAAATGCTTAGTCCCAACCTCCAATTTACAGAATTAGAATCTTGAAGAAGTGAAGCCAAGGCTTTTGTTTTTTGGGGCAGGAAGGGGGGGGTACAAAGATAATTTTGATGCACATCACAGGTTAAGAAACACTATTCTAGTTAGAAAAAAAAAAGAAACACTATTCTAGTAACTCAGTAGCTTCAGTGGTGGTTTCATATCACAACGACTTGGGGACCTTTAAAATATATCCAGACCAGTATCTCTCATCTGATTTAATTAGTCTGGAAAGAGCTGAAAAGTAGTTTGTTGTTTTTTTTTTTTTAATACAGATCTGATTATAAGGTGAAGCTATAGATGAGAATCACCACAGTAACTAATTTACAACTCAACAAGAATCCAGTTCCTCATAAAATTATTTTTCTATTCCTTATAACCTAATCCTGATATTCACCCCACTTTAGAGAAAGAAGAGAATGGGAAAATGTTTTGCTCATCCGCTCAGTGATAACCCAATACATGTGTAGCAGGAATAAAACTGTTAAGTTTAACACTACCATTTGATTACCAAAATCCACTACAAAAAAAGATCATTTAAAATTCTTTAAACTTAGCATGAAAATACACAAAATATTAAAAAGTTTAAAGAATCCCCTAAAGGTTCTATGAAGACATTAAAGTAACACAAAAAAATATTAACATTCAATACAGTGCCATCTACACAGTAAGAAATTAAGTATTAGTTGAGTATTGAATTAAATAAGAGGGGCGGCTGGGTGGCTCAGTTCACTAGTTCAAGCTCCAAGTCGGGCTCTGTGCTGACAGCTCAGAGCTTGGAGCCTGCTTCAGATTCTGCGTCTCCCTCTCTCTCTGCTCCTCTCCCGCTCGCACTCTGACTCTCTCTCTCTCTCTCTCTCAAAACTAAACAATAAATAAATAAATAAATAAAAGATTCAATGAAAAGCAACAACCTCTCAGAGGGAACAAAATTAAAGTCTTTCTTGGGGTTTTTTTCCCTTCCTAAAACGAAGTGGAGGCTTACCTTCCTATGCATTATTTTTAAGAATGAAAGGCAAAATAACATCTTAAAAATTTTATAAATCAAATTCACAGGAGAGAAAATATTTTGCTTACCTCCTCTTCCTCTTTCATGTGAGGAAGAAAATCTCTTGTAAAAGCCTCCAATCTCTCTTTCAGCTGTTTTGCATAATTTAACTGCTCATATTCATTCTAGAAACATAAAAAAAAATACATCCTATGAAAATTTTGTTTCATTATTTACATTGTACTGATCCAAGGAAATCTGTTTATTTTTTTTTGTTTAAATTTTTTTTAACACTTATTCATTTTTGAGAGATAGAGAAAGAGCATAAGCGGGTGAGGGGCAGAGAGAGGGAGACACAGAATCCAAAGCAGGCTCCAGGCTCTGAGTTGTCAGCACAGAGCCTGATGTGGGGCTCAAATTCACAGACCGCGAGATCATGATCTGAGACGAAGTCGGACATTCAACTGACTGAGCCACCCAGGCACCCCAGGAAATCAGTTTAAAATGCAACATAAAACCTCAGGAAAAAAAACAGACTGACAAATAGCAAAGTGATCTCTGTACTTTTCAAAGCATAAAATATGTCCTTAAAGGGGCACCTGGGTGGTTCAGTCGGTTAAACATCTGACTTCAGCTCATGATCTCATGGTCCTTGAGTTTGAGCCCTGCGTCAGGCTCTGTGCTGACAGCTCAGAGCCTGGAGCCTGCTTCAGATTCTCTGTCTCCCTCTCTCTCTGCCCCTCCCCTGCTCATGCTCTCTTTCTCTCTCTCAAAAAAAAAAAAAAAAAAAAAAAAATTTAAAAAAAAGATGTCCTTAAAATATCTTGCAAAGGAACCTAGGATTTTTAGTAATGTGATCTCATACTTCTTTAAAATGTCATAAAAAGTCTAAAAATAGCAAGTATTTCCTCAAAACTTCTACTGATTTCTAATGTATACATTTATATAATCTCTGTTTCAGTTTTCTTAATCTGTGTCTGAGCAGTCCATAAGAGCCTACTGGACTATATCACCAGAGTCCCTTGACACTCATCTGGGGGCACCCTCACCACACGAGCCACAACACCTGTTACGTTATGCTGACAGAAAACCACATCTACTTCAAAAAGTCAGGTATGAACATAGTTCTAAAGGTAAGGAGCTCCCGACATTGTTTAGTAAATCATTCTAATTCTGGATAATAGCTAAAAGTTCTTTCTCACATGAACTAAGATCTCATCTCCCTGTAACATCAAACACTTCTACATCAGCCCTCTTAACTTATAACATGCAGAATTTTACAAAATAATGAAACTTTTTAAATGTGGGAATAGGGGCTCCCAGGTGTCTCAGGTTGAGTGGCCAACTCCTGATTTCAGCTCAGGTCATGATCCCAGGGTTATGGGTTTCAGCCCTGAGTCGGGAGAATCACGCTGAGCTTGGAACCTGCTTAAAAGATGGACTCTCCCTCCCTCCCTCTCTCTCCCCCTCCCCCTCCCCCCCTCCCCCGCCCCTCCCCCACTCACATGCACACACTTTCTAAAATTAAAAAAATTAATTAAAATTTAAAATCTAAATAAATAAATAAATAAGATGTGGGAATATTTTATCCTGATGAGTCTTCTGTAGTCTCCTCTTTCTTGTACTAATTTATTCAAATGCTTCCCAATATTCCATCCAATGTCCTGATCTCTGAGGACTGCACATTTTCCTGAAGCATGCCCAAGTGGCTTCCATTTCTACTTCCCATGCTAATAATGATCAAATTTACTTATCTAAATCAAATTACTATTACTCTTCTGACCCTGAAACCCATCTATACCTCCTCCTATTAATAAGTGCCCACCTGGATTACACAAGCAGTTCAAACCCAACGTGCCCAAAATGGATCTTTTAATTCCCCAAGCCTCTTCTATATTCCCTATAAAGTCAGACTCAGTTTTCATTCTTGTTTCTTTCTCTTTCTCCTTTCCCTTTCCCTTTCCATGCAAGCACTACATTCTATCAATTTTATGTCTGACATAATTCTCGGGTCTGTCTCCTTCCCTCTATCTCCTCTAGCCACTGCTTTAGTTCAGATCTTAATCATTTTATTGAACAATACATGAACAGGACCTAAAATTGAAAGAGTACAAAAGAGTATTCAATAAAAAGTAAATCTCCCTTCCATCACTACCCAGTGCCCTACCTCACCCCATCACCCACCTCCCCACCAAGGAGTTACTGTGTCTTCTTCTAGACACTACTACAATATTTTTTAGTCTTTTCTGTCCCTTCACCCCATCCTCCTCCCTGCTGCACAACAGTCTTTCTAGAACACAAGTCTATAAGTGAAAGATGTGTGGTTGTTTGACAGAGTTGCAACTTAAGTCTATGCTTCACCAAGCCAGAGGGGAGATAAAAGAAGACAAAACCTCAAATTTCCACAATATGCAAATATAAGTAAAAGGAAAATCTTTCTATATCATTATCCTCAACTACACTCAAATAGGTCTAATTTTATGTTATACAATAGAAAACTGTCCCATTTATCACTGCACCCTAAAATATGTAAAAAAGAAATAAAAGTAAATGTTATAGCTAACATTCAATTTTTAAGTAAATAAATAATTTTTTAAGGTCACAATTCATTCTAGTCACAATCTCACCTTTAGTCACTACTAACTGCCTTTATTATGGCTTTCTCTAAGAGTTGAGCAAATGTTACCAGAAAGTAAACATTTTGTGGTAATTAAAATTTCAACTTACAAAAAACTTTAAGGAGTAGCATTCACTCTAAATTTTATATACAGTAATAAAGAGGTAGCTGACAAAGATTCTTGTCAACCTGACAGGCTCAGGCTCCTCTGAACCGTCTCTCAACTAGGCCTCAATCTTGAGCTCTGTCCTTGGCCCACTTACTCTGGTTTTAGCAAAAGTCATTCTGAGTCAGTTTAGCAGAAATCCCTCGACCCTTGACATCTGATCATACTCAGTACCTATCCAAGCTCAATATCTCACCACCCTGATCTGCTTTCAGCAAAAATCCTCTTGAGTTGGTTTAGCAAGATTCTCCCTAGCTCTGATGTTTCCTCTTAGTAATTTTCCTGACCCCCACTCTGTCCCTTGGCTGTAAATCCTTAGATACCCTATTCCAAGTTGAGCCCATCTCTCTCCCCTACTACAAAACCCCAATGAAGTCATCCCTTGAATAAAGGCTTCTTTACTGTCTTTAACAAGTGTGAGAATATTTTTTTCTATAACATAACATCACTTACTACTATAAAATGCTAATAGGTTTTGTTAATGACATACTAGTAAGGACACAAGTTGTGACAGTTAAATACCCATTTTTGCAACTCACCTTAACATTCTTCAGTCCCTTTTCAAAGAGGCTAAGCATCTCAGAGAGTTTATTGTCAGAATGTACATTATAAATGGTCTGGCTGCGTTGTTGAAGCAAACCGATAATGTATTCATTTTCGATCTGCTCATGCATTTTGAACTCCTTAAAAGTAGCATACAGAGACTGCAGAAGAGCACGGAAATCATTGTTGTTGGAAAAGTTCGTTTTAGAAAGCTGAATAAGAATTTAAAAAAGAAAGGCATAATAAATATATGTAAATATACACCAATAAAAAATATTAAAATGCAAAATACCTCCCTTACACTTATTTGTTCAAATACACATAAAGGAAATTCACAAATTAACAAATTATAATGGTATAACAAAAAATACACTAGGGTCAGAATGATAATGGTTTGCATTCTGAAGAGTTTGATGATACAGGAAACTGATGCATGCACCAAAAAATCACATAGTTTCTTTAAATAAAAGGGATTAGACCAGACTCCCTCCAAACCTAAAATTCCATTATTCTATACATATACTAAATACAGATACTCCATAAAGTTATATGAAATTTTAAAATAGTTGTGTTAGGATAATGTGATAAGTGTTTTTTTTTTCTTTTTCAAAACGTTCTTTATGCTATTATACTACTTTTACAATGTTAAAATATTATAGTTTGTTTAAACTTTAATATCAAGATGAGTCTGATCTGTTCCAGAAATAATTCTAAAACACTGAGCTATTAGAATATTACTAGGGACGCCTGGGTGGCTCCGTCAGCTAAATGCCCGCCTCTTGATCGCGGCTGATGATCTCATGGCTTGGTTCATGGGATCGAGCCCGTAGGACCTGCCTGGGATTCTCTCTCTTTCTCTCTGCCCCTCCCCTGCTCATGCTTGCTCTCTCTCTCTCTCCCTCAAAATAAATAAATAAACTTAAAAAATTAGATAATTTTAGGGGAACTAGTTTTTGTTTTTTAAGAAAAACAGAATAAACACTTAGCAGCTCAGATAAGAAATCATGTACTTTTCTGAGGTAGAGGCACTGCAACACCAAAACCTAGTACATTATGGCATGAGAAAGTAAATGCACTTTAAGGAAAGCTACAATCAATGACAAAACAAAGAAATATATACACTATCATTTTCTTTAATTCTATTATTCAACCAAAGAAAATGACTGTTCAGATGTAATTTTATTTTTTTACATCGAATGGCAAATTAAATTCTCATGTTTAAATGCATAATCTTATGATGAAGAAACCTGATTCAAATTGAAACCTGATTCAAATTAAAGTTCAAAATAATATAAAAACCCTCCATTGCCATATTAAGTCTACTTTCTATTACATCAACTCCAGTTTCAAAGTTCATTTTAAGAGGGAAAACCTGATTAGGTTAAAAACACAGACAGTAAATGGAGGGGAAGAAGTTACTAACACCACACTTCCTAGGCTTGGTCTGTCAAGTCTGATCCAGTATTCCTAAAATGGAGCGGACTCTAAGCTGTCTCAAATGCCTGTTCTCAACAGGAGTGGCTGGCTTACGACAAAGCATCAGAAAAGATGGTAAACACCTAAAGCAGAACTATTCCGCTATACACAGCAGAATTAACTATCTTATGTAAAACTTATGTGTATTAGGTATTAAGTCATTTATAGGAAATGACATCCGAGTCTCTAGGGATCAGATCTCAGTTCTACCATTTATTTAGCTGTGTAACCGTGGGTTAGTTACTTTACTCCTTCATGTCTTAGTTTCTTCTTGGTGTTAAATGAGAATAACAACATCTGTAGTTCACATGGTTGCTATGAAATTAAAATGAATTGGTGCTTTACGTTAGCTTTAGCCATTTTGAAAATCATTTGTTTTTATAAATTCATGCATTTTTTTTACTCAATTCAAATAGTTAGTGGGCAGCTATTAAGAGCTGGGCATTGTTCCTGTACTTGGGACAGATACATCATGAACAAAACAGACATCTCTGCCTTTATGGAGCTTATAGTCTAGTGAAGAGAAGTAACACAAGGAATAGGAGCCACAATAAGTAAGTAAATTATCCAGATGAGAGGTTGGAAACTTTTTAAGGGCCAGATAGTAAATATTTTAAGTTCTACAGGGCATACTCTGTAACAACTATTTAATGTAGCTGGTGTAGCATAAAAGCAGTCATACAAATGAAGGTGGCTATGTTCCAATAAAATAAATAAAACAAATCTGAATTTCATATAATTTTCACATGTCAAAATATTATTCTTTTGATTTTCTCCAACCTTAAAAATGTAAAAACCATTCTTAGCTCCTGAGTCATACAAAAACAAGAGGCAAAACAGATCTGGTTACACCAATATAGATTTTATCCTAAGAAATGCTACACAAGATCACAACAAAATTCACTAGTGTCTAATCTTAGCAAATACTATCATGGGTCATTTTATTTTAAAAAATTAAAAGTAAGTCTTAGAAATAACAGATAAATCTTAAAACACACTATTAGCTATACGAGTTTTAAAAAACAGAAACCAAAGCATGGCAAAAAAATAAATAATGCCCTCACATGATTTACGGAAAGTAACATCTTAAAAGACATTCAGGAAATTCTGCATTCATTCTCATTGGACTATTAGAAAATCTTTCAGATTTAATAACAAGCTAAAATAAAAACCAGGTTCATACTACAGACTGCGAACCCAGTGACATATATGAAAGGACTCTACGCTATTCACGGAGTCAATCCAGCTTAGTGGCTGAAAGTGCTGCCCGGACTCTGGAGCCAGATTGCCTAGAAACGAATCCATCTCTGCCAGCAAGTCACTAAATGACTCTCTACCTCAGTTTCTCCATCTGTAAAATAAGGCTAATAATATTAACTACCTCACAGAGTTCTTGTAATAATTTAATAATATATCTGAAGAACACAAAATATAATAGATATAAGCCCTACTTGGGTTTTTCTGTTATTTTTACAGTTAGCCCAAATAAAACTATCATTAGAAGTCCTTATGCTACCCAAATTACTTTGTTTCCACTTGAAATGAGCAACTGTTTCAGCCTGGTACCTAAAGTCAAATTTAGCAGCCAAAAAGATAACCAGAACGCATACAATTTAACTTTTAAAAAATCAGTTTATATGAATTTTTAAAATTTAGCTTGCCTCTTCAAAGTTATTCAAACACGCAAACTTGATTGAGACAAAAATCCTAGACACTAACAGTATCTGGGACATACTGAGGCCTAATATGCACTAGATACTAAGTGTTGCTTTTTTTTTTTATGTTTATTTATTTTGAGAAAGCTGCCAGCAGAGTTTGATGCAGGGCTCGAACCCACAAACACTGAGATCATGACCTGAGCCAAAACCAAGAGTTGGACGCTTAACCGACTGAGCCACCCAGGAGCCACTGCCCCTAAAGTTAAGTATTTTTAGATAAAGTATTATAATTCTCATTTTACAGATGAAAAACCTGAGGCTCAGAAAAAATAACTTGCTCAAAACCATACAACAAGTAGACAACAAAACAGAAGTCAAACCTCTATGACTCTAAAATTTACGTTCTTTCTGCAAGATACAGTATTGATTCCAATCATAAAGCTATCTTTCCACATCCAACAGAGTGAACTGTCAGAAAGAATGCTTGCTATAAAGCAATAGTTCTCACCAGAGGTCAATTCTGCCCCCCAAAAACTAATGCGCAAGGACATTTTTCGTTGTTAACCACTGCAGAAGTGCTACTGACACCTAGTGGGTAAAAAGCCAGGGATCCAGCTAAACATCCTAGGAACACAGGACAGCAGTCACAAGAAAGAATCATCTAGCCCAAAATGTCAAAGGTGCTGTGGTTGAGAAATGCTACTCTAAAGAAGTGTTTTTCAAACACATTTAACCATGACCTCTGGTCTGAAATACAGTGCGACCTAGACACACACACATCACAAACACTTCAAACAAATTTCAGGAAATAATTATTTCCCTCTCTACCCTGTGATATACTCTAATATGTACTTTTCCATTTCATTGTTTAAAGGCTATTTCTATCCCATGAAACTTATTTCATGACCCACTAATGGACCATAGGACACACTATGAAAAACAATAGGATATAAAATTTCCTAAATGACCTATAAACTTGTACACCTTGATGCCTGGCAAACTCAACAATAAACCTATATAGAACAGGATACACACAGCCAACAAATAGTAACAACCGAGTAACATGGTATCTCTCATATTTAAAAGGTTTTATGTCCTTTAAAAGGCTTTAAAAGGCTTTCTGTCTCAGACACTCTACGACCTAAAATCTTAAAACCTGGCTTCAAACTGACTCAAAAAAGTTGTGTCACTTAAAGACTAGATTAAGTTCAAATACATGTATGAAAAATAGTACAATAAAAACCCAAACACTATTACCTCAAATAAAGTTTTACTTTTTATCTACTCAGCCGGACAATGCTTTGATTCAATCAATGGAGATTTATACTCAATTAAAAAAAAAACCTTAATAACTACCCGATCAAACTAACTGTATGGACAGAAAAAAACTATGGCACACAGGTGAAATGTTTGCATAAAATTATGTAACAAGTAATAAATAGCAAAATCAATAAGGTAATACAAAAAGCACAGGCTTCAGAAGGGGGGGAAATCCTATGATTAAAATTCTGGCTCTCCTAATTACTAGCTGAGTGGGTTGGGTAAATTACTTAACTAAGTCTGTTTCCTCATCTTTAAATGACAGATAATACCTGTATCACGAGGCTCTTGTAAGGATTAAAAGAAATAGGGGCGCCTGGGTGGCTCAGTTGGTTGAACGTCTGACTTCGGCTCAGGTCATGATCTCACAGCACGTGGGTTCGAGCCCCGCGTCAGGCTCTGTGCTGACAGCTCAGAGCCTGGAACCTGCTTCAGATTCTGTGTCTCCCTCTCTCTCTGCCCCTCCCCCGTTCAGACTCTGTCTCTCTCTCTCCCTCTCTCAAAATAAAGTAGACATAAAAAATTTTTTTTAAAAAGAAAGAACATAAGCATGTAGTAAGAACTCATTAAATTCCCTTTTCCTTCGTCTTCTAGTTCTCAATTCAATATTCCCTCTAATAAGCCAATCTCCCTGACACCAGTCAATAACAGCTTTTACAGATATGCAGAGAAAAACAAGGAAACTAAATCCTTCATAAAGCTACATTCATTCAATTTTTCTTAAATAATCTATTCAAGTTATTATTAGCTTATTTCCCTTCTATAGGGCTGAGGTTATAAAATGTCCTTTGTTTATAAATTGATGAAGTAAACAACACTTTTTATATCCTCACCTGAAAAACTTGGGCACTCCATAAAGCCTCCACCACTTGAATCTTTTATAACTGGCTTATGTGTGAGTCTCGGAATTTCTATATTATGCACATCCTTAGAACCACCACCTACTTTGTTCTCAGCACTCAGTTCAAACAGACTTAGACCACTCCTGACACTTTAATGCACAGCTGACCACATACTTCCCTTGGCTCCCACATTTGGATTTCTACCTTAGCACAAACGTTAAGATTGTAAACTCCTTAAGAATAGGGATCACATCTCATATCACCAATGCAAGCTAATGACACAACACTGGCCCAATAGACAGTAGAGACTCCACACTTACTGGCAGAATTAATGTTGTTAAATTTTGAGGACTAGAGGAAAGATTGAGGAATTGGAGTAAACTGGAAAAAGGATGTCATCCAATGAAATGTTCACTAAAATCCACCCAATTTGGAAGGTGAATGAATTAGCAAAAAGATTTCATAACAGACTGTTACCAAAAAAAATTTTAAGGAACTACTACGGTTTCATACAAATTAAATTAAACTAGAAATCATGATCCTGAGGCACCCAGGTGGCTCAGCTGATTAAGTGTCCAACTCTGATCTCAGCTCAGGTCATGATCTCATTGTTGATGGTTTTAAGCACCCCCTCCTCCCCCCGCTGACAGCAGGAAGCCTGCTTGGAATGCTCTCTCCCTCTCTCTGTGTCCCTACTCAACTCATGTTCTCTGGCTTGCTCTCTCTCTCAAAATAAAATAAACTTAAAAATGTTTAAATAAGAAAACAAAAGAGGGGCGCCTGGGTGGCTCAGTCGGTTGAGCTCGCGGTTCGTGGGTTCGAGACCCACGTCAGGCCTCTGTGCTGACAGCTCAGAGCCTGGAGCCTGTCTTCAGATTCTGCGCCTCCCTCTCTCTCTGACCCTCCCCTGCTCCTGCTGTCTGTTTCTCTCTCTCTCAAAAATAAATAAAGCATTAAAAAAACTAAAAAGACAAGACAAGAAAAACAAGAAATCATGATCCTGACTTGGGTTTCCACCTAGATCTATAACTAACTGCTTTTATGAACTGGGTCTAGCTAATCTAGGCCTACAAGTCCCCAGCTATAACACAGGAATACCCCTTCCTTTACCTCTACCTGGACTGTTGTCCAGATAACAGTGAAAAAAACTTTCCATAAAACCTTATATAAATTCAAGAGGAAATCCAAGAGCAAAGAATTAAATTAGGTATTGCACAGCAATATTTAAAATGGTCTACAACTTCAGAATAAATTATTCTAAGTAAACTATAGTCTATGTATATAAACAATTGAGTTGATGCTAGTAAATACAAGGATGCTTCTAAAATATATCATACTTGAAAAGTTTGATACTGGAAACAAAACTGACTTCTTTTATAATTACTGTGCATTCAAGAGTCAACCTTTAGAATACAGTGAAATAATATACCTTGTATGTTTTTAGTTTGAGTACAAAAACTAGTTTTCATTTTGTAAAATTTTACTGTTGGCTATTTGGGTTGAATATCCCTGGTCTTTACCACCAAATGATGCTGAAGGCAAAACTTGAGATGATAAATGAATAATAAAAAAAAAAAATAGTCCTTTGAGATTATTCAGCCATCATAAAACACTTATTTCTCCACCCTAGCTCCCAAAGGACATTGTAGGAGATTTCCACTAGCTATTAATATCAAGAAAAAATCTGGATATAGAATTCCTATAGTTTTTTTCCCCCTAAATTACCTTGATCTCTGATCCACAGTTTGGAAAATTGGACTTTTAATCTCCTTGATGAATATCTACAACAATCTCATTAACTACATCTAATTAAGAATTAGCGATAATTTTGACTTATGCTATGTCAAACTGAAAATGCTTTCTTAATTACTGCAAGAGGAAACATTTAAGTATTGAAAAGAATCTCATTTGACTCAGGTATTTTTTTTTTTAAGTTTATTTATTTTTAGAGAGAGACAGAGAGAGATCGAGCAGGGGAGGGGCAGAGAGAGAGAGAGACTCCCAAGCAGGCTCTGCACCATCAGCACCAAGCCTGACGCAGAGCTCGAACTGACGTACTGTGAGATCATGACCTGAGCTGAAACCAAGAGTCAGGCGCTCAACCCACTGGCCCACCCAGGCTCCCCATACTCAAGTACTGCTTCTTAAAATGCCACTGCATTCGGGACGCCTGGGTGGCTCAGTCGGTTAAGGGTCGGACTTCAGCTCAGGTCATGACCTTGCAGTTTGTGCTGACAGCGCAGGGCCTGGAGCTGCTTCAGATTCTGTGGCCCCCTCTCTCTCTGCTCCTCCCCTGCTCACGCTCTGTCTCTCTCAAAATAATAAATAAACATTAAAAAAAAATTTTTAATGGCACTGTGTAATACAAGGCTGGTTAGTCTATCACGTAACTAAATAAAACTGTGACTCTTCACTGCTATGGGAAAGTCACAATCACTTCACGAAAACCACAAACTCCCTAGGAAAGTGTTCACACGCACAAAAATTTCCGGGACAATTTCAAGCGACCCCCAGGCTAACCTGCAGAGAAGAACTTGTATTCCGTAAGTCCTCGCTTAACTTTCCCTTTCCAATTTTGAGAAAGTAAAAAACCTCCCATTTTTTAAGTCCCTGCAATTAGTGAATACTGTCTGAATAACTAAGCTCAAAGCCCAGAGGAGGTGAAGACACTAACAGCAATCTAACTGAAAAAATTCGGTCACACAGCTTAAGGTAAGGCTCACCCATTCCTTACGCTCCTCCTGGATACACGGCTCTCGCCCTTGGCTGCACGCTGGACTCACTGGGGAAACTTTAAATTGTTTGTACTTGATGCCAGGGTCGCACTCTGAGAGCTCCTATCTGGGGAGCTGAATTTGGATTTTTAACAGCCTTTGGGATGATTCTAATCAGCTACCAAGGTTGAGAATCACTGTCCTGGCCTTTCCTGTTTAAACCTCTATCTGTATCAGGTATTTTTTAATTTCCAAAATGGAAGGAGGAAACGGATGGTTGTGAGTGCATTTCAAATCGCTGGTTTTGAATGTGGCTTAGCCCTGAACCCTCTGGGCATCCTCCAACCACCTCCCCGGGCTCTGAGAAGCCCTCTTCTCTCTCAACAGTGGTTTTGCTTAATGCTATGGAAGTTATGAAAATTCACAAAACTTGACTTCTGGGCTTAAACAATAGTTGTTCAAATGCTTTCTATTTTGGCTCATTTCTGCACGTAACAGGACTGCCCGAAGTTTTCAGGACATATGTGGATATAGGTGGACTTTCCTTCCCCAACGTTAATATTGACAAAAATGTGGACGCTCCATACTGTTTTAAAATCCTTAGCAAAAGGCCCTGAACCATCTCCAGAAAAGTGCTTTTTCAGCTAATGCTGCACCAATTTAGAGTCCAAAAAGGTTCTCACAGTTAAACCAACTTTTTTCCGAGGCCCCTTTTATTCGAGCCCACGTAAAGAATTCCAACAGAGAATAGCGGTCGTGTAACAAAATCTACACCGAGTAAAAGCTCCAGGACAATAAAAGTTGCACGGAGAAAGAGAACTATAAATGAAGAGCGAAGCGTCTCTAGATCCTAGACCAAGAAACCCGGGTTTTCTCCCAAATCAAGCCAGGGAAAAGCTGGGGCGTAGAATGGGAAAGCTGGGAAAGCTGCCCCCCCACCGGAGCCAGGAAGCAAGAGAGAGGTTCGGAAGGATGGATGGGTGGTGTTTGCAAACAGACTCGGGAGCCCCCAAACCGGCCGGGGGCAGGATGAAGGGCGGTGGTGATGGGGGAGGCGGGGGACAGCTGCAGAAACGGCCGGCCCCAGGCGGACAGGAAGCCCAGCGCAGGTGGCCCGCCCGGGGTCCCCGAAGGTCGGTGGGGCGCGAAGGGGCCCCTCTCCCCAAGGGGCGGGGGCGGGAGGCTCCGCACGGCCGCAGCGAGCCGGGCCCCCCCGGCCAGGGGCGCGCAGCCAGGCAGGGGCCGCGCCGCGGGCCTCGAGGGCACGTCCGAGGCCAGCGGCCGGGTAGGGGCGCGGGCTCCCCGCCGAAGGTGCAGGGGAGCAAGCGCTGCGCTGACAGCTGCGCAGGCGGCAGTCCGCGCGGCGCGGCCCCGGGGGCTACGGGCGCGGCGCAGGCCAGGCCGCCCGGGGACCGGCCCGCTCCTCCTCTCGGCCCGCGCTGCCCCGAGCAAGAAGCCCCGCACACCGTTACCTTATCGCAGTAGAGCCCCACCAGCTGCTTCATCCGCCAGTGTGGGGCGGTGAAGACGTCCACTTCTTCGGGGAAGGGCGCCATCGCCACTGCCTCAGCCACTGCCTCAGCAGCCGCGGCCGCCGCCTCTCCATAGACACCCTCGCCGCGGGGCAGAGGCGGCGCGCCCCCCTGCGCATGCGCCCGCCCCGTCGGCGCGCGCGCCCGGCCTACTCGGCCGGCCGGGACGCGGGGACGCGCGGGCCGCCGCCATGCGGTCCCGAGGCCCACGTGACCGGGCGCGCGGCGGCGGCTCGCGCTCTCCCTTACCTCCTCGGGGTTTTTCGTTCCTTGTCTCCCTCGGTTGCCGAGAAGAGAAACCAAGTCTTCACCCTATTTGTTTCGCAACATAAAACACATTATCCGAAGGCTGGGAGTGTCGTTTTGGAGGCGCTCTCAAAGCTGCCGCTACGCCCACCAGGCCTTGAGGCCGAGGCCGCCGAGCACAATGGCCGCGCTCAGGCCCAGAGCTCCTCCTGGGCGCCGCAGGCCGTGACGCCCATTCGCCTGGGTGGATGCTCTGGGCGCCACTGGGCCCTCCTAGAGCGCCCTTTGCCTCCCTGCCATTCCCAGGTGGCGGGCACGACCTCCCTGCCCGCTGGTCAAAGGCCCCGGCGAATGGGTGGACCAGGAATGGGGTACCAAGAACTTAGGACCCACAAGGAAACGATGCCGCGCGAGCGGATAGGCACTGGGCGCCCCTGTGCTCGGGGCGGGCGCCCAGCCTGGGGGCAGGGCGGCATCTCCTCCCTAGCAGAGCAGGCCGGAGGGGAGGGCAGCTTGGAATTCTGGAGCCACCAAAGAAGGAAAAATGTCCCTTGGGGATCAGGGGGGGAAGGAATGTACCTCAAGCACGGGAACGCCAGGTCAGGGATGTCAGAAAGGCCTCGGGTGGTGGGGGGAAGGACGAATAATTACAGAAGGTTAGTGCGGGGAAAGAACCTTGGTACACATCCCTCCATTTTAAGTCGAGATTCAGGGAGAAAGGTCACTGACCAGAAAGAGGTCAGTCTCTTCCCCACAGGTCACCTG
>CM053567.1:180661700-180688376 GCA_028646485.1 Cryptoprocta ferox | reverse complement strand
AAGAAACACATGTTCTGTTCACCCTTTATCTCACCATTATCTATCACAGTTCCATGACAACACAGGGGTTTGGTGAATATTCAGTAAATGGTGGGTAGAAGGTGAGAAAGAACCTTGCAATAGAGAGCATCTGTTTATTTCTAATCTTACTATGTGGCCTTTATGGACAGAAAGTATGAGCAGTGGTTACAAGCACAGACTGGAGATAAAGTAAGATTCCTGGTTTTGCCAGATACTACTTGTATGACTCTGAGCTACATGAGGTCTTTGTGCCTCAGTTTCCTCTTATAGAAAATAGGGACAAAACTATGGACTAAATGCTTGTGTCCTCAAGTTCATATGTTGAACCCCTTGCCTCACCCTGTGATCTATTAGGAGATGGGCCTTTGGAAGGTAATTAGAATTAGATGAAGTCATGAAGATAAAGCCCTCAGGACTGCTTGTTGCCCTTGTAAAAGTCAGTAGACAGCTTGCTTCCCTATGCCATGGAATATACAGGAAAATTGGCAGTCCACACCGGGAAAGGGCTTCGTGATCACCGTGCTGGCCTCCTGATCTTGGACTTCCAACCTCTAGAACTGTGTGAAATAACATTGCAGTTGTGTACAAAGCATCCAGTCTGTGGTATCTTCGTTAGAGCAGTGTGAGCTAAGACCTCCCCATGTCGCTGTTAGGAGAATTAAGAGTCCATATATTTGAATTGCTTATATTAGCACCTGGCACTTAGTAAATACTGCCTGTAAGCTATTATTACTAAAACAACTCTGTGAGGTAGTCCTGTGGGAAACTAAGTCCTGAAGACATTTTGTTAATTGCCTAACGTCCCACAAATTAGTGACCAAATAATCTGGCCATATGAATCAAGGCCCTGTAGGGCCTAGTCACACCCTCCCAGGCACTGCATTAGCTGTGTGGGATACAAAGATGTGGTATGCACAGTCTGTCCTAAAGAAACAGGAATAACGCTTAAGTAATAGAATATTTCTATCACTCTCTTCCCCATCCCCTTCTTTCTTTTAAACTCTGCTCTTTCACCAAGGCTTTGCTCCTATGTTTTTTAATATCCCCCAGAAGACATTTTCTTATTTCCCCTCTATTTCTTTACTTAGTCTTGATCTCCCCTCCCCCAGCCGTCTTGAAATGTAGAATCAGGTGAACCAGTTATATGGAGAAATGAGTTCTAAGAGAACAATCCATTTTGTTTTATGCTCAGCACTTAGAATGGTGCCTATCATACAGTTACTACTCAATGTTTGTTGAAAAAAGAAAGAAGGAATAGGGGCACCTGGCTGGCTCAGTGGGTAGAGTGTGCAACTCTTGATCTTGGAGTTGTAGGTTCAAGCCCCATATTGGGTACAGAGATTACCTAAAAATAAAAATCTTAAAAAAAAAAAAAAAAGAAAGGGAGCGCCTGGGTGGCTCAGTCGGTTAAGCGTCCGACTTCGGCTCAGGTCATGATCTCATAGTCCATGGGTTTGAGCCCTACATCAGGCTCTGTGCTGACAGCTCAGAGCCTGGAGCCTGCTTCAGATTCCGTGTCTCCCTCTCTCTCTTTGCCCCTCCCCTGCTCACTCTCTGTCTCTGTCTCTCAAAATAAAACTAAAGACGTAAAAAAAAATTTTTTTTAAAGAAAGAAGGAATGAGGGAAGTTCTGTAATTTCCTCATTTTAACTTTTAATATACCATGTTCTATTTCCCAATACTTGTTTGTGTCTGTGTGGCTCACCTGTTTATCCCGAGAAGCAAGCACATTAAATAAGCATTTAACAATGCTTTAACAACAACAAATTTAACAACAAATCCATCCACACACAGTTTTGCTGTAACCTAGAATTTGAAGCTCTGTAGTCAACTCAACAATAATAACAGCCACTTTGGACTCTGGCCATTTCAGGGATTTTGTTCAAGATGACAAAATGAAAGAAATAAAGTGATTAAAAAAAAATAATGAGTCCTGTGGATCATTCTTCCCTTTGAAAGAAGCTGTTAACATTAGCTCTATATGCTGAGTAATGTGGCAATTAATCACCTGCTATATCCAGAATAAATGATTGATTTACATTAAACTTTAGACCCAGAAAGAAGACATTGATCAGCATAGTCTCATTATGGGTCACTGCAGCTACAGCAGATCAGGAACTGTTATTGAGGCCAAACTTGTCAGTTTAACCACCTCTCTCTGATTTCTTCTTATATATAACAGAGAAGGAATTCTAACAGACCGGCTAGCTAGCAGCTACCTGAAGGAGACTGGATAGGCATGTGAACAAAGCACTAAAAATCCACATCGTATAGTGCTTGGTGTATCAAGGGTTCCTTCTTTCCTGCTTTCATTGTCTCTGAAAACCTGCATGCCATAGGGGAGAGGAGGAAGATGCCAAATCCACGGTGACCTAAAAATATGATGCTAAGCCTCTTCGATAGTGTTTTCCAACCCTAGTTTTGAGGGCCCTGGAAAGGCTTAGTGGTCAAGGAAAGTCAATTCTAAGGCGTTTAACTCTGTTTATCTGAGTGACACAGCACTTTCCCCAACAGGGGGTGAGTTGTGAAAACAAGCAATGGAAGAATGCTGCTGTTGCAAAAACAGTTGGAATCCCAGTCCTAACTCATACCAGAATTGATCCTCATTGTCAGTCAAAATAGCCAATCAACAATTTGCTGCAATAGGCTAGGTTGATTCAGGCGTAAAGATTTTAGTAGGGGTGATGGCATTATTAAAAGAAAAGATAGCCAGATTTGAAATGCAATGCCATTTTCTTTTTTTCATTTTCCTTTAGGATAGTTTATATGCAAATGGCCCTCAGAAAAGGAAATATATATAGGTCTGCAGTTTGCCCCAAACCCTTACTTTCTCTTTTAATTTAAATAGTGAATGCTATTTCCCCCGTTGGTGTTCACTGTATAATAATCGAGGAGTCGCTGTATGTATTAGATTGCTAGGGCCCTCATAACAAACTACCACAGACTGGACAGTTTATACAACAGAAATTTATTTTCTCACTGTTCTGAAAGTCCAACATCAAGGTGTCCGCACGTCTGATTTCCTTTGAAGCCTCCCCCATTGGCTTGCGTATGGCCACCTTCTCACCGCGTCCTCAAGGGGCCTTTCCTCTGTCCTTTGTGTGTCTGATGTCTATGTCCTAATCTTCTTTTCATATAAGGACACCAGCAGATTTGATTAGGGCCCACCCTAACCACCTTATTTTAACTTACTCACCTCTTTAAAGGCCTGATCTCCAAATATTGTCACATTCTGAGATACTGAGGGTTAGGGCTTCAACAAATGAATTTGGGGGGAACACATTCCAGCCTGTAACACTATGGAAAGAAAAGTTTGTCATAAAGATATAATAAAACTTTTTATATAATGACCAAAAATACTGGAAACAACTAGATGTCCCTCAGTAGGATAGTGGATATCAGATAAATTATAGCACATTCATTCAATGGACAAATAGACATCTATTAAAAAAAAAAAAAAAAGCATGAGATACGGGGCACCTGGCTAGCTCATTTTGTAAAGCATGTGACTCTTGATCTCAGGGTTGTGAATTCAAGCCCCATGTTGGGCATGGAGCCTACTTTTTAAAAAAATGTTTAAAAAAAAGCATAAGACAGATAGATGTTGCTGGATGGAATGAAATCACGATTTTCTAAGTTAAAAAATGTAGAGAATACTTTATTAAATATGATGTCCTTTGTGCTTAAAAAAAAAAAGTATGGGGACGCCTGGATCTCTCAGTCGGTTAAGTGTCTGATTCTTGATTTCAGCTTAGGTCATTATCTCAGGTTTGTGAGATCAGGTCCCACATCAGGTCTATGCAGTGACAGTGCAGAGCCTGCTTGGGATTCTCTGTCTCCCTTTCTCTACCCTTCCCGCCCTCCCTCTCTCTCAAAAATAAATAAACATTTTTATAAAAGTATGTTTCTACAATAAAAACAGAAATTTGTAAGCAGGGGTTCTGAGATGGGAAGCAGTTAAATACCTTTAATATATGTACCCTTTGGTATAGTTTTAACATTTTACTACATTCACCTATCGCTCTTCAGTTATAAAAATTGGTTAATAAGAATGCATTTTAACAGAAGTTAGGCAATAACTTTTAAATCTTTAATACTATAAAAGGAAAAATGTTTGATTATATATAATCAGTAGCAACAGCTAATTGCACAGAGCCATTTTATGCTTATCCCAAATTTTTATTCTAACCTGTGTCATACACCTGCTTTGCCTCTGGTTTCTCTGTGTACATTGCCCTTCAGTCCACACTCATCTTTCCCATAGGACTGGAAGTGTCTTTGAGGGTAGGGACAATGTTTTAATGACACTGGGAAATGGGTCAGGTAGAATGTTAATTGAAGAAGAGCAGAAATAAAATTGTACTTATGGTATAATCCACACCATGTTTACAAAACGCGTAAGAAGGATTAGAAAGAAATGAGGCAAAATCAAAAGTCTCCTCTGAGTAATAAGAATTATAAGCAATCCTGTCCCTCTTTTACATTTTTTCTATTCTTTCCAATGTTTTAAATGAATATTTTACTTTTAATGTCAAGAATACCGGAATGAGCATATTACAATCTGATGACAGTTACATTTTATGAATACATTTAAAAGGGGCTTAAAGGAAATATATCAAAATGTTGATACTGGCTGTGTCGTAGCGGTAGAACTGTAGATGATTTGGGGGAGAAGAGTGCTACTTTTTTCTTAAAATTTGAACAAAAAAATTCCCCTAAAAATTAGGCTTTTGGTTTAAAGATTTCAGTGTAATTAACATTAATCAGCATTAGATCCGTACTGCCAGAGCTACGTACAGTCTCTCAGAGGCTCAACCCACCTCATAGAGAGAGTCTGAGTATGCTTCCTATAACTGCCTGGAGACCTTTGGCTACATCTTGTGCCTCATGGTCCTGGCACGGGGCTTCCCAGCTTGTCACTAGGAAGCCATGCCAGTGAGCTCTAGCTGGATTCTCTTCTTTAGACCACCAAGCCCCCATAGCACTTCCTGTGTGACACACATATAGGGCCGCCTTCACCTTGGCAAGGGCTCCCTAGCCACCCAAGGTTACTGCTAGCTCTTTTAAAACCGTAGAAATACAAGGGGGTGGGGGAGGGAGTGGGGGGTGGGTTACCTACCACCTTGGGCATTTTCCTGTTCGGTGGCCCTTTGTGTCCACAATGAGTCTCAGTATCCCTTTCCAGAACTTCAAGTTTGCATTTTGGGAGCACATGCTTCCCATTCTCGACTAATCGGATAGGGCATCAGATTGGAATACAGGTGCTTCTTACTGTGCCCTTTTTACAGGTGTGGCCCTGTCTCCCCTAGAGTTGGCTCACTGGTGCCTCACATATGAGAAATAGAATTGCTTGGACATAGGAGGTGTAGGATAGGCATAGGATAACAGAAGAGCTGAGAAGAGGAAGAGGCGTAAAAGAAAAAGGGATAGGTAAGACAAAAATAAAACGATGAGGAACAACAGAGTGAGGGAGGAAGAATAGGAAAGAAAAATATACAGGTGGAAATAGAAAGGTGAATGCAATAATTAAAATGCACTAAGGTCTTACTATGTACCAGGCACTATAAATTCTTTACATGAATTATTCTGTGTAGTCCTTACAACTACTATATGTGCAAGGTTCTATTTTTTCTCATGTGACAGAAAAGGGAAATGTTTAGACAGAGGTCTTGATTTGTCCAAGGTCATAGAGCCAGTTAATGGAAAATCAGGGCTATAAATCTACATTTTATTCATCCTAGAACATGCACTTAACCTTACACCGAAAAGACAATTTTGTCATTAGTTTATGTAAACAAACTAAACGACTAATATGTACTCTTAATCTTTGAAATGGAACCAAAGGTTACTGCAAAGAACGTGGGCTACACCATAAACTACATGTGTCCAAATATAGAATAGTCTCAGCCCTTAGGTTACCTTTTGAAGATTAGTAGTTCAGATAATGCTAAGAACACAGTTTGCTTCATTACAAATATGGACCTATAATGTGTATAATGGCTCATAATGTTTCTTTGCAAAAATCCCAACCATGTAAGAGCCTTCCATTTCCTAAACATACCTGTGTGTCACTTATCTTACTCTTTTTTTTTAAATTTATATTTTATTGTCAAGTTGGTTTCCATATAACACCCCCACAAGTGCTCTTCCCCACAAGTGTCCTCCACCATGACCATCACCCCTCACTTATCTTATTCTTAATAAATGTTGCCAAGTGAACTCCAACTTCTTGACTTCCAATCAAAGGGCCTATTATGGGCTAACAGGATGTTGCAGTGTTATGTGGCCTGAGGGAAAGGTGGCTACTCTGAAAGGAGACAACTTGACTCAGCTGTTTGCACCATGTAGCAAGGAAAAGCATCACAAGTTTCAGAACGGAAAGGACCGATAAGCTTCCTGTAAATTGCCAGGCTTACATTTATTGTAAAGATGAAATCTGGCAGGCAATTGCTTAATCCCTGCCTACAGAAGGGGCGGGGGCGGGGGGGGATTATTTAGGGAAGTACCGGTTCTGTTTCCTTCCTTCTTACCAGTGACATTTAAATTTGAGAAACAAAACAGATAAACATAAGGGAAGGGAAGGAAAAATTAGATAAAAACAGAGAGGGAGGCAAACCTTAAGAGAGTTTTAAATACAGAGAACAAACTGAGGGTTGCTGGAGGGGTGTTGGGTGGGAGAATGGGCTAAATGGGTGATGGGCATTAAGGAGGGCACTTGTCGGAATGAGCACTGGGTGCTATATGGAAGTGATGAATCACTAAATTCTACTCCTGAAACCATTATTACACTATATGTTAACTGACCTGAATTTAAATGAAATTTAAAAAATTAATAAAATGAATGCAAAGAGAGAAAGATGCAAACCAAGAAAGAGACTCTTTTTTTTTTTAGAGAGAGAGAGAGACATAGCGTGAGCCTGGGAGAGGCAGAGAGGGATGGAGACACAGAATCCGAAACAGGCTCCAGGCTCTGAGCTGTCAGCACAGAGCCCAACGTGGGACTCAACCTCACAAGCTTCAAGATCATGACTGGAGCAGAAGTCGGAAGCTTAACCAACTGAGCTACCCAAGTGCCCCCCAAGAAACAGACCCTTAACTGTAGAGAACAAATTGATCCTTACTAGAGGGGAGGTGTATGGGGGGAATGGGCGAAATAAGTGATGGGAATTAAGGAGTGCACTTGTTGTGATGAGCACTGGGTATTGGACGGAATTGCTGAATTGCTATATTGTACACCTGAAACTAATAAAACACTGTATGTTAACAACAACAACAACAACGAAAAAAACCAACAAACCCTCACAAACCTAAAACACAGTACAAAAAAATATCTGCAATTACATAAGGCAACTCCCAGAAAAATTTTAAATGCTGACAGCTATATAGGTAGAAACAGGAATGTCATATATACCTCTGATTCCCATGAACTGACTGATACCTTTTTTTTTTTTTTAATACCCTCTGCCACTACCTACCTACCCATTAGATCTTGGGCAAATCACTTGCCCTTTCTGGGAAGCTTTTGAGAGTGATAAGGAGTGACAAGTAATTAATACATATAATCTACAACACATGTAAAAAGGACTCTCCCAGACAACTGCTTACCTGTTATGGAAATCAATCACCAACCACCCAGATAAGTGTATCAAGAGTTAGTTGACCTTTACCCAATCATTATTTTCTTTGTGTAACTAGTTTCACTGTAATTAGTTTAATTGTTATTCATTTTACTGTGATTAGTTCCATTCACTTTTCCTAAAATGTCTCTATCAAGGTGACTTTAGACTACTGCAGTCCCTTAAGTGTGAGATTATAATAGCATATTGACATGTGCTTATAATCGAACTACTTGAAAAGTATTCTTTAACAGTAGAGAGATAGTACAGCAGACTGGGTAGGAGTGTGAACCCAGTTTCCTCATCTGTAAAATGGGATAGTGAGTTCTTCCTAATCGTGTCCTGAGAATTACATGTCATATGGAAAGAACTTAGTAGAGTCTAGCATAGGAAGCACTAAATGTTAACCATTGGTTTTGCCTGTAAAAAGAGGAAATTAGACAAGATATTCTCTTTGGTCTCCTCCGGTTCTGAATCTGGGACTCAGGGAACAGCACCATGAAAGCTGGTTCTTTGGGCAAATCCTATAAATTAATTTAACTGGAGAAGGGAGGGATTCAGTTTGATTTGGCTATAAGTGTCTGAAGACACAAAATGACAGTGGCTGAAACAAGATAGAGGTTTTCTTCTCTTTCTCAGGGTATTAGTTATCTACTGCTGTGTAACAAACTGTTCTAAACCTTAGTGGTTTAAAACAGCATTTATGATTTCACCATTTCTGAGGATCAAGAATTCTGGTATGGCTTAGCTGGGTCATGCTGATTCACTGGGACTAATGTTCAACGTCTGAGTTCAGGTTCAAACAGATTTAGGTTCCCATCCTTCCATGCTTATGGGACCCAGGGCAAATTACCCAACACTTGAATTTCTGGGTCCTCACTCATAAACTAGGAGAAACCTTGAGTGTTGGTGTGGTAAACACCTGAGTTAATAAGTGTAACAGGGTTTGCACAGTAAGAATTCAATGCTACCTTTTAACATTATTACATATATACATTAAAATAATAAGAATATTCCAGGGGCGCCTGGGTGGCTCAGTTGTCAAGTGTCCAACTCTTGATTTCAGCTTGGGTCATGATGTCAGGATTCGTGAAATCGAGCTCCTCCTTGGGCTCTGTGCCGACAGCGCAGAGCCTCTCTCTCTGCCCTTCTACCACTCATGCATGCACGTGCTCTCTCTCTCAAAGTAAATAAACTTTAAGAGATGGTTGTGAAATATTTACCAAATGTAAATGTCCAATTTGGGTCAGCTTTAGGATAGATCAAAATAAGAGGAATGCTATTATTCATGAAAAATTACAGATTTACATGCATTTAATCTTGCTGGCCTCTAAGTAAACCGATTCATGAGAAATGATATCCCTCCCTTTGCATACAACAAAGTACCTCTATGATCTCCCTCTCTAAACACCACTGTTTATGTCACATCGATGAAAGCCAGCAATTATTGAAAGACTAACACTAGACCAGGAACCACGTCATCTCACAACACTGTGAAGTAGGTTATGCCAACCCAACTTTACTGAAACTAAAGTTTGGAGAGGCAGAAGTAGGGTTTGCAGCCAGGTCTGATGCTTCTACCACACACCACAGTGCTCTTCCACTTGCACAGCTATCACACTTTTTTTATCCTGTGAAATACAAGTCAGTTTTGCTGGGAATTTCAACAGAGAAAAGGGGTGCAGAGAGTGGGACCTATATATGGCAGAACAGGAGGCAGAGTGTACACTGCTTCAAGGTTCTTAGCTAAGTGCTTGCTCTCAGCTGAATTAACAATAGAAGATCTGAAATAATAACTAGGAGGTAATACTCTGTATGGTACTGGCTATGTAAGTGCCGTAACACTTCACCCGGAGAGCTCAGATCCCACGAGCACCTGAACCAGCCCCATCCTTACAGTGTTCCTCAAAATATGGTCCTTGGAGAACCTACATTAGAATCACATCAGGTTCTTTTAAAGACCTGATTTCTAGGGGTGCCTGGGTGGCTCAGTCTGTTGAGTGTCAGACTTCAGCTCAGGTCATGATCTCACAGTTTGTGGGTTCTAGCCCCACATGGGGATCTGTGCTGACAGCTCAGAATCTGGAACCTGCTTTGGATTCTGAGTCTCCATCTCTCTCTTCCCCTTCCCCGCTGTGTTCTGCCTCTCTCTCTCAAAAATAAACACTAAAAAATAAAAAATTTTTAAAAAGACCTGATTTCTATGACTCACCCTTGGACATTTGATTCAGTACATCTGGGACAAAGTTTCAGGCTCTGTATATGATTCTTATCTAACTAAAGTTTGAGAAATACTAGTCCAGTTATTATACTTCCGTAACTAAAACTGTTTTTCAAACCTGATAAGATGGTTATAGAATTCATGGAACTCATGGTATCATTTGCAAAACATGACATGATACATTAAATGTAATAGAGCTAAATTTGGTAGATTACTATAGAAATAGTACAGACTTTTGGAATAAAAAGAACTGAGCTCAAATCTTTCCTCTGCTGTTTAGCAGTTATGCAACTATAGGCAAGTTTCTGAACATCTCTGAGCCTTAGTTTCCACTGCTTTAAAATGTTGATTATGACACCTTAATTGGATATTGTGAAGACTGAGACAATATATATGTAATGCCTGACACATAACAGCCATTCAATAAATGATAAGTATTCTTATTCTTACTTTAATTTTTATTTGAGAGAGAAAGAGAGTACAAGCTGGGTGGAGAAGCAGATGGAGAGAGAGAGAGAGAAAGAGAGAGAATCTTAAGCAAGCTCCATGCTCAGCGTGGAGCCCAACTCAGGGCTCAATCCCAAAACCCTAGGATCATGACCTGAGCCCAAATCGAGAGTCAGATACTCAACTGGCTGAGCCATCTAGGCGCCCTGATAGGTATTCTTATTATTAAACATTGAACAGTGTATAAAATAGGATGCCATATCTTAATACACTCTAGCATTAAGAGATGTTAGGGATCAGAGGTTTCAAAATGGTTCAAGCCATTGTAGTGGTTCAGCACACCAGCTTTGGTTCAAATCCCAGCTTTCTCACTTACCACCAGCACAGTAAATCAGCCCTAAAGGAAAAACCTGCTCATTTCTAACACTATGTGACTATCTGTCAGGAACTCCAGATTCAGTATGTCCAAGAGTGAAATCACCATTTTCTCTATCCTCTGCGTTTGCCAGTCCTTTGTATTTTCATTTTAGTGACTTTTATTGCTGTTTACCTAGTTACCCTAACCTAGAATAATGATAGCAAACAAACGAGTACAAGGCACTCTTCTAAGGACTTTTTTTGGTATTAAATTAGATCTATTCACACAGAATGACTGTATGAAGTGTAGGTACTATTATCATCCCATTTCACAGATGAAAGAACTGAGATGGACAGGACACATGATTTGCCTAAGCAATCCCATCAGTAGTGTCAAGATGCAAATCCAAGTGGTCTAGTCCCAGAACCTCTACCTTTTAGTGTGCACAATACTGCTTCTAGGGGCACTGGGTTGGCTCAGTCTGTGGGGCCTGTGACTCTTGATCTTGGGGTCATGAGTTTGAGCCCCATGTTGGATGTACAGATTACTGTTATTTTTTTTTAAGATGCATGAAGTTTTTTTAAGTTTGTTTATTTTGAAAGAGGGAGAGCACGCGGGCATGAGCTTGTGAGCAGGGGAGGGTCAGAGAGAGAGAGAGAGAGAGGGAAAAAGAGAATCCCAAGCAGGCTCTGCACTGTCAGTGTAGAGCCGGATATGGGGGTTCCATCCCACAAACCACGAGATCATGACCTGAGCCAAAATCAAGAGTTGGATGCTGGGGCACCTCAGTGGCTTGGTCAGTTAAGCACCTGACTTTGGCTCAAGTCACTATCTCGTGGTTCATGAGTTCGAGCCCCATGTTGGGCTCTGTGCTGACAGTTCAGAGCCTGAAGCCTGCTCTGGATTCGGTGTCTCCCTCTCTCTCTGCTCTTCCCCTGCTCTTGCTCTCTCTCTCTCTCTCTCTCTCAAAAATAAATAAACATTAAAAAAATTTGGACATTTAACCGACTGAGCCACCCGGGCACCCCAGAGGTTACTTTTTATTTGTTTTATTTATTTACTTTAATGTTTTATTTATTTTTGAGAGTATGAGCAGGGGAGGGGCAGAGAGAGAGGGGGACAGAGGATCTGAAGTGACAGCAGTGAGCCAATGAAGGGCTGGAACTCACCAATGACAAGATAATGATCTGAGATGAAGTTGGATGCTCAACCTACTTAACCACCCAGGTGCCCCCTCCAGAGATTACTTTTAAAAAATATCTTTAAAAGAAATACTGCCTCTAAAGATATTTGGGTTATTTTAAAAGCCCATACTCTCGAGGCACCTGGTTGGCTCA
Source organism: Cryptoprocta ferox (assembly GCA_028646485.1). Classification (NCBI taxonomy): domain Eukaryota; kingdom Metazoa; phylum Chordata; class Mammalia; order Carnivora; family Eupleridae; genus Cryptoprocta; species Cryptoprocta ferox. The sequence continues at coordinate 180,676,376 of CM053567.1, read as the reverse complement.
GTCAGTAGAGCATGCAACTCTTGATCTTAGGGTCATGAGTTTGAACCCCACATTGGGTATAGAGATTGCTTTTAAAAATAAAATAAATAATAGCTCTCACTCTCTTCATTTCAATACTTGTTTTTAGGAGAGCTAGTTTTTATTTTTTTATTTTTTTATTTTGAGAGAGAGAGCACAGGAGGGGCAGAGAGAGAGGGAGAGAGAGAGAACCAAGCAGGCTCCACACTGTCAGCACAGAGCCTGATGCAGGGCTTGAAGTCATGAACTATAAGATCATGACCTGAGCCAAAATCAAGAGTCATTTGCTTCACTGAGACACCCAGATGCCATTATTTCAATATTTAATAAGATACATAGTCCTCTTAATTTTATTTTAATTTTTTTAATGTTTATTATATTTAAGAGAGACAAAGCTTGAGCAGGGGAGGGGCAGAGACAGATGGAGACACAGAATCTGAAGCAGGCTCCAGGCTCTGAGCTGTCAGCACAGAGCTGGGGCTTGAACTCATAAGCCATGAGATCATGACCTGAACCAAAAGTCAGTAGCTTAATCAAATGAGCCACCCAGACACCCTTTAATTTTATTTTTTAAAGTAATATCTATGCCCAACATGGGGCTTGAATCACAACCCCAAGACTGAGAGTCACATGCTCCACCTACTGGGTCAGCCAGTAGGTGCCTCTACATAGTCCTCGTAAAAGTCTCTAATCCATCCCCTCTGCACTAGTCATACTAATACAGACTAGTTTCAGACCCATTGGCCTTTTGAATAAACTACCAGTGGGGCACCTGGGTGGCTCAGTTGGTTGAGCGTCCAACTTCGGCTCAGGTCATGATCTCACGGTTTGTGGGTTTGAGCCCCACATCAAGCTCTGTGCTGACCTCTAGCTCAGAGCCTGGAGCCTGCTTCAGATTCTGTGTCTCCTTCTCTCTCTGCCCCTCCCCTGTTCATGCTCTGTCTCTCAAAAATAAATTAAGAAAAAAAAAACTATCGGTTTCCTTGATTTTAGTTTCTTCTAATTCAATCCTTCCTCTAAACCAACTAGTCAGAAATATTTCTAAAACAGAGATCTGAAAAATGACTCTCTATTAGTTCAAAACATTTAACAGCACCCCAGTTCCTACACAATAGGACCCAAATACTCCAATGTGTTGTTTAGTGAGGAACCCAGTGCAGTACCTCATTTACAATGGTGAGTAGACTGCATTTTATTTTCATTGATATGAATATCTGTTTCTCCACTACAGTGAGCCCTCTTTGAAAGTAGGGACATTTGGGGCGCCTGGGTGGTTCAGTCAATTAAGTGTCCAACTTCAGCTCAGGTCATGATCTCCTGGTTCGTGAGTTCAAGCCCTGCATCAGGCTCTGCACTGACAGTGAAGAGCCTGCTTGGGATTCTCTCTCTCTCTCTCTCTCTCTCTCTCTCTCCATCTTTCTCTGCTCCTTCCTTGCTCTCACTCTATCTCAAAATAAATTTAAAAAAACTAAATTTAATTTAAAAAGATAGAAAGTAGGGACACTTGTTCATCTTTATATAACCATATTTCCCCAGGCCCCAGGAGCCCACAGGTGCAAATGAGGTCACAATATCATTAATATATGAACCTTAATGATTCATTGCTCCTCCAGCAGGTGCAGGAACTGTAGCTTCAGCAAAATCCACCATTACTACAGAGAACTTTGGACTTTCTGACATGCTCAGTAGCAGATTCTCTCACTGTAGCTACACCGCGGCCCCGCGTGACAAGCGAGCCACTGTGGTTCTCCCGTTCATCCTTGGAGCCCCGTGTGCTGATCACGAGCTTAGGGGCCACAGTAGTAAAGAATGTCTTTCTTCCCTGTGAAATAATGATAAGGGAAGGTTGGCTTCAGCCTCATGAGTTTAGTGCAATAGCTTTCACATAGAGCCCTCTAGCTCCCTGGTCATGAGATCTACTGTCAGGGGTCTGAGCCAGGACAAGTTTGAGGTCCAGTCATAGCATCATATTCAAATGCCTCCTTCCCTGCAACAATGGTTTCATATTGGCCCAACTCATTTCCTTTCCCCTGCGGGCGGTCTGCCTTATTTAAGTGACCTCAGCAAATCTGGTAAAACTTCTATGGGGCCACCCTGGCAGTATGCTAGATGTATAAGATATCTGAGTCACAGAGTGCCCACAGGGAACACACACTCCGAGCTGTACCTGTCTGCCCCTCCCCACACCCCTCACCAACCCCACTGCTTAGCACGGAGCTCTGTTATTATTTAAAATAATAAAAATAATTTTTATGCCACTTGAGAAGAGCTAGAATCTATGAGGAAGGGAGCACAAATGTGGGATGAGACTCTGGCCCTAAATCCACAACTACACAGAAATCTGGCATTTCAGGAAAAAACAAAAACAATAAATGTGGGCTCTCAGCTGAGAGCCAGGACTGTTGCCAGGACGCTGGTGACAACAATATAAAATGCACGGGTGTTCTCCAAAGCGCCCCTCCAGAGGAATCTGGGTCACAAGTGAAGTGCGCAAGACCATATGCCTACCCCTTTGGCTGAAGCAAGGGGAAGCTGATTCATTTCTTGTGACCCATTGCAGACAGGATTACAAGTGCCTATTGACACACTCTTCGTAGAAAGATCATTTATCCGGCAGTGACGACCTCCCCACAAGAACATGACCCTTGCAAAAGACCTCCTCCACTTCTCCCTGGAAGAGAAGAGGAAGCACAGGAAGAAGCACCTGGTGCAAAGCCCCAACTCCTAGTTAATGGGCATGAAGTGCCAAAATGACCATCATCTTTAGCCATGCACAAACAATAGTTTTGTGTGTTGGCCACTCCACTGTCCTCCGCCAGCCTACAGGATGAAAAGCAAGGCTTACAGAAGGATGCTCCTTCAGACGGAAGCAGCACTAAAAGCATCCTGAATCAAGATGAGTGGGAAATTATCCCAATAAACATATTTTGGATTAAAAATTTTTTAAAAAGACCAGTTAGTTATCTTGTTCACATAATGCAAACCTTTTAGATTGACTCGACTTTTCAGGTTCTAAACATATGAGGTATTTGTTGTTGGTTTTATTTTTATGAAATGGAGCCTATTAGGCATTAGGTGTTAATGGAGAAAACTCACCCAAACTGCTAACTGGATCAGGGTTCTCAAACATTGGTAGTGTTTTCAGTTCACTGGTATTAAGTAAGATTCATTTAAAAAGAAATTACCAGTTGTTGAATACTTTTCAGTTTAATGTGAAAAATCATAAACTATATTAGTACTACTATAAATTGCAACTATTAATTATGAAATTTCATCCCATGCTTAATGATTTGAATCATAGTAGGTGTAAAGGACACTTGAATACACGTCACGGTATTTAGGTTCTATTCTTTGGTTCTTGTACTAAATAACCATATGAAAATGGACAGGATCTTTAACCTTTATGGCAATCCCTGAGAAAACATAGTAAAAGTGCCTAGCATAACACTTAACAAATTCTGCAGGAATTCAATATTTGTTTTTTTGGGTTTTTAAAAATTTTTATTTATTTTTTAGAAAGAGAGAGAAAAAGTATGAGTGGGGGAGGGACAGAGAGAAAGAGACTGACATAGAATCTGAAGCAGGCTCCCCACTGTCAGCACGGAGCCTGATGCAGAGCTCGAACCCAAGAACCGTGATATCGTGACCTGAGCTGATATCGGACGCTTAACCAACAGAGCCCACCCAGGCACCCAGGAATTTAATATTTATAAAAATGGAAGTTTTAACACATATTAAACAACTTGTATTTTTCATGAGTTATATACTAAGTAGTAGTATCCTCCTATCTGACACGTACATCTGAAAAGACTCATCATTGCATTCAAATGAAACTAAACAAAGTCTTATATTTTCTCTAAATGCAAAATAATGGCATAATATAGTGCTTTTTTAAACAACAGGTCACAAGTTAATTGTGAATGGAAACCAGCAAACCTTTTTAATAGAAAATGCCAGAGCAACTTGCTTAAAGTCTGAGCAAGGACTATTGTCTATTGCCACAAATACCATGATCAACCATAGCAACTGTTATAAGAAACAATCAATGGAAAGGATGTAATAAACAAAACATGAATTGCTAGAATGGTTTGATTGCTGTCTTCTCATTTGCTTTCCTGGTATAAGATGGTCACCTTAACTTTGCTTTATTGGGAAAGCTCATAATTGTACAATGAAATGTTTGGTTAATATAATCCAATTATTTGTGGCTTAATGTGTGAAGGAATTTCATCTGCTACCAACAGGAAGTATCAAGATTTTCAGCTACAGATGTTCAGTCCATTTGTCAGAAACTATGTAGTATGACATTTTCAACTTTGTAAATTGTTAACATTTTAATCAAATTAACACAAATTGCACATAAATACAAATTGCACATAAACTATATGTTAAAAATAATTTTAAAAAAGTATGAAGTGAAGGAGTCCCTGGCTGGCTCAGTCGATAGAGCATGTGACTCTATTTATTTATTTAAAATATGTTTTTAATGTTTATTTATTCTTTGAGAGAGAGAGAGAGAGAGAGAGAGAGAGAGAGCATGAGCAGAGGGAGGGCAGAGAGAGGGAGACCAGAATCTGAAACAGGCTCCAGGGTCTGAGCTGTCAGCACAGAGCCCAACACAGAACTCGAATTCACGAACTGTGAGATCATGACCTGAACTGAAGTCAGATGCTTAACTGACTGAGCCACCCAGGTGCTCCTAGAGCGTGTGACTCTTGATCTTGGGGTTGTGAGTTCAAGCCCCATATTGGTCGTAGAGATTGTTTTGTTTTGTTTTTTGAGATTACTTTTTTTAAAAGTTTCCAAAAAATTTTTTTAGTATGAAGTAAAAACAGTATTCAAGCTCAACTCGAATGTTGAGTTGAACATTTGACTGAACATTGGCTGAACCTGGAATGTAAAGTAATGACTGTATGGAGAAAAATGTTTATTTTTTTAATTTTTTAAAAGAGTTTATTTATTTTTGAGAGAGAGAGAGAGGGTGTGCATGCAAGTGCAAGCAAGGAAGGAACATTGAGAGAAAGAGGGAAAGAGAGAGAGAGAGAGAGAGAGAGAGAGAGAGAGAATTCCAAGCAGGCTCTGCACTGATATGCAAGACTCAAACCTACGAACTGTGAGATCATGATCTGAGCTGAAACCAAGAGTCGGATGCTCAACTGACTGAGCCACCCAGGCACCCCCAAAAATATTTAAACAGCAAATCTTTACTTCATCGAAGTTACATTCTTCTTCTCTTTTTTAATATTTTAATTTTAAGTAATCTCTATACCCAGTGTGGGGCTCAAACTCACAACTCTGGGATCAAGAGTAACATGCCCCACCAACTGAGCCAGCCAGGTGCGATCATTCAAGCTACATTCTAAAAAGAAAAAAGTACAGAAGATTATAATAAAGATAATTTAATCTATGGGCTTATCAAATTATTGCTATTTTTTTAAAATGAAAGCATAAGATCTTTAAAAAGCTACTTGGAAACAAGCTAAAATTATTGATGAAGAAAGGAAGAAAAATACATTCAAGTCCCCACTCTAATGTGTTAGTCCACCATTGTTACTGATGAAACCTTACTATCATCATTAAAGCATATTGTGAGACAAGAGAAAGTGACTCACGTGCTTTCTTTCATCATGTTTGGATATGGTATGTATACCTTTGAAGTCTCAGCTAATTAATTAAAACCTATGCAGAGCGACAGCAAAGTAGCTCATTTATTTATTACTATTGCATAACATTTAGAGGCAATACTTATTACTGTAGTCTGTAAAGATTTCAAAGTCCAATTTGATTAGAACAAATTGCATAACATTTTGATATATGTGGCAAGATCAGTTAGTACAGGATTTGTTATGTTGTTAAAATATAACACTGCACAAAACTGAATTAGATTTGTTTATAGGAGATAATACATTGCTGGGTAATGTAAATTAAAACAAAATTTTTATGGTAGAAAATCCCAAACATAATAATAGAGACAATAGTATAATGAACATCCTCATGTATCTAATACTGGGCTTCAATAATCGTCAACATATTGGGGTGCTTAAAACATGTGCAATCCATTCTTAGCTTATAGGCAGTTAAAGAACAAGCTGCCTGAAAGACTTGACTTCCTTTAACATTTCTTGTGTAATATATCTGCTAGTGATGAGTTCTTTCAGTGTGAGTTTGAAAAACTTTTTTGCCTTTGTTTTGAAGATATTTTTTAAAAAATCTTATTATTTATCTAAATATTTAAATAAATACTTATCTTTTTTCATTTATTTTTTAATCTATTTTTTAAATTCACATCCAGCTTAGTTAGCATAGAGTGCAACAATGATTTCAGGAGTAGATTCCTTAATGCCCCCCACCCATTTAGCCCATCCCCCCTCCCACAGCCCCTCTAGCAACCCTCTGTTTGTTCTCCATATTTAAGAGTCTCTTATGTTTTGTCTCCCTCTTTTATATTATTTTGCTTCCCTTCCTTTATGTTCATCTGTTCTGTGTCTTAAAGTCTTCATATGAGTGAAGTCAAATGATATTTGTCTTTCTCTAATTTCACTTAGCATAATACCCTCTAGTTCCATCCACGTAGTTGCAAATGGTAAAATTTCGTTCTTGCCAAGTAATACTCCATTGTATATGTATACCACATCTTTATCCATTCATCCATCGATGGACATTTGGGCTCTTTTCATACTTTGGCTATTGTTGATAGTGTTGCTATAAACATTGGGGTGCATGTGCCCCTTCAAAACAGCATACATGTATCCCTTGGATAAACAGTAGTGCAATTGCCGGGTAGTTCTTTTTTTAAATAAATACTTATCTTTAAATAAAGATACTTTCTCTGGGCATAGAATTTTAGGTTGACAGGGCTCTTTCTAGCACATTATGTATGCTGACTTTCACAATTTGTTGTGAAATCTGATTTCATCAGAAATCTGATTTCATCCTCATCTTTTAACTTTGTTTCCAAGTTACTTGCAAATAGTGCCTTTATCCTCTGGTCTCTCTCTCTCTCTCTCTCTTTCTTTTAATCTCCCATTGGTATTAAACAATTATGATGTGCCTTGGTGAACTTTTTTGGATATTTCTTGTGCTTGGGATCAGTGGTTCCTGAATTTGTGGGTTTATAGTTTTCATCATATTTAAACAATTTTTAGCTATCATTTCTTCAAATAGGTTCTTCAAATTTCTTTTTTTTTTAATTTTTTTAATGCTTATTTATTTTTGAGACAGTGAGAGACAGAGTGCGAACAAGGGAGGGGCAGAGAGAGAGGGAGACACAGAATCCGAAACAGGCTCTAGGCTCTGCGTTGTCAGCACAGAGCCCGACGACGCAGGGCTCGAACCCACAAACCGCGAGATCATGACCTGAATGGACTGAGCCACCCAGGCGCCCAGGTTCTTCAAATTTCTTCCCCACTCCTTAGTCTATTACAACATATTGGATGTTTTTACAAATTTCTGTTTTCTTGGATTGTTTCCATTGGTAGTTCTTCAAACTCATGAATCTTTTCTGCTGCAGTGTTGAATCTGCCACTTATCCCAAGCAGTGTTTTATATTTCACACATTATACTAGAAGTCTGGTTGGCGTCTTTCCATTTTCCACGTTCTCTACTTGATTTTTGAACAAATGGAATAGTTACAATATGGTGCCTGCAAACTCTAACATCTTTGTTAGTTTCAATTGATTTGACTCATTATAGGTCCTATTTTCCTACTTATTTACATCTTGGGTAGTTTTTGACTGGATGCTAGACATTAGGAATTTTATCTTTCTGGATACTGGACGTCTTCGTATTCTTATCAATCTTTGTTCTGGTACAGTTCCAGAACTGGTATTATTTATTTCCTCGGAAATAATTTGATGTTCTCAGGTCCTGCTTTAAACGCAAGGCAAGACAGAACAGTGCTCGGCCTAGGACGAATTATTCCCCACAACGGAGGTAAAACCCTTCTGTGTACTCTACCCAATGCCCTGAGAATGATGAGGTTTTCCAGTCTATCTTGTAGGAACAGACATTATTCCCAGCCCTTTGAACTGCTCTATTACTTTCGGGTGGTTTTTTCCTCAGCTGCATATGCTGATTAGTACTCACCTAAAAACTCAAGGAGAGTCCTTCCAGATTTCTAGAGCTCTGTTTCTGTGCCGCTCTCTTCCCCTAATACTCTATGCTGCAAACTCTACACCAGACTCTCAGCTCTGTCCCCTAAAATTTCACCAGGCTCTCTGTGCTCCCCCCCCCCCCCCGCCCCGTGTCGTGGCCTAGAAACTCTCTCAAGGCAGTAAGCTGGAGCAAGCATAGAACTCACCTTATTTCCTCTCCATGAGGGCTCACGTCCTTCATTGCCTGATATCTTGAAAAACAGTGTTTTGGGGCACCTGGGTGGCTCAGTCGGTTAAGTGTCCGACTTCAGCCCAGGTCATGATCTCCCAGTTCGTGGGTTCGAGTCCCCCATGAGGCTCTGTGCTGCCTGCTCAGAGCCTGGAGCCTGCTTCGGATTCTGTGTCTCCCTCTCTCTCTGCCCCTCCCCACCTCAAGCTCTGTCTCTGTCTCAAAAATAAATAAACATTAAAAAAATTAAATAAAATAAAACCATAGAAGAGAGTGGAGAACACTAGAGAAAGGATTTCCATTAAAAAAAAAAGAAAAAGAAAAACAGTGTTTTGTATATTTTGCCTATTTTTTACTGTTACTCTCCTGTCTCAAACTTTTAACCATTATGCCCCCAGAAAAAACAAACATTTGATGAATTCGAGAATAATACTTGGATAGATTCACTGGCTTTCTAAAACTCTGAGTCAGAAATTGAGTTATACTCGAGAATTAAAGAACATAAAACATTACTACTTTTCATAAACACTAAACAACGATTATGAGACATTAGCTTTATCATTCTTTTGAATGAAGACTGCCCATTAAAAAAACAGAATTACTATAGTACTACTTATTAGTACTTTTAATACTAAATCCAATTAAAAACAAAAGAAAGAAAGAGGGTGAATAGTGTCTCAGACATGTGAGAATTGTCCCTGTGTATCTGACTGGAATAAACTCGTAAAGACAGCACACTCATCACATTAAATAAAATGTTCTCTGGTTTTCATTTGCTTTGTATTTATTTGGGATTATTTCTCTGTTGTATTTATACATTAGTGAAATTGTATGGGATTTTTTTTTTTACAAAGTAAAGGGATCATTGCATGAAACTTTTCAGTTATATAACCTTCCGTTCTCCCTATCAGCTAACATATTTCTGCTGTGTTAGAAAATAATCAAGGTAATGGCTTTTAATGATGAATTAATCTGTCATATACCTATAACCATTGTTTTTGCAAATTCCCATCAGTTCACTGGGAGTTACTAAAAAAGAAAACAGGAACCTGCTACTGCAGGCCACTTTTACATATCAAACAGATGAAGCAACTCTAAGATATCTCAGTGAAGTGTAACCAGGCTTATAGAAGATTTTTTTCACATCACTGATTTCAAAGCATCTGTTCAGTTATATAAGCTGTAGAAGAATGTGACTTCCCTCTAGTTTTCTTGTATTTTGTTACATAACTCATTTTCTTCAAATTAGTATTAACTTACAGCTAATATTTATAAGACAAATAGAAACTAAAATGGAAAATGAAGCATACTAGTACAAAAAGAAATAAGGTGAGGGGCACCTGGGTGGCTCAGTCGGTTAAGTGTCCGGCTCGATTTTGGCTCAGGTCATGATCTCACGGTTCTTGAGTTCGAGCCCCTCACTGGGATTCTCTCTCTCTCCCTCTCTATCTGCCTCTCCCCAACTTGTGCTCTCTCTCTCTCTCTCTCTCTCTAACAAATAAACTTAAAAAGAAAAAAAAAGAATTCTCATATCCCGACAACAGGATTGCAAATTGGTCCAATTACTTTACAAAAATAGGAGTACTACTAATTAAGCTGCACACTGACATAATCCTATCATCTAGCAATTCTAACTGTATTCGTTTACCATGCAACAGATGGTGAGGTGGCTTTAACAACAGAAATTTATTTTCTTGGTTTTGGAGGCTGGACGTCAGAGGATCAAATTGTCAGCAGGTTTGGATTCTCCTGAGGCCTCTTTCCTTGACTTGTACGTGTCTTCTTCCAGTGTCCTCACATGGCCTTTCCTCTCTACATGCCCGTGTCCGATGAGTTCTCTGTGTGTTCTAACTGCCTTCTGTTATAAAAACACCAGTCGGACTGGATTAGGGACCCCTGTTAAAACCCTGATTTTAACTTAATTATTTCTTTTTAAGACCCTATCTCCACATACAGTCCCATTCTGAGATATTGGGAGTTAGGGCTTCAACATATGAATTTGGGAGACACACAGCTCAGCCCCTTACACTACCTCTAGGCATTATTAGCCAGAGATATTTTTGTACATGTTTGAGAATGCTGATGGCAGTTTAGTTCTTAATACTATAAAAAAGACTGGATAATTCAAGTGTGCTCTCTTTCTGATTTTTTTTTAACATTTATTTATTTATTTTTGAGAGGCCTACATGCACTCATGTGAGCAGGGGAGGAGCAGAGAGAGAGGGAGACACAGAATCTGAAACAGGCTCCAGGCTCTGGGCTGTCAGCACAGAGCCCGATGCAGGGCTCGAACTCAAGAACCACGAGATCATGACCTGAGCCAAAGTCAGATGCTTAACTGACTGAACCACCCAGGCGCCCCAAGTGTGCTCTCTTTTAAAAACAAAATACTGTACTATCTAGTAGTAAAAAAGAATTAGCTATAGCTACATGCATAAATTTGGACTGTGGATTATTAGAAACAGTATTATGTGGAAAAAGGTAGTTACAAAAGTGTATATGTAATATAACCCCATTTATATTAAGGTGAGAAAAGGCAAAGATAAGTGCTTATTTTGGGGATACATTTAGGTAGCCTTAAAACTATATAATAAAGTAAACTCTAAAGAAAGGTAATGAGTAACACAAAATTCAAGATAGTGGTTTCCCCTGGAAAGAAGGGGGAATGAATACATTCAGAAAAAGGCATAAGAAACTTACAAAGGTACCTCAGCATTCTATGTCCTAACTTAGATGTTAGGTATATGTGTTCGTTTTATTATTCTTTCATGGAGTAATAAAAAATGTATTTGATCTTGATTCCTGGTTTGGAGCTCAAAAAACCTTGGCATTTCCTGAGAGATAGGAATTGTTATTCTGGAGTCCCTTTCAAGTTTATGTGAGTTTATGGTAATGAGGGGACTCAAGCAGGGGTTGGGGAGGTGAGGACCCTAGATAGATTCAGGATAGAAGCTGGTCACCTGAAAAACAATCAGGTGATTACAGGGCAGGAGCTTTTAGGCCCATCCCCCTTTTTCCAGGTAGGGGACAGGGACTAGAGATTGGGTTCAAATAGTCAATGATTTAATCAAGCATATCTACTCAATGAAATCTCATAGAAAACCCTGAAACAACCAGGCTCAAGCTTCCAAGTTGGTGAATACATCGATGAGCTGGGAAGGTGGCACACCCAGACAGGTCGCAGAAGCTCTGTGCACCCTACTCCCCATACTTTGCCCTATAGATCTTTTCCATTTGGCTGTTTCACTTGTATCCTTTACAATAAAACTGTAATAGTAAGTACATCACTTTCCTAAATTCTGTCAGTCATTCTAGAGAATTTTTATCCCTGGGGAGGTGGTGTGGTGGTCATGGGCATCCCCCAAATTTGTAGTTAGCTAAGCAGAAGTGGAAGTAGTTTTGGGATACTGGAGACTTGTGGCTGGTTCTGAAGTCAGGGCAGACTAAGCCCTTACTTGACCTGTGGGTCTGTTCTACTTACACTTAAATTATAGGATACCAAGTTGGTATCAAAGGATTACAATTGACTTTAAAAATAAAGAAGGGGGGGTGCCTTGATCTTGGGGTTGTTTGAGCCCCAGGTTGGGTGTAGAGATTAAATAAATAAATGTAAAAAAAAGAATTGCTATTGAAACAATGTATCTTTATTTTTTATTTTTTTAATGTTTATTTCTTTTTGAGAGAGAGACAGTGAGAGCCAGGGAGGGGAAGAGAGAGAAAGAGAGGGAGACACAGAATCCAAAACAGGCTCCAGGATCTGAGCTGTCAGCACAGAGCCCAATGCAGGGCTCGAATCCATGAATTGTGAGATGATGACCTGAGCCTATGCTGGATACTTAACCACTGAGCCATCCAGGCGCCCCTGAAACAATGTATCTTTAAATGAGGTGTATGCATGTATCACAGGATGTCTTCTCTCACTTACATATTATATATTTAATAAGGAAAAATTCAACTACGTGCATTTAAAGTCAATAAAAAACTGTGAAATAGCATATACCTTCAACCATGGGGCAATTTTTACCCATTGGTCTTAAGTCTTGAAAGAGCTGGGATTGCCTGTACCCTCATATTTGAAATTTTATCTTTTAGTCTAACAAGAAGAGCTTCATTCATTTTATGCACAATACATTATCAATCTGGCCTTTTTCCAACATATTTCCCAAGAATTTATTTAGAATTTGGCACACTAAAAACTGAACTTCATTGCTATTTGCCTCAGTCCTGAAAAAAAAAATCAAATTACTCCCAGGTGGCATTATAATGACAACCATTTGATTTCCCCCAGGTTCAGAATTCCAGAATTTAATAATAACTCATGAGGAAAGTACAATTCATGGAAATATATATATGTTAATTTCATGCATAGGTATACTAAATATATTTAAGATAGTCATACTGAAATATATTTAACATAGTCTCAAAGTAACCTTTACTTGAAATAATATTTGCCAAATAACAAGAATGCTATAATTTTCAGACCAAAAAAAATCTTTTAACTTCCTATGTACTCATTTAAATATATTTACCTCAAACTGGTTCTTAAGTTTTTTAAAATTAAAGCTAGCATTAGAGAGGTACCTGGGTGGCTCAGTCGTTGAGCATTGAGCATCCGACTCTTGCTTTCAGCACAGGTCATGATCAAATGGTTTATGAATCAGTATCTGGGCTCTGTGAGACTGAGAGCCCCCCCCCCCACATCTCCCCCACTCACACTTTCTCTCTCTCTCAAAATAAATAAACTTAAAAAAATAAGCTAGCATTATAAAAGTAAATAAAATAAATCTAGCATTATAAAATAAATTGGCTTGTGATTGTAATCATATTTTATCATACAGAAAAAATATTTATAAGGTGACCTTCACAAGACATAAATATGTGTGCATATACATATACCATGAACTTACTTATCATCACATATAAATTTAGACCCTTAAGCTGTCTGTTCTCTAAATTGTGCAAGCTCTTGGGGTGCCTGGGTGGCTCAGTTGGTTGAGTGTCCCACTTTGGCTCAGGTCATGATCTCGTGGTTTGTGAGTTTGAGCCTCACATCGGGCTCGCTGCTGTCATTGTGGAACCTGCTTTGGGTTCTCTGTCCTCCCCTCTCTCTGCCCCTCTGCTGCTTATCCTCTCTCTCAAAAATAAAATAAATATTAAAAAATAAAATAAATTTTACAAGCTCTTAAAGCTTTAAACCCAGTAATTTTTTTAAGATTATTTATTTTGAGAGATAGCAAGCAGTGGAGGGGTAGAGAGAGGGAGAGAGAATCCCAAATAGGCTCCGTGCTGTCAGGGAGGAGCCCAACATGGGGCTCGAATTCATGAACTGTGAGATCATGACCTGAGCTGAAATTAAGAGTTGGACACTTAACCAACTAAGCCACCCAGACACCCCAAACCCAGTAAATTTTTAAATGATACATACACTCACTGTAAATGTTAATAAAAAATGACAAAACTCCAGAATACTTTCAAGAGAAGGTAAAATAATTAAAATAACTTGAAATGTCACTGTCTTCATCTGCTTTCTGTCTGGCTAAATGAAGTAAAATAAACTGCTGCAAATTCTATTTCTCACTCTGCTGCAGGTTCATATTTACAGACTGTCATAGTGTATTTAAAGTATGAACAAGTGCCTCCCAAAAAAATGTTTTAATGATATAACCAGAAATATAAAACCAATCCTTCACAAACTACATGGATAAGTCTTTATCCCTAGCACTGACCTAAGACTCTCCAAGATATTAATAATTTCTCAGCAAACTAAAATCTTTGTTCCTTAATAACTCTTAAATGCCTATCCAGAAGGAGGAGAAATTATTAAGGAAAATAGACTTGAATAATCATTTACTCCTGGCTATCCTGTTTTTGAATGACTTCCATTATGGAGCAAGGCAGCACAGATTTTTGATTACAAAAGATTCTTTTGATTCTTCTACACATCCTTCAATCTACTTAGAAAAATGTACCAAATATACATACAGTTCAGTTTAAAAAAAAAGGAAAGAAAAAACCACTGGTGTCAATTCAACATTGGCTTTTCTAATTATGCCTTCCTATAATACAGCAATTTCTCTTTGATATGTTGTTTATCATTGTAACTCATTTTCTCATATTTGTTATTTCACTTACAAATTTTCTTGTCTGTCATAAAATGTCCCCTCGGTTATAGTCCAGTGGTTTCCAAACCTCTTTTTTTTATTTTTTTATTTTTTAAACTTTATAGTTTATTGTCAGGTTGGTTTCCATATAACACCCAGTGCTCTTCCCCACAAGTGACCTCCACCAAGACCATCACCCTCCATTACCTTTCCCCCTTCCCCTTCCCCCCTCAGT